>CM039594.1:32794748-33394748 GCA_022457205.1 Saccharum spontaneum
TTAGGGATAGTGCTTCTCTTGATGCAAGATTGGTGCTTGGTTTGCACCAAATATAGCATAGGCATAAAAATCATTTTGGACGCACTCGAGGGGACTCCTAGGTGACGAGGCTCAAGTGGAAGCTCGAGTCAGTACGTTTGGAGATAGTGCTACTCTTGATGCAAGATTGGTGCTCAGTTTGCGTCGAATGTGCCGTAGGCTCGGAAATAGTATTGGAGGCACCGATGGAACTTCTAGGTGACGTGGGTCATGTGGAATCTCGCTTTGATCTCTTTTTGAGACAGTGTTAGCGTCGGTGCAAGATAGGTGCATGGTTTGCACTGAACGTACCATAAGCATAGAAAAATCGTTTTGGACATACTCGATGGGACTCCTAGGTGACGAGGCTCAAGTGGAAGCTCGGTACGGTCCATTTGGAGATAGTGCTACTCTTGATGCATGATTGGTGCACGGTTTGCGTCGAACGTACCGTAGGATCGGAAATAGTTTTGGAGGCACCCGATGGAACTCCTAGGTTACGTGGGTCATGTGGAATCTTGTTTCGATTTGTTTTGTAATAGTGTTAGCGTCGGTGCAAGATAGGTGCTCGATTTGTTTGCAACGTACCATAGGTTAATAAATCATTTTAGAAACACCCACGGTACTCCTAGGTTATGAGGGTCTGGTGGGGGATCTGTTCGGTCCGTTTGGAGGTAGTGCTACAGAAGATAGGTGCATGATTTGCATTGAACGTACCATAGGTCACAAATAGTTTTGGACGCACCTGATGGAACTCGTAAGTGACGTGGGTCGTGTGGAATATCGTTTTAGTCCATTTGGAGATAGTGTTAGTGTTAGTGCAAGGTTGGAGCACGGTTTGCACTGAACATACCATAGGCATATAAATCATTTTGGACAAACTCGATCAGACTCCTAGGTGATGAGGCTCAAGTGGAAGCTCAATTCGGTCCGTTTGGGGATAGTGCTTTTCTTGATGCAAGATTGGTGCTTGGTTTGCACCAAATGTAGCATAGGCATAGAAATCGTTTTGGACGCACTCGAGGGGACTCCTAGGTGACGAGGCTCATGTGGAAGCTCGAGTCGGTACGTTTGGAGATAGTGCTACTCTTCATGCAAGATTGGTGCTCGGTTTGCGTCGAATGTGCCATAGGCTGGGAAGTAGTATTGGAGGCACCGATCTAACTCCTAGGTGACGTGGGTCATGTGGAATCTCGCTTTGTTCTATTTTAAGACAGTGTTAGCGTCGATACAAGATAGGTGCATGGTTTGCCCTGAACGTACCATAGGCATTGAAATCGTTTTGGACACACTCGATGGGACTCCTAGGTGACGAGGCTCAATTGGAAGCTCGGTACGGTCCATTTGGAGATAGTGCTACTCTTGGTGCATGATTGGTGCACGATTTGCGTCGAACGAACCGTAGACTCAGAAATAGTATTGGAGGCACTCGATGGAACTCCTAGGTTACGTGGGTCATGTGGAATCTTGTTTTGATTTGTTTTGAAACAGTGTTAGCATGGGTGCAAGATAGGTGCTTGGTTTGCATCAAACGTACTATAGGTTAATAAATCATTTTAGAAACACCCACGGTACTCCTAGGTGATGATGGTCCGGTGGAGATCTGTTCGGTCCGTTTGGAGATAGTGCTACAAAAGATAGGTGCACGGTTTGCATTGAACGTACCATAGGTCATAAATAGTTTTGGACGCACCCGATGGAACTCGTAAGTGACGTGGGTCGTGTGGAATCTCGTTTTAGTCCATTTGGAGATAGTGTTAGTGTTAGTGCATGGTTGTAGCACAGTTTGCACCGAACATACCATAGACATAGAAATCGTTTTGGACGAACTCGATCAGACTCCTAGGTGACGAGGCTCAAGTGGAAGATCGGTTCGGTCCGTTTAGGGATAGTGCTTCTCTTGATGCAAGATTGGTGCTTGGTTTGCACCAAATATAGCATAGGCATAAAAATCATTTTGGACGCACTCGAGGGGACTCCTAGGTGACGAGGCTCAAGTGGAAGCTCGAGTCGGTACGTTTGGAGATAGTGCTACTCTTGATGCAAGATTGGTGCTCAGTTTGCGTCGAATGTGCCGTAGGCTCGGAAATAGTATTGGAGGCACCGATGGAACTTCTAGGTGACGTGGGTCATGTGGAATCTCGCTTTGATCTCTTTTTGAGACAGTGTTAGCGTCGGTGCAAGATAGGTGCATGGTTTGCACTGAACGTACCATAGGCATAGAAAATCGTTTTGGACATACTCGATGGGACTCCTAGGTGACGAGGCTCAAGTGGAAGCTCGGTACGGTCCATTTGGAGATAGTGCTACTCTTGATGCATGATTGGTGCACGGTTTGCGTCGAACGTACCGTAGGATCGGAAATAGTTTTGGAGGCACCCGATGGAACTCCTAGGTTACGTGGGTCATGTGGAATCTTGTTTCGATTTGTTTTGTAATAGTGTTAGCGTCGGTGCAAGATAGGTGCTCGATTTGTTTGCAACGTACCATAGGTTAATAAATCATTTTAGAAACACCCACGGTACTCCTAGGTTATGAGGGTCTGGTTGGGATCTGTTCGGTTCGTTTGGAGGTAGTGCTACAGAAGATAGGTGCATGATTTGCATTGAACGTACCATAGGTCATAAATAGTTTTGGATGCACCTGATGGAACTCGTAAGTGACGTGGGTCGTGTGGAATATCGTTTTAGTCCATTTGGAGATAGTGTTAGTGTTAGTGCAAGGTTGGAGCACGGTTTGCACTGAACATACCATAGGCATATAAATCATTTTGGACAAACTCGATCAGACTCCTAGGTGATGAGGCTCAAGTGGAAGCTCAATTCGGTCCGTTTGGGGATAGTGCTTTTCTTGATGCAAGATTGGTGCTTGGTTTGCACCAAATGTAGCATAGGCATAGAAATTGTTTTGGACGCACTCGAGGGGACTCCTAGGTGACGAGGCTCATGTGGAAGCTCGAGTCGGTACGTTTGGAGATAGTGCTACTCTTCATGCAAGATTGGTGCTCGGTTTGCGTCGAATGTGCCATAGGCTGGGAAGTAGTATTGGAGGCACCGATCTAACTCCTAGGTGACGTGGGTCATGTGGAATCTCCCTTTGTTCTATTTTAAGACAGTGTTAGCGTCGATGCAAGATAGGTGCATGGTTTGCACTGAACGTACCATAGGCATTGAAATCGTTTTGGACACACTCGATGGGACTCCTAGGTGACGAGGCTCAATTGGAAGCTCGGTACGGTCCATTTGGAGATAGTGCTACTCTTGGTGCATGATTGGTGCACGATTTGCGTCGAACGAACCGTAGACTCGGAAATAGTATTGGAGGCACTCGATGGAACTCCTAGGTTACGTGGGTCATGTGGAATCTTGTTTCGATTTGTTTTGAAACAGTGTTAGCATGGGTGCAAGATAGGTGCTTGGTTTGCATCAAACGTACTATAGGTTAATAAATCATTTTAGAAACACCCACGGTACTCCTAGGTGATGATGGTCCGGTGGAGATCTGTTCGGTCCGTTTGGAGATAGTGCTACAAAAGATAGGTGCACGGTTTGCATTGAACGTACCATAGGTCATAAATAGTTTTGGACGCACCCGATGGAACTCGTAAGTGACGTGGGTCGTGTGGAATCTCGTTTTAGTCCATTTGGAGATAGTGTTAGTGTTAGTGCATGGTTGGAGCACAGTTTGCACCGAACATACCATAGACATAGAAATCGTTTTGGACGAACTCGATCAGACTCCTAGGTGACGAGGCTCAAGTGGAAGATCGGTTCGGTCCGTTTAGGGATAGTGCTTCTCTTGATGCAAGATTGGTGCTTGGTTTGCACCAAATATAGCATAGGCATAAAAATCATTTTGGACGCACTCGAGGGGACTCCTAGGTGACGAGGCTCAAGTGGAAGCTCGAGTCAGTACGTTTGGAGATAGTGCTACTCTTGATGCAAGATTGGTGCTCAGTTTGCGTCGAATGTGCCGTAGGCTCGGAAATAGTATTGGAGGCACCGATGGAACTTCTAGGTGACGTGGGTCATGTGGAATCTCGCTTTGATCTCTTTTTGAGACAGTGTTAGCGTCGGTGCAAGATAGGTGCATGGTTTGCACTGAACGTACCATAAGCATAGAAAATCGTTTTGGACATACTCGATGGGACTCCTAGGTGACGAGGCTCAAGTGGAAGCTCGGTACGGTCCATTTGGAGATAGTGCTACTCTTGATGCATGATTGGTGCACGGTTTGCGTCGAACGTACCGTAGGATCGGAAATAGTTTTGGAGGCACCCGATGGAACTCCTAGGTTACGTGGGTCATGTGGAATCTTGTTTCGATTTGTTTTGTAATAGTGTTAGCGTCGGTGCAAGATAGGTGCTCGATTTGTTTGCAACGTACCATAGGTTAATAAATCATTTTAGAAACACCCACGGTACTCCTAGGTTATGAGGGTCTGGTGGGGATCTGTTCGGTCCGTTTGGAGGTAGTGCTACAGAAGATAGGTGCATGATTTGCATTGAACGTACCATAGGTCACAAATAGTTTTGGACGCACCTGATGGAACTCGTAAGTGACGTGGGTCGTGTGGAATATCGTTTTAGTCCATTTGGAGATAGTGTTAGTGTTAGTGCAAGGTTGGAGCACGGTTTGCACTGAACATACCATAGGCATATAAATCATTTTGGACAAACTCGATCAGACTCCTAGGTGATGAGGCTCAAGTGGAAGCTCAATTCGGTCCGTTTGGGGATAGTGCTTTTCTTGATGCAAGATTGGTGCTTGGTTTGCACCAAATGTAGCATAGGCATAGAAATCGTTTTGGACGCACTCGAGGGGACTCCTAGGTGACGAGGCTCATGTGGAAGCTCGAGTCGGTACGTTTGGAGATAGTGCTACTCTTCATGCAAGATTGGTGCTCGGTTTGCGTCGAATGTGCCATAGGCTGGGAAGTAGTATTGGAGGCACCGATCTAACTCCTAGGTGACGTGGGTCATGTGGAATCTCGCTTTGTTCTATTTTAAGACAGTGTTAGCGTCGATACAAGATAGGTGCATGGTTTGCCCTGAACGTACCATAGGCATTGAAATCGTTTTGGACACACTCGATGGGACTCCTAGGTGACGAGGCTCAATTGGAAGCTCGGTACGGTCCATTTGGAGATAGTGCTACTCTTGGTGCATGATTGGTGCACGATTTGCGTCGAACGAACCGTAGACTCAGAAATAGTATTGGAGGCACTCGATGGAACTCCTAGGTTACGTGGGTCATGTGGAATCTTGTTTTGATTTGTTTTGAAACAGTGTTAGCATGGGTGCAAGATAGGTGCTTGGTTTGCATCAAACGTACTATAGGTTAATAAATCATTTTAGAAACACCCACGGTACTCCTAGGTGATGATGGTCCGGTGGAGATCTGTTCGGTCCGTTTGGAGATAGTGCTACAAAAGATAGGTGCACGGTTTGCATTGAACGTACCATAGGTCATAAATAGTTTTGGACGCACCCGATGGAACTCGTAAGTGACGTGGGTCGTGTGGAATCTCGTTTTAGTCCATTTGGAGATAGTGTTAGTGTTAGTGCATGGTTGTAGCACAGTTTGCACCGAACATACCATAGACATAGAAATCGTTTTGGACGAACTCGATCAGACTCCTAGGTGACGAGGCTCAAGTGGAAGATCGGTTCGGTCCGTTTAGGGATAGTGCTTCTCTTGATGCAAGATTGGTGCTTGGTTTGCACCAAATATAGCATAGGCATAAAAATCATTTTGGACGCACTCGAGGGGACTCCTAGGTGACGAGGCTCAAGTGGAAGCTCGAGTCGGTACGTTTGGAGATAGTGCTACTCTTGATGCAAGATTGGTGCTCAGTTTGCGTCGAATGTGCCGTAGGCTCGGAAATAGTATTGGAGGCACCGATGGAACTTCTAGGTGACGTGGGTCATGTGGAATCTCGCTTTGATCTCTTTTTGAGACAGTGTTAGCGTCGGTGCAAGATAGGTGCATGGTTTGCACTGAACGTACCATAGGCATAGAAAATCGTTTTGGACATACTCGATGGGACTCCTAGGTGACGAGGCTCAAGTGGAAGCTCGGTACGGTCCATTTGGAGATAGTGCTACTCTTGATGCATGATTGGTGCACGGTTTGCGTCGAACGTACCGTAGGATCGGAAATAGTTTTGGAGGCACCCGATGGAACTCCTAGGTTACGTGGGTCATGTGGAATCTTGTTTCGATTTGTTTTGTAATAGTGTTAGCGTCGGTGCAAGATAGGTGCTCGATTTGTTTGCAACGTACCATAGGTTAATAAATCATTTTAGAAACACCCACGGTACTCCTAGGTTATGAGGGTCTGGTGGGGATCTGTTCGGTCCGTTTGGAGGTAGTGCTACAGAAGATAGGTGCATGATTTGCATTGAACGTACCATAGGTCATAAATAGTTTTGGACGCACCTGATGGAACTCGTAAGTGACGTGGGTCGTGTGGAATATCGTTTTAGTCCATTTGGAGATAGTGTTAGTGTTAGTGCAAGGTTGGAGCACGGTTTGCACTGAACATACCATAGGCATATAAATCATTTTGGACAAACTCGATCAGACTCCTAGGTGATGAGGCTCAAGTGGAAGCTCAATTCGGTCCGTTTGGGGATAGTGCTTTTCTTGATGCAAGATTGGTGCTTGGTTTGCACCAAATGTAGCATAGGCATAGAAATCGTTTTGGACGCACTCGAGGGGACTCCTAGGTGACGAGGCTCATGTGGAAGCTCGAGTCGGTACGTTTGGAGATAGTGCTACTCTTCATGCAAGATTGGTGCTCGGTTTGCGTCGAATGTGCCATAGGCTGGGAAGTAGTATTGGAGGCACCGATCTAACTCCTAGGTGACGTGGGTCATGTGGAATCTCGCTTTGTTCTATTTTAAGACAGTGTTAGCGTCGATGCAAGATAGGTGCATGGTTTGCACTGAACGTACCATAGGCATTGAAATCGTTTTGGACACACTCGATGGGACTCCTAGGTGACGAGGCTCAATTGGAAGCTCGGTACGGTCCATTTGGAGATAGTGCTACTCTTGGTGCATGATTGGTGCACGATTTGCGTCGAACGAACCGTAGACTCGGAAATAGTATTGGAGGCACTCGATGGAACTCCTAGGTTACGTGGGTCATGTGGAATCTTGTTTCGATTTGTTTTGAAACAGTGTTAGCATGGTTGCAAGATAGGTGCTTGGTTTGCATCAAACGTACTATAGGTTAATAAATCATTTTAGAAACACCCACGGTACTCCTAGGTGATGATGGTCCGGTGGAGATCTGTTCGGTCCGTTTGGAGATAGTGCTACAAAAGATAGGTGCACGGTTTGCATTGAACGTACCATAGGTCATAAATAGTTTTGGACGCACCCGATGGAACTCGTAAGTGACGTGGGTCGTGTGGAATCTCGTTTTAGTCCATTTGGAGATAGTGTTAGTGTTAGTGCATGGTTGGAGCACAGTTTGCACCGAACATACCATAGACATAGAAATCGTTTTGGACGAACTCGATCAGACTCCTAGGTGACGAGGCTCAAGTGGAAGATCGGTTCGGTCCGTTTAGGGATAGTGCTTCTCTTGATGCAAGATTGGTGCTTGGTTTGCACCAAATATAGCATAGGCATAAAAATCATTTTGGACGCACTCGAGGGGACTCCTAGGTGACGAGGCTCAAGTGGAAGCTCGAGTCGTTACGTTTGGAGATAGTGCTACTCTTGATGCAAGATTGGTGCTCAGTTTGCGTCGAATGTGCCGTAGGCTCGGAAATAGTATTGGAGGCACCGATGGAACTTCTAGGTGACGTGGGTCATGTGGAATCTCGCTTTGATCTCTTTTTGAGACAGTGTTAGCGTCGGTGCAAGATAGGTGCATGGTTTGCACTGAACGTACCATAGGCATAGAAAATCGTTTTGGACATACTCGATGGGACTCCTAGGTGACGAGGCTCAAGTGGAAGCTCGGTACGGTCCATTTGGAGATAGTGCTACTCTTGATGCATGATTGGTGCACGGTTTGCGTCGAACGTACCGTAGGATCGGAAATAGTTTTGGAGGCACCCGATGGAACTCCTAGGTTACGTGGGTCATGTGGAATCTTGTTTCGATTTGTTTTGTAATAGTGTTAGCGTCGGTGCAAGATAGGTGCTCGATTTGTTTGCAACGTACCATAGGTTAATAAATCATTTTAGAAACACCCACGGTACTCCTAGGTTATGAGGGTCTGGTTGGGATCTGTTCGGTTCGTTTGGAGGTAGTGCTACAGAAGATAGGTGCATGATTTGCATTGAACGTACCATAGGTCATAAATAGTTTTGGATGCACCTGATGGAACTCGTAAGTGACGTGGGTCGTGTGGAATATCGTTTTAGTCCATTTGGAGATAGTGTTAGTGTTAGTGCAAGGTTGGAGCACGGTTTGCACTGAACATACCATAGGCATATAAATCATTTTGGACAAACTCGATCAGACTCCTAGGTGATGAGGCTCAAGTGGAAGCTCAATTCGGTCCGTTTGGGGATAGTGCTTTTCTTGATGCAAGATTGGTGCTTGGTTTGCACCAAATGTAGCATAGGCATAGAAATTGTTTTGGACGCACTCGAGGGGACTCCTAGGTGACGAGGCTCATGTGGAAGCTCGAGTCGGTACGTTTGGAGATAGTGCTACTCTTCATGCAAGATTGGTGCTCGGTTTGCGTCGAATGTGCCATAGGCTGGGAAGTAGTATTGGAGGCACCGATCTAACTCCTAGGTGACGTGGGTCATGTGGAATCTCCCTTTGTTCTATTTTAAGACAGTGTTAGCGTCGATGCAAGATAGGTGCATGGTTTGCACTGAACGTACCATAGGCATTGAAATCGTTTTGGACACACTCGATGGGACTCCTAGGTGACGAGGCTCAATTGGAAGCTCGGTACGGTCCATTTGGAGATAGTGCTACTCTTGGTGCATGATTGGTGCACGATTTGCGTCGAACGAACCGTAGACTCGGAAATAGTATTGGAGGCACTCGATGGAACTCCTAGGTTACGTGGGTCATGTGGAATCTTGTTTCGATTTGTTTTGAAACAGTGTTAGCATGGGTGCAAGATAGGTGCTTGGTTTGCATCAAACGTACTATAGGTTAATAAATCATTTTAGAAACACCCACGGTACTCCTAGGTGATGATGGTCCGGTGGAGATCTGTTCGGTCCGTTTGGAGATAGTGCTACAAAAGATAGGTGCACGGTTTGCATTGAACGTACCATAGGTCATAAATAGTTTTGGACGCACCCGATGGAACTCGTAAGTGACGTGGGTCGTGTGGAATCTCGTTTTAGTCCATTTGGAGATAGTGTTAGTGTTAGTGCATGGTTGGAGCACAGTTTGCACCGAACATACCATAGACATAGAAATCGTTTTGGACGAACTCGATCAGACTCCTAGGTGACGAGGCTCAAGTGGAAGATCGGTTCGGTCCGTTTAGGGATAGTGCTTCTCTTGATGCAAGATTGGTGCTTGGTTTGCACCAAATATAGCATAGGCATAAAAATCATTTTGGACGCACTCGAGGGGACTCCTAGGTGACGAGGCTCAAGTGGAAGCTCGAGTCAGTACGTTTGGAGATAGTGCTACTCTTGATGCAAGATTGGTGCTCAGTTTGCGTCGAATGTGCCGTAGGCTCGGAAATAGTATTGGAGGCACCGATGGAACTTCTAGGTGACGTGGGTCATGTGGAATCTCGCTTTGATCTCTTTTTGAGACAGTGTTAGCGTCGGTGCAAGATAGGTGCATGGTTTGCACTGAACGTACCATAAGCATAGAAAATCGTTTTGGACATACTCGATGGGACTCCTAGGTGACGAGGCTCAAGTGGAAGCTCGGTACGGTCCATTTGGAGATAGTGCTACTCTTGATGCATGATTGGTGCACGGTTTGCGTCGAACGTACCGTAGGATCGGAAATAGTTTTGGAGGCACCCGATGGAACTCCTAGGTTACGTGGGTCATGTGGAATCTTGTTTCGATTTGTTTTGTAATAGTGTTAGCGTCGGTGCAAGATAGGTGCTCGATTTGTTTGCAACGTACCATAGGTTAATAAATCATTTTAGAAACACTCACGGTACTCCTAGGTTATGAGGGTCTGGTGGGGATCTGTTCGGTCCGTTTGGAGGTAGTGCTACAGAAGATAGGTGCATGATTTGCATTGAACGTACCATAGGTCATAAATAGTTTTGGACGCACCTGATGGAACTCGTAAGTGACGTGGGTCGTGTGGAATATCGTTTTAGTCCATTTGGAGATAGTGTTAGTGTTAGTGCAAGGTTGGAGCACGGTTTGCACTGAACATACCATAGGCATATAAATCATTTTGGACAAACTCGATCAGACTCCTAGGTGATGAGGCTCAAGTGGAAGCTCAATTCGGTCCGTTTGGGGATAGTGCTTTTCTTGATGCAAGATTGGTGCTTGGTTTGCACCAAATGTAGCATAGGCATAGAAATCGTTTTGGACGCACTCGAGGGGACTCCTAGGTGACGAGGCTCATGTGGAAGCTCGAGTCGGTACGTTTGGAGATAGTGCTACTCTTCATGCAAGATTGGTGCTCGGTTTGCGTCGAATGTGCCATAGGCTGGGAAGTAGTATTGGAGGCACCGATCTAACTCCTAGGTGACGTGGGTCATGTGGAATCTCGCTTTGTTCTATTTTAAGACAGTGTTAGCGTCGATGCAAGATAGGTGCATGGTTTGCCCTGAACGTACCATAGGCATTGAAATCGTTTTGGACACACTCGATGGGACTCCTAGGTGACGAGGCTCAATTGGAAGCTCGGTACGGTCCATTTGGAGATAGTGCTACTCTTGGTGCATGATTGGTGCACGATTTGCGTCGAACGAACCGTAGACTCAGAAATAGTATTGGAGGCACTCGATGGAACTCCTAGGTTACGTGGGTCATGTGGAATCTTGTTTTGATTTGTTTTGAAACAGTGTTAGCATGGGTGCAAGATAGGTGCTTGGTTTGCATCAAACGTACTATAGGTTAATAAATCATTTTAGAAACACCCACGGTACTCCTAGGTGATGATGGTCCGGTGGAGATCTGTTCGGTCCGTTTGGAGATAGTGCTACAAAAGATAGGTGCACGGTTTGCATTGAACGTACCATAGGTCATAAATAGTTTTGGACGCACCCGATGGAACTCGTAAGTGACGTGGGTCGTGTGGAATCTCGTTTTAGTCCATTTGGAGATAGTGTTAGTGTTAGTGCATGGTTGTAGCACAGTTTGCACCGAACATACCATAGACATAGAAATCGTTTTGGACGAACTCGATCAGACTCCTAGGTGACGAGGCTCAAGTGGAAGATCGGTTCGGTCCGTTTAGGGATAGTGCTTCTCTTGATGCAAGATTGGTGCTTGGTTTGCACCAAATATAGCATAGGCATAAAAATCATTTTGGACGCACTCGAGGGGACTCCTAGGTGACGAGGCTCAAGTGGAAGCTCGAGTCGGTACGTTTGGAGATAGTGCTACTCTTGATGCAAGATTGGTGCTCAGTTTGCGTCGAATGTGCCGTAGGCTCGGAAATAGTATTGGAGGCACCGATGGAACTTCTAGGTGACGTGGGTCATGTGGAATCTCGCTTTGATCTCTTTTTGAGACAGTGTTAGCGTCGATGCAAGATAGGTGCATGGTTTGCACTGAACGTACCATAGGCATAGAAAATCGTTTTGGACATACTCGATGGGACTCCTAGGTGACGAGGCTCAAGTGGAAGCTCGGTACGGTCCATTTGGAGATAGTGCTACTCTTGATGCATGATTGGTGCACGGTTTGCGTCGAACGTACCGTAGGATCGGAAATAGTTTTGGAGGCACCCGATGGAACTCCTAGGTTACGTGGGTCATGTGGAATCTTGTTTCGATTTGTTTTGTAATAGTGTTAGCGTCGGTGCAAGATAGGTGCTCGATTTGTTTGCAACGTACCATAGGTTAATAAATCATTTTAGAAACACCCACGGTACTCCTAGGTTATGAGGGTCTGGTGGGGATCTGTTCGGTCCGTTTGGAGGTAGTGCTACAGAAGATAGGTGCATGATTTGCATTGAACGTACCATAGGTCATAAATAGTTTTGGACGCACCTGATGGAACTCGTAAGTGACGTGGGTCGTGTGGAATATCGTTTTAGTCCATTTGGAGATAGTGTTAGTGTTAGTGCAAGGTTGGAGCACGGTTTGCACTGAACATACCATAGGCATATAAATCATTTTGGACAAACTCGATCAGACTCCTAGGTGATGAGGCTCAAGTGGAAGCTCAATTCGGTCCGTTTGGGGATAGTGCTTTTCTTGATGCAAGATTGGTGCTTGGTTTGCACCAAATGTAGCATAGGCATAGAAATCGTTTTGGACGCACTCGAGGGGACTCCTAGGTGACGAGGCTCATGTGGAAGCTCGAGTCGGTACGTTTGGAGATAGTGCTACTCTTCATGCAAGATTGGTGCTCAGTTTGCGTCGAATGTGCCATAGGCTGGGAAGTAGTATTGGAGGCACCGATCTAACTCCTAGGTGACGTGGGTCATGTGGAATCTCGCTTTGTTCTATTTTAAGACAGTGTTAGCGTCGATGCAAGATAGGTGCATGGTTTGCACTGAACGTACCATAGGCATTGAAATCGTTTTGGACACACTCGATGGGACTCCTAGGTGACGAGGCTCAATTGGAAGCTCGGTACGGTCCATTTGGAGATAGTGCTACTCTTGGTGCATGATTGGTGCACGATTTGCGTCGAACGAACCGTAGACTCGGAAATAGTATTGGAGGCACTCGATGGAACTCCTAGGTTACGTGGGTCATGTGGAATCTTGTTTCGATTTGTTTTGAAACAGTGTTAGCATGGGTGCAAGATAGGTGCTTGGTTTGCATCAAACGTACTATAGGTTAATAAATCATTTTAGAAACACCCACGGTACTCCTAGGTGATGATGGTCCGGTGGAGATCTGTTCGGTCCGTTTGGAGATAGTGCTACAAAAGATAGGTGCACGGTTTGCATTGAACGTACCATAGGTCATAAATAGTTTTGGACGCACCCGATGGAACTCGTAAGTGACGTGGGTCGTGTGGAATCTCGTTTTAGTCCATTTGGAGATAGTGTTAGTGTTAGTGCATGGTTGGAGCACAGTTTGCACCGAACATACCATAGACATAGAAATCGTTTGGGACGAACTCGATCAGACTCCTAGGTGACGAGGCTCAAGTGGAAGATCAGTTTGGTCCGTTTGGGGATAGTGCTTCTCTTGATGCAAGATTGGTGCTTGGTTTGCACCAAATATAGCATAGGCTCAAGTGGAAGCTCGAGTCGGTACGTTTGGAGATAGTGCTACTCTTGATGCAAGATTGGTGCTCGGTTTGCGTCGAATGTGCCGTAGGCTCGAAAATAGTATTGGAGGCACCAATCTAACTCCTAGGTGACGTGGGTCGTGTGGAATCTCGCTTTTATCTATTTTGAGACAGTGTTAGTGTCGGTGCAAGATTGCTGCATGGTTTGCACCGAACATACCATAGGCATAGAAATCATTTTGGACGAACTCGATCAGACTCCTAGGTGATGAGGCTCAAGTGGAAGCTCGATTCGGTTCGTTTGGGGATAGTGCTTCTCTTGACGCAAGATTGGTGCTTGGTTTGCACAAAATGTAGCATAGGCATAGAAATCGTTTTGGACGCACTCGAGGGGACTCCTAGGTGGCGAGGCTCATGTGGAAGCTCGAGTCGGTACGTTTGGAGATAGTGCTACTCTTCATGCAAGATTGGTGCTCGGTTTGCGTCGAATGTGCCATAGGCTGGGAAGTAGTATTGGAGGCACCGATCTAACTCCTAGGTGACGTGGGTCATGTGGAATCTCGCTTTGTTCTAATTTAAGACAGTGTTAGCGTCGATGTAAGGTAGGTGCATGGTTTGCACTGAACGTACCATAGGCATAGAAATCGTTTTGGACACACTCGATGGGACTCCTAGGTGACGAGGCTCAATTGGAAGCTCGGTACGGTCCATTTGGAGATAGTGCTACTCTTGGTGCATGATTGGTGCACGGTTTACGTCGAACGAACCGTAGACTCGGAAATAGTATTGGAGGCACTCGATGGAACTCCTAGGTTACGTGGGTCATGTGGAATCTTGTTTCGATTTGTTTTGAAACAGTGTTAGCATGGGTGCAAGATAGGTGCTTGGTTTGCATCAAACGTACTATAGGTTAATAAATCATTTTAGAAACACCCACGGTACTCCTAGGTGATGATGGTCCGGTGGAGATCTGTTCGGTCCGTTTGGAGTTAGTGCTACAAAAGATAGGTGCACGGTTTGCATTGAACGTACCATAGGTCATAAATAGTTTTGGACGCACCCGATGGAACCCGTAAGTGACGTGGGTTGTGTGGAATCTCGTTTTAGTCCATTTGGAGATAGTGCTACTCTTGATGCATGATTGGTGCACGGTTTGCGTCGAATGTACCGTAGGCTCGGAAATAGTTTTGGAGGCACCCGATGGAACTCCTAGGTTACGTGGGTCATGTGGAATCTTGTTTCGATCTGTTTTGAAATAGTGTTAGCGTCGGTGCAAGATAGGTGCTCGATTTGCTTGAAACGTACCATAGGTTAATAAATCATTTTAGAAGCACCCACGGTACTCCTAGGTTATGAGGGTCTGGTGGGGATTTGTTTGGTCCGTTTGGAGATAGTGCTACAGAAGATAGGTGCACGATTTGCATTGAACGTACCATAGGTCATAAATAGTTTTGGACGCACCTGATGGAACTTGTAAGTGACGTGGGTCGTGTGGAATATCGTTTTAGTCCATTTGGAGATAGTGTTAGTGTCAGTGCAAGGTTGGAGCACGGTTTGCACCGAACTTACCATAGGCATAGAAATCATTTTGGACGAACTCGATCAGACTCCTAGGTGATAAGGCTCAAGTGGAAGCTCGATTCGGTCCGTTTTTGGATAGTGCTTCTCTTGATGCAAGATTGCTGCTTGGTTTGCACCAAATGTAGCATAGGCATAGAAATCATTTTGGACGCACTCGAGGGGACTCCTAGGTGACGAGGCTCATGTGGAAGCTCGAGTCGGTACGTTTGGAGATAGTGCTACTCTTGATGCAAGATTGGTGCTCGGTTTGCGTCGAATGTGCTGTAGGCTCGAAAATATTATTGGAGGCACCGATCTAACTCCTAGGTGACGTGGGTCATGTGGAATCTCGCTTTGATCTATTTTGAGACAGTGTTAGCGTCGGTGCAAGATAGGTGCATGGTTTGCACTGAACGTACCATAGGCATAGAAATCGTTTTGGACACACTCGATGGGACTCCTAGGTGACGAGGCTCAATTGGAAGCTCGGTACGCTCCATTTGGAGATAGTGCTACTCTGGGTGCATGATTGGTGCACGGTTTGCGTCGAACGAACCGTAGGCTCGGAAATAGTATTGGAGGCACTCCATGGAACTCCTAGGTTACGTGGGTCATGTGGAATCTTGTTTCGATCTGTTTTGAAACAGTGTTAGCGTGGGTGCAAGATAGGTGCTCGGTTTGCATCAAACGTACCATAGGTTAATAAATCATTTTAGAAACACCCACGGTACTCCTAGGTGATGATGGTCCGGTGGAGATCTGTTTGGTCCGTTTGGAGATAGTGCTACAAAAGATAGGTGCACGGTTTGCATTGAACGTACCATAGGTCATAAATAGTTTTGGACGCACCCGATGGAACCCGTAAGTGACGTGGGTTGTGTGGAATCTCGTTTTAGTCCATTTGGAGATAGTGCTACTCTTGATGCATGATTGGTGCATGGTTTGCGTCGAACGTACCGTAGGCTCGGAAATAGTTTTAGAGGCACCCGATGGAACTCCTAGGTTACGTGGGTCATGTGGAATCTTGTTTCGATCTGTTTTGAAATAGTGTTAGCGTCGGTGCAAGATAGGTGCTCGATTTGCTTGAAACGTACCATAGGTTAATAAATCATTTTAGAAGCACCCACGGTACTCCTAGGTTATGAGGGTCTGGTGGGGATTTATTTGGTCCGTTTGGAGATAGTGCTACAGAAGATAGGTGCACGATTTGCATTGAACGTACCATAGGTCATAAATAGTTTTGGACGCATGGAACTTGTAAGTGACGTGGGTCGTGTGGAATATCGTTTTAGTCCATTTAGAGATAGTGTTAGTGTCAGTGCAAGGTTGGAGCACGTTTTGCACCAAACTTACCATAGGCATAGAAATCATTTTGGACGAACTCGATCAGACTCCTAGGTGATGAGGCTCAAGTGGAAGCTCGATTCGGTCCGTTTTGGGATAGTGCTTCTCTTGATGCAAGATTGCTGCTTGTTTTGCACCAAATGTAGCATAGGCATAGAAATCATTTTGGACGCACTCGAGGGGACTCCTAGGTGACGAGGCTCATGTGGAAGCTCGAGTCGGTACGTTTGGAGATAGTGCTACTCTTGATGCAAGATTGGTGCTCTGTTTGCGTCGAATGTGCCGTAGGCTCGGAAATAGTATTGGAGGCACCGATCTAACTCCTAGGTGACGTGGGTCATGTGGAATCTCGCTTTGATCTATTTTGAGCCAGTGTTAGCGTCGGTGTAAGATAGGTGCATGGTTTGCACTGAACATACCATAGGCATAGAAATCATTTTGGACACACTCGATGGGACTCCTAGGTGACGAGGCTCAATTGGTAGCTCGGTACGGTCCATTTGGAGATAGTGCTACTCTGGGTGCATGATTGGTGCACGGTTTGCGTCGAACGAACCGTAGGCGCGGAAATAGTATTGGAGGCACTCCATGGAACTCCTAGGTTACGTGGGTCATGTGGAATCTTGTTTCGATCTATTTTGAAACAGTGTTAGCGTGGGTGCAAGATAGGTGCTCGGTTTGCATCAAACGTACCATAGGTTAATAAATCATTTTAGAAACACCCACGGTACTCCTAGGTGATGATTGTCCAGTGGAGATCTGTTTGGTCCGTTTGGAGATAGTGCTACAAAAGATGGGTGCACGGTTTGCATTGAACGTACCATAGGTCATAAATAGTTTTGGACGCACCCGATGGAACCCGTAAGTGACGTGGGTTGTGTGGAATCTCGTTTTAGTCCATTTGGAGATAGTGCTACTCTTGATGCATGATTGGTGCACGGTTTGCGTCGAACGTACCGTAGGCTCGGAAATAGTTTTGGAGGCACCCGATGGAACTCCTAGGTTACGTGGGTCATGTGGAATCTTGTTTTGATCTGTTTTGAAATAGTGTTAGCGTCGGTGCAAGATAGGTGCTCGATTTGCTTGAAACGTACCATAGGTTAATAAATCATTTTAGAAGCACCCACGGTACTCCTAGGTTATGAGGGTCTGGTGGGGATTTGTTCGGTCCGTTTGGAGATAGTGCTACAGAAGATAGGTGCACGATTTGCATTGAACGTACCATAGGTCATAAATAGTTTTGGACGCACCTGATGGAACTTGTAAGTGACGTGGGTCGTGTGGAATATCGTTTTAGTCCATTTGGAGATAGTGTTAGTGTCAGTGCAAGGTTGGAGCACGTTTTGCACCGAACTTACCATAGGCATAGAAATCATTTTGGACGAACTCGATCAGACTCCTAGGTGATGAGGCTCAAGTGGAAGCTCGATTCGGTCCGTTTTGGGATAGTGCTTCTCTTGATGCAAGATTGCTGCTTGTTTTGCACCAAATGTAGCATAGGCATAGAAATCATTTTGGACGCACTCGAGGGGACTCCTAGGTGACGAGGCTCATGTGGAAGCTCGAGTCGGTACGTTTGGAGATAGTGCTACTCTTGATGCAAGATTGGTGCTCTGTTTGCGTCGAATGTGCCGTAGGCTCGGAAATAGTATTGGAGGCACCGATCTAACTCCTAGGTGACGTGGGTCATGTGGAATCTCGCTTTGATCTATTTTGAGCCAGTGTTAGCGTCGGTGTAAGATAGGTGCATGGTTTGCACTGAACATACCATAGGCATAGAAATCGTTTTGGACACACTCGATGGGACTCCTAGGTGACGAGGCTCAATTGGTAGCTCGGTACGCTCCATTTGGAGATAGTGCTACTCTGGGTGCATGATTGGTGCACGGTTTGCGTCGAACGAACCGTAGGCGCGGAAATAGTATTGGAGGCACTCCATGGAACTCCTAGGTTACGTGGGTCATGTGGAATCTTGTTTCGATCTATTTTGAAACAGTGTTAGCGTGGGTGCAAGATAGGTGCTCGGTTTGCATCAAACGTACCATAGGTTAATAAATCATTTTAGAAACACCCACGGTACTCCTAGGTGATGATTGTCCAGTGGAGATCTGTTTGGTCCGTTTGGAGATAGTGCTACAAAAGATGGGTGCACGGTTTGCATTGAACGTACCATAGGTCATAAATAGTTTTGGACGCACCCGATGGAACCCGTAAGTGACGTGGGTTGTGTGGAATCTCGTTTTAGTCCATTTGGAGATAGTGCTACTCTTGATGCATGATTGGTGCACGGTTTGCGTCGAACGTACCGTAGGCTCGGAAATAGTTTTGGAGGCACCCGATGGAACTCCTAGGTTACGTGGGTCATGTGGAATCTTGTTTTGATATGTTTTGAAATAGTGTTAGCGTCGGTGCAAGATAGGTGCTCGATTTGCTTGAAACGTACCATAGGTTAATAAATCATTTTAGAAGCACCCACGGTACTCCTAGGTTATGAGGGTCTGGTGGGGATTTGTTCGGTCCGTTTGGAGATAGTGCTACAGAAGATAGGTGCACGATTTGCATTGAACGTACCATAGGTCATAAATAGTTTTGGACGCACCTGATGGAACTTGTAAGTGACGTGGGTCGTGTGGAATATCGTTTTAGTCCATTTGGAGATAGTGTTAGTGTCAGTGCAAGGTTGGAGCACGTTTTGCACCGAACTTACCATAGGCATAGAAATCATTTTGGACGAACTCGATCAGACTCCTAGGTGATGAGGCTCAAGTGGAAGCTCGATTCGGTCCGTTTTGGGATAGTGCTTCTCTTGATGCAAGATTGCTGCTTGTTTTGCACCAAATGTAGCATAGGCATAGAAATCATTTTGGACGCACTCGAGGGGACTCCTAGGTGACGAGGCTCATGTGGAAGCTCGAGTCGGTACGTTTGGAGATAGTGCTACTCTTGATGCAAGATTGGTGCTCTGTTTGCGTCGAATGTGCCGTAGGCTCGGAAATAGTATTGGAGGCACCGATCTAACTCCTAGGTGACGTGGGTCATGTGGAATCTCGCTTTGATCTATTTTGAGCCAGTGTTAGCGTCGGTGTAAGATAGGTGCATGGTTTGCACTGAACATACCATAGGCATAGAAATCGTTTTGGACACACTCGATGGGACTCCTAGGTGACGAGGCTCAATTGGTAGCTCGGTACGCTCCATTTGGAGATAGTGCTACTCTGGGTGCATGATTGGTGCACGGTTTGCGTCGAACGAACCGTAGGCGCGGAAATAGTATTGGAGGCACTCCATGGAACTCCTAGGTTACGTGGGTCATGTGGAATCTTGTTTCGATCTATTTTGAAACAGTGTTAGCGTGGGTGCAAGATAGGTGCTCGGTTTGCATCAAACGTACCATAGGTTAACAAATCATTATCGAAACACCCACGGTACTCCTAGGTGATGATGGTCCGGTGGAGATCTGTTCGGTCCGTTTGGAGATAGTGCTACAAAAGATAGGTGCACGGTTTGCATTGAACGTACCATAGGTCATAAATAGTTTTGGACACAATCGATGGAACTCGTAAGTGACGTGGGTTGTGTGGAATCTCGTTTTAGTCCATTTGGAGATAGTGTTAGTGTTAGTGCATGGTTGGAGCATGGTTTGCACTGAACATACCATAGACATAGAAATCGTTTTGGACGAACTCGATCAGACTCCTAGGTGACAAGGCTCAAGTGGAAGATCGGTTCGGCCTGTTTGGGGATAGTGCTTCTCTTGATGCAAGATTGGTGCTTGGTTTGCACCAAATATAGCATAGGCATAAAAATCGTTTTGGACGCACTCGAGGGGACTCCTAGGTGATGAGGCTCATGTGGAAGCTCGAGTCGGTACATTTGGAGATAGTGTTACTCTTGATGCAAGATTGGTGCTCGGTTTGCGTTGAATGTGCCGTAGGCTCAGAAATAGTATTGGAGGCACCGATGGAACTTCTGGGTGACGTGGGTCATGTGGAATATCGCTTTGATCTATTTTGAGACAGTGTTAGCGTCGGTGCAAGATAGGTGCATGGTTTGCACTGAACGTACCATAGGCATAGAAATCGTTTTGGACATACTCGATGGGACTCCAAGGTGACGAGGCTCAAGTGGAAGCTCGGTACGGTCCATTTGGACATACTGCTACTCTTGATGCATGATTGGTGCACGGTTTGCGTCAAACGTATCGTAGGCTCGGAAATAGTTTTGCAGGCACTCGATGGAACTCCTAGGTTATGTGGGTCATGTGGAATCTTGTTTTGATCTGTTTTGAAATAGTGTTAGCGTCGGTGCAAGATAGGTGCTCAATTTGCCTGAAACGTACCATAGGTTAATAAATCATTTTAGAAGCACCCACGGTACTCCTAGGTTATGAGGGTCTGGTGGGGATTTGTTCGGTCCATTTGGGTATAGTGCTACAGAAGATAGGTGCACGATTTGCATTGAACGTACCATAGGTCATAAATAGTTTTGGACGCACCTGATGGAACTCGTAAGTGTCGTGGGTCGTGTGGAATATCGTTTTAGTCCATTTGGAGATAGTGTTAGTGTCAGTACAAGGTTGGAGCATGGTTTGCACCGAACATACCATAGGCATAGAAATCATTTTGGACGAACTCGATCAGACTCCTAGGTGATGAGGCTCAAGTGGAAGCTCGATTCGGTCCATTTGGGGATAGTGCTTCTCTTGATGCAAGATTGTGCTTGGTTTGCACCAAATGTAGCATAGGCATAGAAATCGTTTTGGACGCACTCGAGGGGACTCCTAGGTGACGAGGCTCATGTGGAAGCTCGAGTCGGTACGTTTGGAGATAGTGCTACTCTTGATGCAAGATTGGTGCTCGGTTTGCGTCGAATGTGCCATAGGCTCGGAAATAGTATTGGAGGCACCGATCTAACTCCTAGGTGACATGGGTCATGTGGAATCTCACTTTGATCTATTTTGAGATAGTGTTAGCGTCGGTGCAAGATAGGTGCATGGTTTGCACTGAACGTACCATAGGCTTAGAAATCGTTTTGGACACACTCGATGGGACTTCTAGGTGACGAGGCTCAATTGAAAGCTCGGTACGTGATACATCCGGCCCAGGTGGGGTTGGCCGAGGCCTAATAAATTAAGGTTGCCCGGACCCCAACAGTTCTTATGCACACCCACTCGGGGAAAGGCCTAATGTCCCTAAAAAACTAGTCTGATAGGGGAAGGGTGGCCTTCTCTTTTAAGGTGGCTTCCTCCTCCCAAGCTAAGCAAGGTGGGATTATTTAGAGGCTCACACAGTCGCCGCCCGACTACAACTAGGCCACTTGGCCTTTTTTTGTTGCGTCTTTGCCAGCGGGTAATAGTGGAGGATGTCCTCATCATTCCCACCCCCTTAAACAAGGGCCCAGCTCTGATACCAAATATACATTCGGCCCAGGTGGGGTTGCCCGAGGCCCAATAAATTAAGGTTGCCCGGACCCCAACAGTTCTTATGCACACCCACTCAAGGAAAGGCCCAATGTCCCTAAAAGACTAGTCTGATATGAGAAGGGTGGCTCTCTCTTTTAAAGTGGCTTCATCCTCCCAAGCTAAGCAAGGTGAGATTATTCAGAGGCTCACACGATCGTCGCCCGACTACAACTAGGCCACTTGGCCCTTTTTTGTTGCGCCTTTGCCAGCGGGTAATAGTGGAGGATGTCCTCATCATTCCCACACCCTTAAACAAGGGCCCAACTCTGATTTCAAAAGATACATCTGGCCCAAGTGGGGTTGGCCGAGGCCCAATAAATTAAGGTTGCCCGGACCCCAACAGTTCTTATGCACACTCACTCGGGGAAAGGCCCAATGTCCCTAAAAGACTAGTCCGATAGGGAAAGGGTGGCTCTCTCTTTTAAGGTGGCTTCCTCCTCCCAAGCTAAGCAAGGTGGGATTATTCAGAGGCTCACACGGTTGCCGCCCGAATACAACTAGGCCACTTGGCCTTTTTTGTTGCGTCTTTGCCAGCGGGTAATAGTGGAGGATGTCCTCATCATTCCCACCCCCTTAAACAAGGGCCCAGCTCTGATACCAAATGATACATTCGGTCCAGGTGGGGTTGGCCGAGGCCCAATAAATTAAGGTTGCCCGGACCCCAACAGTTCTTATGCACACCCACTCGGGGAAAGGGCTAATGTCACTAAAAGACTAGTCCGATAGGGAAGGGGTGGCTGTCTCTTTTAAGGTGGCTTCCTCCTCCCAAGCCAAGCAAGGTGGGATTATTCAGAGGCTCACACGGTCGCCGCCCGACTACAACTAGGCCACTTGGCCTTTTTTTGTTGCGCCTTTGCCAGCGGGTAATAGTGGAGGATGTCCTCATCATTCCCACCCCCTTAAACAAGGGCCCAACTCTGATACCAAATGATACATCTGGCCCAGGTGGGGTTGGCCGAGGCCTAATAAATTAAGGTTGCCCAGACCCCAACAGTTCTTATGCACACCCACTCGGGAAAAGGCCCAATGTCCCTAAAAGACTAGTCCGATAGGAAAAGGGTGGCTCTCTCTTTTATGGTGGCTTCCTCCTCCCATGCCAAGCAAGGTGGGATTATTCAGAGGCTCACACGGTCGCCGCCCGACTACAACTAGGCCACTTGGCCTTTTTTTGTTACGTCTTTGCCAGCGGGTAATAGTGGAGGATGTCCTCATCATTCCCACCCCCTTAAACAAGGGCCCAGCTCTGATACCAAATGATACATCCGGCCCAGGTGGGGTTGGCCGAGGCCCAATAAATTAAGGTTGCCCGGACCCCAACAGTTCTTATGCACACCCACTCGGGGAAAGTCCCAATGTCCCTAAAAGACTAGTCCGATAGGGAAGGGGTGGCTTTCTCTTTTAAGGTGGCTTCCTCCTCCCAAGCCAAGCAAGATGGGATTATTCAGAGGCTCACACGGACGCCGCCCGACTACAACTAGGCCACTTGGCCTTTTTTTGTTGCGTCTTTGCCAGCGGGTAATAGTGGAGGATGTCCTCATCAGTACGGTCCATTTGGAGATAGTGCTACTCTTGGTGCATGATTAGTGCACGGTTTGCGTTGAACGAACCGTAGGCTCAGAAATAGTATTGGAGGCACTCGATGGAACTCCTAGGTTACGTGGGTCATGTGGAATCTTGTTTCGATCTGTTTTGAAACAGTGTTAGCGTGGGTGCAAGATAGGTGCTCGGTTTGCATCAAACGTACCATAGGTTAATAAGTCATTTTAGAAACACCCACGGTACTCTTAGGTGATGATGGTCCGGTGGAGATAGAGTCATAAATAGTTTTGGACGCACCTGATGGAACTCGTAAGTGACGTGGGTCGTGTGGAATATCGGTTTAGTCCATTTGGAGATAGAGTTAGTGTCAGTGCAATGTTGGAGCACGGTTTGCACCGAACATACCATAGGCTTAGAGATCATTTTGGACGAACTCGATCAGACTCCTAGGTGATGAGGCTGAAGTGGAAGCTTGATTCGGTCTATTTGGAGATAGTGCTACTCTTGCTGCAAGATTGGTGCTCGGTTTGCGTCGAATGTGCCGTAGGCTCAGAAATAGTATTGGAGGCACCGATCTAACTCCTAGGTGACGTGGGTCATGTGGAATCTCGCTTTGTTCTATTTTGAGACAGTGTTAGCGTCGGTGCAAGATAGGTGCATGGTTTGTACTGAACGTACCATAGGCATAGAAATCGTCTTGGACACACTCGATGGGACTCCTAGGTGACGAGGCTCAATTGGAAGCTCGGTACGGTCCATTAGGAGATAGTGCTACTCTTGGTGCATGATTGGTGCACGGTTTGTGTTGAATGAACCGTAGGCTTGGAAATAGTATTGGAGGCACTGGATGGAACTCCTAGGTTACGTGGGTCATGTGGAATCTTGTTTCGATCTATTTTGAAACAGTGTTAGCGTGGGTGCAAGATAGGTGCTCGGTTTGCATCAAACGTACCATAGGTTAATAAATCATTTTAGAAACACCCACGGTACTCCTAGGTGATGATGGTCCGGTGGAGATCTGTTCGGTCTGTTTGGAGATAGTGCTACAAAAGATAGGTGCACGGTTTGCATTGAACGTACCATAGGTCATAAATAGTTTTGGACGCACCCGATGGAACTCGTAAGTGACGTGGGTCGTGTGGAATCTCGTTTTAGTCTATTTTGAGATAGTGTTAGTGTTAGTGCATGGTTGGAGCACGGTTTGCACCGAACATACCATAGACATAGAAATTGTTTTGGACGAACTCGATCAGACTCCTAGGTGACGAGGCTCAAGTGGAAGATCGGTTCGGTCCGTTTGGGGATAGTGCTTCTCTTGATGCAAGAATGGTGCTTGGTTTGCACCAAATATAGCATAGGCATAAAAATCGTTTTGGACGCACTCGAGGGGACTCCTAGGTGACGAGGCTCAAGTGGAAGCTCGAGTCGATACGTTTGGAGATAGTGCTACTCTTGATGCAAGATTGGTGCTCGGTTTGCGTTGAATGTGCCGTAGGCTCGGAAATAGTATCGGAGGCACTGATGGAACTTCTAGGTGACATGGGTCATGTGGAATCTCGCTTTGATCTATTTTGAGACAGTGTTAGCGTCGATGCAAGATAGGTGCATGGCTTGCACTGAATGTACCATAGGCATAGAAATCGTTTTGGACATACTCGATGGGACTCCTAGGTGACGAGGCTCAAGTGGAAGCTCGGTACGGTCCATTTGGAGATAGTGCTACTCTTGATGCATGATTGGTGCACAGTTTGTGTCGAACGTACCGTAGGCTCGCAAATAGTTTTGGAGGCACCCGATGGAACTCCTAGGTTACGTGGGTCATGTGGAATCTTGTTTCGATCTGTTTTGAAATAGTGTTAGCGTCGGTGGAAGATAGGTGCTCGATGTGCTTGAAACGTACCATAGGTTAATAAATCATTTTAGAAGCACCCACGGTACTCCTAGGTTATGAGGGTCTGGTGGGTATCTGTTCGGTCCGTTTGGAGATAGTGCTACAGAAGATAGGTGCACGATTTGCATTGAACGTACCATAGGTCATAAATAGTTTTGGACGCACCTGATGGAACTCGTAAGTGACGTGGGTCGTGTGGAATATCGTTTTAGTCCATTTGGAGATAGTACTAGTGTCAGTGCAAGGTTGGAGCACGGTTCGCACCGAACATACCATAGGCATAGAAATCATTTTGGATGAACTCGATCAGACTCCTAGGTGATGAGGCTCAAGTGGAAGCTCGATTCGGTCCGTTTGGGGATAGTGCTTCTCTTGATGCAAGATTGGTGCTTGGTTTGCACCAAATGTAGCATAGGCATAGAAATCGTTTTGGACGCACTCGAGGGGACTCCTAGGTGACGAGGCTCAAGTGGAAGCTCGAGTCGGTACGTTTGGAGATAGTGCTACTCTTGATGCAAGATTGGTGCTCGGTTTGCGTTGAATGTGCCGTAGGCTCGGAAATAGTATTGTAGGCACTGATGGAACTTCTAGGTGACGTGGGTCATTTGGAATCTCACTTTGATCTATTTTGAGACAGTGTTAGCGTCGATGCAAGATAGGTGCATGGCTTGCACTGAACGTACGATAGGCATAGAAATCATTTTGGACATACTCAATGGGACTCCTAGGTGACGAGGCTCAAGTGGAAGCTCGGTACGGTCCATTTGGAGATAGTGCTACTCTTGGTGCATGATTGGTGCACGGTTTGCGTCGAACGAACCGTAGGCTCGGAAATAGTATTGGAGGCACTCGATGGAACTCCAATGTTACGTGGGTCATGTGGAATCTTGTTTCGATCTGTTTTGAAACAGTGTTAGCGTGGGTGCAAGATAGGTGCTCGGTTTGCATCAAACGTACCATAGGTTAATAAATCATTTTAGAAACACCTACGGTACTCCTAGGTGATGATGGTCCGGTGGAGATCTGTTCGGTCCGTTTAGAGATAGTGCTACAAAAGATAGGTGCACGATTTGCATTGAACGTACCATAGGTCATAAATAGTTTTGGACGCACCCGATGGAACTCGTAAGTGACGTGGGTCGTGTGGAATCTCGTTTTAGTCTATTTGGAGATAGTGTTAGTGTTAGTGCATGGTTGGAGCACGGTTTGCACCAAACATACCATAGACATAGAAATTGTTTTGGACGAACTCGATCAGACTCCTAGGTTACGAGGCTCAAGTGGAAGATCGGTTCGGTCCGTTTGGGGATAGTGCTTCTCTTGATGCAAGATTGGTGCTTGGTTTGCACCAAATATAGCATAGGCATAAAAAACGTTTTGGACGCACTCGAGGGGACTCCTAGGTGACGAGGCTCAAGTGGAAGCTCGAGTCGGTACGTTTGGAGATAGTGCTACTCTTGATGCAAGATTGGTGCTCGGTTTGCGTTGAATGTGCCGTAGGCTCGGAAATAGTATTGGAGGCACTGATGGAACTTCTAGGTGACGTGGGTCATTTGGAATCTCACTTTGATCTATTTTGAGACAGTGTTAGCGTCGATGCAAGATAGGTGCATGGCTTGCACTGAACGTACCATAGGCATAGAAATCATTTTGGACATACTCAATGGGACTCCTAGGTGACGAGGCTCAAGTGGAAGCTCGGTACGGTCCATTTGGAGATAGTGCTACTCTTGATGCATGATTGGTGCACAGTTTGTGTCGAACGTACCGTAGGCTCAGAAATAGTTTTGGAGGCACCCGATGGAACTCCTAGGTTACGTGGGTCATGTGGAATCTTGTTTCGATCTGTTTTGAAATAGTGTTAGCGTCGGTGGAAGATAGGTGCTCGATGTGCTTGAAACGTACCATAGGTTAATAAATCATTTTAGAAGCACCCACGGTACTCCTAGGTTATGAGGGTCTGGTGGGTATCTGTTCGGTCCGTTTGGAGATAGTGCTACAGAAGATAGGTGCACGATTTGCATTGAACGTACCATAGGTCATAAATAGTTTTGGACGCACCTGATGGAACTCGTAAGTGACGTGGGTCGTGTGGAATATCGTTTTAGTCCATTTGGAGATAGTGCTAGTGTCAGTGCAAGGTTGGAGCACGGTTCGCACCGAACATACCATAGGCATAGAAATCATTTTGGATGAACTCGATCAGACTCCTAGGTGATGAGGCTCAAGTGGAAGCTCGATTCGGTCCGTTTGGGGATAGTGCTTCTCTTGATGCAAGATTGGTGCTTGGTTTGCACCAAATGTAGCATAGGCATAGAAATCGTTTTGGACGCACTCGAGGGGACTCCTAGGTGACGAGGCTCATGTGCAAGCTCGAGTCGATACGTTTGGAGATAGTGCTACTCTTGATGCAAGATTGGTGCTCGGTTTGCGTCGAATGTGCCGTATGCTCGGAAATAGTATGGGAGGCACCGATCTAACTCCTAGGTGACATGGGTCATGTGGAATCTCGCTTTGATCTATTTTGAGACAGTGTTAGCGTCGGTGCAAGATAGGTGCATGGTTTGCACTGAACGTACCATAGGCATAGAAATCATTTTGGACACACTCGATGGGACTCCTAGGTGACGAGGCTCAATTGGAAGCTCGGTACGGTCCATTTGGAGATAGTGCTACTCTTGGTGCATGATTGGTGCACGGTTTGCGTCGAACGAACCGTAGGCTCGGAAATAGTATTGGAGGCACTCGATGGAACTCCAATGTTACGTGGGTCATGTGGAATCTTGTTTCGATCTGTTTTGAAACAGTGTTAGCGTGGGTGCAAGATAGGTGCTCGGTTTGCATCAAACGTACCATAGGTTAATAAATCATTTTAGAAACACCCATGGTACTCCTAGGTGATGATGGTCTGATGGAGATCTGTTCGGTCCGTTTAGAGATAGTGCTACAAAAGATAGGTGCATGGTTTGCATTGAACGTACCATATGTCATAAATAGTTTTGGACGCACCCGATGGAACTCGTAAGTGACGTGGGTCGTGTGGAATCTCGTTTTAGTCCATTCGGAGATAGTGTTAGTGTTAGTGGATGGTTGGAGCACGGTTTGCACCGAACATACCATAGACATAGAAATCATTTTGGATGAACTCGATCAGACTCCTAGGTGACGAGGCTCAAGTGGAAGATCGGTTCGTTCCGTTTGGGGATAGTGCTTCTCATGATGCAAGATTGGTGCTTGGTTTGCACCAAATATAGCATAGGCATAAAATCATTTTGGACGCACTCGAGGGGACTCCTAGGTGACGAGGCTCAAGTGGAAGCTCGAGTCGGTACGTTTGGAGATAGTGCTACTCTTGATGCAAGATTGGTGCTCGGTTTGCGTTGAATGTGCCGTAGGCTCAGAAATAGTATTGGAGGCACCGATGGAACTTCTAGGTGACGTGGGTCATGTGGAATCTCGCTTTGATCTATTTTGAGACAGTGTTAGCGCCGGTGCAAGATAGGTGCATGGTTTGCACTGAACGTACCATAGGCATAGAAATCATTTTGGACATACTCGATGGGACTCCTAGGTGACGAGGCTCAAGTGGAAGCTCGGTACGGTCCATTTGGAGATAGTGCTACTCTTGATGCATGATTGGTGCACGGTTTGCGTCGAATGAACCGTAGGCTCAGAAATAGTATTGGAGGCACCCGATGGAACTCCTAGGTTACGTGGGTCATGTGGAATCTTGTTTCGATCTGTTTTGAAATAGTGTTAGCGTCGGTGGAAGATTGGCGCTCGATTTGCTTGAAACGTACCATAGGTTAATAAATCATTTTAGAAGCACCCACGGTACTCCTAGGTTATGAGGGTCTGGTGGGTATCTGTTCGGTCCGTTTGGAGATAGTGCTACAAAAGATAGGTGCACGATTTGCATTGAACGTACCATAGGTCATAAATAGTTTTGGACGCACCTGATGGAACTCGTAAGTGACATGGGTCATGTGGAATATCGTTTTAGTCCATTTGGAGATAGTGTTAGTGTCAGTGCTAGGTTAGAGCACGGTTTGCACCGAACATACCATAGGCATAGAAATCATTTTGGACGAACTCGATCAGACTCCTAGGTGATGAGGCTCAAGTGGAAGCTCGATTCGGTCCGTTTGGGGATAGTGCTTCTCTTGATGCAAGATTGGTGCTTGGTTTGCACCAAATGTAGCATAGGCATAGAAATCGTTTTGGACGCACTCGAGGGGACTCCTAGGTGACGAGGCTCATGTGGAAGCTCGAGTCGGTATTTTGGAGATAGTGCTACTCTTCATGCAAGATTGGTGCTCAGTTTGAGTCGAATGTGCCGTTGGCTCGGAAATAGTATTGGAGGCATCGATCTAACTCCTAGGTGACGTGGGTCATGTGGAATTTCGCTTTGATCTATTTTGAGACAATGTTAGCATCGATGCAAGATAGGTGCATGGTTTGAACTGAACGTACCATAGGCATAGAAATTGTTTTGGACACACTCGATGGGACTCCTAGGTGACGTGGCTCAATTGGAAGCTCGGTACGGTCCATTTGGAGATAGTGCTACTCTTGGTGCATGATTGGTGCACGGTTTGCGTCGAACGAACCGTAGGCTCGGAAATAGTATTGGAGGCACTCGATGGAACTCCAATGTTACGTGGGTCATGTGGAATCTTGTTTCGATCTGTTTTGAAACAGTGTTAGCGTGGGTGCAAGATAGGTGCTCGGTTTGCATCAAACGTACCATAGGTTAATAAATCATTTTAGAAACACCTACGGTACTCCTAGGTGATGATGGTCCGGTGGAGATCTGTTCGGTCCGTTTAGAGATAGTGCTACAAAAGATAGGTGCACGATTTGCATTGAACGTACCATAGGTCATAAATAGTTTTGGACGCACCCGATGGAACTCGTAAGTGACGTGGGTCGTGTGGAATCTCGTTTTAGTCTATTTGGAGATAGTGTTAGTGTTAGTGCATGGTTGGAGCACGGTTTGCACCGAACATACCATAGACATAGAAATTGTTTTGGACGAACTCGATCAGACTCCTAGGTTACGAGGCTCAAGTGGAAGATCGGTTCGGTCCGTTTGGGGATAGTGCTTCTCTTGATGCAAGATTGGTGCTTGGTTTGCACCAAATATAGCATAGGCATAAAAATCATTTTGGACGCACTCGAGGGGACTCCTAGGTGACGAGGCTCAAGTGGAAGCTCGAGTCGGTACGTTTGGAGATAGTGCTACTCTTGATGCAAGATTGGTGCTCGGTTTGCGTTGAATGTGCCGTAGGCTCGGAAATAGTATTGGAGGCACTGATGGAACTTCTAGGTGACGTGGGTCATTTGGAATCTCACTTTGATCTATTTTGAGACAGTGTTAGCGTCGATGCAAGATAGGTGCATGGCTTGCACTGAACGTACCATAGGCATAGAAATCATTTTGGACATACTCGATGCGACTCCTAGGTGACGAGGCTCAAGTGGAAGCTCGGTACGGTCCATTTGGAGATAGTGCTACTCTTGATGCATGATTGGTGCACGGTTTGCGTCGAATGAACCGTAGGCTCAGAAATAGTATTGGAGGCACCCGATGGAACTCCTAGGTTACGTGGGTCATGTGGAATCTTGTTTCGATCTGTTTTGAAATAGTGTTAGCGTCGGTGGAAGATTGGCGCTCGATTTGCTTGAAACGTACCATAGGTTAATAAATCATTTTAGAAGCACCCACGGTACTCCTAGGTTATGAGGGTCTGGTGGGTATCTGTTCGGTCCGTTTGGAGATAGTGCTACAAAAGATAGGTGCACGATTTGCATTGAACGTACCATAGGTCATAAATAGTTTTGGACGCACCTGATGGAACTCGTAAGTGACATGGGTCATGTGGAATATCGTTTTAGTCCATTTGGAGATAGTGTTAGTGTCAGTGCTAGGTTAGAGCACGGTTTGCACCGAACATACCATAGGCATAGAAATCATTTTGGACAAACTCGATCAGACTCCTAGGTGATGAGGCTCAAGTGGAAGCTCGATTCGGTCCGTTTGGGGATAGTGCTTCTCTTGATGCAAGATTGGTGCTTGGTTTGCACCAAATGTAGCATAGGCATAGAAATCGTTTTGGACGCACTCGAGGGGACTCCTAGGTGACGAGGCTCATGTGGAAGCTCGAGTCGGTATTTTGGAGATAGTGCTACTCTTCATGCAAGATTGGTGCTCAGTTTGAGTCGAATGTGCCGTTGGCTCGGAAATAGTATTGGAGGCATCGATCTAACTCCTAGGTGACGTGGGTCATGTGGAATTTCGCTTTGATCTATTTTGAGACAATGTTAGCATCGATGCAAGATAGGTGCATGGTTTGAACTGAACGTACCATAGGCATAGAAATTGTTTTGGACACACTCGATGGGACTCCTAGGTGACGTGGCTCAATTGGAAGCTCGGTACGGTCCATTTGGAGATAGTGCTACTCTTGGTGCATGATTGGTGCACGGTTTGCGTCGAACGAACCGTAGGCTCGGAAATAGTATTGGAGGCACTCGATGGAACTCCAATGTTACGTGGGTCATGTGGAATCTTGTTTCGATCTGTTTTGAAACAGTGTTAGCGTGGGTGCAAGATAGGTGCTCGGTTTGCATCAAACGTACCATAGGTTAATAAATCATTTTAGAAACACCTACGGTACTCCTAGGTGATGATGGTCCGGTGGAGATCTGTTCGGTCCGTTTAGAGATAGTGCTACAAAAGATAGGTGCACGATTTGCATTGAACGTACCATAGGTCATAAATAGTTTTGGACGCACCCGATGGAACTCGTAAGTGACGTGGGTCGTGTGGAATCTCGTTTTAGTCTATTTGGAGATAGTGTTAGTGTTAGTGCATGGTTGGAGCACGGTTTGCACCGAACATACCATAGACATAGAAATTGTTTTGGACGAACTCGATCAGACTCCTAGGTTACGAGGCTCAAGTGGAAGATCGGTTCGGTCCGTTTGGGGATAGTGCTTCTCTTGATGCAAGATTGGTGCTTGGTTTGCACCAAATATAGCATAGGCATAAAAATCGTTTTGGACGCACTCGAGGGGACTCCTAGGTGACGAGGCTCAAGTGGAAGCTCGAGTCGGTACGTTTGGAGATAGTGCTACTCTTGATGCAAGATTGGTGCTCGGTTTGCGTTGAATGTGCCGTAGGCTCGGAAATAGTATTGGAGGCACTGATGGAACTTCTAGGTGACGTGGGTCATTTGGAATCTCACTTTGATCTATTTTGAGACAGTGTTAGCGTCGATGCAAGATAGTTGCATGGCTTGCACTGAACGTACCATAGGCATAGAAATCATTTTGGACATACTCAATGGGACTCCTAGGTGACGAGGCTCAAGTGGAAGCTCGGTACGGTCCATTTGGAGATAGTGCTACTCTTGATGCATGATTGGTGCACAGTTTGTGTCGAACGTACCGTAGGCTCGGAAATAGTTTTGGAGGCACCCGATGGAACTCCTAGGTTACGTGGGTCATGTGGAATCTTGTTTCGATCTGTTTTGAAATAGTGTTAGCGTCGGTGGAAGATAGGTGCTCGATGTGCTTGAAACCTACCATAGGTTAATAAATCATTTTAGAAGCACCCACGGTACTCCTAGGTTATGAGGGTCTGGTGGGTATCTGTTCGGTCCGTTTGGAGATAGTGCTACAGAAGATAGGTGCATGATTTGCATTGAACGTACCATAGGTCATAAATAGTTTTGGACGCACATGATGGAACTCGTAAGTGACGTGGGTCGTGTGGAATATCATTTTAGTCCATTTGGAGATAGTGTTAGTGTCAGTGCAAGGTTGGAGCACAGTTCGCACCGAATATACCATAGGCATAGAAATCATTTTGGACGAACTCGATCAGACTCCTAGGTGATGAGGCTCAAGTGGAAGCTCGATTCGGTCCGTTTGGGGATAGTGCTTCTCTTGATGCAAGATTGGTGCTTGGTTTGCACCAAATGTAGCATAGGCATAGAAATCGTTTTGGACACACTCGAGGGGACTCCTAGGTGACGAGGCTCATGTGCAAGCTCGAGTCGATACGTTTGGAGATAGTGCTACTCTTGATGCAAGATTGGTGCTCGGTTTGCGTTGAATGTGCCGTAGGCTCGGAAATAGTATTGGAGGCACTGATGGAACTTCTAGGTGACGTGGGTCATTTGGAATCTCACTTTGATCTATTTTGAGACAGTGTTAGCGTCGATGCAAGATAGGTGCATGGCTTGCACTGAACGTACCATAGGCATAGAAATCGTTTTGTACATACTCGATGGGACTCCTAGGTGATGAGGCTCAAGTGGAAGCTCGGTACGGTCCATTTGGAGATAGTGCTACTCTTGATGCATGATTGGTGCACAGTTTGTGTCGAACATACCGTAGGCTCGGAAATAGTTTTGGAGGCAGCCGATGGAACTCCTAGGTTACGTGTGTCATGTGGAATCTTGTTTCAATCTGTTTTGAAATAGTGTTAGCGTCGGTGGAAGATAGGTGCTCGATGTGCTTGAAACCTACCATAGGTTAATTAATCATTTTAGAAGCACCCACGGTACTCCTAGGTTATGAGGGTCTGGTGGGTATCTGTTCGGTCCGTTTGGAGATAGTGCTACAGAAGATAGGTGCATGATTTGCATTGAACGTACCATAGGTCATAAATAGTTTTGGACGCACCTGATGGAACTCGTAAGTGTTGTGGGTCGTGTGGAATATCGTTTTAGTCCATTTGGAGATAGTGTTAGTGTCAGTGCAAGGTTGGAGCACGGTTCGCACCGAATATACCATAGGCATAGAAATCATTTTGGACGAACTCGATCAGACTCCTAGGTGATGAGGCTCAAGTGGAAGCTCGATTCGGTCTGTTTAGGGATAGTGCTTCTCTTGATGCAAGATTGGTGCTTGGTTTGCACCAAATGTAGCATAGGCATAGAAATCGTTTTGGACGCACTCGAGGGGACTCCTAGGTGACGAGGCTCATGTGCAAGCTCGAGTCGATACGTTTGGAGATAGTGCTACTCTTGATGCAAGATTGGTGCTCGGTTTGCGTCGAATGTGCCGTAGGCTCGGAAATACTATTGGAGGCACCGATCTAACTCCTAGGTGACATGGGTCATGTGGAATCTCGCTTTGATCTATTTTGAGACAGTGTTAGCATCGATGCAAGATAGGTGCATGGTTTGCACTAAACGTACCATAGGCATAGAAATCATTTTGGACACACTCGATGGGACTCCTAGGTGACAAGGCTCAATTGGAAGCTCGGTACGGTCCATTTGGAGATAGTGCTACTCTTGGTGCATGATTGGTGCACGGTTTGCGTCGAACGAACCGTAGGCTCGGAAATAGTATTGGAGGCACTCGATGGAACTCCATGGTTACGTGGGTCATGTGGAATCTTGTTTCGATCTGTTTTGAAACAGTGTTAGCGTGGGTGCAAGATAGGTGCTCGGTTTGCATCAAACGTACCATAGGTTAATAAATCATTTTAGAAACACCCACGGTACTCCTTGGTGATGATGGTCCGGTGGAGATCTGTTCGGTCCGTTTAGAGATAGTGCTACGAAAGATAGGTGCACGGTTTGCATTGAACGTACCATAGGTCATAAATAGTTTTGTACGCACCCGATGGAACTCGTAAGTGACGTGGGTCGTGTGGAATCTCGTTTTAGTCCATTTGGAGATAGTGTTAGTGTTAGTGCATGGTTGGAGCACGGTTTGCACCGAACATACCATAGACATAGAAATCGTTTTGGACGAACTCGATCAGACTCCTAGTTGACGAGGCTCAAGTGGAAGATCGGTTCGGTCCGTTTTGGGATAGTGCTTCTCTTGATGCAAGATTGGTGCTTGGTTTGCACCAAATATAGCATAGGCATAAAAATCATTTTGGACGCACTCGAGGGGACTCCTAGGTGACGAGGCTCAAGTGGAAGCTCGAGTCGGTACGTTTGGAGATACTGCTACTCTTGAAGCAAGATTGGTGCTCGGTTTGCGTCGAATGTGACGTAGGCTCGGAAATAGTATTGGAGGCACCGATGGAACTTCTAGGTGACGTGGGTCATGTGGAATCTCACTTTGATATATTTTGAGACATTGTTAGCGTCGGTGCAAGATAGGTGCATGGTTTGCACTGAACGTACCATAGGCATAGAAATCATTTTGTACATACTCGATGGGACTCCTAGGTGACGAGGCTCAACTGGAAGCTCGGTACGGTCCATTTGGAGATAGTGCTACTCTTGATGCATGACTGGTACACGGTTTGCGTCGAACGTACCGTAGGCTCGGAAACAGTTTTGGAGGCACCGGATACAACTCCTAGGTTACGTGGGTCATGTGGAATCTTGTTTCGATCTGTTTTGAAATAGTGTTAGCGTCGGTGCAAGATAGGTGCTCGATTTGCTTGAAACATACCATAGGTTAATAAATCATTTTAGAAGCACCCACGGTACTCCTAGGTTATGAGGGTCTGGTGGGGATCTGTTCGGTCCGTTTGGAGATAGTGCTACAGAAGATAGGTGCACGATTTGCATTGAACATACCATAGGTCATAAATAGTTTTGGACGCACCTGATGGAACTCGTAAGTGACGTAGGTCGTGTGGAATATCGTTTTAGTCCATTTGGAGATAGTGTTAGTGTCAGTGCAAGGTTGGAGCACGGTTCGCACCGAACATACCATAGGCATAGAAATCATTTTGGACGAACTCGATCAGACTCCTAGGTGATGAGGCTCAAGTGGAAGCTTGATTCGGTCCGTTTGGGGATAATGCTCCTCTTGATGCAAGATTGGTGCTTGGTTTGCACCAAATGTAGCATAGGCATAGAAATCGTTTTGGACACACTCGATGGCACTCCTAGGTGACGAGGCTCAATTGGAAGCTCAGTACGGTCCATTTGGAGATATTGCTACTCTTGGTGCATGATTGGTTCACGGTTTGCGTCGATTGAACTGTAGGCTAGGAAAAAGTATTGGAGGCACTCGATGGAACTCCAAGGTTACGTGGGTCATGTGGAATCTTGTTTCGATCTGTTTTGAAACAGTGTTAGCGTGGGTGCAAGTTAGGTACTCGGTTTGCATCAAACGTACCATAGGTTAATAAATCATTTTAGAAACACCCACGGTACTCCTAGGTGATGATGGTCCGGTGGAGATCTGTTCGGTCCGTTTAGAGATAGTGCTACAAAAGATAGGTGCACGGTTTGCATTGAACGTACCATAGGTCATAAATAGTTTTGGACGCACCCGATGGAACTCGTAAGTGACGTGGGTCGTATGGAATCTCGTTTTAGTCCATTTGGAGATAGTGTTAGTGTTAGTGCATGGTTGGAGCACGGTTTGCACCGAACATACCATAGACATAGAAATCGTTTTGGACGAACTCGATCAGACTCCTAGGTGACGAGGCTCAAGGGGAAGATCGGTTCGGTCCGTTTGGGGATAGTGCTTCTCTTGATGCAAGATTGGTGCTTGGTTTGCACCAAATATAGCATAGGCATAAAAATCATTTTGGACGCACTCGAGGGGACTCCTAGGTGACGAGGCTCAAGTGGAAGCTCGAGTCGATACGTTTGGAGATAGTGCTTGATATGAACCCGCTAGGGTTTATGGACGATCTTTCGATGAGAGGCGTGAGATCACTCGATTTGGTGGATGGAGATGATGTTCACGGCCCGACTACAGCCTTCCAAGACCGCGCCTTAGCAACCGATACACCACCTCCAAAGGCTGTCACGATCTTGTGGAGCACGACAACCAGCCACTAGGGCTCCCGTCCTGCAAGCAATCGAAGAACTAGCAAGAACAAGGAAACAAGCACTGAATTTGCAAGATGAAATTGAAAGCCTCAAACTGAATCTTATTATGAATGGAGTTCTGAAGACAAGGAGACGGGTGGCTGGATCAGCACACGCGCCTACAAGCAAGTAGCAAAGGCTAAACTTGATCTAAACAAATCCCCCAGTGTTCCTAGCAGCGGCTAAGGGGTATATGATGTGTGGAGGACGACCACAAGAGAGTTTGGGTCGTGCTCCAACCCTAGGACGCGTCCGTACTGGACTCTAAAAGATACAAGCCCATTGGGCTAACTTAAGGTGGCGCAGCACCCTGGACAGAATAGACCTCTCTGTGATATTTGGACTGTTGACGCCGTTTTTGAGCAGGTATGAGTATGAGGTCAGATCCGTATGAAAGTAGACTTTATTTGCTTTCCAACAAGTCCAGAATCACCCCAATCCGACTCCGTATGTAACCGTGGCGACCGTCACAAGTTGGAGGTGTGCTGCAGTCCGAATCCAGCCTACGCGAGTCCTTTTCCCTTTCGGTCTTCTCCTTGATTCCTAATCAAAACAAGAGTGCACGTGTCTCCAAGATCTAAACAGGATGGACAAGAGCTCAAGAAGGAACTCACTTGATGATTAAGTGTTCGAGCACGAGCACGGGTAATAGGACCAGCAGGTGTCGGCGTGGACGGCGTGGAAAGTGTTCGAGCACGAGCACGGGTAATAGGACCAGCAGGTGTCGGCGTGGACGGCGTGGATGTATGATCGGTGTTGATGTCCTCATCATCCTCCCTTTCTTGAATTTGAGTCGTCCTCGACTCAAGCTCATCTTCCTCACCCAAATAAGGCTTCAAATCTGCAATGTTAAATGTGGGACTAACCCCAAAATCTGCAGGAAGATCAAGCTTATATGCATTCTTATTTATTCGTTGCATCACTTTAAAAGGACCATCCACTCTAGGCATCAATTTAGATTTTCTTAATTCAGGAAACCTATCCTTTCGCAAATACAACCAAACCCAATCTCCAGGTTCAAGAATCAATTCCCTTCTACCTTTATCTACAGCAAATTTGTACTTAGCATTCATGTGCTCTATGTTTTCTTTAGTGGTTTCATGTAGTTTTAGCATCAATTCAGCACGTTGCTTAGCATCAAAATTCAACTTTTCAGAACTTGGCAATGGCATTAAATCAATAGGAGCACGTGGTAACAAGCCATAAACAATCTCAAAGGGACACATCTTCGTAGTAGAATGCAGCGAACGATTATAAGCAAACTCAATATGAGGCAAACAATCTTCCCACATCTTAATATTCTTCTTTAAAACAGTCCTTAACATAGTAGACAAAGTTCTATTCACAACTTCAGTTTGACCATCAGTTTGGGGGTGACAAGTGGTGGAAAATAAAAGCTTAGTCCCCAATTTGGCCCATAAAGTTCTCCAAAAATGGCTAAGAAATTTAGCATCACGATCAGAAACAATTGTATTTGGCACACCATGCAAGCGAACAACTTCTCGAAAAAACAAATCAGCAATATTTGTAGCATCATCAGTTTTATGACATGGTATGAAATGTGCCATTTTAGAGAATCGATCCACAACCACAAAAACACTATCTCGCCCTTTCCTAGTCCGTGGCAATCCCAACACAAAATCCATAGAAATATCCTCCCAAGGAGCACTAGGAACAGGAAGAGGCATATACAAACCGTATGGATTCAACCGGGACTTAGCCTTTTGACATGTTGTGCAGCGAGCAACAAATCTCTCCACGTCTCATCGCATCTTTGGCCAAAAGAAATGACCAGCAAGAATGTCCTCCGTCTTCTTCGCTCCAAAATGCCCCATCAAGCCACCTCCATGCGCTTCCTGCAGCAACAACAAGCGAACGGAGCTAGCAGGAATGCATAGCTTGTTAGCTCTAAACACAAACCCATCATTGAGGATGAATTTGTTCCACGTTTTCCCATCTTTACAATGCAGCAGCACTTCTTTAAAATCAGCATCATGAGCATATCGGTCTTTAATTGTTTCTAACCCAAAGATCTTGTAATCAAGTTGATTCAGCAAAGTATATCTCCTAGACAATGCATCTGCAATGATATTATCCTTCCCTTTCTTGTGTTTGATAACATAAGGAAAAGATTCAATAAATTCAACCCAATTTGCATGTCTACGATTCAGTTTTCCTTGACTACGAATATGCTTCAAAGATTCATGATCAGAATGTATAACAAATTCTTTGGGCCACAAATAATGCTGCCATGTTTCTAATGTCCGCACTAGAGCATATAATTCCTTATCATATGTAGAATAATTAAGAATAGGCCCGCTCAATTTCTCACTAAAGTATGCAACAGGTTTTCCTTCTTGTAACAAAACACCACCCAATCCAATTCCACTCGCATCACATTCAAGCTCGAAAGTCTTATTAAAATCAGGGAGTTGGAGTAGAGGTGCATGTGTTAACTTATCTTTCAGCACATGGAAGGCGTGCTCTTGTGCTTTGCCCCAAGAAAAGGGCACTCCCTTCTTTGTAAGCTCACTCAATGGTGCAGCAATGGTGCTGAAGTCCTTCACAAAACGGCGATAGAAACCAGCAAGTCCTAAGAAACTCCATACTTGTGTGACCGTCGTGGGTACATGCCATCCTTGTATAGCTTCCACCTTGGCTTTATCAACCTCAATTCCTGTGGAGTGACAACATAGCCAAGAAACGATACTCGATCGGTGCAGAAAATGCACTTCTCAAGGTTACCAAACAAACGTGCATCACGTAGAGCATTGAAAACAGCACGTAAGTGATCAAGGTGTTCATCAATGGATTTGCTATAAATCAGTATGTCATCAAAGTAGACGACAACAAATTTCCCAATGAAAGCACGCAAAACCTTGTTCATTAATCTCATGAAAGTACTAGGTGCATTAGTTAACCCAAAAGGCATGACTAACCACTCATATAGACCGAACTTGGTTTTGAAAGCAGTTTTCCATTCATCTCCCAATTTCATACGAATCTGATGGTACCCACTACGCAAATCAACCTTTGAAAACACAACAGCACCACTCAATTCATCAAGCATATCATCTAATCGTGGAATAGGGTGTCGATATCGAATGGTGATATTATTAATAGACCTACAATCAACACACATGCGCCATGTTCCATCTTTCTTAGGCACTAAAATCACTGGAACAGCACAAGGACTAAGAGACTCACGCACATAACCTTTGTCTAGTAGTTCTTGCACTTGTCGCTGAATTTCCTTCGTTTCCTCCGGATTGGTCCTGTATGGCGCACGGTTTGGCAAAGATGCTCCAGGGATAAGATCAATTTGGTGCTCAATCCCTCGTATTGGTGGCAGCCCCGCTGGTATTTCAATGGGGAACACATCAGAATACTCCTGCAAAATGTTAGCAACAGCAGGGGGCAAAGAACATTGCATATCCTCAAATGAAATCAAAGCATCCTTGCATACCAAAGCATAAGCAACAGAGGTGGATGCATTGAACTCATTAATATCAGATTTTGTAGCAAGCATACAACGTCCTTTCAATGTTATCTCATCTTTGTCATCAACAACAGATTTGTCACTCTCGCTCTTTGCTTTTGCAGCCTTAGTAACATCAGATTGCATAATAGTTTCAGGAGACATAGGATGCAACACAATTTTTCGATCATGGTATAGAAACGAATATTGATTTGATCTACCATGATGCATCGAATCTCTATCAAATTGCCATGGTCTACCTAGCAGAATATTGCAAGCTTGCATAGGCACAACATCACATTCAACAATATCTTTGTATGATCCGATGGCAAAATTGATTCGCACTAGTCTCGTTACCTTTGCCTTACCACTGTTGTTCAGCCATTGGATGTAGTAGGGATGGGGATGTGGTTTGGTGGTGAGGGCGAGCTTCTGTACCATGTCGCTACTTGCCAAGTTGTTGCAGCTACCTCCATCAATGATCATGCGGCACGAACGCTCCTTGATGACACACTTTGTTTGGAATAAAGTGTGTCACTGATTTTGCTCCGCCTTCTCCATTTGTGCACTAAGCACTCGCTGTACAATCAAGCTCTCATAGTGCTCCGCGTCACCTGCATTGATGTGTTCTTCTATGTGTTCCTCACTACCTGCATAGTCAGCCGCAAGCAATGCAAGTGTATCTTCATCAAATTCACTAGCAGATGAACACTCACCATCATCTTTGACAATCATAACACGCTTGTTTGGGTAGTCACGCATCATATGGCCATATCCCTTACACCGATGACATTGTATGTTGCTTGTTCTACCTGTTGATGCCACGGATGAAGTACTCACAGCCGGCTTTTACGCTGTCTTCACTACTGAATTGGTGGGGGCAGCTCGAGTCTTGTCACTAGATGATGGCGTAGGAGTACGTGTAGACGGAGTTGTAGATGGGCGCGGCTGCCATGAACTAGCTTTCCCTGCAGAAACATTAGTCCTTGCGCTAGCACGTCGTCCCTGCACTTCCCGTTCAGCTTTACAAGCAAGATGAAACAGTTTGGTTACGTTATTGTATTCTTTGTAAGCGAGGATATCCTGAATTTCCCGATTTAATCCACCTAAAAATCTAGCCATAGCAGGTTCCTCATCCTCCTCTAATTTACAACGCAACATACCCGTTTGTAATTCCTGATAGTATTCTTCTACACATTTAGATCCTTGTCTCAATTGCTGCAACTTATTTATCATATCACGGGCATAGTAAGATGGAACAAATCTAGCTCTCATGGCTCGTTTCAGTGCATCCCAAGTTTTAGGTATGTTATGAGGATTTTTCTTGCCATATTCGATCCACCAAACAGAAGCAAAATCTGTGAACTCACTGGTAGCAGCTCTAACACGTGTGTTCTCAGGAAATTCATGGCATGCAAACTTTTGATCAACAGCAATCTCCCAAGAAATGTATGCATCAGGGTCATATTTACCATCAAAAGGAGGTATTTTAAATTTAATCTTACTGAAAGCATCATCATTATTGTGTACCTCGCGTCGGCGGCGGCCACCCATCCCTCTATGGTTGTGACGTAGGCGACGTCGATCACGAGTGTCTCGATCATCATGTTCAGTATCACCTGTGTATTCTTCATCATAACTGCCATCCTCTCGATCTTCCTCCTTCTTTTCTTCTTTATGCTGGTCTTTATCATTGTTGTGGAGGTCATCAAAATGCCTCAGCAGAGCAGCAAGGCTTTTGTCCACACTAGCAATGGACTGCTCCAAACCTGCAAGCTTGTTGTTTGCGGCAATCTGAGTAGCCTCCAACTGCCCAAGTTTGTCATTTGTCACCTGCAAGTCATTATCAAGTCCCTCTGTGTGCAACTTCACTTTCCTTTCAAAATGTTGTATGATGCCCTTTGTGCGAGGCGAATGTGGAATTTGGTTATCTTCGTCAGTCCCTGGCATGGTTCAAAGACAAAGACAACAAGAAGACAAGTGAAGAAATAAAAGCCCTACAACTACTAGGATGTAGCTACAGCAAGTCGCTCACTCTCCACCTATTACACAAGTTCTTACCAGTTCTTACCTTGCTCGATAGGAGGGGTCATCTACCAACAAGTCTGCAGCAATGGATGAAGTGTATCGGTGCCACAGCACGAGACCTGTCAAGCTGTAGAATATGTGGAGCTATAGGTGGGCTGAAACAAGGAACGAACTAGCACCACGTTAGTTACAAAAAGCAAGCTGAATAATCGTTCAACCGGCGCTACTGTGCTGGTCCTAGTCTAGATCATGCTAGAGACGCGAGCCTGGACACAAAGGAGAGCACAACACACCACCCAAAGTGAACGAAGAATCTCTAAGATCAGCTCCTTTCTCTTCTTTTCTTTTGCTTCTTTCTTTTTCTTTTTTTTCTTTCTTTTTTTTGAATATTTTTTTTTCAGGGGCACTCAAAACTGATTATATGAACAAGAACACTCCCAAAGAGCAACTCAGCACACACACTCTCTCTCTCTCTAGAGTAAGCCACTCGTTTAGATATGAATACTTCCTGCGTGGTTCGTTTGATATTTGTAGCATAGGGTGAACTGATTCCTCGTCTGATTGGAACTTCCAATTCTACTCGGACTTGGCCAACAGCGAGGAATACCTGATTCCTTGATCCGACTCAAACTTGAAAACCTACTTGGATTCGGCCAACAGAGAGGAACAGCCGATTCCTTGTCTGATTCAAACTTCAAACCCTACTTGGATTCGACCAAAAGAGAGACTATATGATAGCGCGTGTTGTGATAGAACGTGACAAGAACTCGAAACTCTAAAGGACTAAAACTAAGACCAGCAACTTGACACAACCGATGCAACCGATGACTCAACAAGCCCTAACTAGGTAGCACTAGCCACGGCCCAAAAGTCTATAGGATTGTAGGAAACTAATCTACTTTTTTTTGGCTTTTTTTTGGACTGTAGGAAAAATAAAAACAGCGAAGAATTACAAGTCTCTCACCGATAAACCTTGCTCTGATACTAATTGATATGAACCCGCTAGGGTTTATGGATGATCTTTCGATGAGAGGCGTGAGATCACTCGATTTGGTGGATGGAGATGACATTCACGGCCCAACTACAGCCTTCCAAGACCGCGCCTTAGCAACCGATACACCACCTCCAAAGGCTGTCACGATCTTCTGGAGCGCGACAACCAGCCACTAGGGCTCCCGTCCTGCAAGCAATCGAAGAACTAGCAAGAACAAGGAAACAAGCACTGAATTTGCAAGATGAAATTGAAAGCCTCAAACTGAATCTTATTATGAATGGAGTTCTGAAGACAAGGAGACGGGTGGCTGGATCAGCACACGCGCCTACAAGCAAGTAGCAAAGGCTAAACTTGATCTAAACAAAAACCCCCAGTGTTCCTGGCGGGGGCTAAGGGGTATATGATGTGTGGAGGACGACCACAAGAGAGTTTGGGTCATGCTCCAACCCTAGGACGTGTCCCTACTGGACTCTAAAAGATACAAGCCCATTGGGCTAACTTAAGGTGGTGCAGCACCCTGGACAGAATAGACCTCTCTGTGATTTTTGGACTGTTGACGCCGTTTCTGAGCAGGTATGAGTATGTGGTCAGATCCTTATGAAAGTAGACTTTATTTGCTTTCCAACAAGTCTAGAATCACCCCAATCCGACTCCATATGTAACCGTGGCGACCGTCACAAGTTGGAGGTGTGCTGCAGTCCGAATCCAGCCTACGCGAGTCCTTTTCCCTTTCGGTCTTCTCCTTGATTCCTAATCAAAACAAGAGTGCACGTGTCTCCAAGATTTAAACAGGATGGACAAGAGCTCAAGAAGGAACTCACTTGATGATTAAGTGTTCGAGCACGAGCATGGGTAATAGGACCAGCAGGTGTCGGCGTGGACGGCGTGGATGTATGATCGGTGTTGATGTCCTCATCAGTGCTACTCTTGATGCAAGATTGGTGCTCGGTTTGCGTCGAATGTGCCATAGGCTCGGAATAGTATTGGAGGCACCGATGGAACTTCTAGGTGACGTGGGTCATGTGGAATCTCACTTTGATCTATTTTGAGACATTGTTAGCGTCGGTGCAAGATAGGTGCATGGTTTGCACTGAACATACCATAGGCATAGAAATCGTTTTGGACATACTCGATGGGACTCCTAGGTGATGAGGCTCAAGTGGAAGCTCGGTACGGTCCATTTGGAGATAGTGCTACTCTTGATGCATGATTGGTACACGGTTTGCGTCGAATGTACCGTAGGCTCAGAAACAGTTTTGGAGGCACCCGATGGAACTCCTAGGTTACGTGGATCATGTGGAATCTTGTTTCGATCTGTTTTGAAATTGAGTTAGCGTCGGTGCAAGATAGGTGCTCGATTTTCTTGAAACATACCATAGGTTAATAAATCATTTTAGAAGCACCCACGGTACTCCTAGGTTATGAGGGTCTGGTGGGGATCTGTTCGGTCCGTTTGGAGATAGTGCTACAGAAGATAGGTGCACGATTTGCATTGAACGTACCATAGGTCATAAATAGTTTTGGACGCACCTGATGGAACTCGTAAGTGACGTGGGTCGTGTGGAATATCGTTTTAGTCCATTTGGAGATAGTGTTAGTGTCAGTGCAAGGTTGGAGCACGGTTTGCACCGAACATACCATAGCCATAGAAATCATTTTGGACGAACTCGATCAGACTCCTAGGTGATGAGGCTCAAGTGGAAGCTCGATTCGGTCCGTTTGGGGATAGTGCTTCTCTTGATGCAAGATTGGTGCTTGGTTTGCACCAAATGTAGCATAGGCATAGAAATCATTTTGGACACACTCGAGGGGACTCCTAGGTGACGAGGCTCATGTGGAAGCTCGAGTCGGTACGTTTTGAGATAGTGCTACTCTTGATGCAAGATTGGTGCTCGGTTTACGTCGAATGTGCCGTAGGCTCGGAAATAGTATTGGAGGCACCGATCTAACTCCTAGGTGACGTGGGTCATGTGGAATCTCGCTTTGATCTATTTTGAGACAGTGTTAGCATCGATGCAAGATAGGTGCACGGTTTGAACTGAACGTACCATAGGCACAGAAATCGTTTTGGACACACTCGATGGGACTCCTAGGTGACGAGGCTCAATTGGAAGCTCGGTACGGCCCATTTGGAGATAGTGCTACTCTTGGTGCATGATTGGTGCACGGTTTGCGTCGAATGAACTGTAGGCTCGGAAATAGTATTAGAGGCACTCGATGGAACTCCAAGGTTACGTGGGTCATGTGGAATCTTGTTTCGATCTGTTTTGAAACAGTGTTAGCGTGGGTGCAAGATAGGTGCTCGGTTTGCATCAAACGTACCATAGGTTAATAAATCATTTTAGAAACACCCACGGTACTCCTAGGTGATGATGGTCCGGTGGAGATCTGTTCGGTCCGTTTAGAGATAGTGCTACAAAAGATAGGTGCACGGTTTGCATTGAACATACCGTAGGTCATAAATAATTTTGGACGCACCCGATGGAACTCGTAAGTGACGTGGGTCATGTGGAATCTCGTTTTAGTCCATTTGGAGATAGTGTTAGTGTTAGTGCATTGTTGAAGCACGGTTTGCACCGAACATACCATAGACATAGAAATCGTTTTGGACAAACTCGATCAGACTCCTAGGTCATGAGGCTCAAGTGGAAGATCGGTTCGGTCCGTTTGGGGATAGTGCTTCTCTTGATGCAAGATTGGTGCTTGGTTTGCACCAAATATAGCATAGGCATAAAAATCGTTTTGGACGCACTCGAGGGGACTCCTAGGTGACGAGGCTCAAGTGGAAGCTCGAGTCGGTACGTTTGGTGATAGTGCTACTCTTGATGCAAGATTGGTGCTTGGTTTGCGTCGAATGTGCCGTAGGCTCGGAAATAGTATTGGAGGCACCGATGGAACTTCTAGCTGACGTGGGTCATGTGGAATCTCACTTTGATCTATTTTGTGACATTGTTAGCGTCGGTGCAAGATAGGTGCATGGTTTGCACTGAACGTACCATAGGCATAGAAATCGTTTTGGACATACTCGATGGGACTCCTAGGTGACGAGGCTCAAGTGGAAGCTCGGTACGGTCCATTTGGAGATAGTGCTAGTCATGCTACATGATTGGTACACGGTTTGCTTCGAACGTACCGTAGGCTCGGAAACAGTTTTGGAGTCACCCGATGGAACTCCTAGGTTACGTGGATCATGTGGAATCTTGTTTTGATCTATTTTGAAATAGAGTTAACGTCGGTGCAAGATAGGTGCTCGATTTGCTTGAAACGTACCATAGGTTAATAAATCATTTTAGAAGCACCCACGGTACTCCTAGATTATGAGGCTCTGGTGGGGATCTGTTCAGTCCGTTTGGAGATAGTGCTACAGAAGATAGGTGCACGATTTGCATTGAACGTACCATAGGTCATAAATAGTTTTGGACGCACCTGATGAAACTTGTATGTGACGTGGGTCGTGTGGAATATCGTTTTAGTCCATTTGGAGATAGTGTTAGTGTCAGTGCAAGGTTGGAGCACGGTTTGCACCGAACATACCATAGGCATAGAAATCATTTTGGACGAACTCGATCAGACTCCTAGGTGACGAGGCTCAAGTGGAAGCTCGGTTCGGTCCGTTTGGGGATAGTGCTTCTCTTGATGCAAGATTGGTGCTTGGTTTGCGTCAAACGTACCACAGGTTCATAAATTGTTTTAGCTGCACCCGCGGTACTCCTAGGTGATGAGGGTCTGGTGGAGATCTGTTTGGTCTATTTGGAGATAGTGCTACAGAAGATAGGTGCACGGTTTGCATTGAACGTACCATAGGTCATAAATAGTTTTGGACGTACCCGATGGAACTCATAAGTGACGTGGGTCAGGTGGAATCTCGTTTTAGTCCATTTGGAGATAGTGTTAGTGATAGTGCAAGGTTGGAGCACGGTTTGCTCCGAACATACCATAGGCATGGACATCATTTTGGACAAACTCGATTAGACGCCTAGGTGATGAGGATCAAGTGGAAGCTCGGTTCAGTCCATTTGGGGATAGTGCTTCTCTTGATGCAAGATTGGTGCTTGGTTTGCACCAAATGTAGAATAGGCATAGAAATTGTTTTGGACGCACTCGAGGGGACTCCTTGGTGAGGAGGCTCAACTGGACGCTCGATTTGGTACGTTTGGAGATAGAGCTACTCTTGATGCAAGATTACTGCTTGGTTTGCGTCGAACGTGCCACAGGCTCGGAAATAGTATTAGAGGCACCCGATGGAACTCCTAGGTTACGTGGGTCATGTGGAATCTCGTTTTGATCTATTTTAAGACAGTGTTAGCTTCGGTGAAGATAGGTGCACGGTTTGCACTGAACGTACCATAGGCATAGAAATCGCTTTGGACACACTCGATGGGACTCCTAGGTGACGAGGCTCAATTGAAAGCTCGGTACGGTCCATTTGGAAATAGTGCTACTCTTGGTGCATGATTATTGCACAGTTTGCGTCGAACGAACCGTAGGCTCGGAAATAGTATTGGAGGCACCCGATGGAACTCCTAGGTTACGTGGGTCATGTGGAATCTTGTTTCGATCTGTTTTGAAACAGTGTTAGCGTCGGTGCAAGATAGGTGCTCGGTTTGCTTGAAACGTACCATAGGTTAATAAATCGTTTTAGAAGCACCCACGGTACTCCTAGGTTATGAGGGTCTGGTGGGGATCTGTTCGGTCCGTTTGGAGTTAGTGCTACATAAGATAGGTGCCCGGTTTGCATTGAATGTACCATAAGTCATAAATAGTTTTGGACGCACCTGATGAAACATGTATGTGACGTGGGTCGTGTGGAATATCGTTTTAGTCCATTTGGAGATAGTGTTAGTGTCAGTGCAAGGTTGGAGCACGGTTTGCACCGAACATACCATAGGCATAGAAATCATTTTGGACGAACTCGATCAGACTCCTAGGTGACGAGGCTCAAGTGGAAGCTCGGTTCGGTCCGTTTGGGGATAGTGCTTCTCTTGATGCAAGATTGGTGCTTGGTTTGCACCAAATGTAGCATAGAAATCGTTTTGGACGCACTCGAGGGGACTCCTAGGTGACGAGGCTCAAGTGGAAGCTCGATTCGGTACGATTGGAGATAGTGCTACTCTTGATGCAAGATTGGTGCTCGCTTTGCGTCGAATGTGCCGTAGGCTCGGAAATAGTATTGGAGGCACCGATGGAACTCCTAGGTGACGTGGGTCATGTGGAATCTCGCTTTGATCTATTTTGAGACAGTGTTAGCGTCGGTGCAAGATAGGTGCATGGTTTGCACTGAACGTACCATAGGTAAAGAAATCGTTTTGGACACACTCGATGCCACTCCTAGGTGACGAGGCTCAAGTGGAAGCTCGGTACGATCCATTTGGAGATAGTGCTACTCTTGATGCATGATTGGTGCGCGGTTTGCGTCGAACGTACCGTAGGCTCGGAAATAATATTAGAGGCACTCGATGGAACTCCTAGGTTACGTGGGTCATGTGAAATCTTGTTTCGATCTGTTTTGAAATAGTGTTAGCATCGGTGCAAGATAGGTGCTCGGTTTGCGTCAAACGTACCACAGGTTCATAAATCGTTTTAGCTGCACCCGCGGTACTCCTAGGTGATGAGGGTCTGGTGGAGATCTGTTTGGTCTATTTGGAGATAGTGCTATAGAAGATAGGTGCACGGTTTGCATTGAACGTACCATAGGTCATAAATAGTTTTGGACGTACCCGATGGAACTCATAAGTGACGTGGGTCAGGTGGAATCTCGTTTTAGTCCATTTGGAGATAGTGTTAGTGATAGTGCAAGGTTGGAGCACGGTTTGCTCCGAACATACCATAGGCATGGACATCATTTTGGACAAACTCGATTAGACGCCTAGGTGACGAGGATCAAGTGGAAGCTCGGTTCAGTCCGTTTGGGGATAGTGCTTCTGTTGATGCAAGATTGGTGCTTGGTTTGCACCAAATGTAGAATAGGCATAGAAATTGTTTTGGACGCACTCGAGGGGACTCCTTGGTGACGAGGCTCAACTGGAAGCTCAATTTGGTACGTTTGGAGATAGAGCTACTCTTGATGCAAGATTACTGCTTGGTTTGCGTCGAACGTGCCACAGGCTCGGAAATAGTATTAGAGGCACCCGATGGAACTCCTAGGTTACGTGGGTCATGTGGAATCTCGTTTTGATCTATTTTAAGACAGTGTTAGCTTCGGTGAAGATAGGTGCACGGTTTGCACTGAACGTGCCATAGGCATAGAAATCGCTTTGGACACACTCGATGGGACTCCTAGGTGACGAGGCTCAATTGAAAGCTCGGTACGGTCCATTTGGAAATAGTGCTACTCTTGGTGCATGATTAGTGCACAGTTTGCGTCGAACGAACCGTAGGCTCGGAAATAGTATTGGAGGCACCCGATGGAACTCCTAGGTTACGTGGGTCATGTGGAATGTTGTTTCGATCTGTTTTGAAACAGTGTTAGCGTCGGTGCAAGATAGGTGCTCGGTTTGCTTGAAACGTACCATAGGTTAATAAATCGTTTTAGAAGCACCCACGGTACTCCTAGGTTATGAGGGTCTGGTGGGGATCTGTTCGGTCCGTTTGGAGTTAGTGCTACATAAGATAGGTGCCCGGTTTGCATTGAATGTACCATAAGTCATAAATAGTTTTGGACGCACCTGATGAAACTTGTATGTGACGTGGGTCGTGTGGAATATCGTTTTAGTCCATTTGGAGATAGTGTTAGTGTCAGTGCAAGGTTGGAGCACGGTTTGCACCGAACATACCATAGGCATAGAAATCATTTTGGACGAACTCGATCAGACTCCTAGGTGACGAGGCTCAAGTGGAAGCTCGGTTCGGTCCGTTTGGGGATAGTGCTTCTCTTGATGCAAGATTGGTGCTTGGTTTGCACCAAATGTAGCATAGAAATCGTTTTGGACGCACTCGAGGGGACTCCTAGGTGACGAGGCTCAAGTGGAAGCTCGATTCGGTACGATTGGAGATAGTGCTACTCTTGATGCAAGATTGGTGCTCGCTTTGCGTCGAATGTGCCGTAGGCTCGGAAATAGTATTGGAGGCACCGATGGAACTCCTAGGTGACGTGGGTCATGTGGAATCTCGCTTTGATCTATTTTGAGACAGTGTTAGCGTCGGTGCAAGATAGGTGCATGGTTTGCACTGAACGTACCATAGGCAAAGAAATCGTTTTGGACACACTCGATGCCACTCCTAGGTGACGAGGCTCAAGTGGAAGCTCGGTACGATCCATTTGGAGATAGTGCTACTCTTGATGCATGATTGGTGCGCGGTTTGCGTCGAACGTACCGTAGGCTCGGAAATAATATTAGAGGCACTCGATGGAACTCCTAGGTTACGTGGGTCATGTGAAATCTTGTTTCGATCTGTTTTGAAATAGTGTTAGCGTCGGTGCAAGATAGGTGCTTGGTTTGCGTCAAACGTACCACAGGTTCATAAATCGTTTTAGCTGCACCCGCGGTACTCCTAGGTGATGAGGGTCTGGTGGAGATCTGTTTGGTCTATTTGGAGATAGTGCTACAGAAGATAGGTGCACGGTTTGCATTGAACGTACCATAGGTCATAAATAGTTTTGGACGTACCCGATGGAACTCATAAGTGACGTGGGTCAGGTGGAATCTCGTTTTAGTCCATTTGGAGATAGTGTTAGTGATAGTGCAAGGTTGGAGCACGGTTTGCTCCGAACATACCATAGGCATGGACATCATTTTGGACAAACTCGATTAGACGCCTAGGTGACGAGGATCAAGTGGAAGCTCGGTTCAGTCCGTTTGGGGATAGTGCTTCTCTTGATGCAAGATTGGTGCTTGGTTTGCACCAAATGTAGAATAGGCATAGAAATTGTTTTGGACGCACTCGAGGGGACTCCTTGGTGACGAGGCTCAACTGGAAGCTCGATTTGGTACGTTTGGAGATAGAGCTACTCTTGATGCAAGATTACTGCTTGGTTTGCGTCGAACGTGCCACAGGCTCGGAAATAGTATTAGAGGCACCCGATGGAACTCCTAGGTTACGTGGGTCATGTGGAATCTCGTTTTGATCTATTTTAAGACAGTGTTAGCTTCGGTGAAGATAGGTGCACGGTTTGCACTGAACGTGCCATAGGCATAGAAATCGCTTTGGACGCACTCGATGGGACTCCTAGGTGACGAGGCTCAATTGAAAGCTCGGTACGGTCCATTTGGAAATAGTGCTACTCTTGGTGCATGATTAGTGCACAGTTTGCGTCGAATGAACCGTAGGCTCGGAAATAGTATTGGAGGCACCCGATGGAACTCCTAGGTTACGTGGGTCATGTGGAATGTTGTTTCGATCTGTTTTGAAACAGTGTTAGCGTCGGTGCAAGATAGGTGCTCGGTTTGCTTGAAACGTACCATAGGTTAATAAATCGTTTTAGAAGCACCCACGGTACTCCTAGGTTATGAGGGTCTGGTGGGGATCTGTTCGGTCCGTTTGGAGTTAGTGCTACATAAGATAGGTGCCCGGTTTGCATTGAATGTACCATAAGTCATAAATAGTTTTGGACGCACCTGATGAAACTTGTATGTGACGTGGGTCGTGTGGAATATCGTTTTAGTCCATTTGGAGATAGTGTTAGTGTCAGTGCAAGGTTGGAGCACGGTTTGCACCGAACATACCATAGGCATAGAAATCATTTTGGACGAACTCGATCAGACTCCTAGGTGACGAGGCTCAAGTGGAAGCTCGGTTCGGTCCGTTTGGGGATAGTGCTTCTCTTGATGCAAGATTGTTGCTTGGTTTGCACCAAATGTAGCATAGAAATCGTTTTGGATGCACTCGAGGGGACTCCTAGGTGACGAGGCTCAAGTGGAAGCTCGATTCGGTACGATTGGAGATAGTGCTACTCTTGATGCAAGATTGGTGCTCGCTTTGCGTCTAATGTGCCGTAGGCTCGGAAATAGTATTGGAGGCACCGATGGAACTCCTAGGTGACGTGGGTCATGTGGAATCTCGCTTTGATCTATTTTGAGACAGTGTTAGCGTCGGTGCAAGATAGGTGCATGGTTTGCACTGAACGTACCATAGGCAAAGAAATCGTTTTGGACACACTTGATGCCACTCCTAGGTGACGAGGCTCAAGTGGAAGCTCGGTACGATCTATTTGGAGATAGTGCTACTCTTGATGCATGATTGGTGCGCGGTTTGCGTCGAACGTACCGTAGGCTCGGAAATAATATTAGAGGCACTCGATGGAACTCCTAGGTTACGTGGGTCATGTGAAATCTTGTTTCGATCTGTTTTGAAATAGTGTTAGCGTCGGTGCAAGATAGGTGCTCGGTTTGCGTCAAACGTACCACAGGTTCATAAATCGTTTTAGCTGCACCCGCGGTACTCCTAGGTGATGAGGGTCTGGTGGAGATCTGTTTGGTCTATTTGGAGATAGTGCTATAGAAGATAGGTGCACGGTTTGCATTGAACGTACCATAGGTCATAAATAGTTTTGGACGTACCCGATGGAACTCATAAGTGACGTGGGTCAGGTGGAATCTCGTTTTAGTCCATTTGGAGATAGTGTTAGTGATAGTGCAAGGTTGGAGCACGGTTTGCTCCGAACATACCATAGGCATGGACATCATTTTGGACAAACTCGATTAGACGCCTAGTTGACGAGGATCAAGTGGAAGCTCGGTTCAGTCTGTTTGGGGATAGTGCTTCTCTTGATGCAAGATTGGTGCTTGGTTTGCACCAAATGTAGAATAGGCATAGAAATTGTTTTGGACGCACTCGAGGGGACTCCTTGGTGACGAGGCTCAACTGGAAGCTCGATTTGGTACGTTTGGAGATAGAGCTACTCTTGATGCAAGATTACTGCTTGGTTTGCGTCGAACGTGCCATAGGCTCAGAAATAGTATTAGAGGCACCCGATGGAACTCCTAGGTTACGTGGGTCATGTGGAATCTCGTTTTGATCTATTTTAAGACAGTGTTAGCGTCGGTGAAGATAGGTGCACGGTTTGCACTGAACGTACCATAGGCATAGAAATCGCTTTGGACACACTCGATGGGACTCCTAGGTGACGAGGCTCAATTGAAAGCTCGGTACGGTCCATTTGGAAATAGTGCTACTCTTGGTGCATGATTAGTGCACAGTTTGCGTCGAACGAACCGTAGGCTCGGAAATAGTATTGGAGGCACCCGATGGAACTCCTAGGTTACGTGGGTCATGTGGAATCTTGTTTCGATCTGTTTTGAAACAGTGTTAGCGTCGGTGCAAGATAGGTGCTCGGTTTGCTTGAAACGTACCATAGGTTAACAAATCGTTTTAGAAGCACCCACGGTACTCCTAGGTTATGAGGGTCTGGTGGGGATCTGTTCGGTCCGTTTGGAGTTAGTGCTACATAAGATAGGTGCCCGGTTTGCATTGAATGTACCATAAGTCATAAATAGTTTTGGACGCACCTGATGAAACTTGTATGTGACGTGGGTCGTGTGGAATATCGTTTTAGTCCATTTGGAGATAGTGTTAGTGTCAGTGCAAGGTTGGAGCACGGTTTGCACCGAACATACCATAGGCATAGAAATCATTTTGGACGAACTCGATCAGACTCCTAGGTGACGAGGCTCAAGTGGAAGCTCGGTTCGGTCCGTTTGGGGATAGTGCTTCTCTTGATGCAAGATTGTTGCTTGGTTTGCACCAAATGTAGCATAGAAATCGTTTTGGATGCACTCGAGGGGACTCCTAGGTGACGAGGCTCAAGTGGAAGCTCGATTCGGTACGATTGGAGATAGTGCTACTCTTGATGCAAGATTGGTGCTCGCTTTGCGTCTAATGTGCCGTAGGCTCGGAAATAGTATTGGAGGCACCGATGGAACTCCTAGGTGACGTGGGTCATGTGGAATCTCGCTTTGATCTATTTTGAGACAGTGTTAGCGTCGGTGCAAGATAGGTGCATGGTTTGCACTGAACGTACCATAGGCAAAGAAATCGTTTTGGACACACTCGATGCCACTCCTAGGTGACGAGGCTCAAGTGGAAGCTCGGTACGATCTATTTGGAGATAGTGCTACTCTTGATGCATGATTGGTGCGCGGTTTGCGTCGAACGTACCGTAGGCTCGGAAATAATATTAGAGGCACTCGATGGAACTCCTAGGTTACGTGGGTCATGTGAAATCTTGTTTCGATCTGTTTTGAAATAGTGTTAGCGTCGGTGCAAGATAGGTGCTCGGTTTGCGTCAAACGTACCACAGGTTCATAAATCGTTTTAGCTGCACCCGCGGTACTCCTAGGTGATGAGGGTCTGGTGGAGATCTGTTTGGTCTATTTGGAGATAGTGCTATAGAAGATAGGTGCACGGTTTGCATTGAACGTACCATAGGTCATAAATAGTTTTGGACGTACCCGATGGAACTCATAAGTGACGTGGGTCAGGTGGAATCTCGTTTTAGTCCATTTGGAGATAGTGTTAGTGATAGTGCAAGGTTGGAGCACGGTTTGCTCCGAACATACCATAGGCATGGACATCATTTTGGACAAACTCGATTAGACGCCTAGTTGACGAGGATCAAGTGGAAGCTCGGTTCAGTCCGTTTGGGGATAGTGCTTCTCTTGATGCAAGATTGGTGCTTGGTTTGCACCAAATGTAGAATAGGCATAGAAATTGTTTTGGACGCACTCGAGGGGACTCCTTGGTGACGAGGCTCAACTGGAAGCTCGATTTGGTACGTTTGGAGATAGAGCTACTCTTGATGCAAGATTACTGCTTGGTTTGCGTCGAACGTGCCATAGGCTCAGAAATAGTATTAGAGGCACCCGATGGAACTCCTAGGTTACGTGGGTCATGTGGAATCTCGTTTTGATCTATTTTAAGACAGTGTTAGCGTCGGTGAAGATAGGTGCACGGTTTGCACTGAACGTACCATAGGCATAGAAATCGCTTTGGACACACTCGATGGGACTCCTAGGTGACGAGGCTCAATTGAAAGCTCGGTACGGTCCATTTGGAAATAGTGCTACTCTTGGTGCATGATTAGTGCACAGTTTGCGTCGAACGAACCGTAGGCTCGGAAATAGTATTGGAGGCACCCGATGGAACTCCTAGGTTACGTGGGTCATGTGGAATCTTGTTTCGATCTGTTTTGAAACAGTGTTAGCGTCGGTGCAAGATAGGTGCTCGGTTTGCTTGAAACGTACCATAGGTTAACAAATCGTTTTAGAAGCACCCACGGTACTCCTAGGTTATGAGGGTCTGGTGGGGATCTGTTCGGTCCGTTTGGAGTTAGTGCTACATAAGATAGGTGCCCGGTTTGCATTGAATGTACCATAAGTCATAAATAGTTTTGGACGCACCTGATGAAACTTGTATGTGACGTGGGTCGTGTGGAATATCGTTTTAGTCCATTTGGAGATAGTGTTAGTGTCAGTGCAAGGTTGGAGCACGGTTTGCACCGAACATACCATAGGCATAGAAATCATTTTGGACGAACTCGATCAGACTCCTAGGTGACGAGGCTCAAGTGGAAGCTCGGTTCGGTCCGTTTGGGGATAGTGCTTCTCTTGATGCAAGATTGTTGCTTGGTTTGCACCAAATGTAGCATAGAAATCGTTTTGGATGCACTCGAGGGGACTCCTAGGTGACGAGGCTCAAGTGGAAGCTCGATTTGGTACGATTGGAGATAGTGCTACTCTTGATGCAAGATTGGTGCTCGCTTTGCGTCTAATGTGCCGTAGGCTCGGAAATAGTATTGGAGGCACCGATGGAACTCCTAGGTGACGTGGGTCATGTGGAATCTCGCTTTGATATATTTTGAGACAGTGTTAGCGTCGGTGCAAGGAATCTCGCTTTGATATATTTTGAGACAGTGTTAGCGTCGGTGCAAGATAGGTGCATGGTTTGCACAGAACGTACCATAGGCAAAGAAATCGTTTTGGACACACTCGATGCCACTCCTAGGTGACGAGGCTCATGTGGAAGCTCGGTACGATCCATTTGGAGATAGTGCTACTCTTGATGCATGATTGGTGCGCGGTTTGCGTCGAACGTACCGTAGGCTCGGAAATAATATTAGAGGCACTCGATGGAACTCCTAGGTTACGTGGGTCATGTGAAATCTTGTTTCGATCTGTTTTGAAATAGTGTTAGCGTCGGTGCAAGATAGGTGCTCGGTTTGCGTCAACGTACCACAGGTTCATAAATCGTTTTAGCTGCACCCGCGGTACTCCTAGGTGATGAGGGTCTGGTGGAGATCTGTTTGGTCTATTTGGAGATAGTGCTACAGAAGATAGGTGCACGGTTTGCATTGAACGTACCATAGGTCATAATAGTTTTGGACGTACCCGATGGAACTCATAAGTGACGTGGGTCAGGTGGAATCTCGTTGTAGTCCATTTGGAGATAGTGTTAGTGATAGTGCAAGGTTGGAGCACGGTTTGCTCCGAACATACCATAGGCATGGACATCATTTTGGGACAACTCGATTAGACGCCTAGGTGACGAGGATCAAGTGGAAGCTCGGTTCAGTCCGTTTGGGATAGTGCTTCTCTTGATGCAGATTGGTGCTTGGTTTGCACCAAATGTAGAATAGGCATAGAAATTGTTTTGGACGCACTCGAGGGGACTCCTTGGTGACGAGGCTCAACTGGAAGCTCGATTTGGTACGTTTGGAGATAGAGCTACTCTTGATGCAAGATTACTGCTTGGTTTGGCGTCGAACGTGCCATAGGCTCGGAAATAGTATTAGAGGCACCCGATGGAACTCCTAGGTTACGTGGGTCATGTGGAATCTCGTTTTGATCTATTTTTAAGACAGTGTTAGCGTCGGTGAAGATAGGTGCACGGTTGGCACTGAACGTACCATAGGCATAGAAATCGCTTTGGACACACTCGATGGGACTCCTAGGTGACGAGGCTCAATTGAAAGCTCGGTACGGTCCATTGGAATAGTGCTACTCTTGGTGCATGATTAGTGCACAGTTTGCGTCGAACGAACCGTAGGCTCGGAAATAGTATTGGAGGCACCCGATGGAACTCCTAGGTTATGTGGGTCTTGTGGAATCTTGTATCGATCTGTTTTGAAACAGTGTTAGCGTCGGTGCAAGATAGGTGCTCGGTTTGCTTGAAACGTACCATAGGTTAACAAATCGTTTTAGAAGCACCCACGGTACTCCTAGGTTATGAGGGTCTGGTGGGGATCTGTTCGGTCCGTTTGGAGTTAGTGCTACATAAGATAGGTGCCCGGTTTGCATTGAATGTACCATAAGTCATAAATAGTTTTGGGACGCACCTGATGAAACTTGTATGTGACGTGGGTCGTGTGGAATATCGTTTTAGTCCATTTGGAGATAATGTTAGTGTCAGTGCTAGGTTGGAGCACGGTTGCACCAAACATACCATAGGCATAGAAATCATTTTGGACGAACTCGATCAGACTCCTAGGTGACGAGGCTCAAGTGGAAGCTCGGTTCGGTCCGTTTGGGGATAGTGATTCTCTTGATACAAGATTGGTGCTTGGTTGCACCAAATGTAGCATAGAAATCGTTTTGGCGCACTCGAGGGGACTCCTAGGTGACGAGGCTCAAGTGGAAGCTCGATTCGGTACGATTGGAGATAGTGCTACTCTTGATGCAAGATTGGTGCTCGCTTTGCGTCGAATGTGCCGTAGGCTCGGAAATAGTATTGGAGGCACCGATGGAACTCCTAGGTGACGTGGGTCATGTGGAATCTCGCTTTGATCTATTTTGAGACAGTGTTAGCGTCGGTGCAAGATAGGTGCATGGTTTGCACTGAACGTACCATAGGCAAAGAAATCGTTTTGGACACACTCGATGCCACTCCTAGGTGACGAGGCTCAAGTGGAAGCTCGGTACGATCCATTGGAGATAGTGCTACTCTTGATGCATGATTGGTGCGTGGTTTGCGTCGAACGTACCGTAGGCTCGGAAATAATATTAGAGGCACTCGATGGAACTCCTAGGTTACGTGGGTCATGTGAAATCTTGTTTCGATCTGTTTTGAAATAGTGTTAGCGTCGGTGCAAGATAGGTGATCGGTTTGCGTCAAACGTACCATAGGTTCATAAATCGTTTTAGCTGCACCCGCGGTACTCCTAGGTGATGAGGGTCTGGTGGAGATCTGTTTGGTCTATTTGGAGATAGTGCTACAGAAGATAGGTGCACGGTTTGCATTGAACGTACCATAGGTCATAAATAGTTTTGGGACGTACCCGATGGAACTCATAAGTGACGTGGGTCAGGTGGAATCTCGTTTTAGTCCATTGGAGATAGTGTTAGTGATAGTGCAAGGTTGGAGCACGGTTTGCTCCGAACATACCATAGGCATGGACATCATTTTGGACAAACTCGATTAGACGCCTAGGTGACGAGGATCAAGTGGAAGCTCGGTTCAGTCCGTTTGGGGATAGTGCTTCTCTTGATGCAAGATTGGTGCTTGGTTTGCACCAAATGTAGAATAGGCATAGAAATGTTTTGGACGCACTCGAGGGGACTCCTTGGTGACGAGGCTCAACTGGAAGCTCGATTGGTACGTTGGAGATAGAGCTACTCTTGATGCAAGATTACTGCTTGGTTTGCGTCGAACGTGCCATAGGCTCGGAAATAGTATTAGAGGCACCCGATGGAACTCCTAGGTTACGTGGGTCATGTGGAATCTCGTTTTGATCTATTTTAAGACAGTGTTAGCGTCGGTGAAGATAGGCTGCACGGTTTGCACTGAACGTACCATAGGCATAGAAATCGCTGTGGACACACTCGATGGGACTCCTAGGTGACGAGGCTCAATTGAAAGCTCGGTACGGTCCATTTGGAAATAGTGCTACTCTTGGTGCATGATTAGTGCACAGTTTGCGTCGAACGAACCGTAGGCTCGGAAATAGTATTGGAGGCACCCGATGGAACTCCTAGTTACGTGGGTCATGTGGAATCTTGTTTCGATCTGTTTTGAAACAGTGTAGCGTCGGTGCAAGATAGGTGCTCGGTTTGCTTGAAACGTACCATAGGTTAACAAATCGTTTTAGAAGCACCCACGGTACTCCTAGGTAATGAGGGTCTACATAAGATAGGTGCCCGGTTTGCATTGAATGTACCATAAGTCATAAATAGTTTTGGACGCACCTGATGAAACTTGTATGTGACGTGGGTCGTGTGGAATATCGTTTTAGTCCATTTGGAGATAGTGTTAGTGTCAGTGCAAGGTTGGAGCACGGTTTGCACCGAACATACCATAGGCATAGAAATCATTTTGGACGAACTCGATCAGACTCCTAGGTGACGAGGCTCAAGTGGAAGCTCGGTTCGGTCCGTTTGGGGATAGTGCTTCTCTTGATGCAAGATTGGTGCTTGGTTTGCACCAAATGTAGCATAGAAATCGTTTTGGACGCACTCGAGGGGACTCCTAGGTGACGAGGCTCAAGTGGAAGCTCGATTCGGTACGATTGGAGATAGTGCTACTCTTGATGAAAGATTGGTGCTCGCTTTGCGTCGAATGTGCCGTAGGCTCGGAAATAGTATTGGAGGCACCGATGGAACTCCTAGGTGACGTGGGTCATGTGGAATCTCGCTTTGATCTATTTTGAGACAGTGTTAGCGTCGGTGCAAGATAGGTGCATGGTTTGCGCTGAACGTACCATAGGCAAAGAAATCGATTTGGACACACTCGATGCCACTCCTAGGTGACAAGGCTCAAGTGGAAGCTCGGTACGATCCATTTGGAGATAGTGCTACTCTTGATGCATGATTGGTGCGCGGTTTGCGTCGAACGTACCGTAGGCTCGGAAATAATATTAGAGGCACTCGATGGAACTCCGAGGTTGCGTGGGTCATGTGAAATCTTGTTTCGATCTGTTTTGAAATAGTGTTAGCGTCGGTGCAAGATAGGTGCTCGGTTTGCGTCAAACGTACCACAGGTTCATAAATCGTTTTAGCTGCACCCGCGGTACTCCTAGGTGATGAGGGTCTGGTGGAGATCTGTTTGGTCTATTTGGAGATAGTGCTACAGAAGATAGGTGCACGGTTTGCATTGAACGTACCATAGGTCATAAATAGTTTTGGACGTACCCGATGGAACTCATAAGTGACGTGGGTCAGGTGGAATCTCGTTTTAGTCCATTTGGAGATAGTGTTAGTGATAGTGCAAGGTTGGAGCACGGTTTGCTCCGAACATACCATAGGCATGGACATCATTTTGGACAAACTCGATTAGACGCCTAGGTGACGAGAATCAAGTGGAAGCTCGGTTCAGTCCGTTTGGGGATAGTGCTTCTCTTGATGCAAGATTGGTGCTTGGTTTGCACCAAATGTAGAATAGGCATAGAAATTGTTTTGGACGCACTCGAGGGGACTCCTTGGTGACGAGGCTCAACTGGAAGCTCGATTTGGTACGTTTGGAGATAGAGCTACTCTTGATGCAAGATTACTGCTTGGTTTGCGTCGAACGTGCCATAGGCTCGGAAATAGTATTAGAGGCACCCGATGGAACTCCTAGGTTACGTGGGTCATGTGGAATCTCGTTTTGATCTATTTTAAGACAGTGTTAGCGTCGGTGAAGATAGGTGCACGGTTTGCACTGAACGTACCATAGGCATAGAAATCGCTTTGGACACACTCGATGGGACTCCTAGGTGACGAGGCTCAATTGAAAGCTCGGTACGGTCCATTTGGAAATAGTGCTACTCTTGGTGCATGATTAGTGCACAGTTTGCGTCGAACGAACCGTAGGCTCGGAAATAGTATTGGAGGCACCCGATGGAACTCCTAGGTTACGTGGGTCATGTGGAATCTTGTTTCGATCTGTTTTGAAACAGTGTTAGCGTCGGTGCAAGATAGGTGCTCGGTTTGCTTGAAACGTACCATAGGTTAACAAATCGTTTTAGAAGCACCCACGGTACTCCTAGGTAATGAGGGTCTGGTGGGGATCTGTTCGGTCCATTTGGAGTTAGTGCTACATAAGATAGGTGCCCGGTTTGATTTGAATGTACCATAACTCATAAATAGTTTTGGACGCACCTGATGAAACTTGTATGTGACGTGGGTCGTGTGGAATATCGTTTTAGTCCATTTGGAGATAGTGTTAGTGTCAGTGCAAGGTTGGAGCACGGTTTGCACCGAACATACCATAGGCATAGAAATCATTTTGGACGAACTCGATCAGACTCCTAGGTGACGAGGCTCAAGTGGAAGCTCGGTTCGGTCCGTTTGGGGATAGTGCTTCTCTTGATGCAAGATTGGTGCTTGGTTTGCACCAAATGTAGCATAGAAATCGTTTTGGACGCACTCGAGGGGACTCCTAGGTGACGAGGCTCAAGTGGAAGCTCGATTCGGTACGATTGGAGATAGTGCTACTCTTGATGCAAGATTGGTGCTCGCTTTGCGTCGAATGTGCCGTAGGCTCGGAAATAGTATTGGAGGCACCGATGGAACTCCTAGGTGACGTGGGTCATGTGGAATCTCGCTTTGATCTATTTTGAGACAGTGTTAGCGTCGGTGCAAGATAGGTGCATGGTTTGCACTGAACGTACCATAGGCAAAGAAATCGTTTTGGACACACTCGATGCCACTCCTAGGTGACGAGGCTCAAGTGGAAGCTCGGTACGATCCATTTGGAGATAGTGCTACTCTTGATGCATGATTGGTGCGTGGTTTGCGTCGAACGTACCGTAGGCTCGGAAATAATATTAGAGGCACTCGATGGAACTCCGAGGTTACGTGGGTCATGTGAAATCTTGTTTCGATCTGTTTTGAAATAGTGTTAGCGTCGGTGCAAGATAGGTGATCGGTTTGCGTCAAACGTACCATAGGTTCATAAATCGTTTTTAGCTGCACCCGCGGGTACTCCTAGGTGATGAGGGTCTGGTGGAGATCTGTTTGGTCTATTTGGAGATAGTGCTACAGAAGATAGGTGCACGGTTTGCATTGAACGTACCATAGGTCATAAATAGTTTTGGACGTACCCGATGGAACTCATAAGTGACGTGGGTCAGGTGGAATCTCGTTTTAGTCCATTTGGAGATAGTGTTAGTGATAGTGCAAGGTTGGAGCACGGTTTGCTCCGAACATACCATAGGCATGGACATCATTTTGGACAAACTCGATTAGACGCCTAGGTGACGAGGATCAAGTGGAAGCTCGGTTCAGTCCGGACTCCTTGGTGACGAGGCTCAACTGGAAGCTCGATTTGGTACGTTTGGAGATAGAGCTACTCTTGATGCAAGATTACTGCTTGGTTTGCGTCGAAACGTGCCATAGGCTCGGAAATAGTATTAGAGGCACCCGATGGAACTCCTAGGTTACGTGGGTCATGTGGAATCTCGTTTTGATCTATTTTAAGACAGTGTTAGCGGTCGGTGAAGATAGGTGCACGGTTTGCACTGAACGTACCATAGGCATAGAAATCGCTTTGGACACACTCGATGGGACTCCTAGGTGACGAGGCTCAATTGAAAGCTCGGTACGGTCCATTTGGAAATAGTGCTACTCTTGGTGCATGATTAGTGCACAGTTTGTGTCGAACGAACCGTAGGCTCGGAAATAGTATTGGAGGCACCCGATGGAACTCCTAGGTTACGTGGGTCATGTGGAATCCTTGTTTCGATCTGTTTTGAAACAGTGTTAGCGTCGGTGCAGAGATAGGTGCTCGGTTTGCTTGAAACGTACCATAGGTTAACAAATCGTTTTAGAAGCACCCACGGTACTCCTAGGTAATGAGGGTCTGGTGGGGATCTGTTCGGTCCATTTGGAGTTAGTGCTACATAAGATAGGTGCCCGGTTTGCATTGAATGTACCATAAGTCATAAATAGTTTTGGACGCACCTGATGAAACTTGTATGTGACGTGGGTCGTGTGGAATATCGTTTTAGTCCATTTGGAGATAGTGTTAGTGTCAGTGCAAGGTTAGGTGCCCGGTTTGCATTGAATGTACCATAAGTCATAAATAGTTTTGGACGCACCTGATGAAACTTGTATGTGACGTGGGTCGTGTGGATAGTGTTAGTGTCAGTGCAAGGTTGGAGCACGGTTTGCACCGAACATACCATAGGCATAGAAATCATTTTGGACGAACTCGATCAAACTCCTAGGTGACGAGGCTCAAGTGGAAGCTCGGTTCGGTCCGTTTGGGGATAGTGCTTCTCTTGATGCAAGATTGGTGCTTGGTTTGCACCAAATGTAGCATAGAAATCGTTTTGGACGCACTCGAGGGGACTCCTAGGTGACAAGGCTCAAGTGGAAGCTCGATTCGGTACGATTGGAGATAGTGCTACTCTTGATGCAAGATTGGTGCTCGCTTTGCGTCGAATGTGCCGTAGGCTCGGAAATAGTATTGGAGGCACCGATGGAACTCCTAGGTGACGTGGGTCATGTGGAATCTCGCTTTGATCTATTTTGAGACAGTGTTAGCGTCGGTGCAAGATAGGTGCATGGTTTGCCCCGAACGTACCATAGGCAAAGAAATCGTTTTGGACACACTCGATGCCACTCCTAGGTGACGAGGCTCAAGTGGAAGCTCGGTACGATCCATTTGGAGATAGTGCTACTCTTGATGCATGATTGGTGCGCGGTTTGCGTCGAACGTACCGTAGGCTCGGAAATAATATTAGAGGCACTCGATGGAACTCCTAGGTTACGTGGGTCATGTGAAATCTTGTTTCGATCTGTTTTGAAATAGTGTTAGCGTCGGTGCAAGATAGGTGCTCGGTTTGCGTCAAACGTACCACAGGTTCATAAATCGTTTTAGCTGCACCCGCGGTACTCCTAGGTGATGAGGGTCTGGTGGAGATCTGTTTGGTCTATTTGGAGATAGTGCTACAGAAGATAGGTGCACGGTTTGCATTGAACGTACCATAGGTCATAAATAGTTTTGGACGTACCCGATGGAACTCATAAGTGACGTGGGTCAGGTGGAATCTCGTTTTAGTCCATTTGGAGATAGTGTTAGTGTCAGTACAAGGTTGGAGCGCGGTTTGCTCCGAAGATACCAAAGGCATAGAAATCATTTTGGACGAACTCCATCAGACTCCTAGGTGATGAGGCTCAAGTGGAAGCTCGATTTGGTCCGTTTGGGGATAGTGCTTCTCTTGATGCAAGATTGGTGCTTGGTTTGCACCAAATGTAGAATAGGCATAGAAATTGTTTTGGACGCACTCGAGGGGACTCCTTGGTGACGAGGCTCAACTGGAAGCTCGATTTGGTACGTTTGGAGATAGAGCTACTCTTGATGCAAGATTACTGCTTGGTTTGCGTCGAACGTGCCATAGGCTCGGAAATAGTATTAGAGGCACCCGATGGAACTCCTAGGTTACGTGGGTCATGTGGAATCTCGTTTTGATCTATTTTAAGACAGTGTTAGCGTCGGTGAAGATAGGTGCACGGTTTGCACTGAACGTACCATAGGCATAGAAATCGCTTTGGACACACTCGATGGGACTCCTAGGTGACGAGGCTCAATTGAAAGCTCGGTACGGTCCATTTGGAAATAGTGCTACTCTTGGTGCATGATTAGTGCACAGTTTGCGTCGAACGAACTGTAGGCTCGGAAATAGTATTGGAGGCACCCGATGGAACTCCTAGGTTACGTGGATCATGTGGAATCTTGTTTCGATCTGTTTTGAAACAGTGTTAGCGTCGGTGCAAGATAGGTGCTCGGTTTGCTTGAAACGTACCATAGGTTAATAAATCGTTTTAGAAGCACCCACGGTACTCCTAGGTTATGAGGGTCTGGTGGGGATCTGTTCGGTCTATTTGGAGTTAGTGCTACATAAGATAGGTGCCCGGTTTGCATTGAATGTACCATAAGTCATAAATAGTTTTGGACGCACCTGATGAAACTTGTATGTGACGTGGGTCGTGTGGAATATCGTTTTAGTCCATTTGGAGATAGTGTTAGTGTCAGTGCAAGGTTGGAGCACGGTTTGCACCGAACATACCATAGGCATAGAAATCATTTTGGACGAACTCGATCAGACTCCTAGGTGACGAGGCTCAAGTGGAAGCTCGGTTCGGTCCGTTTGGGGATAGTGCTTCTCTTGATGCAAGATTGGTGCTTGGTTTGCACCAAATGTAGCATAGAAATCGTTTTGGACGCACTCGAGGGGACTCCTAGGTGACGAGGCTCAAGTGGAAGCTCGATTCGGTACGATTGGAGATAGTGCTACTCTTGATGCAAGATTGGTGCTCGCTTTGCGTCGAATGTGCCGTAGGCTCGGAAATAGTATTGGAGGCACCGATGGAACTCCTAGGTGACGTGGGTCATGTGGAATCTCGCTTTGATCTATTTTGAGACAGTGTTAGCGTCGGTGCAAGATAGGTGCATGGTTTGCACTGAACGTACCATAGGCAAAGAAATCGTTTTGGACACACTCGATGCCACTCCTAGGTGACGAGGCTCAAGTGGAAGCTCGGTACGATCCATTTGGAGATAGTGCTACTCTTGATGCATGATTGGTGCGTGGTTTGCGTCGAACGTACCGTAGGCTCGGAAATAATATTAGAGGCACTCGATGGAACTCCGAGGTTACGTGGGTCATGTGAAATCTTGTTTCGATCTGTTTTGAAATAGTGTTAGCGTCGGTGCAAGATAGGTGATCGGTTTGCGTCAAACGTACCATAGGTTCATAAATCGTTTTAGCTGCACCCGCGGTACTCCTAGGTGATGAGGGTCTGGTGGAGATCTGTTTGGTCTATTTGGAGATAGTGCTACAGAAGATAGGTGCACGGTTTGCATTGAACGTACCATAGGTCATAAATAGTTTTGGACGTACCCGATGGAACTCATAAGTGACGTGGGTCAGGTGGAATCTCGTTTTAGTCCATTTGGAGATAGTGTTAGTGATAGTGCAAGGTTGGAGCACGGTTTGCTCCGAACATACCATAGGCATGGACATCATTTTGGACAAACTCGATTAGACGCCTAGGTGACGAGGATCAAGTGGAAGCTCGGTTCAGTCCGTTTGGGGATAGTGCTTCTCTTGATGCAAGATTGGTGCTTGGTTTGCACCAAATGTAGAATAGGCATAGAAATTGTTTTGGACGCACTCGAGGGGACTCCTTGGTGACGAGGCTCAACTGGAAGCTCGATTTGGTACGTTTGGAGATAGAGCTACTCTTGATGCAAGATTACTGCTTGGTTTGCGTCGAACGTGCCATAGGCTCGGAAATAGTATTAGAGGCACCCGATGGAACTCCTAGGTTACGTGGGTCATGTGGAATCTCGTTTTGATCTATTTTAAGACAGTGTTAGCGTCGGTGAAGATAGGTGCACGGTTTGCACTGAACGTACCATAGGCATAGAAATCTCTTTGGACACACTCGATGGGACTCCTAGGTGACGAGGCTCAATTGAAAGCTCGGTACGGTCCATTTGGAAATAGTGCTACTCTTGGTGCATGATTAGTGCACAGTTTGCGTCGAAAGAACCGTAGGCTCGGAAATAGTATTGGAGGCACCCGATGGAACTCCTAGGTTACGTGGGTCATGTGGAATCTTGTTTCGATCTATTTTGAAACAGTGTTAGCGTCGGTGCAAGATAGGTGCTCGGTTTGCTTGAAACGTACCATAGGTTAACAAATCGTTTTAGAAGCACCCACGGTACTCCTAGGTAATGAGGGTCTGGTGGGGATCTGTTCGGTCCATTTGGAGTTAGTGCTACATAAGATAGGTGCCCGGTTTGCATTGAATGTACCATAAGTCATAAATAGTTTTGGACGCACCTGATGAAACTTGTATGTGACGTGGGTCGTGTGGAATATCGTTTTAGTCCATTTGGAGATAGTGTTAGTGTCAGTGCAAGGTTGGAGCACGGTTTGCACCGAACATACCATAGGCATAGAAATCATTTTGGACGAACTCGATCAGACTCCTAGGTGACGAGGCTCAAGTGGAAGCTCGGTTCGGTCCGTTTGGGGATAGTGCTTCTCTTGATGCAAGATTGGTGCTTGGTTTGCACCAAATATAGAATAGGCATAGAAATTGTTTTGGACGCACTCGAGGGGACTCCTTGGTGACGAGGCTCAACTGGAAGCTCGATTTGGTACGTTTGGAGATAGAGCTACTCTTGATGCAAGATTACTGCTTGGTTTGCGTCGAACGTGCCATAGGCTCGGAAATAGTATTAGAGGCACCCGATGGAACTCCTAGGTTACGTGGGTCATGTGGAATCTCGTTTTGATCTATTTTAAGACAGTGTTAGCGTCGGTGAAGATAGGTGCACGGTTTGCACTGAACGTACCATAGGCATAGAAATCGCTTTGGACACACTCGATGGGACTCCTAGGTGACGAGGCTCAATTGAAAGCTCGGTACGGTCCATTTGGAAATAGTGCTACTCTTGGTGCATGATTAGTGCACAGTTTGCGTCGAACGAACTGTAGGCTCGGAAATAGTATTGGAGGCACCCGATGGAACTCCTAGGTTACGTGGATCATGTGGAATCTTGTTTCGATCTGTTTTGAAACAGTGTTAGCGTCGGTGCAAGATAGGTGCTCGGTTTGCTTGAAACGTACCATAGGTTAATAAATCGTTTTAGAAGCACCCACGGTACTCCTAGGTTATGAGGGTCTGGTGGGGATCTGTTCGGTCTATTTGGAGTTAGTGCTACATAAGATAGGTGCCCGGTTTGCATTGAATGTACCATAAGTCATAAATAGTTTTGGACGCACCTGATGAAACTTGTATGTGACGTGGGTCGTGTGGAATATCGTTTTAGTCCATTTGGAGATAGTGTTAGTGTCAGTGCAAGGTTGGAGCACGGTTTGCACCGAACATACCATAGGCATAGAAATCATTTTGGACGAACTCGATCAGACTCCTAGGTGACGAGGCTCAAGTGGAAGCTCGGTTTGGTCCGTTTGGGGATAGTGCTTCTCTTGATGCAAGATTGGTGCTTGGTTTGCACCAAATGTAGCATAGAAATCGTTTTGGACGCACTCGAGGGGACTCCTAGGTGACGAGGCTCAAGTGGAAGCTCGATTCGGTACGATTGGAGATAGTGCTACTCTTGATGCAAGATTGGTGCTCGCTTTGCGTCGAATGTGCCGTAGGCTCGGAAATAGTATTGGAGGCACCGATGGAACTCCTAGGTGACGTGGGTCATGTGGAATCTCGCTTTGATCTATTTTGAGACAGTGTTAGCGTCGGTGCAAGATAGGTGCATGGTTTGCACTGAACGTACCATAGGCAAAGAAATCGTTTTGGACACACTCGATGCCACTCCTAGGTGACGAGGCTCAAGTGGAAGCTCGGTACGATCCATTTGGAGATAGTGCTACTCTTGATGCATGATTGGTGCGTGGTTTGCGTCGAACGTACCGTAGGCTCGGAAATAATATTAGAGGCACTCGATGGAACTCCGAGGTTACGTGGGTCATGTGAAATCTTGTTTCGATCTGTTTTGAAATAGTGTTAGCGTCGGTGCAAGATAGGTGATCGGTTTGCGTCAAACGTACCATAGGTTCATAAATCGTTTTAGCTGCACCCGCGGTACTCCTAGGTGATGAGGGTCTGGTGGAGATCTGTTTGGTCTATTTGGAGATAGTGCTACAGAAGATAGGTGCACGGTTTGCATTGAACGTACCATAGGTCATAAATAGTTTTGGACGTACCCGATGGAACTCATAAGTGACGTGGGTCAGGTGGAATCTCGTTTTAGTCCATTTGGAGATAGTGTTAGTGATAGTGCAAGGTTGGAGCACGGTTTGCTCCGAACATACCATAGGCATGGACATCATTTTGGACAAACTCGATTAGACGCCTAGGTGACGAGGATCAAGTGGAAGCTCGGTTCAGTCCGTTTGGGGATAGTGCTTCTCTTGATGCAAGATTGGTGCTTGGTTTGCACCAAATGTAGAATAGGCATAGAAATTGTTTTGGACGCACTCGAGGGGACTCCTTGGTGACGAGGCTCAACTGGAAGCTCGATTTGGTACGTTTGGAGATAGAGCTACTCTTGATGCAAGATTACTGCTTGGTTTGCGTCGAACGTGCCATAGGCTCGGAAATAGTATTAGAGGCACCCGATGGAACTCCTAGGTTACGTGGGTCATGTGGAATCTCGTTTTGATCTATTTTAAGACAGTGTTAGCGTCAGTGAAGATAGGTGCACGGTTTGCACTGAACGTACCATAGGCATAGAAATCGCTTTGGACACACTCGATGGGACTCCTAGGTGACGAGGCTCAATTGAAAGCTCGGTACGGTCCATTTGGAAATAGTGCTACTCTTGGTGCATGATTAGTGCATAGTTTGCGTCGAACGAACTGTAGGCTCGGAAATAGTATTGGAGGCACCCGATGGAACTCCTAGGTTACGTGGATCATGTGGAATCTTGTTTCGATCTGTTTTGAAACAGTGTTAGCGTCGGTGCAAGATAGGTGCTCGGTTTGCTTGAAACGTACCATAGGTTAATAAATCGTTTTAGAAGCACCCACGGTACTCCTAGGTTATGAGGGTCTGGTGGGGATCTGTTCGGTCTATTTGGAGTTAGTGCTACAAAAGATAGGTGCCCGATTTGCATTGAATGTACCATAAGTCATAAATAGTTTTGGACACACCTGATGAAACTTGTATGTGACGTGGGTCGTGTGGAATATCGTTTTAGTCCATTTGGAGATAGTGTTAGTGTCAGTGCAAGGTTGGAGCACGGTTTGCACCGAACATACCATAGGCATAGAAATCATTTTGGACGAACTCGATCAGACTCCTAGGTGACGAGGCTCAAGTGGAAGCTCGGTTCGGTCCGTTTGGGGATAGTGCTTCTCTTGATGCAAGATTGGTGCTTGGTTTGCACCAAATGTAGCATAGAAATCGTTTTGGACGCACTCGAGGGGACTCCTAGGTGACGAGGCTCAAGTGGAAGCTCGATTCGGTACGATTGGAGATAGTGCTACTCTTGATGCAAGATTGGTGCTCGCTTTGCGTCGAATGTGCGGTAGGCTCGGAAATAGTATTGGAGGCACCGATGGAACTCCTAGGTGACGTGGGTCATGTGGAATCTCGCTTTGATCTATTTTGAGACAGTGTTAGCGTCGGTGCAAGATAGGTGCATGGTTTGCACTGAACGTACCATAGCCAAAGAAATCGTTTTGGACACACTCGATGCCACTCCTAGGTGACGAGGCTCAAGTGGAAGCTCGGTACGATCCATTTGGAGATAGTGCTACTCTTGATGCATGATTGGTGCGTGGTTTGCGTCGAACGTACCGTAGGCTCGGAAATAATATTAGAGGCACTCGATGGAACTCCTAGGTTACGTGGGTCATGTGAAATCTTGTTTCGATCTGTTTTGAAATAGTGTTAGCGTCGGTGCAAGATAGGTGCTCGGTTTGCGTCAAACGTACCACAGGTTCATAAATCGTTTTAGCTGCACCCGCGGTACTCCTAGGTGATGAGGGTCTGGTGGAGATCTGTTTGGTCTATTTGGAGATAGTGCTACAGAAGATAGGTGCACGGTTTGCATTGAACGTACCATAGGTCATAAATAGTTTTGGACGTACCCGATGGAACTCATAAGTGACGTGGGTCAGGTGGAATCTCGTTTTAGTCCATTTGGAGATAGTGTTAGTGTCAGTACAAGGTTGGAGCACGGTTTGCTCCGAAGATACCAAAGGCATAGAAATCATTTTGGACGAACTCCATCAGACTCCTAGGTGATGAGGCTCAAGTGGAAGCTCGATTCGGTCCGTTTGGGGATAGTGCTTCTCTTGATGCAAGATTGGTGCTTGGTTTGCACCAAATGTAGAATAGGCATAGAAATTGTTTTGGACGCACTCGAGGGGACTCCTAGGTGACGAGGCTCAACTGGAAGCTTGATTTGGTAAGTTTGGAGATAGAGCTACTCTTGATGCAAGATTACTGCTTGGTTTGTGTCGAACGTGCCATAGGCTCGGAAATAGTATTAGAGGCACCCGATGGAACTCCTAGGTTACGTGGGTCATGTGGAATCTCATTTTGATCTATTTTAAGACAGTGTTAGCGTCGGTGAAGATAGGTGCACGGTTTGCACTGAACGTACCATAGGCATAGAAATCGCTTTGGACACACTCGATGGGACTCCTAGGTGACGAGGCTCAATTGAAAGCTCGGTATGGTCCATTTTGAAATAGTGCTACTCTTGGTGCATGATTAGTGCACAGTTTGCGTCGAACGAACCGTAGGCTCGGAAATAGTATTGGAGGCACCCGATGGAACTCCTAGGTTACGTGGGTCATGTGGAATCTTGTTTCGATCTGTTTTGAAACAGTGTTAGCGTCGGTGCAAGATAGGTGCTCGGTTTGCTTGAAACGTACCATAGGTTAATAAATCGTTTTAGAAGCACCCACGGTACTCCTAGGTTATGAGGGTCTGGTGGGGATCTGTTCGGTCCGTTTGGAGTTAGTGCTACATAAGATAGGTGCCCGGTTTGCATTGAATGTACCATAAGTCATAAATAGTTTTGGACGCACCTGATGAAACTTGTATGTGACGTGGGTCGTGTGGAATATCATTTTAGTCCATTTGGAGATAGTGTTAGTGTCAGTGCAAGGTTGGAGCACGGTTTGCACCGAACATACCATAGGCATAGAAATCATTTTGGACGAACTCGATCAGACTCCTAGGTCACGAGGCTCAAGTGGAAGCTCGGTTCGGGCCGTTTGGGGATAGTGCTTCTCTTGATGCAAGATTGGTGCTTGGTTTGCACCAAATGAAGCATAGAAATCGTTTTGGACGCACTCGAGGGGACTCCTAGGTGACGAGGCTCAAGTGGAAGCTCGATTCGGTACGATTGGAGATAGTGCTACTCTTGATGCAAGATTGGTGCTCGCTTTGCGTCGAATGTGCCGTAGGCTCGAAAATAGTATTGGAGGCACCGATGGAACTCCTAGGTGACGTGGGTCATGTGGAATCTCGCTTTGATCTATTTTGAGACAGTGTTAGCGTCGGTGCAAGATAGGTGCATGGTTTGCACTGAACGTACCATAGGCAAAGAAATCGTTTTGGACACACTCGATGCCACTCCTAGGTGACGAGGCTCAAGTGGAAGCTCGGTACGATCCATTTGGAGATAGTGCTACTCTTGATGCATGATTGGTGCGCGGTTTGCGTCGAACGTACCGTAGGCTCGGAAATAATATTAGAGGCACTCGATGGAACTCCTAGGTTACGTGGGTCATGTGAAATCTTGTTTCGATCTGTTTTGAAATAGTGTTAGCGTCGGTGCAAGATAGGTGCTCGGTTTGCGTCAAACGTACCACAGGTTCATAAATCGTTTTAGCTGCACCCGCGGTACTCCTAGGTGATGAGGGTCTGGTGGAGATCTGTTTGGTCTATTTGGAGATAGTGCTACAGAAGATAGGTGCACGGTTTGCATTGAACGTACCATAGGTCATAAATAGTTTTGGACGTACCCGATGGAACTCATAAGTGACGTGGGTCAGGTGGAATCTCGTTTTAGTCCATTTGGAGATAGTGTTAGTGTCAGTACAAGGTTGGAGCACGGTTTGCTCCGAAGATACCAAAGGCATAGAAATCATTTTGGACGAACTCGATCAGACTCCTAGGTGATGAGGCTCAAGTGGAAGCTCGATTCGGTCCGTTTGGGGATAGTGCTTCTCTTGATGCAAGATTGGTGCTTGGTTTGCACCAAATGTAGAATAGGCATAGAAATTGTTTTGGACGCACTCGAGGGGACTCCTAGGTAACGAGGCTCAACTGGAAGCTCGATTTGGTACGTTTGGAGATAGAGCTACTCTTGATGCAAGATTACTGCTTGGTTTGCGTCGAACGTGCCATAGGCTCGGAAATAGTATTAGAGGCACCCGATGGAACTCCTAGGTTACGTGGGTCATGTGGAATCTCGTTTTGATCTATTTTAAGACAGTGTTAGCGTCGGTGAAGATAGGTGCACGGTTTGCACTGAACGTACCATAGGCATAGAAATCGCTTTGGACACACTCGATGGGACTCCTAGGTGACGAGGCTCAATTGAAAGCTTGGTACGGTCCATTTGGAAATAGTGCTACTCTTGGTGCATGATTAGTGCACAGTTTGCGTCGAACGAACCGTAGGCTCGGAAATAGTATTGGAGGCACCCGATGGAACTCCTAGGTTACATGGGTCATGTGGAATCTTGTTTCGATCTGTTTTGAAACAGTGTTAGCGTCGGTGCAAGATAGGTGCTCGGTTTGCTTGAAACGTACCATAGGTTGATAAATCGTTTTAGAAGCACCCACGGTACTCCTAGGTTATGAGGGTCTGGTGGGGATCTGTTCGGTCCGTTTGGAGTTAGTGCTACATAAGATAGGTGCCCGGTTTGCATTGAATGTACCATAAGTCATAAATAGTTTTGGACGCACCTGATGAAACTTGTATGTGACGTGGGTCGTGTGGAATATCGTTTTAGTCCATTTGGAGATAGTGTTAGTGTCAGTGCAAGGTTGGAGCACGGTTTGCACCGAACATACCATAGGCATAGAAATCATTTTGGACGAACTCGATCAGACTCCTAGGTGACGAGGCTCAAGTGGAAGCTCAGTTCGGTCCGTTTGGGGATAGTGCTTCTCTTGATGCAAGATTGGTGCTTGGTTTGCACCAAATGTAGCATAGAAATCGTTTTGGACGCACTCGAGGGGACTCCTAGGTGACGAGGCTCAAGTGGAAGCTCGGTACGGTCCATTTGGAGATAGTGCTACTCTTGAAGCATGATTGGTGCATGGTTTGCGTCGAATGGACCATAGGCTCGGAAATAGTATTGGAGGCACTCGACGGAACTCCTAGGTTACGTGGGTCATGTGGAACCTTGTTTCGATCTATTTTGAAATTGTGTTAGCGTCGGTGCAAGAAAGGTGCTCGGTTTGCGTCAAACGTACCATAGGTTAATAAATTGTTTTAGAAGCACCCACGGTACTCCTAGTTGATGAGGGTCTGGTGGAGATCTATTCGGTCCGTTTGGAGATAGTGCTACAGAAGAAAGGTGCATGGTTTGCATTGAACGTACCATAGGTCATAAATAGTTTGGGACGCACCCGATGGAACTCGTAAGTGACGTGGGTCGTGTGGAATATCGTTTTAGTCCATTTGGAGACAGTGTTAGTGTCAGTACAAGGTTGGAGCATGGTTTGCTCCGAAGATACCATAGGCATAGAAATCATTTTGGACGAACTCGATCAGACTCCTAGGTGATGAGGCTCAAGTGGAAGCTCGATTCGGTCCGTTTGGGGATAGTGCTTCTCTTGATGCAAGATTGGTGCTTGGTTTGCACCAAATGTAGAATAGGCATAGAAATTGTTTTGGACGCACTCGAGGGGACTCCTAGGTGACGAGGCTCAACTGGAAGCTCGATTTGGTACGTTTGGAGATAGAGCTACTCTTGATGCAAGATTACTGCTTGGTTTGCGTCGAACGTGCCATAGGCTCGAAAATAGTATTAGAGGCACCCGATGGAACTCCTAGGTTACGTGGGTCATGTGGAATCTCGTTTTGATCTATTTTAAAACAGTGTTAGTGTCGGTGCAAGATAGGTGCACGGTTTGCACTGAACGTACCATAGGCATAGAAATCGCTTTGGACACACTCGATGGGACTCCTAGGTGATGAGGCTCAAGTGGAAGCTCGATACGGTCCATTTGGAGATAGTGCTACTCTTGATGCATGATTGGTGCATGGTTTGCGTCGAACGTACCGTAGGCTCGGAAATAGTATTGGAGGCACTCGACGGAACTCCTAGGTTACGTGGGTCATGTGGAATCTTGTTTCGATCTATTTTGAAATTGTGTTAGCGTCGGTGCAAGATAGGTGCTCGGTTTGCGTCAAACGTACCATAGGTTAATAAATTGTTTTAGAAGCACCCACGGTACTCCTAGTTGATGAGGGTCTGGTGGTGATCTATTCGGTCCGTTTGGAGATAGTGCTACAGAAGATAGGTGCACGGTTTGCATTGAACGTACCATAGGTCATAAATAGTTTGGGACGCACCCGATGGAACTCGTAAGTGACGTGGGTCATGTGGAATATCGTTTTAGTCCATTTGGAGATAGTGTTAGTGTTAGTGCAAGGTTGGAGCACGGTTTGCACTGAGCATACCATAGGCATAGAAACCATTTTGGATGAACTCGATCAGACTCCTAGGTGACGAGGCTCAAGTGGAAGCTCGGTTCGGTCCGTTTGGGGATAGTGCTTCTCTTGATGCAAGATTGGTGCTTGGTTTGCACCAAATGTAGCATAGGCATAGAAATAGTTTTGGACGCAATCGAGGGGACTCCTAGGTGACGAGGATCAAGTGGAAGCTCGATTCAGTACGTTTGGAGATAGTGCTACTCTTGACGCAAGATTGGTGCTCGGTTTGCGTCGAATGTGCCGTAGGCTCGGAAATAGTATTGGAGGCACCGATGGAACTCCTAGGTGACATGGGTCGTGTGGAATCTCGCTTTGATCTATTTTGAGACAGTGTTAGCATCGGTGCAAGATAGGTGCATGGTTTGCACTGAACGTGCCATAGGCATAGAAAATCGTTTTGGACACACTCGATGGGACTCCTAGGTGACGAGGCTCAAGTGGAAGCTCGGTACGGTCCATGTGGAGATAGTGCTACTCTTGATGCATGATTGGTGCATGGTTTACGTCGAACGTACCGTAGGCTCAGAAATAGTATTAGAGGCACCCGATGGAACTCCTAGGTTACGTGGGTCATGTGGAATCTTGTTTCGATCTGTTTTGAAACAGTGTTAGCGTCGGTGCAAGATAGGTGCTCGGTTTGCGTCAAACGTACCACAGTTTAATAACTCGTTTTAGCTGCACCTGCGGTACTCCTAGGTGATGAGGGTCTGGAGGAGATCTATTTGGTCTATTTGGAGATAGAGCTACAGAAGATAGGTGCACGGTTTGCATTGAACGTACCATAGGTCATAAATAGTTTTGGACGCACCCGATGGAACTCGTAAGTGACGTGGGTCATGTGGAATTTTGTTTTAGTCCATTTGGAGATAGTGTTAGTGTCAGTGCAAGGTTGGAGTACGGTTTGCTCTGAACATACCATAGGCATAGAAATCATTTTGGACGAACTCGATCAGACACCTAGGTGACAAGGCTCAAGTGGAAGCTCGGTTCGGTCCGTTTGGGGATAGTGCTTCTCTTGATGCAAGATTGGTGCTCGGTTTGTTTAGAATGTGCCGTAGGCTTGGAAATAGTATTGGAGGCACCAATGGAACTCCTAGGTGACGTGGGTCATGTGGAATCTCGCTTTAATCTATTTAGAGATAGTGTTAGCGTCGGTGCAAGATAGGTGCACGATTTGCACTGAACGTACCATAGGCATAGAAATCGCTTTGGACACACTCGATGGGACTCCTAGGTGACGAGGCTCAAGTGGAAGCTCCGTACGGTGCGTTTGGAGATAGTGCTCCTCTTGGTGCATGATTGGTGCACGGTTTGCGTCGAACGTACCGTAGGCTCGGAAATAGTATTGGAGGCACTCGATGGAACACCTAGGTTAAGTGGGTCGTGTGGAATCTTGTTTTGATCTGTTTTGAAACAGTGTTAGCGTGGGTGCAAGATAGGTGCTAAGTTTGCGTCAAACGTACCATAGGTTAATAAATCGTTTTAGAAGCACCCACGGTACTCCTAGGTGATAAGGGTCTGGTGGAGATCTGTTCGGTCCGTTCGGAGATAGTGCTACTGAAGATAGGTGCACGGTTTGCATTGAACGTACCATAGGTCATAAATAGTTTTGGACGCACCCGATGGAACTCGTAAGTGACGTGGGTCGTGTGGAATATTGTTTTAGTCCATTTGGAGATAGTGTTAGTGATAGTGCAAGGTTGGACCACGGTTTGCTCCGAACATACCATAGGCATAGACATCATTTTGGAGGAACTCGATTAGAGTCCTAGGTGACGAGGATCAAGTGGAAGCTCGGTTCGGTCCGTTTGGGGATAGTGGTTCTCTTGATGCAAGATTGGTGCTTGGTTTGCACCAATTGTAGAATAGTAATAGAAATTGTTTCGGACACACTCAAGGGGACTCCTAGGTGACGAGGCTCAAGTGGAAGCTCGATTTGGTACTTTTGGAGATAGTGCTACTCTTGATGCAAGATTACTGCTTGGTTTTGCGTCGAATGTGCCATAGGCTCGGAAATAGTATTGGAGGCACCTGATGGAACTCCTAGGTGACGTGGGTCATGTGGAATCTCGTTTTGATCTATTTTGAGACAGTGTTAGCGTCGGTGCAAGATAGGTGCACGATTTGCACTGAACATACCATAGGCATAGAAATCGCTTTGGACACACTCGATGGGACTCCTAGGTGACGAGGCTCAAGTGGAAGCTCGGTAGGGTCCATTTGGAGATAGTGCTACTCTTGATGCATGATTGGTGCACGGTTTGCGTCGAATGTACCGTAGGCTCGGAAATAGTATTGGAGGCACTCGATGGAACTCCTAGGTCACGTGGGTCATGTGGAATCTTGTTTCGATCTAGTTTGAAACAGTGTTAGCGTGGGTGCAAGGTAGGTGCTGGGTTTGCGTCAAACGTACCATAGGTTAATAAATCATTTTAGAAGATTCCACGGTACTCCTAGGTGATGAGGGTCTAGTGGAGATCTGTTCGGTCCGTTTGGAGGTAGTGCTACAGAAGATAGGTGCACGGTTTGCATTGAATGTACCATAGGTCATAAATAGTTTTGGACGCACCCGATGGAACTCGTAAGTGACGTGGGTCGTGTGGAATATCGTTTTAGTCCATTTGGAGATAGTGTTAATGTCAGTGCAAGGTTGGAGCACGGTTTACTCCGAACATACCATAGGAATAGAAATCATTTTGGACAAACTCGATCAGACTCCTAGGTGACGAGGCTCAAGTGGAAGCTCGGTTCAGTCCGTTTGGGGATAGTGCTTCTCTTGATGCAAGATTGGTGCTTGGTTTGCTCCAAATGTAGAATAGCATAGAAATCGTTTTGGATGCACTCGAGGGGACTCCTCGGTGACGAGGCTCAAGTGGAAGCTCTATTTGGTACGTTTGGAGATAGAGCTACTCTTGATGCAAGATTACTGCAAGGTTTGTGTCAGATGTGCCATAGGCTCAGAAATAGTATTGGAGGCACCTGATAGAACTCCGAGGTGACGTGGGACATGTGGAATCTCGTTTTGATCTATTTTGAAACAGTGTTAGCGTCGGTGCAAGATAGGTGCACGGTTTGCACTGAACGTACCATAGGCATAGAAATCGCTTTGGACACACTCGATTGGACTCCTAGGTGACGAGGCTCAAGTGGAAGCTCGGTACGGTCCATTTGGAGATAGTGCTACTCTTGGTGCATGATTGGTGCACGGTTTGCGTCGAACGTACCATAGGCTCAGAAATAGTATTGGAGGCACTCGATGGAACACCTAGGTTACGTGGATCATGTGGAAACTTGTTTCAATCTGTTTTGAAATAGTGTTAGCGTCGGTGCAAGATAGGTGCTCGGTTTGCGTCAAACATACCATAGGTTAATAAATCGTTTTAGAAGCACCCACGGTACTCCTAGGTGATAAGGGTCTGGTGGAGATCTGTTCGGTCCGTTCGGAGATAGTGCTACAGAAGATAGGTGCACGGTTTGCATTGAACGTACCATAGGTCATAAATAGTTTTGGACGCACCCGATGGAACTCGTAAGTGACGTGGGTTGTGTGGAATATCGTTTTAGTCCATTTGGAGATAGTGTTAGTGATAGTGCAAGGTTGGAGCACGGTTTGCTCCGAACATACCATAGGCATGGACATCATTTTGGACAAACTCGATTAGACGCCTAGGTGACGAGGATCAAGTGGAAGCTCGGTTCAGTCCATTTGAGGATAGTGCTTCTCTTGATGCAAGATTGGAGCTTGGTTTGCACCAAATGTAGAATAGGCATAGAAATCGTTTTGGACACACTCGATGGGACTCCTAGGTAACGAGGCTCAAGTGGAAGCTCTATTTGGTACGTTTGGAGATAGAGCTACACTTGATGCAAGATTACTGCCAGGTTTGCGTCGAATGTGCCATAGGCTCAGAAATAGTATTGGAGGCACCTGATGGAACTCCTAGGTGACGTGGGTCATGTGGAATCTCGTTTCGATCTATTTTGAGACAGTGTTAGCGTCGGTGCAAGATAGGTGCACGGTTTGCACTGAACGTACCATAGGCATAGAAATCGCTTTGGACACACTCGATGGGACTCCTAGGTGACGAGGCTCAAGTGGAAGCTCCGTACGGTTTGCGTCGAACGTACCGTAGGCTCGGAAATAGTATTGGAGGCACTCGATGGAACACCTAGGTTACGTGGGTCATGTGAAATCTTGTTTCGATCTGTTTTGAAACAGTGTTAGCGTGGGTGCAAGATATATGCTGGGTTTGTGTCAAACGTACCATAGGTTAATAAATCGTTTTAGAAGATTCCATGGTACTCCTAGGTGATGAGGGTATGGTGGAGATCTGTTCGGTCCGTTTGGAGATAGTGCTACAGAAGATAGGTGCACGGTTTGCATTGAATGTACCATAGGTCATAAATAGTTTTGGACGCACCCGATGGAACTCGTAAGTGACGTGGGTCATGTGGAATAGCGTTTTAGTCCATTTGGAGATAGTGTTAATGTCAGTGCAAGGTTGGAGCACGGTTTGCTTCGAACATACCATAGGCATATAAATCATTTTGGACGAACTCGATCAGACTCCTAGGTGACGAGGCTCAAGTGGAAGCTCGGTTCAGTCCGTTTGGGGATAGTGCTTCTCTTGATGCAAGATTGGTGCTTGGTTTGCTCCAAATGTAGAATAGCATCGAAATCGTTTTGGACGCACTCGAGGGGACTCCTCGGTGACGAGGCTCAAGTGGAAGCTCTATTTGGTATGTTTGGAGATAGAGCTACTCTTGATGCAAGATTACTGCAAGGTTTGCGTCAAATGTGCCATAGGCTCGGAAATAGTATTGGAGGCACCTGATAGAACTCCGAGGTGACGTGGGACATGTGGAATCTCGTTTTGATCTATTTTGAAACAGTGTTAGCGTCGGTGCAAGATAGGTGCACGGTTTGCACTGAACGTACCATAGGCATAGAAATCGCTTTGGACACACTCGATTGGACTCCTAGGTGACGAGGCTCAAGTGGAAGCTCGGTACGGTCCATTTGGAGATAGTGCTACTCTTGGTGCATGATTGGTGCACGGTTTGCGTCGAACGTACCATAGGCTCAGAAATAGTATTGGAGGCACTCGATGGAACACCTAGGTTACGTGGGTCATGTGGAAACTTGTTTCAATCTGTTTTGAAATAGTGTTAGCGTCGGTGCAAGATAGGTGCTCGGTTTGCGTCAAACATACCATAGGTTAATAAATCGTTTTAGAAGCACCCACGGTACTCCTAGGTGATAAGGGTCTGGTGGAGATCTGTTCGGTCCGTTCGGAGATAGTGCTACAGAAGATAGGTGCATGGTTTGCATTGAACGTACCATAGGTCATAAATAGTTTTGGACGCACCCGATGGAACTCGTAAGTGAGGTGGGTTGTGTGGAATATCGTTTTAGTCCATTTGGAGATAGTGTTAGTGATAGTGCAAGGTTGGAGCACGGTTTGCTCCGAACATACCATAGGCATGGACATCATTTTGGACAAACTCGATTAGACGCCTAGGTGACGAGGATCAAGTGGAAGCTCGGTTCAGTCCATTTGGGGATAGTGCTTCTCTTGATGCAAGATTGGAGCTTGGTTTGCACCAAATGTAGAATAGGCATAGAAATCGTTTTGGACACACTCGAGGGGACTCATAGGTAACGAGGCTCAAGTGGAAGCTCTATTTGGTACGTTTGGAGATAGAGCTACACTTGATGCAAGATTACTGCCAGGTTTGCGTCGAATGTGCCATAGGCTCAGAAATAGTATTGGAGGCACCTGATGGAACTCCTAGGTGACGTGGGTCATGTGGAATCTCGTTTTGATCTATTTTGAGATAGTGTTAGCGTCGGTGCAAGATAGGTGCACGGTTTGCACTGAACGTACCATAGGCATAGAAATCGCTTTGGACACACACGATGGGACTCCTAGGTGACGAGGCTCAAGTGGAAGCTCCGTACGGTTTGCGTCGAACGTACCGTAGGCTCGGAAATAGTATTGGAGGCACTCGATGGAACACCTAGGTTACGTGGGTCATGTGAAATCTTGTTTCGATCTGTTTTGAAACAGTGTTAGCGTGGGTGCAAGATAGATGCTGGGTTTGTGTCAAACGTACCATAGGTTAATAAATCGTTTTAGAAGATTCCACGGTACTCCTAGGTGATGAGGGTCTGGTGGAGATCTGTTCGGTCCGTTTGGAGATAGTGCTACAGAAGATAGGTGCACGGTTTGCATTGAATGTACCATAGGTCATAAATAGTTTTGAACGCACCCGATGGAACTCGTAAGTGACGTGGGTCGTGTGGAATAGCGTTTTAGTCCATTTGGAGATAGTGTTAATGTCAGTGCAATGTTGGAGCACGGTTTGCTCCGAACATACCATAGGCATAGAAATCATTTTGGACGCACTCGAGGGGACTCCTAGGTGACGAGGCTCAAGTGGAAGCTCGATTTGGTACGTTTGGAGGTAGTGCTACTCTTGATGCAAGATTACTGCTTGGTTTGCGTCGAATGTGCCATAGGCTTGGAAATAGTATTGGAGGCACCTGATGGAACTCCTAGGTGACGTGGGTCATGTGGAATCTCGTTTTGATCTATTTTGAGACAGTGTTAGCGTCGGTGCAAGATAGGTGCACGGTTTTCACTGAACGTACCATAGGCATAGAAATCACTTTGGACACACTCGATGGGACTCCTAGGTGACGAGGCTCAAGTGGAAGCTCGGTACGGTCCATTTGGAGATAGTGCTACTCTTGAAGCATGATTGGTGCACGGTTTGCGTCGAATGTACCGTAGGCTCGGAAATAGTATTGGAGGGACTTGATGGAACTCCTAGGTTACGTGGGTCATGTGGAATCTTGTTTCGATCTGGTTTGAAACAGTGTTAGCGTGGGTGCAAGATAGGTGCTGGGTTTGCGTCAAACGTACCATAGGTTAATAAATCGTTTTAGAAGATTCCACGGTACACCTAGGTGATGAGGGTCTGGTGGAGATCTGTTCGGTCCGTTCGGAGATAGTGCTATAGAAGATAGGTCATAAATAGTTTTGGACGCACCCGATGGAACTCGTAAGTGTCGTGGGTCTTGTGGAATATCGTTTTAGTCCATTTGGAGGTAGTGTTAATGTCAGTGCAAGGTTGGAGCACGGTTTGCTCCGAACATACCATAGGCATAGAAATCATTTTGGACGAACTCGATCAGACTCATAGGTGACGAGGCTCAAGTGGAAGCTCGGTTCAGTCCGTTTGGGGATAGTGCTTCTCTTGATGCAAGATTGGTGCTTGGTTTGCTCCAAATGTAGAATAGCATAGAAATTGTTTTGGACGCACTCGAGGGGACTCCTCGGTGACGAGGCTCAAGTGGAAGCTCTATTTGGTACGTTTGGAGATAGAGCTACTCTTGATGCAAGATTACTGCAAGGTTTGCGTCGAATGTGCCATAGGCTCGGAAATAGTATTGGAGGCACCTGATGGAACTCCGAGGTGACGTGGGACATGTGGAATCTCGTTTTGATCTATTTTGAGACAGTGTTAGCGTCGGTGCAAGATAGGTGCACGGTTTGCACTAAACATACCATAGGCATAGAAATCACTTTAGACACACTCGATGGGACTCCTAGGTGATGAGGCTCAAGTGGAAGCTCGGTACGGTCCATTTGGAGATAGTGCTACTCTTGGTGCATGATTGGCGCACGGTTTGCGTGGAACGTACCATAGGCTCAGAAATAGTATTGGAGGCACTCGATGGAACACCTAGGTTACGTGGGTCATGTGGAAACTTGATTCAATCTGTTTTGAAACAGTGTTAGCGTCGGTGCAAAATAGGTGCTCGGTTTGCATCAAACATACCATAGGTTAATAAATCGTTTTAGAAGCACCCACGGTACTCCTAGGTGATAAGGGTCTGGTGGAGATCTGTTCGGTCCGTTCGGAGATAGTGCTACAGAAGATAGGTGCACGGTTTGCATTGAACGTACCATAGGTCATAAATAGTTTTGGACGCACCCGATGGAACTCGTAAGTGACGTGGGTCGTGTGGAATATCGTTTTAGTCCATTTGGAGATAGTGTTAGTGATAGTGCAAGGTTGGAGCACGGTTTGCTCCGAACATACCATAGGCATAGACATCATTTTGGACGAACTCGATTAGACGCCTAGGTGACGAGGATCAAGTGGAAGCTCGGTTCAGTCCGTTTGGGGATAGTGCTTCTCTTGATGCAAGATTGGTGCTTGGTTTGCACCAATTGTAGAATAGTAATAGAAATCGTTTCAGACACACTCGAGGGGACTCCTAGGTGACGAGGCTCAAGTGGAAGCTCGATTTGGTACTTTTGGAGATAGTGCTACTCTTGATGCAAGATTACTGCTTGGTTTTGCGTCGAATGTGCCATAGGCTCGGAAATAGTATTGCAGGCACCTGATGGAACTCCTAGGTGACGTCGGTCATGTGGAATCTCGTTTTGATCTATTTTGAGACAGTGTTAGCGTCGGTGCAAGATAGGTGCACGATTTGCACTGAACATACCATAGGCATAGAAATCGCTTTGGACACACTCGATGGGACTCCTAGGTGACGAGGCTCAAGTGGAAGCTCGGTAGGGTCCATTTGGAGATAGTGCTACTCTTGATGCATGATTGGTGCACGGTTTGCGTCGAATGTACCGTAGGCTCGGAAATAGTATTGGAGGCACTCGATGGAACTCCTAGGTTACGTGGGTCATGTGGAATCTTGTTTCGATCTAGTTTGAAACAGTGTTAGCGTGGGTGCAAGGTAGGTGCTGGGTTTGCGTCAAACGTACCATAGGTTAATAAATCATTTTAGAAGATTCCACGGTACTCCTAGGTGATGAGGGTCTAGTGGAGATCTGTTCGGTCCGTTTGGAGGTAGTGCTACAGAAGATAGGTGCACGGTTTGCATTGAATGTACCATAGGTCATAAATAGTTTTGGACGCACCCGATGGAACTCGTAAGTGACGTGGGTTGTGTGGAATATCGTTTTAGTCCATTTGGAGATAGTGTTAATGTCAGTGCAAGGTCGGAGCACGGTTTGCTCCGAACATACCATAGGCATAGAAATCATTTTGGACGAACTCGATCAGACTCCTAGGTGACGAGGCTCAAGTGGAAGCTCGGTTCAGTCCGTTTGGGGATAGTGCTTCTCTTGATGCAAGATTGGTGCTTGGTTTGCTCCAAATGTAGAATAGCATAGAAATCGTTTTGGACGCACTCGAGGGGACTCCTCGGTAACGAGGCTCAAGTGGAAGCTCTATTTGGTACGTTTGGAGATAGAGCTACACTTGATGCAAGATTACTGCCAGGTTTGCGTCGAATGTGCCATAGGCTCAGAAATAGTATTGGAGGCACCTGATGGAACTCCTAGGTGACGTGGGTCATGTGGAATCTCGTTTTGATCTATTTTGAGACAGTGTTAGCGTCGGTGCAAGATAGGTGCACGGTTTGCACTGAACGTACCATAGGCATAGAAATCACTTTGGACACACTCGATGGGACTCCTAGGTGACGAGGCTCAAGTGGAAGCTCCGTACGGTTTGCGTCGAACGTACCGTAGGCTCGGAAATAGTATTGGAGGCACTCGATGGAACACCTAGGTTACGTGGGTCATGTGAAATCTTGTTTCGATCTGTTTTGAAACAGTGTTAGCGTGGGTGCAAGATAGATGCTGGGTTTGTGTCAAACGTACCATAGGTTAATAAATCGTTTTAGAAGATTCCACGGTACTCCTAGGTGATGAGGGTCTGGTGGAGATCTGTTCGGTCCGTTTGGAGATAGTGCTACAGAAGATAGGTGCACGGTTTGCATTGAATGTACCATAGGTCATAAATAGTTTTGGACGCACCCGATGGAACTCGTAAGTGACGTGGGTCATGTGGAATAGCGTTTTAGTCCATTTGGAGATAGTGTTAATGTCAGTGCAAGGTTGGAGCACGGTTTGCTCCGAACATACCATAGGCATAGAAATCATTTTGGACGAACTCGATCAGACTCATAGGTGACGAGGCTCAAGTGGAAGCTCGGTTCAGTCCGTTTGGGGATAGTGCTTCTCTTGATGCAAGATTGGTGCTTGGTTTGCTCCAAATGTAGAATAGCATAGAAATCGTTTTGGACGCACTCGAGGGGACTCCTCGGTGACGAGGCTCAAGTGGAAGCTCTATTTGGTACGTTTGGAGATAGAGCTACTCTTGATGCAAGATTACTGCAAGGTTTGCGTCAAATGTGCCATAGGCTCGGAAATAGTATTGGAGGCACCTGATGGAACTCCGAGGTGACGTGGGACATGTGGAATCTCGTTTTGATCTATTTTGAGACAGTGTTAGCGTCGGTGCAAGATAGGTGCACGATTTGCACTGAACATACCATAGGCATAGAAATCGCTTTGGACACACTCGATGGGACTCCTAGGTGACGAGGCTCAAGTGGAAGCTCGGTAGGGTCCATTTGGAGATAGTGCTACTCTTGATGCATGATTGGTGCACGGTTTGCGTCGAATGTACCGTAGGCTCGGAAATAGTATTGGAGGCACTCGATGGAACTCCTAGGTTACGTGGGTCATGTGGAATCTTGTTTCGATCTAGTTTGAAACAGTGTTAGCGTGGGTGCAAGGTAGGTGCTCGGTTTGCATCAAACGTACCATAGGTTAATAAATCATTTTAGAAGATTCCACGGTACTCCTAGGTGATGAGGGTCTAGTGGAGATCTGTTCGGTCCGTTCGGAGGTAGTGCTACAGAAGATAGGTGCACGGTTTGCATTGAACGTACCATAGGTCATAAATAGTTTTGGACGCACCCGATGGAACTCGTAAGTGACGTGGGTTGTGTGGAATATCGTTTTAGTCCATTTGGAGATAGTGTTAATGTCAGTGCAAGGTCGGAGCACGGTTTGCTCCGAACATACCATAGGCATAGACATCATTTTGGACGAACTCGATCAGACTCCTAGGTGACGAGGCTCAAGTGGAAGCTCGGTTCAGTCCGTTTGGGGATAGTGCTTCTCTTGATGCAAGATTGGTGCTTGGTTTGCTCCAAATGTAGAATAGCATAGAAATCGTTTTGGACGCACTCGAGGGGACTCCTCGGTAACGAGGCTCAAGTGGAAGCTCTATTTGGTACGTTTGGAGATAGAGCTACACTTGATGCAAGATTACTGCCAGGTTTGCGTCGAATGTGCCATAGGCTCAGAAATAGTATTGGAGGCACCTGATGGAACTCCTAGGTGACGTGGGTCATGTGGAATCTCGTTTTGATCTATTTTGAGACAGTGTTAGCGTCGGTGCAAGATAGGTGCACGGTTTGCACTGAACGTACCATAGGCATAGAAATCACTTTGGACACACTCGATGGGACTCCTAGGTGACGAGGCTCAAGTGGAAGCTCCGTACGGTTTGCGTCGAACGTACCGTAGGCTCGGAAATAGTATTGGAGGCACTCGATGGAACACCTAGGTTACGTGGGTCATGTGAAATCTTGTTTCGATCTGTTTTGAAACAGTGTTAGCGTGGGTGCAAGATAGATGCTGGGTTTGTGTCAAACGTACCATAGGTTAATAAATCGTTTTAGAAGATTCCACGGTACTCCTAGGTGATGAGGGTCTGGTGGAGATCTGTTCGGTCCGTTTGGAGATAGTGCTACAGAAGATAGGTGCACGGTTTGCATTGAATGTACCATAGGTCATAAATAGTTTTGGACGCACCCGATGGAACTCGTAAGTGACGTGGGTCATGTGGAATAGCGTTTTAGTCCATTTGGAGATAGTGTTAATGTCAGTGCAAGGTTGGAGCACGGTTTGCTCCGAACATACCATAGGCATAGAAATCATTTTGGACGAACTCGATCAGACTCATAGGTGACGAGGCTCAAGTGGAAGCTCGGTTCAGTCCGTTTGGGGATAGTGCTTCTCTTGATGCAAGATTGGTGCTTGGTTTGCTCCAAATGTAGAATAGCATAGAAATCGTTTTGGACGCACTCGAGGGGACTCCTCGGTGACGAGGCTCAAGTGGAAGCTCTATTTGGTACGTTTGGAGATAGAGCTACTCTTGATGCAAGATTACTGCAAGGTTTGCGTCAAATGTGCCATAGGCTCGGAAATAGTATTGGAGGCACCTGATAGAACTCCGAGGTGACGTGGGACATGTGGAATCTCGTTTTGATCTATTTTGAAACAGTGTTAGCGTCGGTGCAAGATAGGTGCACGGTTTGCACTGAACGTACCATAGGCATAGAAATCGCTTTGGACACACTCGATTGGACTCCTAGGTGACGAGGCTCAAGTGGAAGCTCGGTATGGTCCATTTGGAGATAGTGCTACTCTTGGTGCATGATTGGTGCACGGTTTGCGTCGAACATACCATAGGCTCAGAAATAGTATTGGAGGCACTCGATGGAACACCTAGGTTACGTGGGTCATGTGGAAACTTGTTTCAATCTGTTTTGAAATAGTGTTAGCGTCGGTGCAAGATAGGTGCTCGGTTTGCGTCAAACATACCATAGGTTAATAAATCGTTTTAGAAGCACCCACGGTACTCCTAGGTGATAAGGGTCTGGTGGAGATCTGTTCGGCCCATTCGGAGATAGTGCTACAGAAGATAGGTGCACGGTTTGCATTGAACGTACCATAGGTCATAAATAGTTTTGGACGCACCCGATGGAACTCGTAAGTGAGGTGGGTTGTGTGGAATATCGTTTTAGTCCATTTGGAGATAGTGTTAGTGATAGTGCAAGGTTGGAGCATGGTTTGCTCCGAACATACCATAGGCATGGACATCATTTTGGACAAACTCGATTAGACGCCTAGGTGACGAGGATCAAGTGGAAGCTCGGTTCAGTCCATTTGGGGATAGTGCTTCTCTTGATGCAAGATTGGAGCTTGGTTTGCACCAAATGTAGAATAGGCATAGAAATCGTTTTGGACACACTCGAGGGGACTCATAGGTAACGAGGCTCAAGTGGAAGCTCTATTTGGTACGTTTGGAGATAGAGCTACACTTGATGCAAGATTACTGCCAGGTTTGCGTCGAATGTGCCATAGGCTCAGAAATAGTATTGGAGGCACCTGATGGAACTCCTAGGTGACGTGGGTCATGTGGAATCTCGTTTTGATCTATTTTGAGACAGTGTTAGCGTCGGTGCAAGATAGGTGCACGGTTTGCACTGAACGTACCATAGGCATAGAAATCGCTTTGGACACACTCGATGGGACTCCTAGGTGACGAGGCTCAAGTGGAAGCTCCGTACGGTTTGCGTCGAACATACCGTAGGCTCGGAAATAGTATTGGAGGCACTCGATGGAACACCTAGGTTACGTGGGTCATGTGAAATCTTGTTTCGATCTGTTTTGAAACAGTGTTAGCGTGGGTGCAAGATAGATGCTGGGTTTGTGTCAAACGTACCATAGGTTAATAAATCGTTTTAGAAGATTCCACGGTACTCCTAGGTGATGAGGGTCTGGTGGAGATCTGTTCGGTCCGTTTGGAGATAGTGCTACAGAAGATAGGTGCACGGTTTGCATTGAATGTACCATAGGTCATAAATAGTTTTGGACGCACCCGATGGAACTCGTAAGTGACGTGGGTCGTGTGGAATAGCGTTTTAGTCCATTTGGAGATAGTGTTAATGTCAGTGCAAGGTTGGAGCACGGTTTGCTCCGAACATACCATAGGCATAGAAATCATTTTGGACGAACTCGATCAGACTCCTAGGTGACGAGGTTCAAGTGGAAGCTCGGTTCAGTCCGTTTGGGGATAGTGCTTCTCTTGATGCAAGATTGGTGCTTGGTTTGCTCCAAATGTAGAATAGCATAGAAATCGTTTTGGACGCACTCGAGGGGACTCCTCGGTGACGAGGCTCAAGTGGAAGCTCTATTTGGTACGTTTGGAGATAGAGCTACTCTTGATGCAAGATTACTGCAAGGTTTGCGTCGAATGTGCCATAGGCTCAGAAATAGTATTGGAGGCACCTGATGGAACTCCGAGGTGACGTGGGACATGTGGAATCTCGTTTTGATCTATTTTGAGACAGTGTTAGCGTCGGTGCAAGATGGGTGCACGGTTTGCACTGAACGTACCATAGGCATAGAAATCACTTTGGACACACTCGATGGGACTCCTAGGTGACGAGGCTCAAGTGGAAGCTCGGTACGGTCCATTTGGAGATAGTGCTACTCTTGGTGCACGATTGGTGCACGGTTTGCGTCGAACGTACCATAGGCTCAGAAATAGTATTGGAGGCACTCGATGGAACACCTAGGTTACGTGGGTCATGTGAAAACTTGTTTCAATCTGTTTTGAAATAGTGTTAGCGTCGGTGCAAGATAGGTGCTCGGTTTGCGTCAAACATACCATAGGTTAATAAATCATTTTAGAAGCACCCACGGTACTCCTAGGTGATAAGGGTCTGGTGGAGATCTGTTCGGTCCATTCGGAGATAGTGCTACAGAAGATAGGTGCACGGTTTGCATTGAACGTACCATAGGTTATAAATAGTTTTGGACGCACCCGATGGAACTCGTAAGTGACGTGGGTCGTGTGGAATATCGTTTCAGTCCATTTGGAGATAGTGTTAGTGATAGTGCAAGGTTGGAGCACGGTTTGCTCCGAACATACCATAGGCATAGACATCATTTTGGACGAACTCGATTAGACGCCTAGGTGACGAGGATCAAGTGGAAGATCGGTTCAGTCCGTTTGGGGATAGTGCTTCTCTTGATGCCAGATTGGTGCTTGGTTTGCACCAAATGTAGAATAGGCATAGAAATCGTTTTGGACGCACTCGAGGGGACTCCTAGGTAACGAGGCTCAAGTGGAAGCTCTATTTGGTACGTTTGGAGATAGAGCTACACTTGATGCAAGATTACTGCTAGGTTTGCGTCGAATGTGCCATAGGCTCAGAAATAGTATTGGAGGCACCTGATGGAACTCCTAGGTGACGTGGGTCATGTGGAATCTCGTTTTGATCTATTTTGAGACAGTGTTAGCGTCGGTGCAAGATAGGTGCACGGTTTGCACTGAACGTACCATAGGCATAGAAATCCCTTTGGACACACTCGATGGGACTCATAGGTGACGAGGCTCAAGTGGAAGCTCCGTACGGTCCATTTGGAGATAGTGCTACTCTTGGTGCATGATTGGTGCACGGTTTGCGTCGAACGTACCGTAGGCTCGGAAATAGTATTGGAGGCACTCGATGGAACACCTAGGTTACGTGGGTCATGTGGAATCTTGTTTCGATCTGTTTTGAAATAGTGTTAGCGTCGGTGCAAGGTAGGTGCTCAGTTTACGTCAAACGTATCATAGGTTAATAAATCGTTTTAGAAGCACCCACGGTACTCCTAGGTGATAAGGGTCTGGTGGAGATCTGTTCGGTCCGTTCGGAGATAGTGCTACAGAAGATAGGTGCACGGTTTGCATTGAACGTACCATAGGTCATAAATAGTTTTGGACGCACCCGATGGAACTCGTAAGTTACGTGGGTCTTGTGGAATATCGTTTTAGTCCATTTGGAGATAGTGTTAGTGATTGTGCAAGGTTGGAGCACGGTTTGCTCCGAACATACCATAGGCATAGACATCATTTTGGACGAACTCGATTAGACGCCTAGGTGACGAGGATCAAGTGGAAGCTCGGTTCAGTCCGTTTGGGGATAGTGCTTCTCTTGATGCAAGATTGGTGCTTGGTTTGCACCAAATGTAGAATAGGCATAGAAATCGTTTTGGACGCACTCGAGGGGACTCCTAGGTGACGAGGCTCAAGTGGAAGCTCGATTTGGTACGTTTGGAGATAGAGCTACTCTTGATGCAAGATTACTACTTGGTTTGCGTCGAATGTGCCATAGGCTCGGAAATAGTATTGGAGGCACCCGATGGAACTCCTAGGTGACGTGGGTCATGTGGAATCTCATTTTGATCTATTTTGAGACAGTGTTAGCGTCGGTGCAAGATAGGTGCATGGTTTGCACTGAACGTAACATAGGCATAGAAATCGCTTTGGACACACTCGATGGGACTCCTAGGTGACGAGGCTCAAGTGGAAGCTCGGTACGGTCCAGTTGGAGATAGTGCTACTCTTGAAGCATGATTGGTGCACGGTTTGCGTCGAACGTACCGTAGGCTCGGAAATAGTATTGGAGGCACTCGATGGAACACCTGGGTTTTGTGGGTCATTTGGAATCTTGTTTTGATCTATTTTGAAACAGTGTTAGCGTGGGTGCAAGATAGGTGCTCGGTTTGCGTCAAACGTACCATAGGTTAATAAATCGTTTTAGAAGCACCCACGGTACTCCTAGGTGATGATGGTCTGGTGGAGATCTGTTCGGTCCGTTCGGAGATAGTGCTACAGAAGATAGGTGCACGGTTTGCATTGAACGTACCATAGGTCATAAATAGTTTTAGACACACCCGATGGAACTCATAAGTGACTTGGGTCGTGTGGAATATCGTTTTAGTCCATTTGGAGATAGTGTTAGTGTCAGTGCAAGGTTGGAGGACGGTTTGCTCCGAACATACCATAGGCATAGAAATCATTTTAGACGAACTCGATCAGACTCCTAGGTGACGAGGCTCAAGTGGAAGCTCGGTTCAGTCCGTTTTGGGATAGTGCTTCTCTTGATGCAAGATTGGTGCTTGGTTTGCACCAAATGTAGAATAGGCATAGAAATCATTTTCGACGCACTCGAGGGGACTCCTAGGTGACGAGGCTCAAGTGGAAGCTCGATTTGGTACGTTTGGAGATAGTCCTACTCTGGATGCAAGATTACTGCTTGGTTTGCGTCAAATGTGCCATAGGCTCTCAAATAGTATTGGAGGCACCCGATGGAACTCCTAGGTGACGTGGGTCATGTGGAATCTTGTTTTGATCTATTTTGAGACAGTGTTAGCATCGGTGCAAGATAGGTGCACGGTTTGCACTGAACGTACCATAGGCATAGAAATCGCTTTGGACACACTCGATGGGACTCCTAGGTGACGAGGCTCGAGTGGAAGCTCGGTACGGTCCATTTGGAGATAGTGCTACTCTTGGTGCATGATTGGTGCACGGTTTGCATCGAACGTACCGTAGGCTCGGAAATAGTATTGGAGGCACTCGATGGAACACCTAGGTTACGTGGGTCATGTAGAATCTTGTTTCGATCTGTTTTGAAACGGTGTTAGCGTGGGTGCAAGATAGTTGCTCGGTTTGCGTCAAACGTACCATAGGTTAATAAATCGTTTTAGAAGCACCCACGGTACTCCTAGGTGATAAGGGTCTGGTGGAGATCTGTTCGGTCCGTTCGGAGATAGTGCTACAAAAGATAGGTGCACGGTTTGCATTGAACGTACCATAGGTCATAAATAGTTTTGGACGCACCCAATGGAACTCGTAAGTGATGTGGGTCGTGTGGAATATCGTTTTAGTCCATTTGGAGATAGTGTTAGTGTCAGTGCAAGGTTGGAGCACGGTTTGCTCCGAACATACCATAGGCATAGAAATCATTTTGGACGAACTCGATCAGACTCCTAGGTGACGAGGCTCAAGTGGATGCTCGGTTCGGTCCGTTTGGGGATAGTGCTTCTCTTGATGCAAGATTGGTGCTTGGTTTGCACCAAATGTAGAATAGGCATAGAAATCGTTTTGGACGCACTCGAGGGGACTCCTAGGTGACGAGGCTCAAGTGGAAGCTCGATTTGGTACGTTTGGAGATAGTGCTACTCTTGATGCAAGATTATTGCTTGGTTTGCGTCGAATGTGCCATAGGCTAGGAAATAGTATTGGACACACCTGATGGAACTCCTAGGTGACGTGGGTCATGTGGAATCTCGTTTTGATCTATTTTGAGACAGAGTTAGCATCGGTGCAAGATAGGTGCACGGTTTGCACTAAACGTACCATAGGCATAGAAATCGCTTTGGACACACTCAATGGGACTCCTAGGTGACGAGGCTCAAGTGGAAGCTCGGTACGGTCCATTTGGAGATAGTGCTACTCTTGATGCATGATTGGTGCATGGTTTGCGTCGAACGTACCGTAGGCTCGGAAATAGTATTGGAGGCACTCGATGGAACTCCTAGGTTATGTGGGTCATGCGGAATCTTGTTTCGATCTATTTTGAGATAGTGTTAGCGTGGGTGCAAGATAGGTGCTCGGTTTGCGTCAAACGTACTATAGGTTAATAAATCATTTTAGAAGCACCCACGGTACTCCTAGGTGATGATGGTCTGGTGGAGATCTGTTCGGTCCGTTCAGAGATAGTGCTACAGAAGATAGGTGCACGGTTTGCATTGAACGTACCATGGGTCATAAATAGTTTTGGACACACCCGATGGAACTCATAAGTGACTTGGGTCGTGTGGAATATCGTTTTAGTCCATTTGGAGATAGTGTTAGTGTCAGTGCAAGGTTGGAGGACGGTTTGGTCCGAACATACCATAGGCATAGAAATCATTTTGGACGAACTCGATCAGACTCATAGGTGACGAGGCTCAAGTGGAAGCTCTGTTCAGTCCGTTTTGGGATAGTGCTTCTCTTGATGCAAGATTGGTGCTTGGTTTGCACCAAATGTAGAATAGGCATAGAAATCATTTTCGACGCACTCGAGGGGACTCCTAGGTGACGAGGCTCAAGTGGAAGCTCGATTTGGTACGTTTGGAGATAGTCCTACTCTTGATGCAAGATTACTGCTTGGTTTGCGTCGAATGTGCCATAGGCTCTCAAATAGTATTGGAGGCACCCGATGGAACTCCTAGGTGACGTGGGTCATGTGGAATCTCGTTTTGATCTATTTTGAGACAGTGTTAGCGTCAGTGCAAGATAGGTGCACGGTTTGCACTGAACGTACCATAGGCATAGAAATCGCTTTGGACACACTCGATGGGACTCCTAGGTGACGAGGCTCAAGTGGAAGCTCGGTACGGTCCATTTGGAGATAGTGCTACTCTTGGTGCATGATTGGTGCACGGTTTGCATCGAACGTACCGTAGGCTCGGAAATAGTATTGGAGGCACTCGATGGAACACCTAGGTTACGTGGGTCATGTGGAATCTTGTTTCGATCTGTTTTGAAACGGTGTTAGCGTGGGTGCAAGATAGTTGCTCGGTTTGCGTCAAACGTACCATAGGTTAATAAATCGTTTTAGAAGCACCCACGGTACTCCTAGGTGATAAGGGTCTGGTGGAGATCTGTTCGGTCCGTTCGGAGATAGTGCTACAAAAGATAGGTGCACGGTTTGCATTGAACGTACCATAGGTCATAAATAGTTTTGGACGCACACAATGGAACTCGTAAGTGATGTGGGTCCTGTGGAATATCATTTTAGTCCATTTGGAGATAGTGTTAGTGTCAGTGCAAGGTTGGAGCACGGTTTGCTCCGAACTTACCATAGGCATAGAAATCATTTTGGACGAACTCGATCAGACTCCTAGGTGACGAGGCTCAAGTGGATGCTCGGTTCGGTCCATTTGGGGATAGTGCTTCTCTTGATGCAAGATTGGTGCTTGGTTTGCACCAAATGTAGAATAGGCATAGAAATCGTTTTGGACGCACTCGAGGGGACTCCTCGGTGACGAGGCTCAAGTGGAAGCTCGATTTGGTACGTTTGGAGATAGTGCTACTCTTGATGCAAGATTACTGCTTGGTTTGCATCGAATGTGCCATAGGCTAGGAAATAGTATTGGAGACACCTGATGGAACTCCTAGGTGACGTGGGTCATGTGGAATCTCGTTTTGATCTATTTTGAGACAGAGTTAGCATCGGTGCAAGATAGGTGCACGGTTTGCACTGAACGTACCATAGGCATAGAAATCGCTTTGGACACACTCGATGGGACTCCTAGGTGACGAGGCTCAAGTGGAAACTCGGTACGGTCCATTTGGAGATAGTGCTACTCTTGATGCATGATTGGTGCACGGTTTGCGCCGAACGTACCGTAGGCTCAGAAATAGTGTTGGAGGCACTCGATGGAACTCCTAGGTTACGTGGGTCATGCGGAATCTTGTTTCGATCTATTTTGAGACAGTGTTAGCGTGGGTGCAAGATAGGTGTTCGGTTTGCGTCAAACGTACCATAGGTTAATAAATCATTTTAGAAGCACCCACGGTACTCCTAGGTGATGATGGTCTGGTGGAGATCTGTTCGGTCCGTTCAGAGATAGTGCTACAGAAGATAGGTGCACGGTTTGCATTGAACGTACCATGGGTCATAAATAGTTTTGGACACACCCGATGGAACTCATAAGTGACTTGGGTCGTGTGGAATATCGTTTTAGTCCATTTGGAGATAGTGTTAGTGTCAGTGCAAGGTTGGAGGACGGTTTGCTCCGAACATACCATAGGCATAGAAATCATTTTGGACGAACTCGATCAGACTCCTAGGTGACGAGGCTCAAGTGGAAGCTCGGTTCAGTCTGTTTTGGGATAGTGCTTCTCTTGATGCAAGATTGGTGCTTGGTTTGCACCAAATGTAGGCATAGAAATCATTTTCGACGCACTCGAGGGGACTCCTAGGTGACGAGGCTCAAGTGGAAGCTCGATTTGGTACGTTTGGAGATAGTCCTACTCTTGATGCAAGATTACTGCTTGGTTTGCGTCGAATGTGCCATAGGCTCTCAAATAGTATTGGAGGCACCCGATGGAACTCCTAGGTGACGTGGGTCATGTGGAATCTTGTTTTGATCTATTTTGAGACAGTGTTAGCTTCGGTGCTAGATAGGTGCACGGTTTGCACTGAACGTACCATAGGCATAGAAATCGCTTTGGACACACTCGATGGGACTCCTAGGTGACGAGGCTCAAGTGGAAGCTCGGTACGGTGCATTTGGAGATAGTGCTACTCTTGGTGCATGATTGGTGCACGGTTTGCATCGAACGTACCGTAGGCTTGGAAATAGTATTGGAGGCACTCGATGGAACACCTAGGTTACGTGTGTCAGGTGGAATCTTGTTTCGATCTGTTTTAAAACGGTGTTAGCGTGGGTGCAAGATAGTTGCTCGGTTTGCGTCAAACGTACCATAGGTTAATAAATCGTTTTAGAAGCACCCACAGTACTCCTAGGTGATAAGGGTCTGGTGGAGATCTGTTCGGTCCGTTCGGAGATAGTGCTACAAAAGATAGGTGCACGGTTTGCATTGAACGTACCATAGGTCATAAATAGTTTTGGACGCACACAATGGAACTCGTAAGTGATGTGGGTCGTGTGGAATATCGTTTTAGTCCATTTGGAGATAGTGTTAGTGTCAGTGCAAGGTTGGAGCACGGTTTGCTTCGAACATACCATAATCATAGAAATCATTTTGGACGAACTCGATCAGACTCCTAGGTGACGAGGCTCAAGTGGATGCTCGGTTCGGTCCGTTTGGGGATAGTGCTTCTCTTGATGCAAGATTGGTGCTTGGTTTGCACCAAATGTAGAATAGGCATAGAAATCGTTTTGGACGCACTCGAGGGGACTCCTAGGTGACGAGGCTCAAGTGGAAGCTCGATTTGGTACGTTTGGAGATAGTGCTACTCTTGATGCAAGATTACTGCTTGGTTTGCGTCGAATGTGCCATAGGCTAGGAAATAGTATTGGAGACACCTGATAGAACTCCTAGGTGACGTGGGTCATGTGGAATCTCGTTTTGATCTATTTTGAGACAGAGTTAGCATCGGTGCAAGATAGGTGCACGGTTTGCACTGAACGTACCATAGGCATAGAAATCGCTTTGGACACACTCGATGGGACTCCTAGGTGACGAGGCTCAAGTGGAAACTCGGTACGGTCCATTTGGAGATAGTGCTACTCTTGATGCATGATTGGTGCACGGTTTGCGCCGAACGTACCGTAGGCTCGGAAATAGTATTGGAGGCACTCGATGGAACTCCTAGGTTACGTGGGTCATGCGGAATCTTGTTTCGATCTATTTTGAGACAGTGTTAGCGTGGGTGCAAGATAGGTGTTCGGTTTGCGTCAAACGTACCATAGGTTAATAAATCATTTTAGAAGCACCCACGGTACTCCTAGGTGCTGATGGTCTGGTGGAGATCTGTTCGGTCCGTTCAGAGATAGTGCTACAGAAGATAGGTGCACGGTTTGCATTGAACGTACCATGGGTCATAAATAGTTTTGGACACACCCGATGGAACTCATAAGTGACTTGGGTCGTGTGGAATATCATTTTGGTCCATTTGGAGATAGTGTTAGTGTCAGTGCAAGGTTGGAGGACGGTTTGCTCCGAACATACCATAGGCATAGAAATCATTTTGGACGAACTCGATCAGACTCCTAGGTGACGAGGCTCAAGTGGAAGCTCGGTTCAGTCCGTTTTGGGATAGCGCTTCTCTTGATGCAAGATTGGTGCTTGGTTTGCACCAAATGTAGAATAGGCATAGAAATCATTTTTGACGCACTCGAGGGGACTCCTAGGTGACGAGGCTCAAGTGAAAGCTCGATTTGGTACGTTTGGAGATAGTCCTACTCTTGATGCAAGATTACTGCTTGGTTTGCGTCGAATGTGCCATAGGCTCTCAAATAGTATTGGAGGCACCCGATGGAACTCCTAGGTGACGTGGGTCATGTGGAATCTCGTTTTGATCTATTTTGAGACAGTGTTAGCTTCGGTGCAAGATAGGTGCACGGTTTGCACTGAACGTACCATAGGCATAGAAATCGCTTTGGACACACTCGATGGGACTCCTAGGTGACGAGGCTCAAGTGGAAGCTCGGTACGGTGCATTTGGAGATAGTGCTACTCTTGGTGCATGATTGGTGCACGGTTTGCATCGAACGTACCGTAGGCTCCGAAATAGTATTGGAGGCACTCGATGGAACACCTAGGTTACGTGGGTCATGTGGAATCTTGTTTCGATCTGTTTTAAAACGGTGTTAGCGTGGGTGCAAGATAGTTGCTCGGTTTGCGTTGAACGTACCATAGGTTAATAAATCGTTTTAGAAGCACCCACGGTACTCCTAGGTGATAAGGGTCTGGTGGAGATCTGTTCGGTCCGTTCGGAGATAGTGCTACAAAAGATAGGTGCACGGTTTGCATTGAACGTACCATAGGTCATAAATAGTTTTGGACGCACACAATGGAACTCGTAAGTGATGTGGGTCGTGTGGAATATCGTTTTAGTCCATTTGGAGATAGTGTTAGTGTCAGTGCAAGGTTGGAGCACGGTTTGCTCCGAACATACCATAGGCATAGAAATCATTTTGGACGAACTCGATCAGACTCCTAGGTGACGAGGCTCAAGTGGATGCTCGGTTCGGTCCGTTTGGGGATAGTGCTTCTCTTGATGCAAGATTGGTGCTTGGTTTGCACCAAATGTAGAATAGGCATAGAAATCATTTTGGACGCACTCGAGGGGACTCCTAGGTGACGAGGCTCAAGTGGAAGCTCGATTTGGTACGTTTGGAGATAGTGCTACTCTTGATGCAAGATTACTGCTTGGTTTGCGTCGAATGTGCCATAGGCTAGGAAATAGTATTGGAGACACCTGATGGAACTCCTAGGTGACGTGGGTCATGTGGAATCTCGTTTTGATCTATTTTGAGACAGAGTTAGCATCGGTGCAAGATAGGTGCACGGTTTGCACTGAACGTACCATAGGCATAGAAATCGCTTTGGACACACTCGATGGGACTCCTAGGTGACGAGGCTCAAGTGGAAGCTCGGTACGGTCCATTTGGAGATAGTGCTACTCTTGGTGCATGATTGGTGCACGGTTTGCATCGAACGTACTGTAGGCTCGGAAATAGTATTGGAGGCACTCGATGGAACACCTAGGTTACGTGGGTCATGTGGAATCTTGTTTCGATCTGTTTTGAAACGGTGTTAGCGTGGGTGCAAGATAGTTGCTCGGTTTGCGTCAAACGTACCATAGGTTAATAAATCGTTTTAGAAGCACCCACGGTACTCCTAGGTGATAAGGGTCTGGTGGAGATCTGTTCGGTCCGTTCGGAGATAGTGCTACAAAAGATAGGTGCACGGTTTGCATTGAACGTACCATAGGTCATAAATAGTTTTGGACGCACACAATGGAACTCGTAAGTGATGTGGGTCGTGTGGAATATCGTTTTAGTCCATTTGGAGATAGTGTTAGTGTCAGTGCAAGGTTGGAGCACGGTTTGCTTCGAACATACCATAATCATAGAAATCATTTTGGACGAACTCGATCAGACTCCTAGGTGACGAGGCTCAAGTGGATGCTCGGTTCGGTCCGTTTGGGGATAGTGCCTCTCTTGATGCAAGATTGGTGCTTGGTTTGCACCAAATGTAGAATAGGCATAGAAATCGTTTTGGACGCACTCGAGGGGACTCCTAGGTGACGAGGCTCAAGTGGAAGCTCGATTTGGTACGTTTGGAGATAGTGCTACTCTTGATGCAAGATTACTGCTTGGTTTGCGTCGAATGTGCCATAGGCTAGGAAATAGTATTGGAGACACCTGATAGAACTCCTAGGTGACGTGGGTCATGTGGAATCTCGTTTTGATCTATTTTGAGACAGAGTTAGCATCGGTGCAAGATAGGTGCACGATTTGCACTGAACGTACCATAGGCATAGAAATCGCTTTGGACACACTCGATGGGACTCCTAGGTGACGAGGCTCAAGTGGAAACTCGGTACGGTCCATTTGGAGATAGTGCTACTCTTGATGCATGATTGGTGCACGGTTTGCGCCGAACGTACCGTAGGCTCGGAAATAGTATTGGAGGCACTCGATGGAACTCCTAGGTTACGTGGGTCATGCGGAATCTTGTTTCGATCTATTTTGAGACAGTGTTAGCGTGGGTGCAAGATAGGTGTTCGGTTTGCGTCAAACGTACCATAGGTTAATAAATCATTTTAGAAGCACCCACGGTACTCCTAGGTGATGATGGTCTGGTGGAGATCTGTTCGGTCCGTTCAGAGATAGTGCTACAGAAGATAGGTGCACGGTTTGCATTGAACGTACCATGGGTCATAAATAGTTTTGGACACACCCGATGGAACTCATAAGTGACTTGGGTCGTGTGGAATATCGTTTTGGTCCATTTGGAGATAGTGTTAGTGTCAGTGCAAGGTTGGAGGACGGTTTGCTCCGAACATACCATAGGCATAGAAATCATTTTGGACGAACTCGATCAGACTCCTAGGTGACGAGGCTCAAGTGGAAGCTCGGTTCAGTCCGTTTTGGGATAGCGCTTCTCTTGATGCAAGATTGGTGCTTGGTTTGCACCAAATGTAGAATAGGCATAGAAATCATTTTTGACGCACTCGAGGGGACTCCTAGGTGACGAGGCTCAAGTGGAAGCTCGATTTGGTACGTTTGGAGATAGTCCTACTCTTGATGCAAGATTACTGCTTGGTTTGCGTCGAATGTGCCATAGGCTCTCAAATAGTATTGGAGGCACCCGATGGAACTCCTAGGTGACGTGGGTCATGTGGAATCTCGTTTTGATCTATTTTGAGACAGTGTTAGCTTCGGTGCAAGATAGGTGCATGGTTTGCACTGAACGTACCATAGGCATAGAAATCGCTTTGGACACACTCGATGGGACTCCTAGGTGACGAGGCTCAAGTGGAAGCTCGGTACGGTGCATTTGGAGATAGTGCTACTCTTGGTGCATGATTGGTGCACGGTTTGCATCGAACGTACCGTAGGCTCCGAAATAGTATTGGAGGCACTCGATGGAACACCTAGGTTACGTGGGTCATGTGGAATCTTGTTTCGATCTGTTTTAAAACGGTGTTAGCGTGGGTGCAAGATAGTTGCTCGGTTTGCGTCAAACGTACCATAGGTTAATAAATCGTTTTAGAAGCACCCACGGTACTCCTAGGTGATAAGGGTCTGGTGGAGATCTGTTCGGTCCGTTCGGAGATAGTGCTACAAAAGATAGGTGCACGGTTTGCATTGAACGTACCATAGGTCATAAATAGTTTTGGACGCACACAATGGAACTCGTAAGTGATGTGGGTCGTGTGGAATATCGTTTTAGTCCATTTGGAGATAGTGTTAGTGTCAGTGCAAGGTTGGAGCACGGTTTGCTCCGAACATACCATAGGCATAGAAATCATTTTGGACGAACTCGATCAGACTCCTAGGTGACGAGGCTCAAGTGGATGCTCGGTTCGGTCCGTTTGGGGATAGTGCTTCTCTTGATGCAAGATTGGTGCTTGGTTTGCACCAAATGTAGAATAGGCATAGAAATCATTTTGGACGCACTCGAGGGGACTCCTAGGTGACGAGGCTCAAGTGGAAGCTCGATTTGGTACGTTTGGAGATAGTGCTACTCTTGATGCAAGATTACTGCTTGGTTTGCGTCGAATGTGCCATAGGCTAGGAAATAGTATTGGAGACACCTGATGGAACTCCTAGGTGACGTGGGTCATGTGGAATCTCGTTTTGATCTATTTTGAGACAGTGTTAGCGTCGGTGCAAGATAGGTGCATGGTTTGCACTGAACGTACCATAGGCATAGAAATCATTTTGGACACACTCGATGGGACTCCTAGGTGACGAGGCTCAAGTGGAAGCTCGGTACGGTCCATTTGGAGATAGTGCTACTCTTGATGCATGATTGGTGCACGGTTTGCGTCGAACGTACCGTAGGCTCGGAAATAGTATTGGAGGCACTCGATGGAATTTGGACACACTCGATGGGACTCCTAGGTGACGAGGCTCAAGTGGAAGCTCGGTACGGTCCATTTGGAGATAGTGCTACTCTTGATGCATGATTGGTGCACGGTTTGCGTCGAACGTACCGTAGGCTCGGAAATAGTATTGGAGGCAGTCGATGGAACACCTAGGTTACGTGGGTCATGTGGAATCTTGTTTCGATCTGTTTTGAAACAGTGTTAGCGTGGGTGCAAGATAGGTGCTCAGTTTGCGTCAAACCTACCATAGGTTAATAAATCGTTTTAGAAGCACCCACGGTACTCCTAGGTGATGAGGGTCTGGAGGAGATCTGTTCGGTCCGTTTGGAGATAGTGCTACAGAAGATAGGTGCACGGTTTGCATTGAACGTACCATAGGTCATAAATAGTTTTGGACGCACCCAATGGAACTCGTAAGTGACGTGGGTCATGTGGAATATCGTTTTAGTCCATTTGGAGATAGTGTTAGTGTCAGTGCAAGGTTGGAGCACTGTTTGCTCGGAACATACCATAGGCATAGAAATCATTTTGGACGAACTCAATCAAACTCCTAGGTGACGAGGCTCAAGTGGAAGCTCGGTTCGGTCCGTTTGGGGATAGTGCTTCTCTTGATGCAAGATTGGTGCTTGGTTTGGACCAAATGTAGAATAGGTTTAAAATCGTTTTGGACGCACTCGAGGGGACTCCTAGGTGAAGAGGCTCAAGTGGAAGCTCGATTTGGTACGTTTGGAGATAGTGCTACTCTTGATGCAAGATTACTGCTTGGTTTGCGTCGAATGTGCCATAGGCTCAGAAATAGTATTGGAGGCACCCGATGGAACTCCTAGGTAACGTGGGTCATGTGGAATCTCGTTTTGATCTATTTTGAGACAGTGTTAGCGTCGGTGCACGATAGGTGCACGGTTTGCACTGAACGTACAATAGGCATAGAAATCGCTTTGGACACACTCGATGGGACTCCCAGGTGACGAGGCTCAAGTGGAAGGTCAGTACGGTCCAGTTGGAGATAGTGCTACTCTTGATTCTTGTTTGTGCACGGTTTGCGTCGAACATACCGTAGGCTTGGAAATAGTATTGGAGGCACTCGATGGAACTCCTAGGTTACGTGGGTCATGTGGAATCTTGTTTCGATCTGTTTTGAAACGGTGTTAGCGTGGGTGCAAGATAGGTGCTGGGTTTGCGTCAAACGTACCATAGGTTAATAAATCGTTTTAGAAGATTCCACGGTACTCCTAGGTGATAAGGGTCTGGTGGAGATCTGTTCGGTCCTGATATGAACCCGCTAGGTTTTATGGACGATCTTTCGATGAGAGGCGTGAGATCACTCAATTTGGTGGATGGAGATGACGTTCACGGCCCGACTACAGCCTTCCAAGACCGCGCCTTAGCAACCGATACACCACCTCCAAAGGCTGTCACGATCTTGTGGAGCGCGACAACCAGCCACTAGGGCTCCCGTCCTGCAAGCAATCGAAGAACTAGCAAGAACAAGGAAACAAGCACTGAATTTGCAAGATGAAATTGAAAACCTCAAACTGAATCTTATTTTGAGTGGAGTTCTGAAGACAAGGAGACGGGTGGCTGGATCAGCACACGCGCCTACAAGCAAGTAGCAAAGGCTAAACTTGATCTAAACAAAACCCAAGTGTTCCTGGTGGCGGCTAAGGGGTATATGATGTGTGGAGGACGACCACAAGAGAGTTTGGGTCGTGCTCCAACCCTAGGACGCGTCCCTACTGGACTCTAAAAGATACAAGCCCATTGGGCTAACTTAAGGTGGCGCAGCACCCTGGACAGAATAGACCTCTCGGTGATTTTTGGACTGTTGACGCCGTTTCTGAGCAGGTATGAGTATGAGGTCAGATCCGTATGAAAGTAGACTTTATTAGCTTTCCAACAATTCCAGAATCACCCCAATCCGACTCCGTATGTAATCGTGGCGACCGTCACAAGTTGGAGGTGTGCTGCAGTCCGAATCCAGCCTACGCGAGTCCTTTTCCCTTTTGGTCTTCTCCTTGATTCCTAATCAAAACAAGAGTGCACGTGTCTCCAAGATCTAAACAGGATGGACAAGAGCTCAAGAAGGAACTCACTTGATGATTAAGTGTTCGAGCACGAGCACGGGTAATAGGACCAGCAGGTGTCGGCGTGGACGGTGTGGATGTATGATCGGTGTTGATGTCCTCATCATCCTCCCTTTCTTGAATTTGAGTCGTCCTCGACTCAAGCTCATCTTCCTCACCCAAATAAGGCTTCAAATCTGCAATGTTAAATGTGGGACTAACCCCAAAATCTGCAGGAAGATCAAGCTTATATGCATTCTCATTTATTCGTTGCATCACTTTAAAAGGACCATCCGCTCTAGGCATCAATTTAGATTTTCTTAATTCAGGAAACCTATCCTTTCGCAAATGCAACCAAACCCAATCTCCAGGTTCAAGAATCAATTCCCTTCTACCTTTATCTACAGCAAATTTGTACTTAGCATTCATGCGCTCTATGTTTTCTTTAGTGGTTTCATGTAGTTTTAGCATCAATTCAGCACGTTGCTTAGCATCAAAATTCAACTTTTCAGAACTTGGCAATGGCATTAAATCAATAGGAGCACGTGGTAACAAGCCATAAACAATCTCAAAGGGACACATCTTCATAGTAGAATGCAGCGAACGATTATAAGCAAACTCAATATGAGGCAAACAATCTTCCCACATCTTAATATTCTTCTTTAAAACAGTCCTTAACATAGTAGACAAAGTTCTATTCACAACTTCAGTTTGACCATCAGTTTGGGGGTGACAAGTGGTGGAAAATAAAAGCTTAGTCCCCAATTTGGCCCATAAAGTTCTCCAAAAATGGCTAAGAAATTTAGCATCACGATCAGAAACAATTGTATTTGGCACACCATGCAAGCGAACAACTTCTCGAAAGAACAAATCAGCAATATTTGTAGCATCATCAGTTTTATGACATGGTATGAAATGTGCCATTTTAGAGAATCGATCCACAACCACAAAAACACTATCTCGCCCTTTCCTAGTCCGTGGCAATCCCAACACAAAATCCATAGAAATATCCTCCCAAGGAGCACTAGGAACAGGAAGAGGCATATACAAACCGTGTGGATTCAACCGGGACTTAGCCTTTTGACATGTTGTGCAGCGAGCAACAAATCTCTCCACATCTCGTCGCATCTTGGGCCAAAAGAAATGACCAGCAAGAATGTCCTCCGTCTTCTTCGCTCCAAAATGCCCCATCAAGCCACCTCCATGCGCTTCCTACAGCAACAATAAGCGAACGGAGCTAGCTGGAATGCATAGCTTGTTAGCTCTAAACACAAACCCATCATTGAGGATGAATTTGTTCCATTTTTTCCCATCTTTACAATGCAGCAGCACTTCTTTAAAATCAGCATCATGAGCATATTGTTCTTTAATTGTTTCTAACCCAAAGATCTTGTAATCAAGTTGATTCAGCAAAGTATATCTCCTAGACAATGCATCTGCAATGATATTATCCTTCCCTTTCTTGTGTTTGATAACATAAGGAAAAGATTCAATAAATTCAACCCATTTTGCATGTCTACGATTCAGTTTTCCTTGACTATGAATATGCTTCAAAGATTCATGATCAGAATGTATAACAAATTCTTTGGGCCACAAATAATGCTGCCATGTTTCTAATGTCCGCACTAGAGCATATAATTCCTTATCATAAGTAGAATAATTAAGAATAGGCCCGCTCAATTTCTCACTAAAGTATGCAACAGGTTTTCCTTCTTGTAACAAAACACCACCCAATCCAATTCCACTCGCATCACATTCAAGCTCGAAAGTCTTATTAAAATCAGGGAGTTGGAGTAGAGGTGCATGTGTTAACTTATCTTTCAGCACATGGAAGGCGTGCTCTTGTGCGTTGCCCCAAGAAAAGGACACTCCCTTCTTTGTAAGCTCATTCAATGGTGCAGCAATGGTGCTGAAGTCCTTCACAAAATGGCGATAGAAACCAGCAAGTCCTAGGAAACTCCGCACTTGTGTGACCGTCGTGGGTACAGGCCATCCTTGTATAGCTTCCACCTTGGCTTTATCAACCTCAATTCCCTGTGGAGTGACAACATAGCCAAGAAACGATACTCGATCGGTGCAAAAAGTGCACTTCTCAAGGTTACCAAACAAACGTGCATCACGTAGAGCATTGAAAACAGCACGTAAGTGATCAAGGTGTTCATCAATGGATTTGCTATAAATCAGTATATCATCAAAGTAGACGACAACAAATTTCCCAATGAAAGCACGCAAAACCTCGTTCATTAATCTCATGAAAGTACTAGGTGCATTAGTTAACCCAAAAGGCATGACTAACCACTCATATAGACCGAACTTGGTTTTGAAAGCAGTTTTCCATTCATCTCCCAATTTCATACGAATCTGGTGGTACCCACTACGCAAATCAACCTTTGAAAACACAACAGCACCACTCAATTCATCAAGCATATCATCTAATCGTGGAATAGGGTGTCGATATCGAATGGTGATATTATTAATAGCCCTACAATCAACACACATGCGCCATGTTCCATCTTTCTTAGGCACTAAAATCACTGGAACAGCACAAGGACTAAGAGACTCACGCACATAACCTTTGTCTAGTAGTTCTTGCACTTGTCGCTGAATTTCCTTCGTTTCCTCCAGATTGGTCCTGTATGGCGCACGGTTTGGCAAAGATGCTCCAGGGATAAGATCAATTTGGTGCTCAATCCCTCGTATTGGTGGCAGCCCCGCTGGTATCTCAATGGGAAACACATCAGAATACTCCTGCAAAATGTTAGCAACAGCAGGGGGCAAAGAACGTTGCATATCCTCAAATGAAATCAAAGCATCCTTGCATACCAAAGCATAAGCAACAGAGGTGGATGCATTGAACTCATTAATATCAGATTTTGTAGCAAGCATACAACGTCCTTTCAATGTTATCTCATCTTTGTCATCAACAACAGATTTGTCACTCTCGCTCTTTGCTTTTGCAGCCTTAGTAACATCAGATTGCATAATAGCTTCAGGAGACATAGGATGCAACACAATTTTTCGATCATGGTATAGAAACGAATATTGATTTGATCTACCATGATGCATCGAATCTCTATCAAATTGCCATGGTCTACCTAGCAGAATATTGCAAGCTTGCATAGGCACAACATCACATTCAACAATATCTTTGTATGATCCGATGGCAAAATTGATTCGCACCAGTCTCGTTACCTTTGCCTTACCACTGTTGTTCAGCCATTGGATGTAGTAGGGATGGGGATGTGGTTTGGTGGTGAGGGCGAGCTTCTGTACCATGTCGCTACTTGCCAAGTTGTTGCAGCTACCTCCATCAATGATCATGCGACACGAACGCTCCTTGATGACACACTTTGTTTGGAATAAAGTGTGTCGCTGATTTTGCTCAGCCTTCTCCATTTGTGCACTAAGCACTCGCTGTACAATCAAGCTCTCATAGTGCTCCGCGTCACCTGCATTGATGTGTTCTTCTATGTGTTCCTCACTACCTGCATAGTCAGCCGCAAGCAATGCAAGTGTATCTTCATCAAAATCACTAGCAGATGAACACTCACCATCATCTTTGACAATCATAACACGCTTGTTTGGGCAGTCACGCATCATATGGCCATATCCCTTGCACCGATGACATTGTATGTTGCTTGTTCTACCTGTCGATGCCACGGATGAAGTACTCGCAGCCGGCTTTTGCGCTGTCTTCACTACTGAATTGGTGGGGGCAGCTCGAGTCTTATCACTGGATGATGGCGTAGGAGTACGTGTAGACGGAGTTGTAGATGGGCGCGGCTGCCATGAACTAGCTTTCCCTGCAGAAACATTAGTCCTTGCGCTAGCACGTCGTCCCTGCACTTCCCGTTCAGCTTTACAAGCAAGATGAAACAGTTTGGTTACGTTATTGTATTCTTTGTAAGCGAGGATATCCTGAATTTCCCGATTTAATCCACCTAAAAATCTAGCCATAGCAGGTTCCTCATCCTCCTCTAAATTACAACGCAACATACCCGTTTGTAATTCCTGATAGTATTCTTCTACACATTTAGAACCTTGTCTCAATTGCTGCAACTTATTTATCATATCACGGGCATAGTAAGATGGAACAAATCTAGCTCTCATGGCTCGTTTCAGTGCATTCCAAGTTCAAGGTATGTTATTAGGATTTTTCTTGCCATATTCGATCCACCAAACAGAAGCAAAATCTGTGAACTCACTAGTAGCAGCCCTAACACGCGTGTTCTCAGGAAATTCATGGCATGCAAACTTTTGATCAACAGCAATCTCCCAAGTAATGTATGCATCAGGGTCATATTTACCATCAAAAGGAGGTATTTTAAATTTAATCTTACTGAAAGCATCATCATTATTGTGTACCTCGCGTCGGCGGCGGCCACCCATACCTCTACGGTTGTGACGTAGGCGACGTCGATCACGAGTGTCTCGATCATCATGTTCAGTATCACCTGTGTATTCTTCATCATAACTACCATCCTCTCGATCTTCCTCCTTCTTTTCTTCTTTATGCTGGTCTTTATCATTGTTGTGGAGGTCATCAAAACGCCTCAGCAGAGCAGCAAGGCTTTTGTCCACACTAGCAATGGACTGCTCCAAACCTGCAAGCTTGTTGTTTGCGGCAATCTGAGTAGCCTCCAACTGTCCAAGTTTGTCATTTGTCACCTGCAAGTCATTATCAAGTCCCTCCGTGTGCAACTTCACTTTCCTTTCAAAATGTTGTATGATGCCCTTTGTGCGAGGCGAATGTGGAATTTGGTTATCTTCGTCGGTCCCTGACATAGTTCAAAGACAAAGACAACAAGAAGACAAGTGAAGAAATAAAAGCCCTACAACTACTAGGATGTAGCTACAGCAAGTCGCTCACTCTCCACCTATTACACAAGTTCTTACCAGTTCTTACCTTGCTCGACAGGAGACGTCATCTACCAACAAGTCTGCAGCAATGGATGAAGTGTATCGGTGCCGCAGCACGAGACCTGTCAAGCTGTAGAATATGTGGAGCTATAGGTGGGCTGAAACAAGGAACGAACTAGCACCACGTTAGTTACAAAAAGCAAGCTGAATAATCGTTCAACCGGCGGTACTGTGCTGGTCCTAGTCTAGACCGTGCTAGAGACGCGAGCCTGGATACAAAGGATAGCACAACACACCACCCAAAGTGAACGAAGAATCTCTAAGATCAGCCCCTTTCTCTTCTTTTCTTTTGCTTCTTTCTTTTTCTTTTTTTTTCTTTTTCTTTTTTTTTTCTTTTTCTTTTTCTTTCTTTTTCTTTTTTTTTTCAGGAGCACTCAAAACTGATTATATGAACAAGAACACTCCCAAAGAGCAACTCAGCACACACACTTTTTCCAAAAGGGCAGGGGTATTCCGGTAAAAAAAATGGTTTGCTCGGAACATACCATAGGCATAGAAATCATTTTGGACGAACTCGATCAGACACCTAGGTGACGAGGCTCAAGTGGAAGCTTGGTTCAGTTCGTTTGGGGATAGTGCTTCTCTTGATGCAAGATTGGTGCTTGGTTTGCACCAAATGTAGAATAGGCATAGAAATCGTTTTGGACGCACTCGAGGGGACTCCTAGGTGATGAGGCTCAAGTGGAAGCTCGATTTGGTACGTTTGGAGATAGTGCTACTCTTGATGCAAGATTACTGCTTGGTTTGCGTCGAATGTGCCACAGGCTCGAAAATAGTATTGGAGGCATCCGATGGAACTCCTAGGTGACGTGGGTCATGTGGAATCTCGTTTTGATCTATTTTGAGACAGTGTTAGCATCGGTGCAAGATAGGTGCACGGTTTGCACTGAACGTACCATAGGCATAGAAATCACTTTGGACACACTCGATGGGACTCCTAGGTGACGAGGCTCAAGTGGAAGCTCGGTACGGTCCATTTGGAGATAGTGCTACTCTTGATGCATGATTGGTGCACGGTTTGCGTCGAACGTACCGTAGGCTTGGAAATAGTATTGGAGGCAGTCGATGGAACACCTAGGTTACGTGGGTCATGTGGAATCTTGTTTCGATCTGTTTTGAAACAGTGTTAGCGTGGGTGCAAGATAGGTGCTCGGTTTGCGTCAAACGTACCATAGGTTAATAAATCGTTTTAGAAGCACCCACGGTACTCCTAGGTGATGAGGCTCTGGTGGAGATCTGTTCGGTCCATTTGGAGATAGTGCTACAGAAGGTAGGTGCATGGTTTGCATTGAACGTACCATAGGTCATAAATAGTTTTGGACGCACCCGATGGAACTCGTAAGTGAAGTGGGTCATGTGGAATATCGTTTTAGTCCATTTGGAGATAGTGTTAGTGTCAGTGCAAGGTTGGAGCATGGTTTGCTCGGAACATACCATAGGCATAGAAATCATTTTGGACGAACTCGATCAGACACCTAGGTGACGAGGCTCAAGTGGAAGCTCGGTTCGGTCCGTTTGGGGATAGTGCTTCTCTTGATGCAAGATTGTTGCTTGGTTTGCACCAAATGTAGAATAGGTTTAAAATCATTTTGGACGCACTCGAGGGGACTCCTAGGTGACGAGGCTCAAGTGGAAGCTCGATTTGGTACGTTTGGAGATAGTGCTACTCTTGATGCAAGAGTACTGCTTGGTTTGCGTCGAATGTGCCGTAGGCTTGGAAATAGTATTGGAGGCACCCGATGGAACTCCTAGGTGACGCGGGTCATGTGGAGTCTCATTTTGATCTATTTTGAGACAGTGTTAGCGTCGGTGCAAGATAGGTGCACGGTTTGCACTGAACGTACCATAGGCATAGAAATCGCTTTGGACACACTCGATGGGACTCCCAGGTGACGAGGCTCAAGTGGAAGCTCGGTATGGTCCAGTTGGAGATAGTGCTACTCTTGATGCATGATTGGTGCACGGTTTGCGTTGAACATACCGTAGGCTCGGAAATAGTATTGGAGGCACTCGATGGAACTCCTAGGTTACGTGGGTCTTGCGGAATCTTGTTTCGATCTATTTTGAGACAGTGTTAGCGTGGGTGCAAGATAGGTGTTCGGTTTACGTCAAACGTACCATAGGTTAATAAATCATTTTAGAAGCACCCACGGTACTCCTAGGTGATGATGGTCTGGTGGAGATCTGTTCGGTCTGTTTTGAGATAGTGCTGCAGAAGATAGGTGCACGGTTTGCATTGAACGTACCATAGGTCATAAATAGTTTTGGACACACCCGATGGAACTCATAAGTGACTTGGGTCGTGTGGAATATCGTTTTAGTCCATTTGGAGATAGTGTTAGTGTCAGTGCAAGGTTGGAGGACGGTTTGCTCCGAACATACCATAGGCATAGAAATCATTTTGGACGAACTCGATCAGACTCCTAGGTGACGAGGCTCAAGTGGAAACTCGGTTCAGTCCGTTTTGGGATAGTGCTTCTCTTGATGCAAGATTGGTGCTTGGTTTGCACCAAATGTAGAATAGGCATAGAAATCATTTTCGACGCACTCGAGGGGACTCCTAGGTGACGAGGCTCAAGTGGAAGCTCGATTTGGTACGTTTGGAGATAGTCCTACTCTTGATGCAAGATTACTGCTTGGTTTGCGTCGAATGTGCCATAGGCTCTCAAATAGTATTGGAGGCACCCGATGGAACTCCTAGGTGACGTGGGTCATGTGGAATCTCATTTTGATCTATTTTGAGACAGTGTTAGCGTCGGTGCAAGATAGGTGCACGGTTTGCACTGAACGTACCATAGGCATAGAAATTGCTTTGGACACACTCCATGGGACTCCTAGGTGACAAGGCTCAAGTGGAAGCTCGGTACGGTCCATTTGGAGATAGTGCTACTCTTGGTGCATGATTGGTGCACGGTTTGCATCAAACGTACCATAGGCTCGGAAATAGTATTGGAGGCACTCGATGGAACACCTAGGTTACGTGGGTCATGTGGAATCTTGTTTCGATCTGTTTTGAAACGGTGTTAGCGTGGGTGCAAGATAGTTGCTCGGTTTGCGTCAAACGTACCATAGGTTAATAAATCATTTTAGAAGCACCCACGGTACTCCTAGGTGATGATGGTCTGGTGGAGATCTGTTCGGTCCGTTCGGAGATAGTGCTATAGAAGATAGGTGCACGGTTTGCATTGAACGTACCATAGGTCATAAATAGTTTTGGACGCACCCGATTGAACTCGTAAGTGACGTGGGTCGTGTGGAATATCATTTTAGTCCATTTGGAGATAGTGTTAATGTCAGTGCATGGTTGGAGCACGGTTTGCTTAGAACATACCATAGGCATAGAAATCATTTTGGACAAACTTGATCAGACTCCTAGGTGACGAGGCTCAAGGGGAAGCTCGGTTCGGTCCGTTTGGGGATAGTGTTTCTCTTGATGCAAGATTCGTGCTTGGTTTGCACCAAATGTAGAATAGGCATAGAAATCATTTTGGACGCACTCGATCAGACTCCTAGGTGACGAGGCTCAAGTGGAAACTCGGTTCAGTCCGTTTTGGGATAGTGCTTCTCTTGATGCAAGATTGGTGCTTGGTTTGCACCAAATGTAGAATAGGCATAGAAATCATTTTCGACGCACTCGAGGGGACTCCTAGGTGACGAGGCTCAAGTGGAAGCTCGATTTGGTACGTTTGGAGATAGTCCTACTCTTGATGCAAGATTACTGCTTGGTTTGCGTCGAATGTGCCATAGGCTCTCAAATAGTATTGGAGGCACCCGATGGAACTCCTAGGTGACGTGGGTCATGTGGAATCTCGTTTTGATCTATTTTGAGACAGTGTTAGCGTCAGTGCAGGATAGGTGCACGGTTTGCACTGAACGTACCATAGGCATAGAAATTGCTTTGGACACACTCCATGGGACTCCTAGGTGACAAGGCTCAAGTGGAAGCTCGGTACGGTCCATTTGGAGATAGTGCTACTCTTGGTGCATGATTGGTGCACGGTTTGCATCAAACGTACCGTAGGCTCGGAAATAGTATTGGAGGCACTCGATGGAACACCTAGGTTACGTGGGTCATGTGGAATCTTGTTTCGATCTGTTTTGAAACGGTGTTAGCGTGGGTGCAAGATAGTTGCTCGGTTTGCGTCAAACGTACCATAGGTTAATAAATCATTTTAGAAGCACCCACGGTACTCCTAGGTGATGATGGTCTGGTGGAGATCTGTTCGGTCCGTTCGGAGATAGTGCTATAGAAGATAGGTGCACGGTTTGCATTGAACGTACCATAGGTCATAAATAGTTTTGGACGCACCCGATTGAACTCGTAAGTGACGTGGGTCGTGTGGAATATCATTTTAGTCCATTTGGAGATAGTGTTAATGTCAGTGCATGGTTGGAGCACGGTTTGCTTAGAACATACCATAGGCATAGAAATCATTTTGGACAAACTTGATCAGACTCCTAGGTGACGAGGCTCAAGTGGAAGCTCGGTTCGGTCCGTTTGGGGATAGTGTTTCTCTTGATGCAAGATTCGTGCTTGGTTTGCACCAAATGTAGAATAGGCATAGAAATCATTTTGGACGCACTCGAGGGGACTCCTAGGTAATGAGGCTCAAGTGAAAGCTTGATTTGGTACGTTTGGAGATAGTGCTACTCTTGATGCAAGATTACTGCTTGGTTTGCGTCGATTCTGCCATACGCTCAGAAATAGTATTGGAGGCACCTGATGGAACTCCTAGGTGACGTGGGTCATGTGGAATCTCGTTTTGATCTATTTTGAGACAGTGTTAGCGTCGGTGCAAGATAGGTGCGCGGTTTGCACTGAACGTACCATAGGCATAGAAATCGCTTTGGACACACTCGATGGGACTCCTAGGTGATGAGGCTCAAGTGGAAGCTCGGTACGGTCCATTTGGAGATAGTGCTACTCTTGGTGCATGATTGGTGCACGGTTTGCGTCGAACGTACCGTAGGCTCAGAAATAGTATTGGAGGCAGTCGATGGAACACCTAGGTTACGTGGGTCATGTGGAATCTTGTTTCGATCTGTTTTGAAACAGTGTTAGCGTGGGTGCAAGATAGGTGCTCGGTTTGCGTCAAACGTACCATAGGTTAATAAATCGTTTTAGAAGCACCCACGGTACTCCTAGGTGATGAGGCTCTGGTGGAGATCTGTTCGGTCCGTTTGGAGATAGTTCTACAGAAGATAGGTGCACGGTTTGCATTGAACGTACCATTGGTCATAAATAGTTTTGGACGCACCCGATGGAACTCGTAAGCGAAGTGGGTCTTGTGGAATATCGTTTTAGTCCATTTGGAGATAGTGTTAGTGTCAGTGCAAGGTTGGAGCACGGTTTGCTCGGAACATACCATAGGCATAGAAATCATTTTGGACAAACTCGATCAAACTCCTAGGTGACGAGGCTCAAGTGGAAGCTCGGTTCGGTCCGTTTGGGGATAGTGCTTCTCTTGATGCAATATTGGTGCTTGGTTTGCACCAAATGTAGAATAGGTTTAAAATCGTTTTGGACGCACTCGAGGGGACTCCTAGGTGACGAGGCTCAAGTGGAAGCTCGATTTGGTACGTTTGGAGATAGTGCTACTCTTGATGCAAGATTACTGCTTGGTTTGCGTCGAATATGCCATAGGCTCGAAAATAGTATTGGAGGCACCCGATGGAACTCCTAGGTGACGTGGGTCATGTGGAATCTCGTTTTGATCTATTTTGAGACAGTGTTAGCATCGGTGCAAGATAGGTGCACGGTTTTGCACTGAACGTACCATAGGCATAGAAATCGCTTTGGACACACTCGATGGGACTCCTAGGTGACGAGGCTCAAGTGGAAGCTCGGTACGGTCCATTTGGAGATAGTGCTACTCTTGGTGCATGATTGGTGCACGGTTTGCGTCGAACGTACCGTAGGCTCGGAAATAGTGTTGGAGGCAGTCGATGGAACACCTAGGTTACGTGGGTCATGTGGAATCTTGTTTCGATCTGTTTTGAAACAGTGTTAGCGTGGGTGCAAGATAGGTGCTCGGTTTGCGTCAAACGTACCATAGGTTAATAAATCGTTTTAGAAGCACCCACGGTACTCCTAGGTGATGAGGCTCTGGTGGAGATCTGTTCGGTCCATTTGGAGATTGTTCTACAGAAGATAGGTGCACGGTTTGCATTGAACGTACCATAGGTCATAAATAGTTTTGGACGCACCCGATGGAACTCGTAAGAGAAGTGGGTCGTGTGGAATATCGTTTTAGTCCATTTGGAGATAGTGTTAGTGTCAGTGCATGGTTGGAGCACGGTTTGCTCGGAACATACCATAGGAATAGAAATCATTTTGGACGAACTCGATCAAACTCCTAGGTGACGAGGCTCAAGTGGAAGCTTGGTTCGGTCCGTTTGGGGATAGTGCTTCTCTTGATGCAATATTGGTGCTTGGTTTGCACCAAATGTAGAATAGGTTTAAAATCGTTTTGGACGCACTCGAGGGGACTCCTTGGTGACGAGGCTCAAGCTCTTGATGCAAGATTACTGCTTGGTTTGCGTCGAATGTGCCCTAGGCACGGAAATAGTATTGGAGGCACCCGATGGAACTCCTAGGTGACGTGGGTCATGTGGAATCTCGTTTTGATGTATTTTGAGACAGTGTTAGCGTCGGTGCAAGATAGGTGCACGGTTTGCACTAAACGTACCATAGGCATAGAAATCGCTTTGGACACACTCGATGTGACTCCCAGGTGACGAGGCTCAAGTGGAAGCTCGGTACGGTCCAGTTGGAGATAGTGCTACTCTTGATGCATGATTGGTGCACGGTTTGCGTTGAACATACCGTAGGCTCAGAAATAGTATTGGAGGCACTCGATGGAACTCCTAGGTTACGTGGGTCATGTGGAATCTTCTTTCGATCTGTTTTGAAACAGTGTTAGCGTGGGTGCAAGATAGGTGCTGGGTTTGCGTCAAACGTACCATAGGTTAATAAATCGTTTTAGGAGATTCCACGGTACTACTAGGTGATGAGGGTCTGGTGGAGATCTGTTCGGTCCGTTTGGAGATAGTGCTACAGAAGATTGGTGCACGGTTTGCATTGAACGTACCATAGGTCATAAATAGTTTTGGACGCACCCGATTGAACTCGTAAGCGACGTGGATCGTGTGGAATATCGTTTTAGTCCATTTGGAGATAGTGTTAATGTCAGTGCAAGGTTGGAGCACGGTTTGCTCGGAACATACCATAGGCATAGAAATCATTTTGGATGAACTCGGTCAGACTCCTAGGTGACGAGGCTCAAGTGGAAGCTCGGTTCGGTCCGTTTGGGGATAGTGCTTTTGTTGATGCAAGATTCGTGCTTGGTTTGCACCAAATGTAGAATAGGCATAGAAATCGTTTTGGACGCACTCGAGGGGACTCCTAGGTGACGTGGCTCAAGTGGAAGCTCGATTTGGTACGTTTGGAGATAGTGCTACTCTTGATGCAAGATTACTGCTTGGTTTGCGTCAAATGTGCCATAGGCTCGAAAATAGTATTTGAGGCACCCGATGGAACTCCTAGGTGACGTGGGTCATGTGGAATCTCATTTTGATCTATTTTGAGACAGTGTTAGCGTCGGTGCAAGATAGGTGCACGGTTTGCGCTGAACGTACCATAGGCATAGAAATCGCTTTGGACACACTCGATGGAACTCCTAGGTGACGAGGCTCAAGTGGAAGCTCGGTACGGTCCATTTGGAGATAGTGCTACTCTTGGTGCATGATTGGTGCACGGTTTGCGTCGAACGTACCGTAGGCTCAGAAATAGTATTGGAGGCAGTCGATGGAACACCTAGGTTACGTGGGTCATGTGGAATCTTGTTTCGATCTGTTTTGAAACAGTGTTAGCGTGGGTGCAAGATAGGTGCTGGGTTTGCGTCAAACGTACCATAGGTTAATAAATCGTTTTAGAAGATTCCACGGTACTCCTAGGTGTTGAGGGTCTGGTGGAGATCTGTTCGGTCCGTTGGGAGATAGTGCTACAGAAGATAGGTGCACGGTTTGCTTTGAACATACCATAGGTCATAAACAGTTTTGGACGCACCCGATGGAACTCGTAAGTGACGTGGGTCGTGTGGAATATCGTTTTAGTCTATTTGGAAATAGTGTTAATGTCAGTGCAAGGTTGGAGCACGGTTTGCTCGGAACATACCATAGGCATAGAAATCATTTTGGACGAACTCGATCAGACTCCTAGGTGACGAGGCTCAAGTGGAAGTTCGGTTCAGTCCGTTTGGGGATAGTGCTTCTCTTGATGCAAGATTGGTGCTTGGTTTGCACCAAATGTAGAATAGGCATAGAAATCGTTTTGGACGCACTCGAGGGGACTCCTAGGTGACGAGGCTCAAGTGGAAGCTTGATTTGGTACGTTTGGAAATAGTGCTACCCTTGATGCAAGAGTACTGCTTGGTTTGCGTCGAATGTGCCATAGGCTCAGAAATAGTATTGGAGGCACCCGATGGAACTCCTAGGTGACGTGGGTCATGTGGAATCTCGTTTTGATCTATTTTGAGACAGTGTTAGCGTCGGTGCAAGATAGGTGCACGGTTTGCACTGAACGTACCATAGGCATAGAAATCGCTTTGGACACACTCGATGGGACTCCTAGGTGACGAGGCTCAAGTGGAAGCTTGGTACGGTCCATTTGGAGATAGTGCTACTCTTGGTGCATGATTGGTGCACGGTTTGCGTCGAACGTACCGTAGGCTCGGAAATAGTATTAGAGGCAGTCGATGGAACACCTAGGTTACGTGGGTCATGTGGAATCTTGTATCGATCTATTTTGAAACAGTGTTAGCGTGGGTGCAAGATAGGAGCTCGGTTTGCGTCAAACGTTCCATAGGTTAATAAATCGTTTTAGAAGCACCCACGGTACTCCTAGGTGATGAGGGTCTGGTGGAGATCTGTTCGGTCCGTTCAGAGATAGTGCTACAGAAGATAGGTGCACGGTTTGCATTGAACGTACCATAGGTCATGAATAGTTTTGGACGCACCCGATGGAAATAGTTCGGTCCGTTTGGGGATAGTGCTTCTCTTGATGCAAGATTGGTTTTGCACAAAATGTAGAATAGGCATAGAAATCATTTTGGACGCACTCGAGGGGACTCCTAGTTGACGAGGCTCAAGTGGAAGCTCGATTTGGTACGTTTGGAGATAGTGCTACTCTTGATGCAAGATTACTACTTGGTTTGCGTCGAATGTGCCATAGGCTCAGAAATAGTATATGAGGCACCCGATGGAACTCCTAGGTGACGTGGGTCATGTGGAATCTCGTTTTGATCTATTTTGAGACAGTGTTAGCACTGAACGTACCATAGGCATAGAAATCGCTTTGGACACACTCGATGGGACTCCTAGGTGACGAGGCTCAAGTGGAAGCTTGGTACGGTCCACTTGGAGATAGTGCTACTCTTGATGCATGATTGGTGCATGGTTTGTGTCGAACGTACCGTAGGCTCAGAAATATGAGGCACCCGATGGAACTCCTAGGTTACGTGGGTCATGTGGAATCTTGTTTCGATCTGTTTTGAAACAGTGTTAGCGTGGGTGTAAGATAGGTGCTCGGTTTGCGTCAAACGTACCATAGGTTAATAAATCATTTTAGAAGCACCCACGGTACTCCTAGGTGATGATGGTCTGGTCGAGATCTGTTCGGTCCGTTTGGAGATAGTGCTACAAAAGATAGGTGCTCGGTTTGCATTGAACGTACCATAGGTCATAAATAGTTTTGGACGCACCTAATGGAAATCGTAAGTAACGTGGGTCGTGTGGAATCTCGTTTTAGTCCATTTGGAGATAGTGGTAGTGTTAGTGCATGGTTGGACCACGGTTTGCACCGAACATGCCATAGGCATAGAAATTGTTTGGGACGAACTCGATCAGACTCCTAGGTGACGAGGCTCAAGTGGAAGCTCGGTTCGGTCCGTTTGGGGAAGTGCTTCTCTTGATGCAAGATTGGTGCTTGGTTTGCACCAAATGTAGAATAGGCATCGAAATCGTTTTGGACACACTCGTGGGGACTTCTAGGTGACAAGGCTCAAGTGCAAGCTCGATTTGGTACATTTTGAGATAGTGCTACTGTTGATGCAAGATTACTGCTTGGTTTGCGTCGAATGTGCCATAGGCTCGGAAATAGTATTGGAGGCACCCGATGGAACTTCTAGGTTACGTGGGTCATGTGGAATCTTGTTTCGATCTATTTTGGAATAGTGTTAGCATCGGTGCAAGATAGGTGCTCGGTTTGCGTCAAACGTACCATAGGTTAATAAATTGTTTTAGAAGCACCCATGGTACTCCTAGGTGATGAGGGTCAGGTGGAGATGTGTTCGGTCCATTTGGAGATAGTGCTACAGAAGATAGTTGCACGGTTTGCATTGAACGTACCATAGATCATAAATAGTTTTAGACGCACCCGATGGAACTCATAATTGACTTGGGTCGTGTGGAATATCGTTTTAGTCCATTTGGAGATAGTGTTAGTGTCAGTGCAAGGTTGGAGCACGGTTTGCTTGGAACATACCAGAGGCATAGAAATTATTTTGGACGAACTCGATCAGACTCCTAGGTGACGAGGCTCAACTGGAAGCTCGGTTCAGTACGTTTGGAGATAGTGCTTCTCTTGATGCGAGATTGGTGCTTGGTTTGCACCAAGTGTAGAATAGGCATAGAAATCATTTTGGAGGCACTCGAGGGGACTCCTAGGTGACGAGGCTCAAGTGGAAGCTCGATTCGGTACATTTGGAGATAGTGCTACTCTTGATGCAAGATTGGTGCTTGGTTTGCGTCGAATGTGCCGTAGGCTCAGAAATAGTATTGGAGGCACCGATGGAACTCCTAGGTGACGTCTGTCATGTGGAATCTCGCTTTGATCTATTTTGAGATAGTGTTAGTGTCGGTGCAAGATAGGTGCATGGTTTGCACTGAACGTACCATAGGCATAGAAATCATTTTGGACACACTCGATGGGACTCCTAGGTGACGAGGCTCAAGTGGAAGCTCGGTACGGTCCATTTGGAGATAGTGCTACTCTTGATGCATGATTGGTGCACGGTTTACGTCGAACATACCGTAGGCTCGGAAATAGTATTGGAGGCACCCGATGGAACTCCTAGGTTACATGGGTCATGAGGAATCTTGTTTCGATCTGTTTTGAAACAGTGTTAGCGTGGGTGCAAGATAGGTGCTGGGTTTGCGTCAATCGTACCATAGGTTAATAAATCGATTTAGAAGATTCCACGGTACTCCTAGGTGGTGAGGGTCTCGTGGAGATCTGTTCGGTCCGTTTGGAGATAGTGCTACAGAAGATTGGTGCAAAGTTTGCATTGAACGTACCATAGGTCATAAATAGTTTTGGACGCACACGATGGAACTCATAAGTGACGTGGGTCGTGTGAAATATCGTTTTAGTCCATTTGGAGATAGTGTTAATGTCAGTGCAAGGTTGGAGCATGGTTTGCTTGGAACATACCATAGGCATAGAAATCATTTTGGACGAACTCGATCAGACTCCTAGGTGACGAGGCTCAAGTGGAAGCTCGGTTCAGTCCGTTTGGTGATAGTGCTTCTCTTGATGCAAGATTGGAGCTTGGTTTGCACTGAACGTACCAAAGGCATAGAAATCGCTTTGGACACACTCGATGGGACTCTCAGGTGACGAGGCTCAAGTGGAAGCTCGGTACGGTCCAGTTGGAGATAGTGCTACTCTTGATGCATGATTGGTGCATGGTTTGCGTCGAACGTACCGTAGGCTCGGAAATAGTATTGGAGGCACTCGATAGAACTCCTAGGTTATGTGGGTCATGTGGAATCTTGTTTCGATCTGTTTTGAAACAGTGTTAGCGTGGGTGCAAGATAGGTGCTGGGTTTGTGTCAAACGTACCATAGGTTAATAAATTGTTTTAGAAGATTCCACGGTACTCCTAGGTGATGAGGGTCTGGTGGAGATCTGTTCGGTCCGTTGGGAGATAGTGCTACAGAAGATAGGTGCACGGTTTGCATTGAACGTACCATAGGTCATAAACAGTTTTAGACGCACCCAATGGAACTCGTAAGTGACGTGGGTCGTGTGGAATATTGTTTTAGTCCATTTGGAGATAGTGTTACTGTCAGTGCAAGGTTGGAGCACGGTTTGCTTAGAACATACCATAGGCATAGAAATTATTTTGGATGAACTCGATCAGACTCCTAGGTGACGAGGCTCAAGTGGAAGCTCGGTTCGGTCCGTTTGGGGATAGTGCTTCTCTTGATGCAAGATTCGTGCTTGGTTTGCACCAAAAGTAGAATAGGCATAGAAATCGTTTTGGACGCACTCGAGGGGACTCCTAGGTGACGAGGCTCAAGTGGAAGCTCGATTTGGTACATTTGGAGATAGTGCTACTCTTGATGCAAGATTACTGCTTGGTTTGCGTCGATTCTGCCATAGGCTCAGAAATAGTATTGGAGGCACCTGATGGAACTCCTAGGTGACGTGGGTCATGTGAAATCTCGTTTTGATCTATTTTGAGACATTGTTAGCGTCGTTGCAAGATAGGTGCACGGTTTGCACTGAACGTACCATAGGCATAGAAATCGCTTTGGACACACTCGATGGGACTCCTAGGTGACGAGGCTCAAGTGGAAGCTCGGTACGGTCCATTTGGAGATAGTGCTACTCTTGATGCATGATTGGTGCACGGTTTACGTCGAACATACCGTAGGCTCGGAAATAGTATTGGAGGCACCCGATGGAACTCCTAGGTTACATGGGTCATGAGGAATCTTGTTTTGATCTGTTTTGAAACAGTGTTAGCGTGGGTGCAAGATAGGTGCTGGGTTTGCGTCAATCGTACCATAGGTTAATAAATCGATTTAGAAGATTCCACGGTACTCCTAGGTGGTGAGGGTCTCGTGGAGATCTGTTCGGTCCGTTTGGAGATAGTGCTACAGAAGATTGGTGCACAGTTTGCATTGAACGTACCATAGGTCATAAATAGTTTTGGACGCACACGATGGAACTCATAAGTGACGTGGGTCGTGTGGAATATCGTTTTAGTCCATTTGGAGATAGTGTTAATGTCAGTGCAAGGTTGGAGCATGGTTTGCTTGGAACATACCATAGGCATAGAAATCATTTTGGACGAACTCGATCAGACTCCTAGGTGACGAGGCTCAAGTGGAAGCTCGGTTCAGTCCGTTTGGGGATAGTGCTTCTCTTGATGCAAGATTGGAGCTTGGTTTGCACTGAACGTACCAAAGGCATAGAAATCGCTTTGGACACACTCGATGGGACTCTCAGGTGACGAGGCTCAAGTGGAAGCTCGGTACGGTCCAGTTGGAGATAGTGCTACTCTTGATGCATGATTGGTGCATGGTTTGCGTCGAACGTACCGTAGGCTCGGAAATAGTATTGGAGGCACTCGATAGGACTCCTAGGTTATGTGGGTCATGTGGAATCTTGTTTCGATCTGTTTTGAAACAGTGTTAGCGTGGGTGCAAGATAGGTGCTAGGTTTGTGTCAAACGTACCATAGGTTAATAAATTGTTTTAGAAGATTCCACGGTACTCCTAGGTGATGAGGGTCTGGTGGAGATCTGTTCGGTCCGTTGGGAGATAGTGCTACAGAAGATAGGTGCACGGTTTGCATTGAACGTACCATAGGTCATAAACAGTTTTAGACGCACCCAATGGAACTCGTAAGTGACGTGGGTCGTGTGGAATATTGTTTTAGTCCATTTGGAGATAGTGTTACTGTCAGTGCAAGGTTGGAGCACGGTTTGCTTAGAACATACCATAGGCATAGAAATCATTTTGGACTAACTCGATCAGACTCCTAGGTGACGAGGCTCAAGTGGAGGCTCGGTTCGGTCCGTTTGGGGATAGTGTTTCTCTTGATGCAAGATTCGTGCTTGGTTTGCACCAAAAGTAGAATAGGCATAGAAATCATTTTGGACGCACTCGTGGGGACTCCTAGGTGATGAGGCTCAAGTGGAAGCTCGATTTGGTACATTTGGAGATAGTGCTACTCTTGATGCAAGATTACTGCTTGGTTTGCGTCGATTCTGCCATAGGCTCAGAAATAGTATTGGAGGCACCTGATGGAACTCCTAGGTGACGTGGGTCATGTGGAATCTCGTTTTGATCTATTTTGAGACATTGTTAGCGTCGTTGCAAGATAGGTGCACGGTTTGCACTGAACGTACCATAGGCATAGAAATCGCTTTGGACACACTCGATGGGACTCCTAGGTGACGAGGCTCAAGTGGAAGCTCGGTACGGTCCATTTGGAGATAGTGCTACTCTTGATGCATGATTGGTGCACGGTTTACGTCGAACATACCGTAGGCTCGGAAATAGTATTGGAGGTTGTCGATGGAACACCTAGGTTACGTGGGTCATGTGGAACCTTGTTTCGATCTGTTTTGAAACAGTGTTAGCGTGGGTGCAAGATAGGTGCTTGGTTTGCTTCAATCGTACCATAAGTTAATAAATCATTTTAGAAGATTCCATGGTACTCCTAGGTGATGAGGGTCTGGTGGAGATCTGTTTGGTCTGTTTGGAGATAGTGCTACAGAAGATAGGTGCACAGTTTGCATTGAACGTACCATAGGTCATATATTGTTTTGGACGCACCCGATGGAACTCGTAAGTGACGTGGGTCGTGTGGAATATCGTTTTAGTCCATTTGGAGATAGTGTTAATGTCAGTGCAAGGTTGGAGCACGGTTTGCTTGGAACATACCATAGGCATAGAAATTATTTTGGACGAACTCGATCAGACTCCTAGGTGACGAGGCTTAACTGGAAGCTCGGTTCAGTACGTTTGGAGATAGTGCTTCTCTTGATGCGAGATTGGTGCTTGGTTTGCACCAAGTGTAGAATAGGCATAGATATCATTTTGGAGGCACTCGAGGGGACTCTTAGGTGACGAGGCTCAAGTGGAAGCTCGATTCGGTACATTTGGAGATAGTGCTACTCTTGATGCAAGATTGGTGCTTGGTTTGCGTCGAATGTGCCGTAGGCTCAGAAATAGTATTGGAGGCACCGATGGAACTCCTAGGTGACGTCTGTCATGTGGAATCTCGCTTTGATCTATTTTGAGATAGTGTTAGTGTCGGTGCAAGATAGGTGCATGGTTTGCACTGAACGTACCATAGGCATAGAAATCATTTTGGACACACTCGATGGGACTCCTAGGTGACGAGGCTCAAGTGGAAGCTCGGTACGGTCCATTTGGAGATAGTGCTACTCTTGATGCATGATTGGTGCACGGTTTACGTCAAACATACCATAGGCTCGGAAATAGTATTGGAGGCACCCGATGGAACTCCTAGGTTACATGGGTCATGAGGAATCTTGTTTCGATCTGTTTTGAAACAGTGTTAGCGTGGGTGCAAGATAGGTGCTGGGTTTGCGTCAATCGTACCATAGGTTAATAAATCGATTTAGAAGATTCCACGGTACTCCTAGGTGGTGAGGGTCTCGTGGAGATCTGTTCGGTCCGTTTGGAGATAGTGCTACAGAAGATTGGTGCACAGTTTGCATTGAACGTACCATAGGTCATAAATAGTTTTGGACGCACACGATGGAACTCATAAGTGACGTGGGTCGTGTGGAATATCGTTTTAGTCCATTTGGAGATAGTGTTAATGTCAGTGCAAGGTTGGAGCATGGTTTGCTTGGAACATACCATAGGCATAGAAATCATTTTGGACGAACTCGATCAGACTCCTAGGTGAGAGGCTCAAGTGGAAGCTCGGTTCAGTCCGTTTGGGGATAGTGCTTCTCTTGATGCAAGATTGGAGCTTGGTTTGCACTGAACGTACCAAAGGCATAGAAATCGCTTTGGACACACTCGATGGGACTCTCAGGTGACGAGGCTCAAGTGGAAGCTCGGTACGGTCCAGTTGGAGATAGTGCTACTCTTGATGCATGATTGGTGCATGGTTTGCGTCGAACGTACCGTAGGCTCGGAAATAGTATTGGAGGCACTCGATAGGACTCCTAGGTTATGTGGGTCATGTGGAATCTTGTTTCGATCTGTTTTGAAACAGTGTTAGCGTGGGTGCAAGATAGGTGCTAGGTTTGTGTCAAACGTACCATAGGTTAATAAATTGTTTTAGAAGATTCCACGGTACTCCTAGGTGATGAGGGTCTGGTGGAGATCTGTTCGGTCCGTTGGGAGATAGTGCTACAGAAGATAGGTGCACGGTTTGCATTGAACGTACCATAGGTCATAAACAGTTTTAGACGCACCCAATGGAACTCGTAAGTGACGTGGGTCGTGTGGAATATTGTTTTAGTCCATTTGGAGATAGTGTTACTGTCAGTGCAAGGTTGGAGCACGGTTTGCTTAGAACATACCATAGGCATAGAAATCATTTTGGACTAACTCGATCAGACTCCTAGGTGACGAGGCTCAAGTGGAGGCTCGGTTCGGTCCGTTTGGGGATAGTGTTTCTCTTGATGCAAGATTCGTGCTTGGTTTGCACCAAAAGTAGAATAGGCATAGAAATCATTTTGGACGCACTCGTGGGGACTCCTAGGTGATGAGGCTCAAGTGGAAGCTCGATTTGGTACATTTGGAGATAGTGCTACTCTTGATGCAAGATTACTGCTTGGTTTGCGTCGATTCTGCCATAGGCTCAGAAATAGTATTGGAGGCACCTGATGGAACTTCTAGGTGACGTGGGTCATGTGGAATCTCGTTTTGATCTATTTTGAGACATTGTTAGCGTCGTTGCAAGATAGGTGCACGGTTTGCACTGAACGTACCATAGGCATAGAAATCGCTTTGGACACACTCGATGGGACTCCTAGGTGACGAGGCTCAAGTGGAAGCTCGGTACGGTCCAATTGGAGATACTGCTACTCTTGATGCATGATTGGTGCACGGTTTACGTCGAACATACCGTAGGCTCGGAAATAGTATTGGAGGTTGTCGATGGAACACCTAGGTTACGTGGGTCATGTGGAACCTTGTTTCGATCTGTTTTGAAACAGTGTTAGCGTGGGTGCAAGATAGGTGCTCGGTTTGCTTCAATCGTACCATAAGTTAATAAATCATTTTAGAAGATTCCATGGTACTCCTAGGTGATGAGGGTCTGGTGGAGATCTGTTTGGTCTGTTTGGAGATAGTGCTACAGAAGATAGGTGCACAGTTTGCATTGAACGTACCATAGGTCATATATAGTTTTGGACGCACCCGATGGAACTCGTAAGTGACGTGGGTCGTGTGGAATATCGTTTTAGTCCATTTGGAGATAGTGTTAATGTCAGTGCAAGGTTGGAGCACGGTTTGCTTGGAACATACCATAGGCATAGAAATTATTTTGGACGAACTCGATCAGACTCCTAGGTGACGAGGCTCAACTGGAAGCTCGGTTCAGTACGTTTGGAGATAGTGCTTCTCTTGATGCGAGATTGGTGCTTGGTTTGCACCAAGTGTAGAATAGGCATAGATATCATTTTGGAGGCACTCGAGGGGACTCTTAGGTGACGAGGCTCAAGTGGAAGCTCGATTCGGTACATTTGGAGATAGTGCTACTCTTGATGCAAGATTGGTGCTTGGTTTGCGTCGAATGTGCCGTAGGCTCAGAAATAGTATTGGAGGCACCGATGGAACTCCTAGGTGACGTCTGTCATGTGGAATCTCGCTTTGATCTATTTTGAGATAGTGTTAGTGTCGGTGCAAGATAGGTGCATGGTTTGCACTGAACGTACCATAGGCATAGAAATCATTTTGGACACACTCGATGGGACTCCTAGGTGACGAGGCTCAAGTGGAAGCTCGGTACGGTCCATTTGGAGATAGTGCTACTCTTGATGCATGATTGGTGCACGGTTTACGTCGAACATACCATAGGCTCGGAAATAGTATTGGAGGCACCCGATGGAACTCCTAGGTTACATGGGTCATGAGGAATCTTGTTTCGATCTGTTTTGAAACAGTGTTAGCGTGGGTGCAAGATAGGTGCTGGGTTTGCGTCAATCGTACCATAGGTTAATAAATCGATTTAGAAGATTCCACGGTACTCCTAGGTGGTGAGGGTCTCGTGGAGATCTGTTCGGTCCGTTTGGAGATAGTGCTACAGAAGATTGGTGCACAGTTTGCATTGAACGTACCATAGGTCATAAATAGTTTTGGACGCACACGATGGAACTCATAAGTGACGTGGGTCGTGTGGAATATCGTTTTAGTCCATTTGGAGATAGTGTTAATGTCAGTGCAAGGTTGGAGCATGGTTTGCTTGGAACATACCATAGGCATAGAAATCATTTTGGACGAACTCGATCAGACTCCTAGGTGACGAGGCTCAAGTGGAAGCTCGGTTCAGTCCGTTTGGGGATAGTGCTTCTCTTGATGCAAGATTGGAGCTTGGTTTGCACTGAACGTACCAAAGGCATAGAAATCGCTTTGGACACACTCGATGGGACTCTCAGGTGATGAGGCTCAAGTGGAAGCTCGGTACGGTCCAGTTGGAGATAGTGCTACTCTTGATGCATGATTGGTGCATGGTTTGCGTCGAACGTACCGTAGGCTCGGAAATAGTATTGGAGGCACTCGATAGGACTCCTAGGTTATGTGGGTCATGTGGAATCTTGTTTCAATCTGTTTTGAAACAGTGTTAGCGTGGGTGCAAGATAGGTGCTAGGTTTGTGTCAAACGTACCATAGGTTAATAAATTGTTTTAGAAGATTCCACGGTACTCCTAGGTGATGAGGGTCTGGTGGAGATCTGTTCGGTCCGTTGGGAGATAGTGCTACAGAAGATAGGTGCACGGTTTGCATTGAACGTACCATAGGTCATAAACAATTTTAAACGCACCCAATGGAACTCGTAAGTGACGTGGGTCGTGTGGAATATTGTTTTAGTCCATTTGGAGATAGTGTTACTGTCAGTGCAAGGTTGGAGCACGGTTTGCTTAGAACATACCATAGGCATAGAAATCATTTTGGACTAACTCGATCAGACTCCTAGGTGACGAGGCTCAAGTGGAGGCTCGGTTCGGTCCGTTTGGGGATAGTGTTTCTCTTGATGCAAGATTCGTGCTTGGTTTGCACCAAAAGTAGAATAGGCATAGAAATCATTTTGGACGCACTCGTGGGGACTCCTAGGTGATGAGGCTCAAGTGGAAGCTCGATTTGGTACATTTGGAGATAGTGCTACTCTTGATGCAAGATTACTGCTTGGTTTGCGTCGATTCTGCCATAGGCTCAGAAATAGTATTGGAGGCACCTGATGGAACTCCTAGGTGACGTGGGTCATGTGGAATCTCGTTTTGATCTATTTTGAGACATTGTTAGCGTCGTTGCAAGATAGGTGCACGGTTTGCACTGAACGTACCATAGGCATAGAAATCGCTTTGGACACACTCGATGGGACTCCTAGGTGACGAGGCTCAAGTGGAAGCTCGGTACGGTCCATTTGGAGATAGTGCTACTCTTGATGCATGATTGGTGCACGGTTTACGTCGAACATACCGTAGGCTCGGAAATAGTATTGGAGGTTGTCGATGGAACACCTAGGTTACGTGGGTCATGTGGAACCTTGTTTCGATCTGTTTTGAAACAGTGTTAGCGTGGGTGCAAGATAGGTGCTCGGTTTGCTTCAATCGTACCATAAGTTAATAAATCATTTTAGAAGATTCCATGGTACTCCTAGGTGATGAGGGTCTGGTGGAGATCTGTTTGGTCTGTTTGGAGATAGTGCTACAGAAGATAGGTGCACAGTTTGCATTGAACGTACCATAGGTCATATATAGTTTTGGACGCACCCGATGGAACTCGTAAGTGACGTGGGTCGTGTGGAATATCGTTTTAGTCCATTTGGAGATAGTGTTAATGTCAGTGCAAGGTTGGAGCACGGTTTGCTTGGAACATACCATAGGCATAGAAATTATTTTGGACGAACTCGATCAGACTCCTAGGTGACGAGGCCCAACTGGAAGCTCGGTTCAGTACGTTTGGAGATAGTGCTTCTCTTGATGCGAGATTGGTGCTTGGTTGGCACCAAGTGTAGAATAGGCATAGAAATCATTTTGGAGGCACTCGAGGGGACTCCTAGGTGACGAGGCTCAAGTGGAAGCTCGATTCGGTACATTTGGAGATAGTGCTACTCTTGATGCAAGATTGGTGCTTGGTTTGCGTCGAATGTGCCGTAGGCTCAGAAATAGTATTGGAGGCACCGATGGAACTCCTAGGTGACGTCTGTCATGTGGAATCTCGCTTTGATCTATTTTGAGATAGTGTTAGTGTCGGTGCAAGATAGGTGCATGGTTTGCACTGAACGTACCATAGGCATAGAAATCATTTTGGACACACTCGATGGGACTCCTAGGTGACGAGGCTCAAGTGGAAGCTCGGTACGGTCCATTTGGAGATAGTGCTACTCTTGATGCATGATTGGTGCACGGTTTACGTCGAACATACCGTAGGCTCAGAAATAGTATTGGAGGTTGTCGATGGAACACCTAGGTTACGTGGGTCATGTGGAACCTTGTTTCGATCTGTTTTGAAACAGTGTTAGCGTGGGTGCAAGATAGGTGCTGGGTTTGCTTCAATCGTACCATAGGTTAATAAATCATTTTAGAAGATTCCATGGTACTCCTAGGTGATGAGGGTCTGGTGGAGATCTGTTTGGTCTGTTTGGAGATAGTGCTACAGAAGATAGGTGCACAGTTTGCATTGAACGTACCATAGGTCATATATAGTTTTGGACGCACCCGATGGAACTCGTAAGTGACATGGGTCGTGTGGAATATCGTTTTAGTCCATTTGGAGATAGTGTTAATGTCAGTGCAAGGTTGGAGGACGGTTTGCTTGGAACATACCATAGGCATAGAAATTATTTTGGACGAACTCGATCAGACTCCTAGGTGACGAGGCTCAACTGGAAGCTCAGTTCAGTACGTTTGGAGATAGTGCTTCTCTTGATGCGAGATTGGTGCTTGGTTGGCACCAAGTGTAGAATAGGCATAGAAATCATTTTGGAGGCACTCGAGGGGACTCCTAGGTGACGAGGCTCAAGTGGAAGCTCGATTCGGTAAATTTGGAGATAGTGCTACTCTTGATGCAAGATTGGTGCTTGGTTTGCGTCGAATGTGCCGTAGGCTCAGAAATAGTATTGGAGGCACCGATGGAACTCCTAGGTGACGTCTGTCATGTGGAATCTCGCTTTGATCTATTTTGAGATAGTGTTAGTGTCGGTGCAAGATAGGTGCATGGTTTGCACTGAACGTACCATAGGCATAGAAATCATTTTGGACACACTCGATGGGACTCCTAGGTGACGAGGCTCAAGTGGAAGCTCAGTACAGTCCATTTGGAGATAGTGCTACTCTTGATGCATGATTGGTGCACGGTTTACGTTGAACATACCGTAGGCTCGGAAATAGTATTGGAGGTTGTCGATGGAACACCTAGGTTACGTGGGTCATGTGGAACCTTGTTTCGATCTGTTTTGAAACAGTGTTAGCGTGGGTGCAAGATAGGTGCTGGGTTTGCTTCAATCGTACCATAGGTTAATAAATCATTTTAGAAGATTCCATGGTACTCCTAGGTGATGAGGGTCTGGTGGAGATCTGTTTGGTCTGTTTGGAGATAGTGCTACAGAAGATAGGTGCACAGTTTGCATTGAACGTACCATAGGTCATATATAGTTTTGGACGCACCCGATGGAACTCGTAAGTGACGTGGGTCGTGTGGAATATCGTTTTAGTCCATTTGGAGATAGTGTTAATGTCAGTGCAAGGTTGGAGCACGGTTTGCTTGGAACATACCATAGGCATAGAAATTATTTTGGACGAACTCGATCAGACTCCTAGGTGACGAGGCTCAACTGGAAGCTCGGTTCAGTACGTTTCGAGAGAGTGCTTCTCTTGATGCGAGATTGGTGCTTGGTTTGCACCAAGTGTAGAATAGGCATAGAAATCATTTTGGAGGCACTCGAGGGGACTCCTAGGTGACGAGGCTCAAGTGGAAGCTCGATTCGGTACATTTGGAGATAGTGGTACTCTTGATGCAAGATTGGTGCTTGGTTTGCGTCGAATGTGCCGTAGGCTCAGAAATAGTATTGGAGGCACCGATGGAACTCCTAGGTGACGTCTGTCATGTGGAATCTCGCTTTGATCTATTTTGAGATAGTGTTAGTGTCAGTGCAAGATAGGTGCATGGTTTGCACTGAACGTACCATAGGCATAGAAATCATTTTGGACACACTCGATGGGACTCCTAGGTGACGAGGCTCAAGTGGAAGCTCAGTACGGTCCATTTGGAGATAGTGCTACTCTTGATGCATGATTGGTGCACGGTTTACGTCGAACATACCGTAGGCTCGGAAATAGTATTGGAGGTTGTCGATGGAACACCTAGGTTACGTGGGTCATGTGGAACCTTGTTTCGATCTGTTTTGAAACAGTGTTAGCGTGGGTGCAAGATAGGTGCTGGGTTTGCTTCAATCGTACCATAGGTTAATAAATCATTTTAGAAGATTCCATGGTACTCCTAGGTGATGAGGGTCTGGTGGAGATCTGTTTGGTCTGTTTGGAGATAGTGCTACAGAAGATAGGTGCACAGTTTGCATTGAACGTACCATAGGTCATATATAGTTTTGGACGCACCCGATGGAACTCGTAAGTGACGTGGGTCGTGTGGAATATCGTTTTAGTCCATTTGGAGATAGTGTTAATGTCAGTGCAAGGTTGGAGCACGGTTTGCTTGGAACATACCATAGGCATAGAAATCATTTTGGACGAACTCGATCAGACTCCTAGGTGACGAGGCTCAAGTGGAAGCTCGGTTCAGTCCGTTTGGGGATAGTGCTTCTCTTGATGCAAGATTGGAGCTTGGTTTACACTGAACGTACCAAAGGCATAGAAATCGCTTTGGACACACTCGATGGGACTCTCAGGTGACGAGGCTCAAGTGGAAGCTCGGTACGGTCCAGTTGGAGATAGTGCTACTCTTGATGCATGATTGGTGCATGGTTTGCGTCGAACGTACCGTAGGCTCGGAAATAGTATTGGAGGCACTCGATAGGACTCCTAGGTTATGTGGGTCATGTGGAATCTTGTTTCGATCTGTTTTGAAACAGTGTTAGCGTGGGTGCAAGATAGGTGCTGGGTTTGTGTCAAACGTACCATAGGTTAATAAATTGTTTTAGAAGATTCCACGGTACTCCTAGGTGATGAGGGTCTGGTGGAGATCTGTTCGGTCCGTTGGGAGATAGTGCTACAGAAGATAGGTGCACGGTTTGCATTGAACGTACCATAGGTCATAAACAGTTTTAGACGCACCCAATGGAACTCGTAAGTGACGTGGGTCGTGTGGAATATTGTTTTAGTCCATTTGGAGATAGTGTTACTGTCAGTGCAAGGTTGGAGCACGGTTTGCTTAGAACATACCATAGGCATAGAAATCATTTTGGACTAACTCGATCAGACTCCTAGGTGACGAGGCTCAAGTGGAGGCTCGGTTCGGTCCGTTTGGGGATAGTGTTTCTCTTGATGCAAGATTCGTGCTTGGTTTGCACCAAAAGTAGAATAGGCATAGAAATCATTTTGGACGCACTCGTGGGGACTCCTAGGTGATGAGGCTCAAGTGGAAGCTCGATTTGGTACATTTGGAGATAGTGCTACTCTTGATGCAAGATTACTGCTTGGTTTGCGTCGATTCTGCCATAGGCTCAGAAATAGTATTGGAGGCACCTGATGGAACTCCTAGGTGACGTGGGTCATGTGGAATCTCGTTTTGATCTATTTTGAGACATTGTTAGCGTCGTTGCAAGATAGGTGCACGGTTTGCACTGAACGTACCATAGGCATAGAAATCGCTTTGGACACACTCGATGGGACTCCTAGGTGACGAGGCTCAAGTGGAAGCTCGGTACGGTCCAATTGGAGATACTGCTACTCTTGATGCATGATTGGTGCACGGTTTACGTCGAACATACCGTAGGCTCGGAAATAGTATTGGAGGTTGTCGATGGAACACCTAGGTTACGTGGGTCATGTGGAACCTTGTTTCGATCTGTTTTGAAACAGTGTTAGCGTGGGTGCAAGATAGGTGCTCGGTTTGCTTCAATCGTACCATAAGTTAATAAATCATTTTAGAAGATTCCATGGTACTCCTAGGTGATGAGGGTCTGGTGGAGATCTGTTTGGTCTGTTTGGAGATAGTGCTACAGAAGATAGGTGCACAGTTTGCATTGAACGTACCATAGGTCATATATAGTTTTGGACGCACCCGATGGAACTCGTAAGTGACGTGGGTCGTGTGGAATATCGTTTTAGTCCATTTGGAGATAGTGTTAATGTCAGTGCAAGGTTGGAGCACGGTTTGCGTGGAACATACCATAGGCATAGAAATTATTTTGGACGAACTCGATGAGACTCCTAGGTGACGAGGCTTAACTGGAAGCTCGGTTCAGTCCGTTTGGGGATAGTGCTTCTCTTGATGCAAGCTTGGTGCTTGGTTTGCACCAAATGTAGAATAGGCATAGAAATCGTTTTGGACGCACTCGAGGGTACTCCTAGGTGACGAGGCTCAAGTGGAAGCTCGATTTGGTACGTTTGGAGATAGTGCTACTCTTGATGCAAGATTACTGCTTGGTTTGCGTCGAATGTGCCATAGGCTCAAAAATAGCATTGGAGGCACCCGATGGAACTCCTAGGTGACGTGGGTCATGTGGAATCTCGTTTTGATCTATTTTGAGACAGTGTTAGCATCGGTGCAAGATTGGTGTACGGTTTGCACTGAACGTACCATAGGCGTAGAAATCGCTTTGGACACACTCGATGGGACTCCTAGGTGACGAGGCTCAAGTGGAAGCTCGGTACGGTCCATTTGGAGATAGTGCTACTCTTGATGCATGATTGGTGCACGGTTTACGTCGAACATACCGTAGGCTCAGAAATAGTATTGGAGGTTGTCGATGGAACACCTAGGTTACGTGGGTCATGTGGAACCTTGTTTCGATCTGTTTTGAAACAGTGTTAGCGTGGGTGCAAGATAGGTGCTGGGTTTGCTTCAATCGTACCATAGGTTAATAAATCATTTTAGAAGATTCCATGGTACTCCTAGGTGATGAGGGTCTGGTGGAGATCTGTTTGGTCTGTTTGGAGATAGTGCTACAGAAGATAGGTGCACAGTTTGCATTGAATGTACCATAGGTCATATATAGTTTTGGACGCACCCGATGGAACTCGTAAGTGACGTGGGTCGTGTGGAATATCGTTTTAGTCCATTTGGAGATAGTGTTAATGTCAGTGCAAGGTTGGAGCACGGTTTGCGTGGAACATACCATAGGCATAGAAATTATTTTGGACGAACTCGATGAGACTCCTAGGTGACGAGGCTTAACTGGAAGCTCGGTTCAGTCCGTTTGGGGATAGTGCTTCTCTTGATGCAAGCTTGGTGCTTGGTTTGCACCAAATGTAGAATAGGCATAGAAATCGTTTTGGACGCACTCGAGGGTACTCCTAGGTGACGAGGCTCAAGTGGAAGCTCGATTTGGTACGTTTGGAGATAGTGCTACTCTTGATGCAAGATTACTGCTTGGTTTGCGTCGAATGTGCCATAGGCTCAAAAATAGCATTGGAGGCACCCGATGGAACTCCTAGGTGACGTGGGTCATGTGGAATCTCGTTTTGATCTATTTTGAGACAGTGTTAGCATCGGTGCAAGATTGGTGTACGGTTTGCACTGAACGTACCATAGGCATAGAAATAGCTTTGGACACACTCGATGGGACTCCTAGGTGACGAGGCTCAAGTGGAAGCTCAGTACGGTCCATTTAGAGATAGTGCTACTCTTGGTGCATGATTGGTGCACGGTTTGCGTCGAGCGTACCGTAGGCTCGGAAATAGTATTGGAGGCAGTCGATGGAACACCTAGGTTACGTGGGTCATGTGGAATCTTGTTTTGATCTGTTTTGAAACAGTGTTAGCGTGGGTGCAAGATAGGTGCTCGGTTTGCGTCAAACGTACCATAGGTTAATAAATCGTTTTAGAAGCACCCACGGTACTCCTAGGTGATGAGGCTCTGGTGGAGATCTGTTCGGTCTGTTTGGAGATAGTGCTACAGAAGATAGGTGCACGGCTTGCATTGAACGAACCATAGGTCATAAATAGTCTTAGACGCACCCGATGGAACTCGTAAGTGACGTGGGTCGTGTGGAATATCGTTTTAGTCCATTTGGAGATAGTGTTAGTGTCAATGCAAGGTTGGAGCACGGTTTGCTCGGAACATACCATAGGCATAGAAATCATTTTGGATGAACTCGATCAAACTCCTAGGTGACGAGGCTCAAGTGGAAGCTCGGTTTGGTCCATTTGGGGATAGTGCTTCTCTTGATGCAAGATTGGTGCTTGGTTTGCACCAAATGTAGAATAGGTTTAAAATCATTTTGGACGCACTCGAGGGGACTCCTTGGTGACGAGGCTCAAGTGGAAGCTCGATTTGGTACGTTTGGAGATAGTGCTACTCTTGATGCAAGATTACTGCTTGGTTTGCGTCGAATGTGCCATAGGCTCGGAAATAGTATTGGAGGTACCCGATGGAACTCCTAGGTGACGTGGGTCATGTGGAATCTCGTTTTGATCTATTTTGAGATAGTGTTAGCGTCCGTGCAAGATAGGTGCACGGTTTGGACTGAACGTACCATAGGCATAGAAATCGCTTTGGACACACTCGATGGGACTCTCAGGTGACGAGGCTCAAGTGGAAGCTTGGTACGGTCCAGTTGGAGATAGTGCTACTCTTGATGCATGATTGGTGCACGGTTTGTGTCGAACATACCGTAGGGTCGGAAATAGTATTAGAGGCACTCGATGGAACTCCTAGGTTACGTGGGTCATGTGGAATCTTGTTTCGATCTGTTTTGAAACAGTGTTAGCGTGGGTGCAAGATAGGTGCTGGGTTTGCATCAAACGTACCATAGGTTAATAAATCATTTTAGAAGATTCCACGGTACTACTAGGTGATGAGGGTCTGGTGGAGATCTGTTCGGTCTGTTTGGAGATAGTGCTACAGAAGATTGGTGCACGGTTTGCATTGAACGTACCATAGGTCAGAAATAGTTTTGGACGCACCCGATGGAACTCTTAAGTGACGTGGGTCGTGTGGAATATCGTTTTAGTCCATTTGGAGATAGTGTTAATGTCAGTGCAAGGTTGGAGCACGGTTTGCTCAGAACATACCATAGGCATAGAAATCGTTTTGGACGAACTCGATCAGACTCCTAGGTGACGAGGCTCAAGTGGAAGCTCGGTTCGGTCCGTTTGGGGATAGTGCTTCTCTTGATGCAAGACTCGTGCTTGGTTTGCACCAAATGTAGAATAGGCATAGAAATCATTTTGGACGCACTCGAGGGGACTCCTAGGTGACGAGGCTCAAGTGGAAGCTCGATTTGGTACATTTGGAGATAGTGCTACTCTTGATGCAAGATTACTGCTTGGTTTGCGTCGAATGTGCCATAGGCTCAGAAATAGTATTTGAGGCACCCGATGGAACTCCTAGGTGACATGGGTCATGTGGAATCTCGTTTTGATCTATTTTGAGACAGTGTTAGCGTCGGTGCAAGATAGGTGCACGGTTTGCACTAAACGTACCATAGGCTTAGAAATCGCTTTGGACACACTTGATGGGACACCTAGGTGACGAGGCTCAAGTGGAAGCTCGGTACGGTCCATTTGGAGATAGTGCTACTCTTGATGCATGATTGGTGCACGGTTTACGTCGAACATACCGTAGGCTCAGAAATAGTATTGGTGGCACCCGATGGAACTCCTAGGTTACATGGGTCATGAGGAATCTTGTTTCGATCTGTTTTGAAACAGTGTTAGCGTGGGTGCAAGATAGGTGCTGGGTTTGCGTCAATCGTACCATAGGTTAATAAATCGATTTAGAAGATTCCACGGTACTCCTAGGTGGTGAGGGTCTCGTGGAGATCTGTTACGTCCGTTTGGAGATAGTGCTACAGAAGATTGGTGCACAGTTTGCATTGAACGTACCATAGGTCATAAATAGTTTTGGACGCACACGATGGAACTCATAAGTGACGTGGGTCGTGTGGAATATCGTTTTAGTCCATTTGGAGATAGTGTTAATGTCAGTGCAAGGTTGGAGCATGGTTTGCTTGGAACATACCATAGGCATAGAAATCATTTTGGACGAACTCGATCAGACTCCTAGGTGACGAGGCTCAAGTGGAAGCTCGGTTCAGTCCGTTTGGGGATAGTGCTTCTCTTGATGCAAGATTGGAGCTTGGTTTGCACTGAACGTACCAAAGGCATAGAAATCGCTTGGTTTGCACCAAATGTAGAATAGGCATAGAAATCATTTTGGACGCACTCGAGGGGACTCCTAGGTGACGAGGCTCAAGTGGAAGCTCGATTTGGTACATTTGGAGATAGTGCTACTCTTGATGCAAGATTACTGCTTGGTTTGCGTCGAATGTGCCATAGGCTCAGAAATAGTATTTGAGGCACCCGATGGAACTCCTAGGTGACATGGGTCATGTGGAATCTCGTTTTGATCTATTTTGAGACAGTGTTAGCGTCGGTGCAAGATAGGTGCACGGTTTGGACTAAACGTACCATAGGCTTAGAAATCGCTTTGGACACACTTGATGGGACACCTAGGTGACGAGGCTCAAGTGGAAGCTCGGTACGGTCCATTTGGAGATAGTGCTACTCTTGATGCAAGATTACTGCTTGGTTTGCGTCGATTCTACCATGGGCTCAGAAATAGTATTGGAGGCACCTGATGGAACTCCTAGGTGACGTGGGTCATGTGGAATCTCGTTTTGATCTATTTTGAGACATTGTTAGCGTCGTTGCAAGATAGGTGCACGGTTTGCACTGAACGTACCATAGGCATAGAAATCGCTTTGGACACACTTGATGGGACTCCTAGGTGACGAGGCTCAAGTGGAAGCTCGGTACGGTCCATTTGGAGATAGTGCTACTCTTGATGCATGATTGGTGCACGGTTTACGTCGAACATACCGTAGGCTCGGAAATAGTATTGGAGGTTGTCGATGGAACACCTAGGTTACGTGGGTCATGTGGAACCTTGTTTCGATCTGTTTTGAAACAGTGTTAGCGTGGGTGCAAGATAGGTGCTCGGTTTGCTTCAATCGTACCATAGGTTAATAAATCATTTTAGAAGATTCCATGGTACTCCTAGGTGATGAGGGTCTGGTGGAGATCTGTTTGGTCTGTTTGGAGATAGTGCTACAGAAGATAGGTGCACAGTTTGCATTGAATGTACCATAGATCATAAATAGTTTTGGACGCACCCGAGAACTCGTAAGTGACGTGGATCGTGTGGAATATCGTTTTAGTCCATTTGGAGATAGTGTTAGTGTCAGTGCAAGGTTGGAGCACGGTTTGCTTGGAACATACCATAGGCATAGAAATTATTTTGGACGAACTCGATCAGACTCCTTGGTGACAAGGCTCAACTGGAAGCTCGGTTCAGTACGTTTGGAGATAGTGCTTCTCTTGATGCGAGATTGGTGCTTGGTTTGCACCAAGTGTAGAATAGGCATAGAAATCATTTTGGAGGCACTCGCGGGGACTCCTAGGTGACGAGGCTCAAGTGGAAGCTCGATTCGGTACATTTGGAGATAGTGCTACTCTTGATGCAAGATTGGTGCTTGGTTTGCGTCGAATGTGCCGTAGGCTCAGAAATAGTATTGGAGGCACCGATGGAACTCCTAGGTGACGTCTGTCATGTGGAATCTTGCTTTGATCTATTTTGAGATAGTGTTAGTGTCGGTGCAAGATAGGTGCATGGTTTGCACTGAACGTACCATAGGCAAAGAAATCATTTTGGACACACTCGATGGGACTCCTAGGTGACGAGGCTCAAGTGGAAGCTCGGTACGGTCCATTTGGAGATAGTGCTACTCTTGATGCATGATTGGTGCACGGTTTACGTCGAACATACCGTAGGCTCGGAAATAGTATTGGAGGCACCCGATGGTACTCCTAGGTTACATGGGTCATGAGGAATCTTGTTTCGATCTGTTTTGAAACAGTTTTAGCGTGGGTGCAAGATAGGTGCTGGGTTTGCGTCAATCGTACCATAGGTTAATAAATCGATTTAGAAGATTCCACGATACTCCTAGGTGGTGAGGGTCTCGTGGAGATCTGTTCGGTCCGTTTGGAGATAGTGCTACAGAAGATTGGTGCACAGTTTGCATTGAACGTACCATAGGTCATAAATAGTTTTGGACGCACACGATGGAACTCATAAGTGACGTGGGTCGTGTGGAATATCGTTTTAGTCCATTTGGAGATAGTGTTAATGTCAGTGCAAGGTTGGAGCATGGTTTGCTTGGAACATACCATAGGCATAGAAATCATTTTGGACGAACTCGATCAGACTCCTAGGTGACGAGGCTCAAGTGGAAGCTCGGTTCAGTCCGTTTGGGGATAGTGCTTCTCTTGATGCAAGATTGGAGCTTGGTTTGCATTGAACGTACCAAAGGCATAGAAATCGCTTTGGACACACTCGATGGGACTCTCAGGTGACGAGGCTCAAGTGGAAGCTCGGTACGGTCCAGTTGGAGATAGTGCTACTCTTGATGCATGATTGGTGCATGGTTTGCGTCGAACGTACCGTAGGCTCGGAAATAGTATTGGAGGCACTCGATAGAACTCCTAGGTTATGTGGGTCATGTGGAATCTTGTTTCGATCTGTTTTGAAACAGTGTTAGCGTGGGTGCAAGATAGGTGCTGGGTTTGTGTCAAACGTACCATAGGTTAATAAATTGTTTTAGAAGATTCCACGGTACTCCTAGGTGATGAGGGTCTGGTGGAGATCTGTTCGGTCCGTTGGGAGATAGTGCTACAGAAGATAGGTGCACGGTTTGCATTGAACGTACCATAGGTCATAAACAGTTTTAGACGCACCCAATGGAACTCGTAAGTGACGTGGGTCGTGTGGAATATTGTTTTAGTCCATTTGGAGATAGTGTTACTGTCAGTGCAAGGTTGGAGCACGGTTTGCTTAGAACATACCATAGGCATAGAAATCATTTTGGACTAACTCGATCAGACTCCTAGGTGACGAGGCTCAAGTGGAGGCTCGGTTCGGTCCGTTTGGGGATAGTGTTTCTCTTGATGCAAGATTCGTGCTTGGTTTGCACCAAAAGTAGAATAGGCATAGAAATCGTTTTGGACGCACTCGAGGGGACTCCTAGGTGATGAGGCTCAAGTGGAAGCTCGATTTCGTACATTTGGAGATAGTGCTACACTTGATGCAAGATTACGCTTGGTTTGCGTCGATTCTGCCATAGGCTCAGAAATAGTATTGGAGGCACCTGATGGAACTCCTAGGTGACGTGGGTCATGTGGAATCTCGTTTTGATCTATTTTGAGACATTGTTAGCGTCGTTGCAAGATAGGTGCACGGTTTGCACTGAACGTACCATAGGCATAGAAATCGCTTTGGACACACTCGATGGGACTCCTAGGTGACGAGGCTCAAGTGGAAGCTCGCTACGGTCCATTTGGAGATAGTGCTACTCTTGATGCATGATTGGTGCACGGTTTACGTCGAACATACCGTAGGCTCGGAAATAGTATTGGAGGTTGTCGATGGAACACCTAGGTTACGTGGGCCATGTGGAACCTTGTTTCGATCTGTTTTGAAACAGTGTTAGCGTGGGTGCAAGATAGGTGCGGGGTTTGCTTCAATGGTACCATAGGTTAATAAATCATTTTAGAAGATTCCATGGTACTCCTAGGTTGTGAGGGTCTGGTGGAGATCTGTTTGGTCTGTTTGGAGATAGTGCTACAGAAGATAGGTGCACAGTTTGCATTGAACGTACCATAGGTCATATATAGTTTTGGACGCACCCGATGAAACTCGTAAGTGACGTGGGTCGTGTGGAATATCGTTTTAGTCCATTTGGAGATAGTGTTAATGTCAGTGCAAGGTTGGAGCACGGTTTGCTTGGAGCATACCATAGGCATAGAAATTATTTTGGACGAACTCGATCAGACTCCTAGGTGACGAGGCTCAACTGGAAGCTCGGTTCGGTCCGTTTGGGGATAGTGCTTCTCTTGATGCAAGACTCGTGCTTGGTTTGCACCAAATGTAGAATAGGCATAGAAATCATTTTGGACGCACTCGAGGGGACTCCTAGGTGACGAGGCTCAAGTGGAAGCTCGATTTGGTACATTTGGAGATAGTGCTACTCTTGATGCAAGATTACTGCTTGGTTTGCGTCGAATGTGCCATAGGCTCAGAAATAGTATTTGAGGCACCCGATGGAACTCCTAGGTGATATGGGTCATGTGGAATCTCGTTTTGATCTATTTTGAGACAGTGTTAGCGTCGGTGCAAGATAGGTGCACGGTTTGCACTAAACGTACCATAGGCTTAGAAATCGCTTTGGACACACTTGATGGGACACCTAGGTGACGAGGCTCAAGTGGAAGCTCGGTACGGTCCATTTGGAGATAGTGCTACTCTTGATGCATGATTGGTGCACGGTTCGCGTCGAACGTACCGTAGGCTCAGAAATAGTATTGGAGGCACTCGATAGAACTCCTAGGTTACGTGGGTCATGTGGAATCTTGTTTCGATCTGTTTTGAAACAGTGTTAGCGTCGGTGCAAGATAGGTGCACGGTTTGCACTGAACGTACCATAGGCATAGAAATCGCTTTGGACACACTCGATGGGACTCCTAGGTGACGAGGCTCAAGTGGAAGCTCGGTACGGTCCATTTGGAGATAGTGCTACTCTTGGTGCATGATTGGTGCACGGTTTGCGTCGAACGTACCGTAGGCTCGGAAATAGTTTTAGAGGCAGTCGATGGAACACCTAGGTTACGTGGGTCATGTGGAATCTTGTTTCGATCTATTTTGAAACAGTGTTAGCGTGGGTGCAAGATAGGAGCTCGGTTTGCGTCAAACATTCCATAGGTTATTAAATCATTTTAGAAGCACCCACGGTACTCCTAGGTGATAAGGGTCTGGTGGAGATCTATTCGGTCCGTTCGGAGATAGTGCTACAAAAGATAGGTGCACGGTTTGCATTGAACGTACCATAGGTCATAAATAGTTTTGGACGCACCCGATGGAACTCGTAAGTGACGTGGGTCATGTGGAATATCGTTTTAGTCCATTTGGAGATAGTGTTTGTGTCAGTGCATGGTTGGAGCACGGTTTGATCCAAACATACCATAGGCATAGAAATCATTTTGGACGAACTTGATCAGACTCCTAGGTGACGAGGCTCAAGTGGAAGCTCGGTTCGGTCCGTTCGGGGATAGTGCTTCTCTTGATGCAAGATTGGTGCTTGGTTTGCACCAAATGTAGAATAGGCATAGAAATCGTTTTGGACGCATTCGAGGGGACTCCTAGGTGACGAGGCTCAAGTGGAAGCTTGATTTGGTACGTTTGGAGATAGTGCTACTCTTGATGCAAGATTACTGCTTGGTTTGCATCGAATGTGCCATAGGCTCAGAAATAGTATTGGAGCCACCCGATGGAACTCCTAGATGACGTGGGTCATGTGGAATCTCGTTTTGATCTAATTTGAGACAGTGTTAGCGTCGGTGCAAGATAGGTGCATGGTTTGCACTGAACGTACCAAAGGCATAGAAATCGCTTTGGACACACTCGATGGGACTCTCAGGTGACGAGGCTCAAGTGGAAGCTCGGTACGGTCCAGTTGGAGATAGTGCTACTCTTGATGCATGATTGGTGCATGGTTTGCGTCGAACGTACCGTAGGCTCGGAAATAGTATTGGAGGCACTCGATAGAACTCCTACGTGGGTCGTGTGGAATATCGTTTTAGTCCATTTGGAGATAGTGTTAATGTCAGTGCAAGGTTGGAGCACGGTTTGCTTGGAGCATACCATAGGCATAGAAATTATTTTGGACGAACTCGATCAGACTCCTAGGTGACGAGGCTCAACTGGAAGCTCGGTTCGGTCCGTTTGGGGATAGTGCTTCTCTTGATGCAAGACTCGTGCTTGGTTTGCACCAAATGTAGAATAGGCATAGAAATCATTTTGGACGCACTCGAGGGGACTCCTAGGTGACGAGGCTCAAGTGGAAGCTCGATTTGGTACATTTGGAGATAGTGCTACTCTTGATGCAAGATTACTGCTTGGTTTGCGTCGAATGTGCCATAGGCTCAGAAATAGTATTTGAGGCACCCGATGGAACTCCTAGGTGATATGGGTCATGTGGAATCTCGTTTTGATCTATTTTGAGACAGTGTTAGCGTCGGTGCAAGATAGGTGCACGGTTTGCACTAAACGTACCATAGGCTTAGAAATCGCTTTGGACACACTTGATGGGACACCTAGGTGACGAGGCTCAAGTGGAAGCTCGGTACGGTCCATTTGGAGATAGTGCTACTCTTGATGCATGATTGGTGCACGGTTCGCGTCGAACGTACCGTAGGCTCAGAAATAGTATTGGAGGCACTCGATAGAACTCCTAGGTTACGTGGGTCATGTGGAATCTTGTTTCGATCTGTTTTGAAACAGTGTTAGCGTCGGTGCAAGATAGGTGCACGGTTTGCACTGAACGTACCATAGGCATAGAAATCGCTTTGGACACACTCGATGGGACTCCTAGGTGACGAGGCTCAAGTGGAAGCTCGGTACGGTCCATTTGGAGATAGTGCTACTCTTGGTGCATGATTGGTGCACGGTTTGCGTCGAACGTACCGTAGGCTCGGAAATAGTTTTAGAGGCAGTCGATGGAACACCTAGGTTACGTGGGTCATGTGGAATCTTGTTTCGATCTATTTTGAAACAGTGTTAGCGTGGGTGCAAGATAGGAGCTCGGTTTGCGTCAAACATTCCATAGGTTATTAAATCATTTTAGAAGCACCCACGGTACTCCTAGGTGATAAGGGTCTGGTGGAGATCTATTCGGTCCGTTCAGAGATAGTGCTACAAAAGATAGGTGCACGGTTTGCATTGAACGTACCATAGGTCATAAATAGTTTTGGACGCACCCGATGGAACTCGTAAGTGACGTGGGTCATGTGGAATATCGTTTTAGTCCATTTGGAGATAGTGTTTGTGTCAGTGCATGGTTGGAGCACGGTTTGATCCAAACATACCATAGGCATAGAAATCATTTTGGACGAACTTGATCAGACTCCTAGGTGACGAGGCTCAAGTGGAAGCTCGGTTCGGTCCGTTCGGGGATAGTGCTTCTCTTGATGCAAGATTGGTGCTTGGTTTGCACCAAATGTAGAATAGGCATAGAAATCGTTTTGGACGCATTCGAGGGGACTCCTAGGTGACGAGGCTCAAGTGGAAGCTTGATTTGGTACGTTTGGAGATAGTGCTACTCTTGATGCAAGATTACTGCTTGGTTTGCATCGAATGTGCCATAGGCTCAGAAATAGTATTGGAGCCACCCGATGGAACTCCTAGATGACGTGGGTCATGTGGAATCTCGTTTTGATCTAATTTGAGACAGTGTTAGCGTCGGTGCAAGATAGGTGCATGGTTTGCACTGAACGTACCATAGGCATAGAAATCGCTTTGGACACACTCGATGGGACTCCTAGGTGACGAGGCTCAAGTGGAAGCTCGGTACGGTCCATTTGGAGATAGTGCTACTCTTGATGAATGATTGGTGCACGGTTTGCGTCGAATGTACCGTAGGCTCAGAAATAGTATTGGAGGCACTCGATGGAACACCTAGGTTACGTGGGTCATGTGGAATCTTGTTTCGATCTGTTTTGAAACAGTGTTAGCATGGGTGCAAGATAGGTGCTCGGTTTGCGTCAAATGTACCATAGGTTAATAAATCGTTTTAGAAGCACCCACGGTACTCCTAGGTGATTAGGGTCTGGTGGAGATCTGTTCGGTCCGTTCGGAGATAGTGCTACAGAAGATAGGTGCATGGTTTGCATTGAACGTACCATAGGTCATAAATTGTTTTGGACGCACCCGATGGAACTCGTAAGTGACGTGGGTCATGTGGAATATCGTTTTAGTCCATTTGGAGATAGTGTTAGTGTTAGTGCAAGGTTGGAGCACGGTTTCCACCAAACATACCATAGGCATAGAAATCGTTTTGGACGAACTCAATCAGACTCCTAGGTGACGAGGCTCAAGTGGAAGCTCGGTTCGGTCCATTTGGGGAAGTGCTTCTCTTGATGCAAGATTGGTGCTTGGTTTGCACCAAATGTAGTATAGGCATAGAAATCATTTTGGACGCACTCGAGGGGACTCCTAGGTGACGAGGCTCAAGTGGAAGCTCGATTTGGTACGTTTGGAGATAGCGCTACTCATGATGCAAGATTGGTGCTCGGTTTGCGTCGAATGTGTCGTAGGCTCAGAAATAGTATTGGAGGCACCCGATGGAACTCCTAGGTGACGTGGGTCATGTGGAATCTCGTTTTGATCTATTTTGAGACAGAGTTAGCATCGGTGCAAGATAGGTGCACGGTTTGCACTGAACGTACCATAGGCATAGAAATCGCTTTGGACACACTCGATGGGACTCCTAGGTGACGAGGCTCAAGTGGAAGCTCGGTACGGTCCATTTGGAGATAGTGCTACTCTTGATGCATGATTGGTGCACGGTTTGCGTCGAATGTACCGTAGGCTCGGAAATAGTATTGGAGGCACTCGATGGAACACCTAGGTTACGTGGGTCATGTGGAATCTTGTTTCGATCTGTTTTGAAACAGTGTTAGCGTGGGTGCAAGATAGGTGCTCGGTTTGCGTCAAACGTACCATAGGTTAATAAATCGTTTTAGAAGCACCCACGGTACTCCTAGGTGATTAGGGTCTGGTGGAGATCTGTTCGGTCCGTTCGAAGATAGTGCTACAGAAGATAGGTGCATGGTTTGCATTGAACGTACCATAGGTCATAAATAGTTTTGGACGCACCCGATGGAACTCGTAAGTGACGTGGGTCATGTGGAATATCGTTTTAGTCCATTTGGAGATAGTGTTAGTGTTAGTGCAAGGTTGGAGCACGGTTTCCACCAAACATACCATAGGCATAGAAATTGTTTTGGACGAACTCGATCAGACTCCTAGGTGACGAGGCTCAAGTGGAAGCTCGGTTCGGTCCATTTGGGGAAGTGCTTCTCTTGATGCAAGATTGGTGCTTGGTTTGCACCAAATGTAGCATAGGCATAGAAATCGTTTTGGACGCACTCGAGGGTACTCCTAGGTGACGAGGCTCAAGTGGAAGCTCGATTCAGTACGTTTGGAGATAGCGCTACTCTTGATGCAAGATTGGTGCTCGGTTTGCCTCGAATGTGCCGTAGGCTCAGAAATAGTATTGGAGGCACCCGATGGAACTCCTAGGTGACGTGGGTCATGTGGAATCTCGTTTTGATCTATTTTGAGACAGTGTTAGCGTCGGTGCGAGATAGGTGCACGGTTTGCACTGAACGTACCATAGGCATAGAAATCGCTTTGGACACACTCGATGGGACTCCTAGGTGACGAGGCTCAAGTGGAAGCTCGGTACGGTCCATTTGGAGATAGTGCTACTCTTGGTGCATGATTGGTGCACGATTTGCGTCGAACGTACCGTAGGCTCAGAAATAGTTTTAGAGGCAGTCGATGGAACACCTAGGTTACGTGGGTCATGTGGAATCTTGTTTCGATCTATTTTGAAACAGTGTTAGCGTGGGTGCAAGATAGGAGCTCGGTTTGCGTCAAACATTCCATAGGTTAATAAATCATTTTAGAAGCACCCACGGTACTCCTAGGTGATAAGGGTCTGGTGGAGATCTATTCGGTCCGTTCGGAGATAGTGCTACAAAAGATAGGTGCACGGTTTGCATTGAACGTACCATAGGTCATAAATAGTTTTGGACGCACCCGATGGAACTCGTAAGTGACGTGGGTCATGTGGAATATCGTTTTAGTCCATTTGGAGATAGTGTTTGTGTCAGTGCATGGTTGGAGCACGGTTTGCTCCAAACATACCATAGGCATAGAAATCATTTTGGACGAACTCGATCAGACTCCTAGGTGACGAGGCTCAAGTGGAAGCTCGGTTCAGTCCGTTTGGGGATAGTACTTCTCTTGTTGCAAGATTGGTGCCTGGTTTGCACCAAATGTAGAATAGGCATAGAAATCGTTTTGGACGCATCCGAGAGGACTCCTAGGTGATGAGGCTCAAGTGGAAGCTTGATTTGGTACGTTTGGAGATAGTGCTACTCTTAATGCAAGATTACTGCTTGGTTTGCATCGAATGTGCCATAGGCTCGGAAATAGTATTGGAGCCACCCGATGGAACTCCTAGATGACGTGGGTCATGTGGAATCTCGTTTTGATCTATTTTGAGACAGTGTTAGCATCGGTGCAAGATAGGTGCATGGTTTGCACTGAACGTACCATAGGCATAGAAACCGCTTTGGACACACTCGATGGGACTCCTAGGTGACGAGGCTCAAGTGGAAGCTCGGTACGGTCCATTTGGAGATAGTGCTACTCTTGATGAATGATTGGTGCACGGTTTGCGTCGAATGTACCGTAGGCTCGGAAATAGTATTGGATGCACTCGATCGAACACCTAGGTTACGTGGGTAATGTGGAATCTTGTTTTGATCTGTTTCGAAACAGTGTTAGCGTGGGTGCAAGATAGGTGCTTGGTTTGCGTCAAACGTACCATAGGTTAATAAATCATTTTAGAAGCACCCACGGTACTCCTAGGTGATTAGGGTCTGGTGGAGATCTGTTCGGTCCGTTCGGAGATAGTGCTACAGAAGATAGGTGCATGGTTTGCATTGAACGTACCATAGGTCATAAATAGTTTCAGACGCACCCGATGGAACTCGTAAGTGACGTGGGTCATGTGGAATATCGTTTTAGTCCATTTGGAGATAGTGTTAGTGTTAGTGCAAGGTTGGAGCACGGTTTGCACCAAACATACCATAGGCATAGAAATCGTTTTGGACGAACTCGATCAGACTCCTAGGTGACGAGGCTCAAGTGGAAGCTCGGTTCGGTCCATTTGGGGAAGTGCTTCTCTTGATGCAAGATTGGTGCTTGGTTTGCACCAAATGTAGCATAGGCATAGAAATCGTTTTGGACGCACTCGAGGGGACTCCTAGGTGACGAGGCTCAAGTGGAAGCTCGATTCAGTACGTTTGGAGATAGCGCTACTCTTGATGCAAGATTGGTGCTCGGTTTGCGTCGAATGTGTCGTAGGCACAGAAATAGTATTGGAGGCACCCGATGGAACTCCAAGGTGACGTGGGTCATGTGGAATCTCGTTTTGATCTATTTTGAGACAGTGTTAGCGTCGGTGCGAGATAGGTGCACGGTTTGCACTGAACGTACCATAGGCATAGAAATCGCTTTGGACACACTCGATGGGACTCCTAGGTGACGAGGCTCAAGTGGAAGCTCGGTACGGTCCATTTGGAGATAGTGCTACTCTTGATGAATGATTGGTGCACGGTTTGCGTCGAATGTACCGTAGGCTCGGAAATAGTATTGGAGGCACTCGATCGAACACCTAGGTTACGTGGGTAATGTGGAATCTTGTTTCGATCTGTTTTGAAACAGTGTTAGCGTGGGTGCAAGATAGGTGCTCGGTTTGCGTCAAACGTACCATAGGTTAATAAATCATTTTAGAAGCACCCACGGTACTCCTAGGTGATTAGGGTCTGGTGGAGATCTGTTCGGTCCGTTCGGAGATAGTGCTACAGAAGATAGGTGCATGGTTTGCATTGAACATACCATAGGTCATAAATAGTTTTGGACGCACCCGATGGAACTCGTAAGTGACGTGGGTCATGTGGAATATCGTTTTAGTCCATTTGGAGATAGTGTTAGTGTTAGTGCAAGGTTGGAGCACGGTTTCCACCAAACATACCATAGGCATAGAAATTGTTTTGGACGAACTCAATCAGACTCCTTGGTGACGAGGCTCAAGTAGAAGCTCGGTTCGGTCCATTTGGAGAAGTGCTTCTCTTGATGCAAGATTGGTGCTTGGTTTGCACCAAATGTAGTATAGGCATAGAAATCGTTTTGGACGCACTCGAGGGGACTCCTAGGTGACGAGGCTCAAGTGGAAGCTCGATTCAGTACGTTTGGAGATAGCGCTACTCTTGATGCAAGATTGGTGCTCGGTTTGCCTCGAATGTGCCGTATGCTCAGAAATAGTATTGGAGGCACCCGATGGAACTCCTAGGTGACGTGGGTCATGTGGAATCTCGTTTTGATCTATTTTGAGACAGTGTTAGCGTCGGTGCGAGATAGGTGCACGGTTTGCACTGAACGTACCATAGGCATAGAAATCGCTTTGGACACACTCGATGGGACTCCTAGGTGACGAGGCTCAAGTGGAAGCTCGGTACGGTCCATTTGGAGATAGTGCTACTCTTGGTGCATGATTGGTGCACGATTTGCGTCGAACGTACCGTAGGCTTGGAAATAGTTTTAGAGGCAGTCGATGGAACACCTAGGTTACGTGGGTCATGTGGAATCTTGTTTCGATCTATTTTGAAACAGTGTTAGCGTGGGTGCAAGATAGGAGCTCGGTTTGCGTCAAACATTCCATAGGTTAATAAATCATTTTAGAAGCACCCACGGTACTCCTAGGTGATAAGGGTCTGGTGGAGATCTATTCGGTCCGTTCGGAGATAGTGCTACAAAAGATAGTTGCACGGTTTGCATTGAACGTACCATAGGTCATAAATAGTTTTGGACGCACCCGATGGAACTCGTAAGTGACGTGGGTCATGTGGAATATCGTTTTAGTCCATTTGGAGATAGTGTTTGTGTCAGTGCATGGTTGGAGCACAGTTTGCTCCAAACATACCATAGGCATAGAAATCATTTTGGACGAACTCGATCAGACTCCTAGGTGACGAGGCTCAAGTGGAAGCTCGGTTCAGTCCGTTTGGGGATAGTGCTTCTCTTGATGCAAGATTGGTGCCTAGTTTGCACCAAATGTAGAATAGGCATAGAAATCGTTTTGGACGCATTCGAGAGGACTCCTAGGTGACGAGGCTCAAGTGGAAGCTTGATTTGGTACGTTTGGAGATAGTGCTACTCTTGATGCAAGATTACTGCTTGGTTTGCATCGAATGTGCCATAGGCTCGGAAATAGTATTGGAGCCACCCGATGGAACTCCTAGATGACGTGGGTCATGTGGAATCTCGTTTTAATCTATTTTGAGACAGTGTTAGCGTCGGTGCAAGATAGGTGCATGGTTTGCACTGAACGTACCATAGGCATAGAAATCGCTTTGGACACACTCGATGGGACTCCTAGGTGACGAGGCTCAAGTGGAAGCTCAGTACGGTCCATTTGGAGATAGTGCTACTCTTGATGAATGATTGGTGCACGGTTTGCGTCGAATGTACCGTAGGCTCGGAAATAGTATTGGAGGCACTCGATCGAACACCTAGGTTACGTGGGTAATGTGGAATCTTGTTTCGATCTGTTTTGAAACAGTGTTAGCGTGGGTGCAAGATAGGTGCTCGGTTTGCGTCAAACGTACCATAGGTTAATAAATCATTTTAGAAGCACCCACGATACTCCTAGGTGATTAGGGTCTGGTGGAGATCTGTTCGGTCCGTTCGGAGATAGTGCTACAGAAGATAGGTGCATGGTTTGCATTGAACGTACCATAGGTCATAAATAGTTTCAGACGCACCCGATGGAACTCGTAAGTGACGTGGGTCATGTGGAATATCGTTTTAGTCCATTTGGAGATAGTGTTAGTGTTAGTGCAAGGTTGGAGCACGGTTTGCACCAAACATACCATAGGCATAGAAATCATTTTGGACGAACTCGATCAGACTCCTAGGTGACGAGGCTCAAGTGGAAGCTCGGTTCGGTCCATTTGGGGAAGTGCTTCTCTTGATGCAAGATTGGTGCTTGGTTTGCACCAAATGTAGCATAGGCATACAAATCGTTTTGGACGCACTCGAGGGGACTCCTAGCTGACGAGGCTCAAGTGGAAGCTCGATTCAGTACGTTTGGAGATAGCGCTACTCTTGATGCAAGATTGGTGCTCGGTTTGCGTCGAATGTGTCGTAGGCTCAGAAATAGCATTGGAGGCACCCGATGGAACTCCTAGGTGACGTGGGTCATGTGGAATCTCGTTTTGATCTATTTTGAGACAGTGTTAGCGTCGGTGCGAGATAGGTGCACGGTTTGCACTGAACGTACCATAGGCATAGAAATCGCTTTGGACACACTCGATGGGACTCCTAGGTGACGAGGCTCAAGTGGAAGCTCGGTACGGTCCATTTGGAGATAGTGCTACTCTTGGTGCATGATTGGTGCACGATTTGCGTCGAACGTACCATAGGCTCGGAAATAGTTTTAGAGGTAGTCGATGGAACACCTAGGTTACGTGGGTCATGTGGAATCTTGTTTCGATCTATTTTGAAACAGTGTTAGCGTGGGTGCAAGATAGGGGCTCGGTTTGCGTCAAACATTCCATAGGTTAATAAATCATTTTAGAAGCACCCACGGTACTCCTAGGTGATAAGGGTCTGGTGGAGATCTATTCGGTCCGTTCGGAGATAGTGCTACAAAAGATAGGTGCACGGTTTGCATTGAACGTACCATAGGTCATAAATAGTTTTGGACGCACCCGATGGAACTCGTAAGTGACGTGGGTCATGTGGAATATCGTTTTAGTCCATTTGGAGATAGTGTTTGTGTCAGTGCATGGTTGGAGCACGATTTGCTCCAAACATACCATAGGCATAGAAATCATTTTGGACGAACTCGATCAGACTCCTAGGTGACGAGGCTCAAGTGGAAGCTCGGTTCAGTCCGTTTGGGGATAGTGCTTCTCTTGATGCAAGATTGGTGCTTGGTTTGCACCAAATGTAGAATAGGCATAGAAATCGTTTTGGACGCATTCGAGGGGACTCCTAGGTGACGAGGCTCAAGTGGAAGCTTGATTTGGTACGTTTGGAGATAGTGCTACTCTTGATGCAAGATTACTGCTTGGTTTGCATCGAATGTGCCATAGGCTCGGAAATAGTATTGGAGCCACCCGATGGAACTCCTAGATGACGTGGGTCATGTGGAATCTCATTTTTATCTATTTTGAGACAGTGTTAGCGTCGGTGCAAGATAGGAGCATGGTTTGCACTGAACGTACCATAGGCATAGAAATCGCTTTGGACACACTCGATGGGACTCCTAGGTGACGAGGCTCAAGTGGAAGCTCAGTACGGTCCATTTGGAGATAGTGCTACTCTTGATGAATGATTGGTGCACGGTTTGCGTCGAATGTACCGTAGGCTCGGAAATAGTATTGGAGGCACTCGATCGAACACCTAGGTTACGTGGGTAATGTGGAATCTTGTTTCGATCTGTTTTGAAACAGTGTTAGCGTGGGTGCAAGATAGGTGCTCGGTTTGCGTCAAACGTACCATAGGTTAATAAATCATTTTAGAAGCACCCACGATACTCCTAGGTGATTAGGGTCTGGTGGAGATCTGTTCGGTCCGTTCGGAGATAGTGCTACAGAAGATAGGTGCATGGTTTGCATTGAACGTACCATAGGTCATAAATAGTTTCAGACGCACCCGATGGAACTCGTAAGTGACGTGGGTCATGTGGAATATCGTTTTAGTCCATTTGGAGATAGTGTTAGTGTTAGTGCAAGGTTGGAGCACGGTTTGCACCAAACATACCATAGGCATAGAAATCATTTTGGACGAACTCGATCAGACTCCTAGGTGACGAGGCTCAAGTGGAAGCTCGGTTCGGTCCATTTGGGGAAGTGCTTCTCTTGATGCAAGATTGGTGCTTGGTTTGCACCAAATGTAGCATAGGCATACAAATCGTTTTGGACGCACTCGAGGGGACTCCTAGCTGACGAGGCTCAAGTGGAAGCTCGATTCAGTACGTTTGGAGATAGCGCTACTCTTGATGCAAGATTGGTGCTCGGTTTGCGTCGAATGTGTCGTAGGCTCAGAAATAGCATTGGAGGCACCCGATGGAACTCCTAGGTGACGTGGGTCATGTGGAATCTCGTTTTGATCTATTTTGAGACAGTGTTAGCGTCGGTGCGAGATAGGTGCACGGTTTGCACTGAACGTACCATAGGCATAGAAATCGCTTTGGACACACTCGATGGGACTCCTAGGTGACGAGGCTCAAGTGGAAGCTCGGTACGGTCCATTTGGAGATAGTGCTACTCTTGGTGCATGATTGGTGCACGATTTGCGTCGAACGTACCATAGGCTCGGAAATAGTTTTAGAGGTAGTCGATGGAACACCTAGGTTACGTGGGTCATGTGGAATCTTGTTTCGATCTATTTTGAAACAGTGTTAGCGTGGGTGCAAGATAGGGGCTCGGTTTGCGTCAAACATTCCATAGGTTAATAAATCATTTTAGAAGCACCCACGGTACTCCTAGGTGATAAGGGTCTGGTGGAGATCTATTCGGTCCGTTCGGAGATAGTGCTACAAAAGATAGGTGCACGGTTTGCATTGAACGTACCATAGGTCATAAATAGTTTTGGACGCACCCGATGGAACTCGTAAGTGACGTGGGTCATGTGGAATATCGTTTTAGTCCATTTGGAGATAGTGTTTGTGTCAGTGCATGGTTGGAGCACGATTTGCTCCAAACATACCATAGGCATAGAAATCATTTTGGACGAACTCGATCAGACTCCTAGGTGACGAGGCTCAAGTGGAAGCTCGGTTCAGTCCGTTTGGGGATAGTGCTTCTCTTGATGCAAGATTGGTGCTTGGTTTGCACCAAATGTAGAATAGGCATAGAAATCGTTTTGGACGCATTCGAGGGGACTCCTAGGTGACGAGGCTCAAGTGGAAGCTTGATTTGGTACGTTTGGAGATAGTGCTACTCTTGATGCAAGATTACTGCTTGGTTTGCATCGAATGTGCCATAGGCTCGGAAATAGTATTGGAGCCACCCGATGGAACTCCTAGATGACGTGGGTCATGTGGAATCTCATTTTTATCTATTTTGAGACAGTGTTAGCGTCGGTGCAAGATAGGAGCATGGTTTGCACTGAACGTACCATAGGCATAGAAATCGCTTTGGACACACTCGATGGGACTCCTAGGTGACGAGGCTCAAGTGGAAGCTCGGTACGGTCCATTTGGAGATAGTGCTACTCTTGATGCATGATTGGTGCACGGTTTGCGTCGAATGTACCGTAGGCTCGGAAATAGTATTGGAGGCACTCGATGGAACACCTAGGTTACGTGGGTCATGTGGAATCTTGTTTCGATCTGTTTTGAAACAGTGTTAGCGTGGGTGCAAGATAGGTGCTCGGTTTGCGTCAAACGTACCATAGGTTAATAAATCGTTTTAGAAGCACCCATGGTACTCCTAGGTGATTAGGGTCTGGTGGAGATCTGTTCGGTCCGTTCGGAGATAGTGCTACAGAAGATAGGTGCATGGTTTGCATTGAACGTACCATAGGTCATAAATAGTTTCAGACGCACCCGATGGAACTCGTAAGTGACGTGGGTCATGTGGAATATCGTTTTAGTCCATTTGGAGATAGTGTTAGTGTTAGTGCAAGGTTGGAGCACGGTTTGCACCAAACATACCATAGGCATAGAAATCGTTTTGGATGAACTCGATCAGACTCCTAGGTGACGAGGCTCAAGTGGAAGCTCGGTTCGGTCCATTTGGGGAAGTGCTTCTCTTGATGCAAGATTGGTGCTTGGTTTGCACCAAATGTAGCATAGGCATAGAAATTGTTTTGGACGCACTCGAGGGGACTCCTAGGTGACGAGGCTCAAGTGGAAGCTCGATTCAGTACGTTTGGAGATAGCGCTACTCTTGATGCAAGATTGGTGCTCGGTTTGCGTCGAATGTGTCGTAGGCTCAGAAATAGTATTGGAGGCACCCGATGGAACTCCTAGGTGACATGGGTCATGTGGAATCTTGTTTGATCTATTTTGAGACAGTGTTAGCGTCGGTGCGAGATAGGTGCACGGTTTGCACTGAACGTACCATAGGCATAGAAATCGCTTTGGACACACTCGATGGGACTCCTAGGTGACGAGGCTCAAGTGGAAGCTCGGTACGGTCCATTTGGAGATAGTGCTACTCTTGGTGCATGATTGGTGCACGATTTGCGTCGAACGTACCGTAGGCTCGGAAATAGTGTTAGAGGCAGTCGATGGAACACCTAGGTTACGTGGGTCATGTGGAATCTTGTTTCGATCTATTTTGAAACAGTGTTAGCGTGGGTGCAAGATAGGAGCTCGGTTCGCGTCAAACATTCCATAGGTTAATAAATCATTTTAGAAGCACCCACGGTACTCCTAGGTGATAAGGGTCTGGTGGAGATCTATTCGGTCCGTTCGGAGATAGTGCTACAAAAGATAGGTGCACGGTTTGCATTGAACGTACCATAGGTCATAAATAGTTTTGGACGCACCCGATGGAACTCGTAAGTGACGTGGGTCATGTGGAATATCGTTTTAGTCCATTTGGAGATAGTGTTTGTGTCAGTGCATGGTTGGAGCACGGTTTGCTCCAAACATACCATAGGCATAGAAATCATTTTGGACGAACTCGATCAGACTCCTAGGTGACGAGGCTCAAGTGGAAGCTCGGTTCGGTCCATTTGGGGAAGTGCTTCTCTTGATGCAAGATTGGTGCTTGGTTTGCACCAAATGTAGCATAGGCATAGAAATCGTTTTGGACGCACTTGAGGGGACTCCTAGGTGACGAGGCTCAAGTGGAAGCTCGATTCAGTACGTTTGGAGATAGCGCTACTCTTGATGCAAGATTGGTGCTCGGTTTGCGTCGAATGTGTCGTAGGTTCAGAAATAGTATTGGAGGCACCCGATGGAACTCCTAGGTGACGTGGGTCATGTGGAATCTCGTTTTGATCTATTTTGAGACAGTGTTAGCGTCGGTGCGAGATAGGTGCACGGTTTGCACTGAACGTACCATAGGCATAGAAATCGCTTTGGACACACTCGATGGGACTCCTAGGTGACGAGGCTCAAGTGGAAGCTCGGTACGGTCCATTTGGAGATAGTGCTACTCTTGGTGCATGATTGGTGCACGATTTGCGTCGAACCCTACGCTCAGAAATAGGTTTAGAGGCAGTCGATGGAACACCTAGGTTACGTGGGTCATGTGGAATCTTGTTTCGATCTATTTTGAAACAGTGTTAGCGTGGGTGCAAGATAGGAGCTCGGTTTGCGTCAAACATTCCATAGGTTAATAAATCATTTTAGAAGCACCCACGGTACTCCTAGGTGATAAGGGTCTGGTGGAGATCTATTCAGTCCGTTTGGAGATAGTGCTACAAAAGATAGGTGCACGGTATGCATTGAACGTACCATAGGTCATAAATAGTTTTGGACGCACCCGATGGAACTCGTAAGTGACGTGGGTCATGTGGAATATCGTTTTAGTCCATTTGGAGATAGTGTTTGTGTCAGTGCATGGTTGGAGCATGGTTTGCTCCAAACATACCATAGGCATAGAAATCATTTTGGACGAACTCGATTAGACTCCTAGGTGACGAGGCTCAAGTGGAAGCTCGGTTCAGTCCGTTTGGGGATAGTGCTTCTCTTGATGCAAGATTGGTGCTTGGTTTGCACCAAATGTAGAATAGGCATAGAAATCATTTTGGACGCATTCGAGGGGACTCCTAGGTGACGAGGCTCAAGTGGAAGCTTGATTTGGTACGTTTGGAGATAGTGCTACTCTTGATGCAAGATTACTGCTTGGTTTGCATCGAATGTGCCATAGGCTCGGAAATAGTATTGAGCCACCCGATGGAACTCCTAGATGACGTGGGTCATGTGGAATCTCGTTTTGATCTATTTTGAGACAATGTTAGCGTTGGTGCAAGATAGGTGCATGGTTTGCACTGAACGTACCATAGGCATAGAAATCGCTTTGGACACACTCGATGGGACTCCTAGGTGACGAGGCTCAAGTGGAAGCTCGGTACGGTCCATTTGGAGATAGTGCTACTCTTGATGCATGATTGGTGCACGGTTTGCGTCGAATGTACCGTAGGCTCGGAAATAGTATTGGAGGCACTCGATGGAACACCTAGGTTACGTGGGTCATATGGAATCTTGTTTTGATCTGTTTTGAAACAGTGTTAGCATGGGTGCAAGATAGGTGCTCGGTTTGTGTCAAACGTACCATAGGTTAATAAATCGTTTTAGAAGCACCCACGGTACTCCTAGGTGATTAGGGTCTGGTGGAGATCTGTTCGGTCCGTTCGGAGATAGTGCTACAGAAGATAGGTGCATGGTTTGCATTGAACGTACCATAGGTCATAAATTGTTTTGGACGCACCCGATGGAACTCGTAAGTGACGTGGGTCATGTGGAATATCGTTTTAGTCCATTTGGAGATAGTGTTAGTGTTAGTGCATGGTTGGAGCACGGTTTGCACCAAACATACCATAGGCATAGAAATCGTTTTGGACGAACTCGATCAGACTCCTAGGTGACGAGGCTCAAGTGGAAGCTCGGTTCGGTCCATTTGGGGAAGTGCTTCTCTTGATGCAAGATTGGTGCTTGGTTTGCACCAAATGTAGCATAGGCAAAGAAATCATTTTGGACGCACTCGAGGGGACTCCTAGCTGACGAGGCTCAAGTGGAAGCTCGATTCAGTACGTTTGGAGATAGCGCTACTCTTGATGCAAGATTGGTGCTCGGTTTGCGTCGAATGTGTCGTAGGCTCAAAAATAGTATTGGAGGCACCCGACGGAACTCCTAGGTGACGTGGGTCATGTGGAATCTCGTTTTGATCTATTTTGAGATAGTGTTAGCGTCGGTGCGAGATAGGTGCACGGTTTGCACTGAACGTACCATAGGCATAGAAATCGCTTTGGACACACTCGATGGGACTCCTAGGTGACGAGGCTCAAGTGGAAGCTCGGTACGGTCCATTTGGAGATAGTGCTACTCTTGGTGCATGATTGGTGCACGATTTGCGTCGAACGTACCGTAGGCTCGGAAATAGTTTTAGAGGCAGTCGATGGAACACCTAGGTTACGTGGGTCATGTGGAATCTTGTTTCGATCTATTTTGAAACAGTGTTAGCGTGGGTGCAAGATAGGAGCTCGGTTTGCGTCAAACATTCCATAGGTTAATAAATCATTTTAGAAGCACCCACGGTACTCCTAGGTGATAAGGGTCTGGTGGAGATCAATTCGGTCCGTTCGGAGATAGTGCTACAGAAGATAGGTGCATGGTTTGCATTGAACGTACCATAGGTCATAAATAGTTTTGGACGCACCCGATGGAACTCGTAAGTGACGTGGGTCATGTGGAATATCGTTTTAGTCCATTTGGAGATAGTGTTAGTGTTAGTGCAAGGTTGGAGCACGGTTTGCACCAAACATACCATAGTCATAGAAATCGTTTTGGACGAACTCGATCAGACTCCTAGGTGACGAGGCTCAAGTGGAAGCTGGTTCGGTCCATTTGGGGAAGTGCTTCTCTTGATGCAAGATTGGTGCTTGGTTTGCACCAAATGTAGCATAGGCATAGAAATCATTTTGGACGCACTCGAGGGGACTCCTAGGTGACGAGGCTCAAGTGGAAGCTCGATTCAGTACGTTTGGAGATAGCGCTACTCTTGATGCAAGATTGGTGCTCGGTTTGCCTCGAATGTGCCGTAGGCTCAGAAATAGTATTGGAGGCACCCGATGGAAATCCTAGGTGACGTGGGTCATGTGGAATCTCATTTTGATCTATTTTGAGACAGTGTTAGCGTCGGTGCGAGATAGGTGCACGGTTTGCACTGAACGTACCATAGGCATAGAAATCGCTTTGGACACACTCGATGGGACTCCTAGGTGACGAGGCTCAAGTGGAAGCTCGGTACGGTCCATTTGGAGATAGTGCTACTCTTGGTGCATGATTGGTGCACGATTTGCGTCGAACGTACCGTAGGCTCGGAAATAGTTTTAGAGGCAGTCGATGGAACACCTAGGTTACGTGGGTCATGTGGAATCTTGTTTCGATCTATTTTGAAACAGTGTTAGCGTGGGTGCAAGATAGGAGCTCGGTTTGCGTCAAACATTCCATAGGTTAATAAATCATTTTAGAAGCACCCACGGTACTCCTAGGTGATAAGGGTCTGGTGGAGATCTATTCGGTCCGTTCGGAGATAGTGCTACAGAAGATAGGTGCATGGTTTGCATTGAACGTACCATAGGTCATAAATAGTTTTGGACGCACCCGATGGAACTCGTAAGTGACGTGGGTCATGTGGAATATCGTTTTAGTCCATTTGGAGATAGTGTTAGTGTTAGTGCAAGGTTGGAGCACGGTTTGCACCAAACATACCATAGTCATAGAAATCGTTTTGGACGAACTCGATCAGACTCCTAGGTGACGAGGCTCAAGTGGAAGCTCGGTTCGGTCCATTTGGGGAAGTGCTTCTCTTGATGTAAGATTGGTGCTTGGTTTGCACCAAATGTAGCATAGGCATAGAAATCGTTTTGGACGCACTCGAGGGGACTCCTAGGTGACGAGGCTCAAGTGGAAGCTCGATTCAGTACGTTTGGAGATAGCGCTACTCTTGATGCAAGATTGGTGCTCGGTTTGCCTCGAATGTGCCGTAGGCTCAGAAATAGTATTGGAGGCACCCGATGGAAATCCTAGGTGACGTGGGTCATGTGGAATCTCATTTTGATCTATTTTGAGACAGTGTTAGCGTCGGTGCGAGATAGGTGCATGGTTTGCACTGAATGTACCATAGGCATAGAAATCGCTTTGGACACACTCGATGGGACTCCTAGGTGACGAGGCTCAAGTGGAAGCTCGGTACGGTCCATTTGGAGATAGTGCTACTCTTGGTGCATGATTGGTGCACGATTTGCGTCGAACGTACCGTAGGCTCGGAAATAGTTTTAGAGGCAGTCGATGGAACACCTAGGATACGTGGGTCATGTGGAATCTTGTTTCGATCTATTTTGAAACAGTGTTAGCGTGGGTGCAAGATAGGAGCTCGGTTTGCGTCAAACATTCCATAGGTTAATAAATCATTTTAGAAGCACCCACAGTACTCCTAGGTGATAAGGGTCTGGTGGAGATCTATTCGGTCCGTTCAGAGATAGTGCTACAAAAGATAGGTGCACGGTTTGCATTGAACGTACCATAGGTCATAAATAGTTTTGGACGCACCCGATGGAACTCGTAAGTGACGTGGGTCATGTGGAATATCGTTTTAGTCCATTTGGAGATAGTGTTTGTGTCAGTGCATGGTTGGAGCACGGTTTGCTCCAAACATACCATATGATATGAACCCGCTAGGGTTTATGGACGATCTTTCGATGAGAGGCGTGAGATCACTCGATTTGGTGGATGGAGATGACGTTCACGGCCCGACTACAGCCTTCCAAGACCGCGCCTTAGCAACCGATACACCACCTCCAAAGGCTGTCACGATCTTGTGAAGCGCGACAACCAGCCACTAGGGCTCCCGTCCTGCAAGCAATCGAAGAACTAGCAAGAACAAGGAAACAAGCACTGAATTTGCAAGATGAAATTGAAAGCCTCAGACTGAATCTTATTATGAGTGGAGTTCTGTAGACAAGGAGACGGGTGGCTGGATCAGCACACGCGCCTACAAGCAAGTAGCAAAGGCTAAACTTGATCTAAACAAAACCCAAGTGTTCCTGGTGGCGGCTAAGGGGTATATAATGTGTGGAGGACGACCACAAGAGAGTTTGGGTCGTGCTCCAACCCTAGGACGCGTCCCTACTGGACTCTAAAAGATACAAGCCCATTGGGCTAACTTAAGGTGGCACAGCACCCTGGACAGAATAGACCTCTCGGTGATTTTTAGACTGTTGACGCCGTTTCTGAACAGGTATGAGTATGAGGTCAGATCCGTATGAAAGTAGACTTTATTAGCTTTCCAACAAGTCCAGAATCACCCCAATCCGACTCCGTATGTAACTGTGGCGACCGTCACAAGTTGGAGGTGTGCTGCAGTCCGAATCCAGCCTACGCGAGTTCTTTTCCCTTTCGGTCTTCTCCTTGATTCCTAATCAAAACAAGAGTGCACGTGTCTCCAAGATCTAAACAGGATGGACAAGAGCTCAAGAAGGAACTCACTTGATGATTAAGTGTTCGAGCACGAGCACGGGTAATAGGACCAGCAGGTGTCGGCGTGGACGGTGTGGATGTATGATCGGTGTTGATGTCCTCATCATCCTCCCTTTCTTGAATTTGAGTCGTCCTCGACTCAAGCTCATCTTCCTCACCCAAATAAGGCTTCAAATCTGCAATGTTAAATGTGGGACTAACCCCAAAATCTGCAGGAAGATCAAGCTTATATGCATTCTCATTTATTCGTTGCATCACTTTAAAAGGACCATCCGCTCTAGGCATCAATTTTGATTTTCTTAATTCAGGAAACCTATCCTTTCGCAAATGCAACCAAACCCAATCTCCAGGTTCAAGAATCAATTCCCTTCTACCTTTATCTACAGCAAATTTGTACTTAGCATTCATGCGCTCTATGTTTTCTTTAGTGGTTTCATGTAGTTTTAGCATCAATTCAGCACGTTGCTTAGCATCAAAATTCAACTTTTCAGAACTTGGCAATGGCATTAAATCAATAGGAGCACGTGGTAACAAGCCATAAACAATCTCAAAGGGACACATCTTCGTAGTAGAATGCAGCGAACGATTATAAGCAAACTCAATATGAGGCAAACAATCTTCCCACATCTTAATATTCTTCTTTAAAACAGTCCTTAACATAGTAGACAAAGTTCTATTCACAACTTCAGTTTGACCATCAGTTTGGGGGTGACAAGTGGTGGAAAATAAAAGCTTAGTCCCCAATTTGGCCCATAAAGTTCTCCAAAAATGGCTAAGAAATTTAGCATCACGATCAGAAACAATTGTATTTGGCACTCCATGCAAGCGAACAACTTCTCGAAAGAACAAATCAGCAATATTTGTAGCATCATCAGTTTTATGACATGGTATGAAATGTGCCATTTTAGAGAATCGATCCACAACCATAAAAACACTATCTCGCCCTTTCCTAGTCCGTGGCAATCCCAACACAAAATCCATAGAAATATCCTCCCAAGGAGCACTAGGAACAGGAAGAGGCATATACAAACCGTGTGGATTCAACCGGGACTTAGCCTTTTGACATGTTGTGCAGCGAGCAACAAATCTCTCCACGTCTCGTCGCATCTTTGGCCAAAAGAAATGACCAGCAAGAATGTCCTCCGTCTTCTTCGCTCCAAAATGCCCCATCAAGCCACCTCCATGCGCTTCCTGCAGCAACAACAAGCGAACGGAGCTAGCTGGAATGCATAGCTTGTTAGCTCTAAACACAAACCCATCATTGAGGATGAATTTGTTCCACGTTTTCCCATCTTTACAATGCAGCAGCACTTCTTTAAAATCAGCATCATGAGCATATCGGTCTTTAATTGTTTCTAACCCAAAGATCTTGTAATCAAGTTGATTCAGCAAAGTATATCTCCTAGACAATGCATCTGCAATGATATTATCCTTCCCTTTCTTGTGTTTGATAACATAAGGAAAAGATTCAATAAATTCAACCCATTTTGCATGTCTACGATTCAGTTTTCCTTGACTACGAATATGCTTCAAAGATTCATGATCAGAATGTATAACAAATTCTTTGGGCCACAAATAATGCTGCCATGTTTCTAATGTCCGCACTAGAGCATATAATTCCTTATCATATGTAGAATAATTAAGAATAGGCCCGCTCAATTTCTCACTAAAGTATGCAACAGGTTTTCCTTCTTGTAACAAAACACCACCCAATCCAATTCCACTCGCATCACATTCAAGCTCAAAAGTCTTATTAAAATCAGGGAGTTGGAGTAGAGGTGCATGTGTTAACTTATCTTTCAGCACATGGAAGGCGTGCTCTTGTGCTTTGTCCCAAGAAAAGGGCACTCCCTTCTTTGTAAGCTCATTCAATGGTGCAGCAATGGTGCTGAAGTCCTTCACAAAACGGCGATAGAAACCAGCAAGTCCTAGGAAACTCCGCACTTGTGTGACCGTCGTGGGTACAGGCCATCCTTGTATAGCTTCCACCTTGGCTTTATCAACCTCAATTCCCTGTGGAGTGACAACATAGCCAAGAAACGATACTCGATCGGTGCAGAAAGTGCACTTCTCAAGGTTACCAAACAAACGTGCATCACGTAGAGCATTGAAAACAGCACGTAAGTGATCAAGGTGTTCATCAATGGATTTGCTATAAATCAGTATATCATCAAAGTAGACGACAACAAATTTCCCAATGAAAGCACGCAAAACCTCGTTCATTAATCTCATGAAAGTACTAGGTGCATTAGTTAACCCAAAAGGCATGACTAACCACTCATATAGACCGAACTTGGTTTTGAAAGCAGTTTTCCATTCATCTCCCAATTTCATACGAATCTGGTGGTACCCACTACGCAAATCAACCTTTGAAAACACAACGGCACCACTCAATTCATCAAGCATATCATCTAATCGTGGAATAGGGTGTCGATATCGAATGGTGATATTATTAATAGCCCTACAATCAACACACATGCGCCATGTTCCATCTTTCTTAGGCACTAAAATCACTGGAACAGCACAAGGACTAAGAGACTCACGCACATAACCTTTGTCTAGTAGTTCTTGCACTTGTCGCTGAATTTCCTTCGTTTCCTTTGGATTTGTCCTGTATGGCGCACGGTTTGGCAAAGATGCTCCAGGGATAAGATCAATTTGGTGCTCAATCCCTCGTATTGGTGGCAGCCCCGCTGGTATCTCAATGGGAAACACATCAGAATACTCCTGCAAAATGTTAGCAACAGCAGGGGGCAAAGAACGTTGCATATCCTCAAATGAAATCAAAGCATCCTTGCATACCAAAGCATAAGCAACAGAGGTGGATGCATTGAACTCATTAATATCAGATTTTGTAGCAAGCATACAACGTCCTTTCAATGTTATCTCATCTTTGTCATCAACAACAGATTTGTCACTCTCGCTCTTTGCTTTTGCAGCCTTAGTAACATCAGATTGCATAATAGCTTCAGGAGACATAGGATGCAACACAATTTTTCGATCATGGTATAGAAACGAATATTGATTTGATCTACCATGATGCATCGAATCTCTATCAAATTGCCATGGTCTACCTAGCAGAATATTGCAAGCTTGCATAGGCACAACATCACATTCAACAATATCTTTGTATGATCCGATAGCAAAATTGATTCACACCAGTCTCGTTACCTTTGCCTTACCACTGTTGTTCAGCCATTGGATGTAGTAGGGATGGGGATGTGGTTTGGTGGTGAGAGCGAGCTTCTGTACCATGTCGGTACTTGCCAAGTTGTTGCAGCTACCTCCATCAATGATCATGCGACACGAACGCTCCTTGATGACACACTTTGTTTGGAATAAAGTGTGTCGCTGATTTTGCTCAGCCTTCTCCATTTGTGCACTAAGAACTCGCTGTACAATCAAGCTCTCATAGTGCTCCGCGTCACCTGCATTGATGTGTTCTTCTATGTGTTCCTCACTACCTGCATAGTCAGCCGCAAGCAATGCAAGTGTATCTTCATCAAAATCACTAGCAGATGAACACTCACCATCATCCTTGACAATCATAACACGCTTGTTTGGGCAGTCACGCATCATATGGCCATATCCCTTGCACCGATGACATTGTATGTTGCTTGTTCTACCTGTCGATGCCACGGATGAAGTACTCGCAGCTGGCTTTTGCGATGTCTTCACTACTGAATTGGTGGGGGCAGCTCGAGTCTTGTCACTAGATGATGGCGTAGGAGTACGTGTAGACGGAGTTGTAGATGGGCGCGGCTGCCATGAACTAGCTTTCCCTGCAGAAACATTAGTCCTTGCGCTAGCACGTCGTCCCTGCACTTCCCGTTCAGCTTTACAAGCAAGATGAAACATTTTGGTTACGTTATTGTATTCTTTGTAAGCGAGGATATCCTGAATTTCCCGATTTAATCCACCTAAAAATCTAGCCATAGCAGGTTCCTCATCCTCCTCTAAATTACAACGCAACATACCCGTTTGTAATTCCTGATAGTATTCTTCTACACATTTAGAACCTTGTCTCAATTGCTGCAACTTATTTATCATATCACGGGCATAGTAAGATGGAACAAATCTAGCTCTCATGGCTCGTTTCAGTGCATTCCAAGTTCTAGGTATGTTATTAGGATTTTTCTTGCCATATTCGATCCACCAAACAGAAGCAAAATCTGTGAACTCACTAGTAGCAGCCCTAACACGCGTGTTCTCAGGAAATTCATGGCATGCAAACTTTTGATCAACAGCAATCTCCCAAGTAATGTATGCATCAGGGTCATATTTACCATCAAAAGGAGGTATTTTAAATTTAATCTTACTAAAAGCATCATCATTATTGTGTACCTCGCGTCGGCGGCGGCCACCCATACCTCTACGGTTGTGACGTAGGCGACGTCGATCACGAGTGTCTCGATCATCATGTTCAGTATCACCTGTGTATTCTTCATCATAACTACCATCCTCTCAATCTTCCTCCTTTTCTTTTTTATGCTGGTCTTTATCATTGTTGTGGAGGTCATCAAAATGCCTCAGCAGAGCAGCAAGGCTTTTGTCCACACTAGCAATGGACTGCTCCAAACCTGCAAGCTTGTTGTTTGCGGCAATCTGAGTAGCCTCCAACTGCCCAAGTTTGTCATTTGTCACCTGCAAGTCATTATCAAGTCCCTCTGTGTGCAACTTCACTTTCCTTTCAAAATGTTGTATGATGCCCTTTGTGCGAGGCGAATGTGGAATTTGGTTATCTTCGTCGGTCCCTGACATGGTTCAAAGACAAAGACAACAAGAAGACAAGTGAAGAAATAAAAGCCCTACAACTACTAGGATGTAGCTACAGCAAGTCGCTCACTCTCCACCTATTACACAAGTTCTTACCAGTTCTTACCTTGCTCGACAGGAGGGGTCATCTACCAACAAGTCTGCAGCAATGGATGAAGTGTATCGGTGCCGCAGCACGAGACCTGTCAAGCTGTAGAATATGTGGAGCTATAGGTGGGCTGAAACAAGGAACGAACTAGCACCACGTTAGTTACAAAAAGCAAGCTGAATAATCGTTCAACCGGCGGTACTGTGCTGGTCCTAGTCTAGACCGTGCTAGAGACGCGAGCCTGGACACAAAAGAGAGCACAACACACCACCCAAAGTGAACGAAGAATCTAAGATCAGCCCCTCTTCTTTTCTTTTGCTTCTTTCTTTTTCTTTTTTTTTTTCTTTTTCTTTTTTTTTCTTTTTCTTTTTTTTTTCTTTTTTTTTGAATATTTTTTTTTCAGGGGCACTCAAAACTGATTATATGAACAAGAACACTCCCAAAGAGCGACTCAGCACACACACTTTTTCTGAAAGGGCAGGGGTATTCCGGTAAAAAAAAATACTCTCTCTCTCTCTCTCTCTAGAGTAAGCCACTCGTTTAGATATGAATACTTGCTGCGTGGTTCGTTTGATATTTGTAGCACAGGGTGAACTGATTCCTCGTCTGATTAGAACTTCTAATTCTACTCGGACTTGGCCAACAGCGAGGAATACCCGATTCCTTGATCCGACTCAAACTTGAAAACCTACTTGGATTCGGCCAACAGAGAAGAACAACCGATTCCTTGTCCGATTCAAACTTCAAACCCTACTTGGATTCGACCAACAGAGAGACTATATGATAGCGCGTGTTGTGATAGAACGTGACAAGAACTCGAAACTCTAAAGGACTAAAACTAAGACCAGCAACTTGACACAACCGATGCAACCGACGACTCAACAAGCCCTAACTAGGTAGCACTAGCCACGGCCCAAAAGTCTATAGGATTGTAGGAAACTAATCTACTAATTGTTTTTTTGGCTTTTCTGGACTATAGGAAATTAAAAACAGCGAAGGATTGGAAGTCTCTCACCGATCAACCTTGCTCTGATTACCAACTGATATGAACCCGCTAGGGTTTATGGACGATCTTTCGATGAGAGGCGTGAGATCACTCGATTTGGTGGATGGAGATGACGTTCACGGCCCGACTACAGCCTTCCAAGACCGCGCCTTAGCAACCGATACACCACCTCCAAAGGCTGTCACGATCTTGTGGAGCGCGACAACCAGCCACTAGGGCTCCCGTCCTGCAAGCAATCGAAGAACTAGCAAGAACAAGGAAACAAGCACTGAATTTGCAAGATGAAATTGAAAGCCTCAGACTGAATCTTATTATGAGTGGAGTTCTGTAGACAAGGAGACGGGTGGCTGGATCAGCACACGCGCCTACAAGCAAGTAGCAAAGGCTAAACTTGATCTAAACAAAACCCAAGTGTTCCTGGTGGCGGCTAACGGGTATATAATGTGTGGAGGACGACCACAAGAGAGTTTGGGTCGTGCTCCAACCCTAGGACGCGTCCCTACTGGACTCTAAAAGATACAAGCCCATTGGGCTAACTTAAGGTGGCGCAGCACCCTGGATAGAATAGACCTCTCGGTGATTTTTAGACTGTTGACGCCGTTTCTGAACAGGTATGAGTATGAGGTCAGATCCGTATGAAAGTAGACTTTATTAGCTTTCCAACAAGTCCAGAATCACCCCAATCCGACTCCGTATGTAACTGTGGCGACCGTCACAAGTTGGAGGTGTGCTGCAGTCCGAATCCAGCCTACGCGAGTTCTTTTCCCTTTCGGTCTTCTCCTTGATTCCTAATCAAAACAAGAGTGCACGTGTCTCCAAGATCTAAACAGGATGGACAAGAGCTCAAGAAGGAACTCACTTGATGATTAAGTGTTCGAGCACGAGCACGGGTAATAGGACCAGCAGGTGTCGGCGTGGACGGTGTGGATGTATGATCGGTGTTGATGCCCTCATCACCATAGGCATAGAAATCATTTTGGACGAACTCGATCAGACTCCTAGGTGACGAGGCTCAAGTGGAAGCTCGGTTCAGTCCGTTTGGGGATAGTACTTCTCTTGTTGCAAGATTGGTGCCTGGTTTGCACCAAATGTAGAATAGGCATAGAAATCGTTTTGGACGCATTCGAGAGGACTCCTAGGTGATGAGGCTCAAGTGGAAGCTTGATTTGGTACGTTTGGAGATAGTGCTACTCTTAATGCAAGATTACTGCTTGGTTTGCATCGAATGTGCCATAGGCTCAGAAATAGTATTGGAGCCACCCGTTGGAACTCCTACGTGGGTCGTGTGGAATATCGTTTTAGTCCATTTGGAGATAGTGTTAATGTCAGTGCAAGGTTGGAGCACGGTTTGCTTGGAACATACCATAGGCATAGAAATTATTTTGGACGAACTCGATGAGACTCCTAGGTGACGAGGCTTAACTGGAAGCTCGGTTCAGTCCGTTTGGGGATAGTGCTTCTCTTGATGCAAGCTTGGTGCTTGGTTTGCACCAAATGTAGAATAGGCATAGAAATCGTTTTGGACGCACTCGAGGGTACTCCTAGGTGACGAGGCTCAAGTGGAAGCTCGATTTGGTACGTTTGGAGATAGTGCTACTCTTGATGCAAGATTACTGCTTGGTTTGCGTCGAATGTGCCATAGGCTCAAAAATAGCATTGGAGGCACCCGATGGAACTCCTAGGTGACGTGGGTCATGTGGAATCTCGTTTTGATCTATTTTGAGACAGTGTTAGCATCGGTGCAAGATTGGTGTACGGTTTGCACTGAACGTACCATAGGCATAGAAATCGCTTTGGACACACTCGATGGGACTCCTAGGTGACGAGGCTCAAGTGGAAGCTCAGTACGGTCCATTTAGAGATAGTGCTACTCTTGGTGCATGATTGGTGCACGGTTTGCGTCGAGCGTACCGTAGGCTCGGAAATAGTATTGGAGGCAGTCGATGGAACACCTAGGTTACGTGGGTCATGTGGAATCTTGTTTTGATCTGTTTTGAAACAGTGTTAGCGTGGGTGCAAGATAGGTGCTCGGTTTGCGTCAAACGTACCATAGGTTAATAAATCGTTTTAGAAGCACCCATGGTACTCCTAGGTGATGAGGCTCTGGTGCAGATCTGTTCGGTCCGTTTGGAGATAGTGCTACAGAAGATAGGTGCACGGCTTGCATTGAACGAACCATAGGTCATAAATAGTCTTAGACGCACCCGATGGAACTCATAAGTGACGTGGATCGTGTGGAATATCGTTTTAGTCCATTTGGAGATAGTGTTAGTGTCAGTGCAAGGTTGGAGCACGGTTTGCTCGGAACATACCATAGGCATAGAAATCATTTTGGATGAACTCGATCAAACTCCTAGGTGACGAGGCTCAAGTGGAAGCTCGGTTTGGTCCATTTGGGGATAGTGCTTCTCTTGATGCAAGATTGGTGCTTGGTTTGCACCAAATGTAGAATAGGTTTAAAATCATTTTGGACGCACTCGAGGGGACTCCTTGGTGACGAGGCTCAAGTGGAAGCTCGATTTGGTACGTTTGGAGATAGTGCTACTCTTGATGCAAGATTACTGCTTGGTTTGCGTCGAATGTGCCATAGGCTCGGAAATAGTATTGGAGGTACCCGATGGAACTCCTAGGTGACGTGGGTCATGTGGAATCTCGTTTTGATCTATTTTGAGATAGTGTTAGCGTCCGTGCAAGATAGGTGCACGGTTTGGACTGAACGTACCATAGGCATAGAAATCGCTTTGGACACACTCGATGGGACTCTCAGGTGACGAGGCTCAAGTGGAAGCTTGGTACGGTCCAGTTGGAGATAGTGCTACTCTTGATGCATGATTGGTGCATGGTTTGTGTCGAACATACCGTAGGGTCGGAAATAGTATTAGAGGCACTCGATGGAACTCCTAGGTTACGTGGGTCATGTGGAATCTTGTTTCGATCTGTTTTGAAACAGTGTTAGCGTGGGTGCAAGATAGGTGCTGGGTTTGCATCAAACGTACCATAGGTTAATAAATCATTTTAGAAGATTCCACGGTACTACTAGGTGATGAGGGTCTGGTGGAGATCTGTTTGGTCTGTTTGGAGATAGTGCTACAGAAGATTGGTGCACGGTTTGCATTGAACGTACCATAGGTCAGAAATAGTTTTGGACGCACCCGATGGAACTCTTAAGTGACGTGGGTCGTGTGGAATATCGTTTTAGTCCATTTGGAGATAGTGTTAATGTCAGTGCAAGGTTGGAGCACGGTTTGCTCAGAACATACCATAGGCATAGAAATCGTTTTGGACGAACTCGATCAGACTCCTAGGTGACGAGGCTCAAGTGGAAGCTCGGTTCGGTCCGTTTGGGGATAGTGCTTCTCTTGATGCAAGACTCGTGCTTGGTTTGCACCAAATGTAGAATAGGCATAGAAATCATTTTGGACGCACTCGAGGGGACTCCTAGGTGACGAGGCTCAAGTGGAAGCTCGATTTGGTACATTTGGAGATAGTGCTACTCTTGATGCAAGATTACTGCTTGGTTTGCGTCGAATGTGCCATAGGCTCAGAAATAGTATTTGAGGCACCCGATGGAACTCCTAGGTGACATGGGTCATGTGGAATCTCGTTTTGATCTATTTTGAGACAGTGTTAGCGTCGGTGCAAGATTGGTGCACGGTTTGCACTAAACGTACCATAGGCTTAGAAATCGCTTTGGACACACTTGATGGGACACCTAGGTGACGAGGCTCAAGTGGAAGCTCGGTACGGTCCATTTGGAGATAGTGCTACTCTTGATGCATGATTGGTGCACGGTTTACGTCGAACATACCTTAGGCTCGGAAATAGTATTGGAGGCACCCGATGGAACTCCTAGGTTACATGGGTCATGAGGAATCTTGTTTCGATCTGTTTTGAAACAGTGTTAGCGTGGGTGCAAGATAGGTGCTGGGTTTGCGTCAATCGTACCATAGGTTAATAAATCGATTTAGAAGATTCCACGGTACTCCTAGGTGGTGAGGGTCTCGTGGAGATCTGTTCGGTCCGTTTGGAGATAGTGCTACAGAAGATTGGTGCACAGTTTGCATTGAACGTACCATAGGTCATAAATAGTTTTGGACGCACACGATGGAACTCATAAGTGACGTGGGTCGTGTGGAATATCGTTTTAGTCCATATGGAGATAGTGTTAATGTCAGTGCAAGGTTGGAGCATGGTTTGCTTGGAACATACCATAGGCATAGAAATCATTTTGGACGAACTCGATCAGACTCCTAGGTGACGAGGCTCAAGTGGAAGCTCGGTTCAGTCCGTTTGGGGATAGTGCTTCTCTTGATGCAAGATTGGAGCTTGGTTTGCACTGAACGTACCAAAGGCATAGAAATCGCTTGGTTTGCACCAAATGTAGAATAGGCATAGAAATCATTTTGGACGCACTCGAGGGGACTCCTAGGTGACGAGGATCAAGTGGAAGCTCGATTTGGTACATTTGGAGATAGTGCTACTCTTGATGCAAGATTACTGCTTGGTTTGCGTCGAATGTGCCATAGGCTCAGAAATAGTATTTGAGGCACCCGATGGAACTCCTAGGTGACATGGGTCATGTGGAATCTCGTTTTGATCTATTTTGAGACAGTGTTAGCGTCGGTGCAAGATAGGTGCACGGTTTGCACTAAACGTACCATAGGCTTAGAAATCGCTTTGGACACACTTGATGGGACACCTAGGTGACGAGGCTCAAGTGGAAGCTCGGTACGGTCCATTTGGAGATAGTGCTACTCTTGATGCAAGATTACTGCTTGGTTTGCGTCGATTCTGCCATGGGCTCAGAAATAGTATTGGAGGCACCTGATGGAACTCCTAGGTGACGTGGGTCATGTGGAATCTCGTTTTGATCTATTTTGAGACATTGTTAGCGTCGTTGCAAGATAGGTGCACGGTTTGCACTGAACGTACCATAGGCATAGAAATCGCTTTGGACACACTCGATGGGACTCCTAGGTGACGAGGCTCAAGTGGAAGCTCGGTATGGTCCATTTGGAGATAGTGCTACTCTTGATGCATGATTGGTGCACGGTTTACGTCGAACATACCGTAGGCTCGGAAATAGTATTGGAGGTTGTCGATGGAACACCTAGGTTACGTGGGTCATGTGGAACCTTGTTTCGATCTGTTTTGAAACAGTGTTAGCGTGGGTGCAAGATAGGTGCTCGGTTTGCTTCAATCGTACCATTGGTTAATAAATCATTTTAGAAGATTCCATGGTACTCCTAGGTGATGAGGGTCTGGTGGAGATCTGTTTGGTCTGTTTGGAGATAGTGCTACAGAAGATAGGTGCACAGTTTGCATTGAACGTACCATAGATCATAAATAGTTTTGGACGCACCCGAGAACTCGTAAGTGACGTGGGTCGTGTGGAATATCGTTTTAGTCCATTTGGAGATAGTGTTAGTGTCAGTGCAAGGTTGGAGCACGGTTTGCTTGGAACATACCATAGGCATAGAAATTATTTTGGACGAACTCGATCAGACTCCTAGGTGACAAGGCTCAACTGGAAGCTCGGTTCAGTACGTTTGGAGATAGTGCTTCTCTTGATGCGAGATTGGTGCTTGGTTTGCACCAAGTGTAGAATAGGCATAGAAATCATTTTGGAGGCACTCGAGGGGACTCCTAGGTGACGAGGCTCAAGTGGAAGCTCGATTCGGTACATTTGGAGATAGTGCTACTCTTGATGCAAGATTGGTGCTTGGTTTGCGTCGAATGTGCCGTAGGCTCAGAAATAGTATTGGAGGCACCGATGGAACTCCTAGATGACGTCTGTCATGTGGAATCTTGCTTTGATCTATTTTGAGATAGTGTTAGTGTCGGTGCAAGATAGGTGCATGGTTTGCACTGAACGTACCATAGGCATAGAAATCATTTTGGACACACTCGATGGGACTCCTAGGTGACGAGGCTCAAGTGGAAGCTCGGTACGGTCCATTTGGAGATAGTGCTACTCTTGATGCATGATTGGTGCACGGTTTACGTCGAACATACCGTAGGCTCGGAAATAGTATTGGAGGCACCCGATGGAACTCCTAGGTTACATGGGTCATGAGGAATCTTGTTTCGATCTGTTTTGAAACAGTTTTAGCGTGGGTGCAAGATAGGTGCTGGGTTTGCGTCAATCGTACCATAGGTTAATAAATCGATTTAGAAGATTCCACGGTACTCCTAGGTGGTGAGGGTCTCGTGGAGATCTGTTCGGTCCGTTTGGAGATAGTGCTACAGAAGATTGGTGCACAGTTTGCATTGAACGTACCATAGGTCATAAATAGTTTTGGACGCACACGATGGAACTCATAAGTGACGTGGGTCGTGTGGAATATCGTTTTAGTCCATTTGGAGATAGTGTTAATGTCAGTGCAAGGTTGGAGCATGGTTTGCTTGGAACATACCATAGGCATAGAAATCATTTTGGACGAACTCGATCAGACTCCTAGGTGACGAGGCTCAAGTGGAAGCTCGGTTCAGTCCGTTTGGGGATAGTGCTTCTCTTGATGCAAGATTGGAGCTTGGTTTGCATTGAACGTACCAAAGGCATAGAAATCGCTTTGGACACACTCGATGGGACTCTCAGGTGACGAGGCTCAAGTGGAAGCTCGGTACGGTCCAGTTGGAGATAGTGCTACTCTTGATGCATGATTGGTGCATGGTTTGCGTCGAACGTACCGTAGGCTCGGAAATAGTATTGGAGGCACTCGATAGAACTCCTACGTGGGTCGTGTGGAATATCGTTTTAGTCCATTTGGAGATAGTGTTAATGTCAGTGCAAGGTTGGAGCACGGTTTGCTTGGAACATACCATAGGCATAGAAATTATTTTGGACGAACTCGATGAGACTCCTAGGTGACGAGGCTTAACTGGAAGCTCGGTTCAGTCCGTTTGGGGATAGTGCTTCTCTTGATGCAAGCTTGGTGCTTGGTTTGCACCAAATGTAGAATAGGCATAGAAATCGTTTTGGACGCACTCGAGGGTACTCCTAGGTGACGAGGCTCAAGTAGAAGCTCGATTTGGTACGTTTGGAGATAGTGCTACTCTTGATGCAAGATTACTGCTTGGTTTGCGTCGAATGTGCCATAGGCTCAAAAATAGCATTGGAGGCACACGATGGAACTCCTAGGTGACGTGGGTCATGTGGAATCTCGTTTTGATCTATTTTGAGACAGTGTTAGCATCGGTGCAAGATTGGTGTACGGTTTGCACTGAACGTACCATAGGCATAGAAATCGCTTTGGACACACTCGATGGGACTCCTAGGTGACGAGGCTCAAGTGGAAGCTCAGTACGGTCCATTTAGAGATAGTGCTACTCTTGGTGCATGATTGGTGCACGGTTTGCGTCGAGCGTACCGTAGGCTCGGAAATAGTATTGGAGGCAGTCGATGGAACACCTAGGTTACGTGGGTCATGTGGAATCTTGTTTTGATCTGTTTTGAAACAGTGTTAGCGTGGGTGCAAGATAGGTGCTCGGTTTGCGTCAAACGTACCATAGGTTAATAAATCGTTTTAGAAGCACCCACGGTACTCCTAGGTGATGAGGCTCTGGTGGAGATCTGTTCGGTCCGTTTGGAGATAGTGCTACAGAAGATAGGTGCACGGCTTGCATTGAACGAACCATAGGTCATAAATAGTCTTAGACGCACCCGATGGAACTCATAAGTGACGTGGGTCGTGTGGAATATCGTTTTAGTCCATTTGGAGATAGTGTTAGTGTCAGTGCAAGGTTGGAGCACGGTTTGCTCGGAACATACCATAGGCATAGAAATCATTTTGGATGAACTCGATCAAACTCCTAGGTGACGAGGCTCAAGTGGAAGCTCGGTTTGGTCCATTTGGGGATAGTGCTTCTCTTGATGCAAGATTGGTGCTTGGTTTGCACCAAATGTAGAGTAGGTTTAAAATCATTTTGGACGCACTCGAGGGGCCTCCTTGGTGACGAGGCTCAAGTGGAAGCTCGATTTGGTACGTTTGGAGATAGTGCTACTCTTGATGCAAGATTACTGCTTGGTTTGCGTCGAATGTGCCATAGGCTCGGAAATAGTATTGGAGGTACCCGATGGAACTCCTAGGTGACGTGGGTCATGTGGAATCTCGTTTTGATCTATTTTGAGATAGTGTTAGCGTCCGTGCAAGATAGGTGCACGGTTTGGACTGAACGTACCATAGGCATAGAAATCGCTTTGGACACACTCGATGGGACTCTCAGGTGACGAGGCTCAAGTGGAAGCTTGGTACGGTCCAGTTGGAGATAGTGCTACTCTTGATGCATGATTGGTGCACGGTTTGTGTCGAACATACCGTAGGGTCGGAAATAGTATTAGAGGCACTCGATGGAACTCCTAGGTTACGTGGGTCATGTGGAATCTTGTTTCGATCTGTTTTGAAACAGTGTTAGCGTGGGTGCAAGATAGGTGCTGGGTTTGCATCAAACGTACCATAGGTTAATAAATCATTTTAGAAGATTCCACGGTACTACTAGGTGATGAGGGTCTGGTGGAGATCTGTTCGGTCTGTTTGGAGATAGTGCTATAGAAGATTGGTGCACGGTTTGCATTGAACGTACCATAGGTCAGAAATAGTTTTGGACGCACCCGATGGAACTCTTAAGTGACGTGGGTCGTGTGGAATATCGTTTTAGTCCATTTGGAGATAGTGTTAATGTCAGTGCAAGGTTGGAGCACGGTTTGCTCAGAACATACCATAGGCGTAGAAATCATTTTGGACGAACTCGATCAGACTCCTAGGTGACGAGGCTCAAGTGGAAGCTCGGTTCGGTCCGTTTGGGGATAGTGCTTCTCTTGATGCAAGACTCGTGCTTGGTTTGCACCAAATGTAGAATAGGCATAGAAATCATTTTGGACGCACTCGAGGGGACTCCTAGGTGACGAGGCTCAAGTGGAAGCTCGATTTGGTACATTTGGAGATAGTGCTACTCTTGATGCAAGATTACTGCTTGGTTTGCGTCGAATGTGCCATAGGCTCAGAAATAGTATTTGAGGCACCCGATGGAACTCCTAGGTGACATGGGTCATGTGGAATCTCGTTTTGATCTATTTTGAGACAGTGTTAGCGTCGGTGCAAGATTGGTGCACGGTTTGCACTAAACGTACCATAGGCTTAGAAATCGCTTTGGACACACTTGATGGGACACCTAGGTCACGAGGCTCAAGTGGAAGCTCGGTACGGTCCATTTGGAGATAGTGCTACTCTTGATGCATGATTGGTGCACGGTTTACGTCGAACATACCGTAGGCTCGGAAATAGTATTGGAGGCACCCGATGGAACTCCTAGGTTACATGGGTCATGAGGAATCTTGTTTCGATCTGTTTTGAAACAGTGTTAGCGTGGGTGCAAGATAGGTGCTGGGTTTGCGTCAATCGTACCATAGGTTAATAAATCGATTTAGAAGATTCCACGGTACTCCTAGGTGGTGAGGGTCTCGTGGAGATCTGTTCGGTCCGTTTGGAGATAGTGCTACAGAAGATTGGTGCACAGTTTGCATTGAACGTACCATAGGTCATAAATAGTTTTGGACGCACACGATGGAACTCATAAGTGACGTGGGTCGTGTGGAATATCGTTTTAGTCCATATGGAGATAGTGTTAATGTCAGTGCAAGGTTGGAGCATGGTTTGCTTGGAACATACCATAGGCATAGAAATCATTTTGGACGAACTCGATCAGACTCCTAGGTGACGAGGCTCAAGTGGAAGCTCGGTTCAGTCCGTTTGGGGATAGTGCTTCTCTTGATGCAAGATTGGAGCTTGGTTTGCACTGAACGTACCAAAGGCATAGAAATCGCTTGGTTTGCACCAAATGTAGAATAGGCATAGAAATCATTTTGGACGCACTCGAGGGGACTCCTAGGTGACGAGGCTCAAGTGGAAGCTCGATTTGGTACATTTGGAGATAGTGCTACTCTTGATGCAAGATTACTGCTTGGTTTGCGTCGAATGTGCCATAGGCTCAGAAATAGTATTTGAGGCACCCGATGGAACTCCTAGGTGACATGGGTCATGTGGAATCTCGTTTTGATCTATTTTGAGACAGTGTTAGCGTCGGTGCAAGATAGGTGCACGGTTTGCACTAAACGTACCATAGGCTTAGAAATCGCTTTGGACACACTTGATGGGACACCTAGGTGACGAGGCTCAAGTGGAAGCTCGGTACGGTCCATTTGGAGATAGTGCTACTCTTGATGCAAGATTACTGCTTGGTTTGCGTCGATTCTGCCATGGGCTCAGAAATAGTATTGGAGGCACCTGATGGAACTCCTAGGTGACGTGGGTCATGTGGAATCTCGTTTTGATCTATTTTGAGACATTGTTAGCGTCGTTGCAAGATAGGTGCACGGTTTGCACTGAACGTACCATAGGCATAGAAATCGCTTTGGACACACTCGATGGGACTCCTAGGTGACGAGGCTCAAGTGGAAGCTCGGTATGGTCCATTTGGAGATAGTGCTACTCTTGATGCATGATTGGTGCACGGTTTACGTCGAACATACCGTAGGCTCGGAAATAGTATTGGAGGTTGTCGATGGAACACCTAGGTTACGTGGGTCATGTGGAACCTTGTTTCGATCTGTTTTGTGCTCGGTTTGCTTCAATCGTACCATAGGTTAATAAATCATTTTAGAAGATTCCATGGTACTCCTAGGTGATGAGGGTCTGGTGGAGATCTGTTTGGTCTGTTTGGAGATAGTGCTACAGAAGATAGGTGCACAGTTTGCATTGAACGTACCATAGATCATAAATAGTTTTGGACGCACCCGAGAACTCGTAAGTGACGTGGGTCGTGTGGAATATCGTTTTAGTCCATTTGGAGATAGTGTTAGTGTCAGTGCAAGGTTGGAGCACGGTTTGCTTGGAACATACCATAGGCATAGAAATTATTTTGGACGAACTCGATCAGACTCCTAGGTGACAAGGCTCAACTGGAAGCTCGGTTCAGTACGTTTGGAGATAGTGCTTCTCTTGATGCGAGATTGGTGCTTGGTTTGCACCAAGTGTAGAATAGGCATAGAAATCATTTTGGAGGCACTCGAGGGGACTCCTAGGTGACGAGGCTCAAGTGGAAGCTCGATTCGGTACATTTGGAGATAGTGCTACTCTTGATGCAAGATTGGTGCTTGGTTTGCGTCGAATGTGCCGTAGGCTCAGAAATAGTATTGGAGGCACCGATGGAACTCCTAGATGACATCTGTCATGTGGAATCTTGCTTTGATCTATTTTGAGATAGTGTTAGTGTCGGTGCAAGATAGGTGCATGGTTTGCACTGAACGTACCATAGGCATAGAAATCATTTTGGACACACTCGATGGGACTCCTAGGTGACGAGGCTCAAGTGGAAGCTCGGTACGGTCCATTTGGAGATAGTGCTACTCTTGATGCATGATTGGTGCACGGTTTACGTCGAACATACCGTAGGCTCGGAAATAGTATTGGAGGCACCCGATGGAACTCCTAGGTTACATGGGTCATGAGGAATCTTGTTTCGATCTGTTTTGAAACAGTTTTAGCGTGGGTGCAAGATAGGTGCTGGGTTTGCGTCAATCATACCATAGGTTAATAAATCGATTTAGAAGATTCCACGGTACTCCTAGGTGGTGAGGGTCTCGTGGAGATCTGTTCGGTCCGTTTGGAGATAGTGCTACAGAAGATTGGTGCACAGTTTGCATTGAACGTACCATAGGTCATAAATAGTTTTGGACGCACACGATGGAACTCATAAGTGACGTGGGTCGTGTGGAATATCGTTTTAGTCCATTTGGAGATAGTGTTAATGTCAGTGCAAGGTTGGAGCATGGTTTGCTTGGAACATACCATAGGCATAGAAATCATTTTGGACGAACTCGATCAGACTCCTAGGTGACGAGGCTCAAGTGGAAGCTCAGTTCAGTCCGTTTGGGGATAGTGCTTCTCTTGATGCAAGATTGGAGCTTGGTTTGCATTGAACGTACCAAAGGCATAGAAATCGCTTTGGACACACTCGATGGGACTCTCAGGTGACGAGGCTCAAGTGGAAGCTCGGTACGGTCCAGTTGGAGATAGTGCTACTCTTGATGCATGATTGGTGCATGGTTTGCGTCGAACGTACCGTAGGCTCGGAAATAGTATTGGAGGCACTCGATAGAACTCCTAGGTTATGTGGGTCATGTGGAATCTTGTTTCGATCTGTTTTGAAACAGTGTTAGCGTGGGTGCAAGATAGGTGCTGGGTTTGTGTCAAACGTACCATAGGTTAATAAATTGTTTTAGAAGATTCCACGGTACTCCTAGGTGATGAGGGTCTGGTGGAGATCTGTTCGGTCCGTTGGGAGATAGTGCTACAGAAGATAGGTGCACGGTTTGCATTGAACGTACCATAGGTCATAAACAGTTTTAGACGCACCCAATGGAACTCGTAAGTGACGTGGGTCGTGTGGAATATTGTTTTAGTCCATTTGGAGATAGTGTTACTGTCAGTGCAAGGTTGGAGCACGGTTTGCTTAGAACATACCATAGGCATAGAAATCATTTTGGACTAACTCGATCAGACTCCTAGGTGACGAGGCTCAAGTGGAGGCTCGGTTCGGTCCGTTTGGGGATAGTGTTTCTCTTGATGCAAGATTCGTGCTTGGTTTGCACCAAAAGTAGAATAGGCATAGAAATCGTTTTGGACGCACTCGAGGGGACTCCTAGGTGATGAGGCTCAAGTGGAAGCTCGATTTGGTACAATTGGAGATAGTGCTACTCTTGATGCAAGATTACGCTTGGTTTGCGTCGATTCTGCCATAGGCTCAGAAATAGTATTGGAGGCACCTGATGGAACTCCTAGGTGACGTGGGTCATGTGGAATCTCGTTTTGATCTATTTTGAGACATTGTTAGCGTCGTTGCAAGATAGGTGCACGGTTTGCACTGAACGTACCATAGGCATAGAAATCGCTTTGGACACACTCGATGGGACTCCTAGGTGACGAGGCTCAAGTGGAAGCTCGGTACGGTCCATTTGGGGATAGTGCTACTCTTGATGCATGATTGGTGCACGGTTTACGTCGAACATACCGTAGGCTCGGAAATAGTATTGGAGGTTGTCGATGGAACACCTAGGTTACGTGGGTCATGTGGAACCTTGTTTCGATCTGTTTTGAAACAGTGTTAGCGTGGGTGCAAGATAGGTGCTGGGTTTGCTTCAATCGTACCATAGGTTAATAAATCATTTTAGAAGATTCCATGGTACTCCTATGTGATGAGGGTCTGGTGGAGATCTGTTTGGTCTGTTTGGAGATAGTGCTACAGAAGATAGGTGCACAGTTTGCATTGAACGTACCATAGGTCATATATAGTTTTGGACGCACCCGATGAAACTCGTAAGTGACGTGGGTCGTGTGGAATATCGTTTTAGTCCATTTGGAGATAGTGTTAATGTCAGTGCAAGGTTGGAGCACGGTTTGCTTGGAGCATACCATAGGCATAGAAATTATTTTGGACGAACTCGATCAGACTCCTAGGTGACGAGGCTCAACTGGAAGCTCGGTTCAGTCCGTTTGGGGATCGTGCTTCTCTTGATGCAAGCTTGGTGCTTGGTTTGCACCAAATGTAGAATAGGCATAGAAATCGTTTTGGACGCACTCGAGGGTACTCCTAGGTGACGAGGCTCAAGTGGAAGCTCGATTTGGTACGTTTGGAGATAGTGCTACTCTTGATGCAAGATTACTGCTTGGTTTGCGTCGAATGTGCCATAGGCTCGAAAATAGCATTGGAGGCACCCGATGGAACTCCTAGGTGACGTGGGTCATGTGGAATCTCGTTTTGATCTATTTTGAGACAGTGTTAGCATCGGTGCAAGATTGGTGTACGGTTTGCACTGAACGTACCATAGGCATAGAAATCGCTTTGGACACACTCGATGGGACTCCTAGGTGACGAGGCTCAAGTGGAAGCTCATTACGGTCCATTTAGAGATAGTGCTACTCTTGGTGCATGATTGGTGCACGGTTTGCGTCGAGCGTACCGTAGGCTCGGAAATAGTATTGGAGGCAGTCGATGGAACACCTAGGTTACGTGGGTCATGTGGAATCTTGTTTTGATCTGTTTTGAAACAGTGTTAGCGTGGGTGCAAGATAGGTGCTCGGTTTGCGTCAAACGTACCATAGGTTAATAAATCGTTTTAGAAGCACCCACGGTACTCCTAGGTGATGAGGCTCTGGTGGAGATCTGTTCGGTCCGTTTGGAGATAGTGCTACAGAAGATAGGTGCACGGCTTGCATTGAACGAACCATAGGTCATAAATAGTCTTAGACGCACCCGATGGAACTCGTAAGTGACGTGGGTCGTGTGGAATATCGTTTTAGTCCATTTGGAGATAGTGTTAGTGTCAGTGCAAGGTTGGAGCACGGTTTGCTCGGAACATACCATAGGCATAGAAATCATTTTGGATGAACTCGATCAAACTCCTAGGTGACGAGGCTCAAGTGGAAGCTCGGTTTGGTCCATTTGGGGATAGTGCTTCTCTTGATGCAAGATTGGTGCTTGGTTTGCACCAAATGTAGAATAGGTTTAAAATCATTTTGGACGCACTCGAGGGGACTCCTAGGTGACGAGGCTTAAGTGGAAGCTCGATTTGGTACGTTTGGAGATAGTGCTACTCTTGATGCAAGATTACTGCTTGGTTTGCGTCGAATGTGCCATAGGCTCGGAAATAGTATTGGAGGCACATGATGGAACTCCTAGGTGACGTGGTTCATGTGGAATCTCGTTTTGATCTATTTTGAGATACTGTTAGCGTCCGTGCAAGATAGGTGCACGGTTTGGACTGAACGTACCATAGGCATAGAAATCGCTTTGGACACACTCGATGGGACTCTCAGGTGACGAGGCTCAAGTGGAAGCTCGGTACGGTCCAGTTGGAGATAGTGCTACTCTTGATGCATGATTGGTGCACGGTTTGTGTCGAACATACCGTAGGGTCAGAAATAGTACTAGAGGCACTCGATGGAACTCCTAGGTTACGTGGGTCATGTTGAATCTTGTTTCGATCTGTTTTGAAACAGTGTTAGCGTGGGTGCAAGATAGGTGCTGGGTTTGCGTCAAACGTACCATAGGTTAATAAATCATTTTAGAAGATTCCACGGTACTACTAGGTGATGAGGGTCTGGTGGAGATCTGTTCGGTCTGTTTGGAGATAGTGCTACAGAAGATTGGTGCACGGTTTGCATTGAACGTACCATAGGTCAGAAATAGTTTTGGACGCACCCGATGGAACTCTTAAGTGACGTGGGTCGTGTGGAATATCGTTTTAGTCCATTTGGAGATAGTGTTAATGTCAGTGCAAGGTTGGAGCACGGTTTGCTCAGAACATACCATAGGCATAGAAATCGTTTTGGACGAACTCGATCAGATTCCTAGGTGACGAGGCTCAAGTGGAAGCTCGGTTCGGTCCGTTTGGGGATAGTGCTTCTCTTGATGCATGACTCGTGCTTGGTTTGCACCAAATGTAGAATAGGCATAGAAATCATTTTGGACGCACTCGAGGGGACTCCTAGGTGACGAGGCTCAAGTGGAAGCTCGATTTGGTACATTTGGAGATAGTGCTACTCTTGATGCAAGATTACTGCTTGGTTTGCGTCGAATGTGCCATAGGCTCAGAAATAGTATTTGAGGCACCCGATGGAACTCCTGGTTCATATGGGTCATGTGGAATCTCGTTTTGATCTATTTTGAGACAGTGTTAGCGTCGGTGCAAGATAGGTGCACGGTTTACACTAAACATACCATAGGCTTAGAAATCGCTTTGGACACACTTGATGGGACACCTAGGTGACGAGGCTCAAGTGGAAGCTCGGTACGGTCCATTTGGAGATAGTGCTACTCTTGATGCTTGATTGGTGCACGGTTTGCGTCGAACGTACCGTAGGCTCAGAAATAGTATTGGAGGCACTCGATAGAACTCCTAGGTTACGTGGGTCATGTGGAATCTTGTTTCGATCTGTTTTGAAACAGTGTTAGCGTCGGTGCAAGATAGGTGCTCGGTTTGCGTCAAACGTACCATAGGTTAATAAATTGTTTTAGAAGATTCCACGGTACTCCTAGGTGATGAGGGTCTGGTGGAGATCTGTTCGGTCCGTTGGGAGATAGTGCTACAGAAGATAGGTGCACGGTTTGCATTGAACGTACCATAGGTCATAAATAGTTTTGGACACACCCGATGGAACTCGTAAGTGACGTGGGTCATGTGGAATATCGTTTTAGTCCATTTGGAGATAGTGTTAATGTTAGTGCAAGGTTGGAGCAGGTTTGCTCAGAACATACCATAGGCATAGAAATCATTTTGGACGAACTCGATCAGACTCCTAGGTGACGAGGCTCAAGTGGAAGCTGGGTTCGGTGCGTTTGGGGATAGTGCTTCTCTTGATGCAAGATTGGTGCTTGGTTTGCACCAAATGTAGAATAGGCATAGAAATCGTTTTGGACACACTTGAGGGGACTCCTAGGTGACGAGGCTCAAGTGGAAGCTCGATTTGGTACGTTTGGAGATAGTGCTACTCTTGATGCAAGATTACTGCTTGGTTTGCGCCAATTCTGCCATAGGCTCAGAAATAGTATTGGAGGCACCCGATGGCACTCCTAGGTGACGTGGGTCATGTGGTATCTCGTTTTGATCTATTTTGGGACAGTGTTAGCGTCGATGCGAGATAGGTGCACGGTTTGCACTGAACGTACCATAGGCATAGAAATCGCTTTGGACACACTCGATGGGACTCCTAGGTGACGAGGCTCAAGTGGAAGCTCGGTACGGTCCATTTGGAGATAGTGCTACTCTTGGTGCATGATTGGTGCACGGTTTGCGTCGAACGTACCGTAGGCTCGGAAATAGTTTTAGAGGCAGTCGATGGAACACCTAGGTTACGTGGGTCATGTGGAATCTTGTTTCGATCTATTTTGAAACAGTGTTAGCGTGGGTGCAAGATAGGAGCTCGGTTTGTGTCAAACATTCCATAGGTTATTAAATCGTTTTAGAAGCACCCACGGTACTCCTAGGTGATAAGGGTCTGGTGGAGATCTATTCGGTCCGTTCGGAGATAGTGCTACAAAAGATAGGTGCACGGTTTGCATTGAACGTACCATAGGTCATAAATAGTTTTGGACGCACCCGATGGAACTCGTAAGTGACGTGGGTCATGTGGAATATCGTTTTAGTCCATTTGGAGATAGTGTTTGTGTCAGTGCATGGTTGGAGCACGGTTTGCTCCAAACATACCATAGGCATAGAAATCATTTTGGACGAACTTGATCAGACTCCTAGGTGACGAGGCTGAAGTGGAAGCTCGGTTCGGTCCGTTCGGGGATAGTGCTTCTCTTGATGCAAGATTGGTGCTTGGTTTGCACCAAATGTAGAATAGGCATAGAAATCGTTTTGGACGCATTCGAGGGGACTCCTAGGTGACGAGGCTCAAGTGGAAGCTTGATTTGGTACGTTTGGAGATAGTGCTACTCTTGATGCAAGATTACTGCTTGGTTTGCATCGAATGTGCCATAGGCTCGGAAATAGTATTGGAGCCACCCGATGGAACTCCTAGATGACGTGGGTCATGTGGAATCTCGTTTTGATCTATTTTGAGACAGTGTTAGCGTCGGTGCAAGATGGGTGCATGGTTTGCACTGAACGTACCACAGGCTTAGAAATCGCATTGGACACACTCGATGGGACTCCTAGGTGACGAGGCTCAAGTGGAAGCTCGGTACGGTCCATTTGGAGATAGTGCTACTCTTCATGAATGATTGGTGCACGGTTTGCGTCGAATGTACCGTAGGCTCGGAAATAGTATTGGAGGCACTCGATGGAACACCTAGGTTACGTGGGTCATGCGGAATCTTGTTTCGATCTGTTTTGAAACAGTGTTAGCATGGGTGCAAGATAGGTGCTCGGTTTGCGTCAAATGTACCATAGGTTAATAAATCGTTTTAGAAGCACCCACGGTACTCCTAGGTGATTAGGGTCTGGTGGAGATCTGTTCGGTCCGTTCGGAGATAGTGCTACAGAAGATAGGTGCATGGTTTGCATTGAACGTACCATAGGTCATAAATAGTTTTGGACGCACCCGATGGAACTCGTAAGTGACGTGGGTCATGTGGAATATCGTTTTAGTCCATTTGGAGATAGTGTTAGTGTTAGTGCAAGGTTGGAGCACGGTTTCCACCAAACATACGATAGGCATAGAAATCGTTTTGGACGAACTCCATCAGACTCCTAGGTGACGAGGCTCAAGTGGAAGCTCGGTTCGGTCCATTTGGGGAAGTGCTTCTCTTGATGCAAGATTGGTGCTTGGTTTGCACCAAATGTAGTATAGGCATAGAAATCGTTTTGGACGCACTCGAGGGGACTCCTAGGTGACGAGGCTCAAGTGGAAGCTCGATTTGGTACGTTTGGAGATAGCGCTACTCATGATGCAAGATTGGTGCTCGGTTTGCGTCGAATGTGTCGTAGGCTCAGAAATAGTATTGGAGGCACCCGATGGAACTCCTAGGTGACGTGGGTCATGTAGAATCTCGTTTTGATCTATTTTGAGACAGTGTTAGCGTCGGTGCGAGATAGGTGCACGGTTTGCACTGAACGTACCATAGGCATAGAAATCGCTTTGGACACACTCGATGGGACTCCTTGGTGACGAGGCTCAAGTGGAAGCTCGGTACGGTCCATTTGGAGATAGTGCTACACTTGGTGCATGATTGGTGCACGATTTGCGTCGAACGTACCGTAGGCTCAGAAATAGTTTTAGAGGCAGTCGATGGAACACCTAGGTTACGTGGGTCATGTGGAATCTTGTTTCGATCTATTTTGAAACAGTGTTAGCGTGGGTGCAAGATAGGAGCTCGGTTTGCGTCAAACATTCCATAGGTTAATAAATCATTTTAGAAGCACCCACGGTACTCCTAGGTGATAAGGGTCTGGTAGAGATCTATTCGGTCCGTTCGGAGATAGTGCTACAAAAGATAGGTGCACGGTTTGCATTGAACGTACCATAGGTCATAAATAGTTTTGGAAGCACCCGATGGAACTCGTAAGTGACGTGGGTCATGTGGAATATCGTTTTAGTCCATTTGGAGATAGTGTTTGTGTCAGTGCATGGTTGGAGCACGGTTTGCTCCAAACATACCATAGGCATAGAAATCATTTTGGATGAACTCGATCAGACTCCTAGGTGACGAGGCTCAAGTGGAAGCTCGGTTCAGTCCGTTTGGGGATAGTGCTTCTCTTGATGCAAGATTGGTGCTTGGTTTGCACCAAATGTAGAATAGGCATAGAAATCGTTTTGGATGCATTCGAGGGGACTCCTAGGTGACGAGGCTCAAGTGGAAGCTTGATTTGGTACGTTTGGAGATAGTGCTACTCTTGATGCAAGATTACTGCTTGGTTTGCATCGAATGTGCCATAGGCTCGGAAATAGTATTGGAGCCACCCGATGGAACTCCTAGATGACGTGGGTCATGTGGAATCTCGTTTTGATCTATTTTGAGACAGTGTTAGCGTCGGTGCAAGATAGGTGCATGGTTTGCACTGAACGTACCATAGGCATAGAAATCGCTTTGGACACACTCGATGGGACTCCTAGGTGACGAGGCTCAAGTGGAAGCTTGGTACGGTCCATTTGGAGATAGTGCTACTCTTGATGCATGATTGGTGCACGGTTTGCGTCGAATGTACCGTAGGCTCGGAAATAGTATTGGAGGCACTCGATGGAACACCTAGGTTACGTGGGTCATGTGGAATCTTGTTTCGATCTGTTTTGAAACAGTGTTAGCGTGGGTGCAAGATAGGTGCTCGGTTTGCGTCAAACGTACCATAGGTTAATAAATCGTTTTAGAAGCACCCACGGTACTCCTAGGTGATTAGGGTCTGGTGGAGATCTGTTCGGTCCGTTCGGAGATAGTGCTACAGAAGATAGGTGCATGGTTTGCATTGAACGTACCATAGGTCATAAATAGTTTTGGACGCACCCGATGGAACTCGTAAGTGACGTGGGTCATGTGGAATATCGTTTTAGTCCATTTGGAGATAGTGTTAGTGTTAGTGCAAGGTTGGAGCACGGTTTCCACCAAACATACGATAGGCATAGAAATCGTTTTGGACGAACTCGATCAGACTCCTAGGTGACGAGGCTCAAGTGGAAGCTCGGTTCGGTCCATTTGGGGAAGTGCTTCTCTTGATGCAAGATTGGTGCTTGGTTTGCACCAAATGTAGTATAGGCATAGAAATCGTTTTGGACGCACTCGAGGGGACTCCTAGGTGACGAGGCTCAAGTGGAAGCTCGATTTGGTACGTTTGGAGATAGCGCTACTCATGATGCAAGATTGGTGCTCGGTTTGCGTCGAATGTGTCGTAGGCTCAGAAATAGTATTGGAGGCACCCGATGGAACTCCTAGGTGACGTGGGTCATGTGGAATCTCGTTTTGATATATTTTGAGACAGTGTTAGCGTCGGTGCGAGATAGGTGCACGGTTTGCACTGAACGTACCATAGGCATAGAAATCGCTTTGGACACACTCGATGGGACTCCTTGGTGACGAGGCTCAAGTGGAAGCTCGGTACGGTCCATTTGGAGATAGTGCTACACTTGGTGCATGATTGGTGCACGATTTGCGTCGAACGTACCGTAGGCTCAGAAATAGTTTTAGAGGCAGTCGATGGAACACCTAGGTTACGTGGGTCATGTGGAATCTTGTTTCGATCTATTTTGAAACAGTGTTAGCGTGGGTGCAAGATAGGAGCTCGGTTTGCGTCAAACATTCCATAGGTTAATAAATCATTTTAGAAGCACCCACGGTACTCCTAGGTGATAAGGGTCTGGTAGAGATCTATTCGGTCCGTTCGGAGATAGTGCTACAAAAGATAGGTGCACGGTTTGCATTGAACGTACCATAGGTCATAAATAGTTTTGGAAGCACCCGATGGAACTCGTAAGTGACGTGGGTCATGTGGAATATCGTTTTAGTCCATTTGGAGATAGTGTTTGTGTCAGTGCATGGTTGGAGCACGGTTTGCTCCAAACATACCATAGGCATAGAAATCATTTTGGATGAACTCGATCAGACTCCTAGGTGACGAGGCTCAAGTGGAAGCTCGGTTCAGTCCGTTTGGGGATAGTGCTTCTCTTGATGCAAGATTGGTGCTTGGTTTGCACCAAATGTAGAATAGGCATAGAAATCGTTTTGGATGCATTCGAGGGGACTCCTAGGTGACGAGGCTCAAGTGGAAGCTTGATTTGGTACGTTTGGAGATAGTGCTACTCTTGATGCAAGATTACTGCTTGGTTTGCATCGAATGTGCCATAGGCTCGGAAATAGTATTGGAGCCACCCGATGGAACTCCTAGATGACGTGGGTCATGTGGAATCTCGTTTTGATCTATTTTGAGACAGTGTTAGCGTCGGTGCAAGATAGGTGCATGGTTTGCACTGAACGTACCATAGGCATAGAAATCGCTTTGGACACACTCGATGGGACTCCTAGGTGACGAGGCTCAAGTGGAAGCTTGGTACGGTCCATTTGGAGATAGTGCTACTCTTGATGCATGATTGGTGCACGGTTTGCGTCGAATGTACCGTAGGCTCGGAAATAGTATTGGAGGCACTCGATGGAACACCTAGGTTACGTGGGTCATGTGGAATCTTGTTTCGATCTGTTTTGAAACAGTGTTAGCGTGGGTGCAAGATAGGTGCTCGGTTTGCGTCAAACGTACCATAGGTTAATAAATCGTTTTAGAAGCACCCACGGTACTCCTAGGTGATTAGGGTCTGGTGGAGATCTGTTCGGTCCGTTCGGAGATAGTGCTACAGAAGATAGGTGCATGGTTTGCATTGAACGTACCATAGGTCATAAATAGTTTTGGACGCACCCGATGGAACTCGTAAGTGACGTGGGTCATGTGGAATATCGTTTTAGTCCATTTGGAGATAGTGTTAGTGTTAGTGCAAGGTTGGAGCACGGTTTCCACCAAACATACGATAGGCATAGAAATCGTTTTGGACGAACTCGATCAGACTCCTAGGTGACGAGGCTCAAGTGGAAGCTCGGTTCGGTCCATTTGGGGAAGTGCTTCTCTTGATGCAAGATTGGTGCTTGGTTTGCACCAAATGTAGTATAGGCATAGAAATCGTTTTGGACGCACTCGAGGGGACTCCTAGGTGACGAGGCTCAAGTGGAAGCTCGATTTGGTACGTTTGGAGATAGCGCTACTCATGGTGCAAGATTGGTGCTCGGTTTGCGTCGAATGTGTCGTAGGCTCAGAAATAGTATTGGAGGCACCCGATGGAACTCCTAGGTGACGTGGGTCATGTGGAATCTCGTTTTGATCTATTTTGAGACAGTGTTAGCGTCGGTGCGAGATAGGTGCATGGTTTGCACTGAACGTACCATAGGCATAGAAATCGCTTTGGACACACTCGATGGGACTCCTTGGTGACGAGGCTCAAGTGGAAGCTCGGTACGGTCCATTTGGAGATAGTGCTACACTTGGTGCATGATTGGTGCACGATTTGCGTCGAACGTACCGTAGGCTCAGAAATAGTTTTAGAGGCAGTCGATGGAACACCTAGGTTACGTGGGTCATGTGGAATCTTGTTTCGATCTATTTTGAAACAGTGTTAGCGTGGGTGCAAGATAGGAGCTCGGTTTGCGTCAAACATTCCATAGGTTAATAAATCATTTTAGAAGCACCCACGGTACTCCTAGGTGATAAGGGTCTGGTAGAGATCTATTCGGTCCGTTCGGAGATAGTGCTACAAAAGATAGGTGCACGGTTTGCATTGAACGTACCATAGGTCATAAATAGTTTTGGAAGCACCCGATGGAACTCGTAAGTGACGTGGGTCATGTGGAATATCGTTTTAGTCCATTTGGAGATAGTGTTTGTGTCAGTGCATGGTTGGAGCACGGTTTGCTCCAAACATACCATAGGCATAGAAATCATTTTGGATGAACTCGATCAGACTCCTAGGTGACGAGGCTCAAGTGGAAGCTCGGTTCAGTCCGTTTGGGGATAGTGCTTCTCTTGATGCAAGATTGGTGCTTGGTTTGCACCAAATGTAGAATAGGCATAGAAATCGTTTTGGATGCATTCGAGGGGACTCCTAGGTGACGAGGCTCAAGTGGAAGCTTGATTTGGTACGTTTGGAGATAGTGCTACTCTTGATGCAAGATTACTGCTTGGTTTGCATCGAATGTGCCATAGGCTCGGAAATAGTATTGGAGCCACCCGATGGAACTCCTAGATGACGTGGGTCATGTGGAATCTCGTTTTGATCTATTTTGAGACAGTGTTAGCGTCGGTGCAAGATAGGTGCATGGTTTGCACTGAACGTACCATAGGCATAGAAATCGCTTTGGACACACTCGATGGGACTCCTAGGTGACGAGGCTCAAGTGGAAGCTTGGTACGGTCCATTTGGAGATAGTGCTACTCTTGATGCATGATTGGTGCACGGTTTGCGTCGAATGTACCGTAGGCTCGGAAATAGTATTGGAGGCACTCGATGGAACACCTAGGTTACGTGGGTCATGTGGAATCTTGTTTCGATCTGTTTTGAAACAGTGTTAGCGTGGGTGCAAGATAGGTGCTCGGTTTGCGTCAAACGTACCATAGGTTAATAAATCATTTTAGAAGCACCCACGGTACTCCTAGGTGATTAGGGTCTGGTGGAGATCTGTTCGGTCCGTTCGGAGATAGTGCTACAGAAGATAGGTGCATGGTTTGCATTGAACGTACCATAGGTCATAAATAGTTTTGGACGCACCCGATGGAACTCGTAAGTGACGTGGGTCATGTGGAATATCGTTTTAGTCCATTTGGAGATAGTGTTAGTGTTAGTGCAAGGTTGGAGCACGGTTTCCACCAAACATACCATAGGCATAGAAATTGTTTTGGACGAACTCGATCAGACTCCTAGGTGACGAGGCTCAAGTGGAAGCTCGGTTCGGTCCATTTGGGGAAGTGCTTCTCTTGATGCAAGATTGGTGCTTGGTTTGCACCAAATGTAGCATAGGCATAGAAATCGTTTTGGACGCACTCGAGGGTACTCCTAGGTGACGAGGCTCAAGTGGAAGCTCGATTCAGTACGTTTGGAGATAGCGCTACTCTTGATGCAAGATTGGTGCTCGGTTTGCCTCGAATGTGCCGTAGGCTCAGAAATAGTATTGGAGGCACCCGATGGAACTCCTAGGTGACGTGGGTCATGTGGAATCTCGTTTTGATCTATTTTGAGACAGTGTTAGCGTCGGTGCGAGATAGGTGCACGGTTTGCACTGAACGTACCATAGGCATAGAAATCGCTTTGGACACACTCGATGGGACTCCTAGGTGACGAGGCTCAAGTGGAAGCTCGGTACGGTCCATTTGGAGATAGTGCTACTCTTGGTGCATGATTGGTGCACGATTTGCGTCGAACGTACCGTAGGCTCAGAAATAGTTTTAGAGGCAGTCGATGGAACACCTAGGTTACGTGGGTCATGTGGAATCTTGTTTCGATCTATTTTGAAACAGTGTTAGCGTGGGTGCAAAATAGGAGCTCGGTTTGCGTCAAACATTCCATAGGTTAATAAATCATTTTAGAAGCACCCACGGTACTCCTAGGTGATAAGGGTCTGGTGGAGATCTATTCGGTCCGTTCGGAGATAGTGCTAAAAAAGATAGGTGCACGGTTTGCATTGAACGTACCATAGGTCATAAATAGTATTGGACGCACCCGATGGAACTCGTAAGTGACGTGGGTCATGTGGAATATCGTTTTAGTCCATTTGGAGATAGTGTTTGTGTCAGTGCATGGTTGGAGCACGGTTTGCTCCAAACATACCATAGGCATAGAAATCATTTTGGACGAACTCGATCAGACTCCTAGGTGACGAGGCTCAAGTGGAAGCTCGGTTCAGTCCGTTTGGGGATAGTACTTCTCTTGTTGCAAGATTGGTGCCTGGTTTGCACCAAATGTAGAATAGGCATAGAAATCATTTTGGACGCATTCGAGAGGACTCCTAGGTGATGAGGCTCAAGTGGAAGCTTGATTTGGTACGTTTGGAGATAGTGCTACTCTTAATGCAAGATTACTGCTTGGTTTGCATCGAATGTGCCATAGGCTCGAAAATAGTATTGGAGCCACCCGATGGAACTCCTAGATGACGTGGGTCATGTGGAATCTCGTTTTGATCTATTTTGAGACAGTGTTAGCATCGGTGCAAGATAGGTGCATGGTTTGCACTGAACGTACCATAGGCATAGAAATCGCTTTGGACACACTCGATGGGACTCCTAGGTGACGAGGCTCAAGTGGAAGCTCGGTACGGTCCATTTGGAGATAGTGCTACTCTTGATGAATGATTGGTGCACGGTTTGCGTCGAATGTACCGTAGGCTCGGAAATAGTATTGGATGCACTCGATCGAACACCTAGGTTACGTGGGTAATGTGGAATCTTGTTTCGATCTGTTTTGAAACAGTGTTAGCATGGGTGCAAGATAGGTGCTCGGTTTGCGTCAAACATTCCATAGGTTAATAAATCATTTTAGAAGCACCCACGGTACTCCTAGGTGATAAGGGTCTGGTGGAGATCTATTCGGTCCGTTCGGAGATAGTGCTACAAAAGATAGGTGCACGGTTTGCATTGAACGTACCATAGGTCATAAATAGTTTTTGACGCACCCGATGGAACTCGTAAGTGACGTGGGTCATGTGGAATATCGTTTTAGTCCATTTGGAGATAGTGTTTGTGTCAGTGCATGGTTGGAGCACGGTTTGCTCCAAACATACCATAGGCATAGAAATCATTTTGGACGAACTCGATCAGACTCCTAGGTGACGAGGCTCAAGTGGAAGCTCGGTTCAGTCCGTTTGGGGATACTGCTTCTCTTGATGCAAGATTGGTGCCTAGTTTGCACCAAATGTAGAATAGGCATAGAAATCGTTTTGGACGCATTCGAGAGGACTCCTAGGTGACGAGGCTCAAGTGGAAGCTTGATTTGGTACGTTTGGAGATAGTGCTACTCTTGATGCAAGATTACTGCTTGGTTTGCATCGAATGTGCCATAGGCTCGGAAATAGTATTGGAGCCACCCGATGGAACTCCTAGATGACGTGGGTCATGTGGAATCTCGTTTTAATCTATTTTGAGACAGTGTTAGCGTCGGTGCAAGATAGGTGCATGGTTTGCACTGAACGTACCATAGGCATAGAAATCGCTTTGGACACACTCGATGGGACTCCTAGGTGACGAGGCTCAAGTGGAAGCTCGGTACGGTCCATTTGGAGATAGTGCTACTCTTGATGAATGATTGGTGCACGGTTTGCGTCGAATGTACCGTAGGCTCGGAAATAGTATTGGAGGCACTCGATCGAACACCTAGGTTACGTGGGTAATGTGGAATCTTGTTTCGATCTGTTTTGAAACAGTGTTAGCGTGGGTGCAAGATAGGTGCTCGGTTTGCGTCAAACGTACCATAGGTTAATAAATCATTTTAGAAGCACCCACGGTACTCCTAGGTGATTAGGGTCTGGTGGAGATCTGTTCGGTCCGTTCGGAGATAGTGCTACAGAAGATAGGTGCATGGTTTGCATTGAACGTACCATAGGTCATAAATAGTTTCAGACGCACCCGATGGAACTCGTAAGTGACGTGGGTCATGTGGCGTTTTAGTCCATTTGGAGATAGTGTTAGTGTTAGTGCAAGGTTGGAGCACGGTTTGCACCAAACATACCATAGGCATAGAAATCATTTTGGACGAACTCGATCAGACTCCTAGGTGACGAGGCTCAAGTGGAAGCTCGGTTCGGTCCATTTGGGGAAGTGCTTCTCTTGATGCAAGATTGGTGCTTGGTTTGCACCAAATGTAGCATAGGCATAGAAATCGTTTTGGACGCACTCGAGGGGACTCCTAGCTGACGAGGCTCAAGTGGAAGCTCGATTCAGTACGTTTGGAGATAGCGCTACTCTTGATGCAAGATTGGTGCTCGGTTTGCGTCGAATGTGTCGTAGGCTCAGAAATAGCATTGGAGGCACCCGATGGAACTCCTAGGTGACGTGGGTCATGTGGAATCTCGTTTTGATCTATTTTGAGACAGTGTTAGCGTCGGTGTGAGATAGGTGCACGGTTTGCACTGAACGTACCATAGGCATAGAAATCGCTTTGGACACACTCGATGGGACTCCTAGGTGACGAGGCTCAAGTGGAAGCTCGGTACGGTCCATTTGGAGATAGTGCTACTCTTGGTGCATGATTGGTGCACGATTTGCGTCGAACGTACCATAGGCTCGGAAATAGTTTTAGAGGTAGTCGATGGAACACCTAGGTTACGTGGGTCATGTGGAATCTTGTTTCGATCTATTTTGAAACAGTGTTAGCGTGGGTGCAAGATAGGGGCTCGGTTTGCGTCAAACATTCCATAGGTTAATAAATCATTTTAGAAGCACCCACGGTACTCCTAGGTGATAAGGGTCTGGTGGAGATCTATTCGGTCCGTTCGGAGATAGTGCTACAAAAGATAGGTGCACGGTTTGCATTGAACGTACCATAGGTCATAAATAGTTTTGGACGCACCTGATGGAACTCGTAAGTGACGTGGGTCATGTGGAATATCGTTTTAGTCCATTTGGAGATAGTGTTTGTGTCAGTGCATGGTTGGAGCACGATTTGCTCCAAACATACCATAGGCATAGAAATCATTTTGGACGAACTCGATCAGACTCCTAGGTGACAAGGCTCAAGTGGAAGCTCGGTTCAGTCCGTTTGGGGATAGTGCTTCTCTTGATGCAAGATTGGTGCTTGGTTTGCACCAAATGTAGAATAGGCATAGAAATCGTTTTGGACGCATTCGAGGGGACTCCTAGGTGACGAGGCTCAAGTGGAAGCTTGATTTGGTACGTTTGGAGATAGTGCTACTCTTGATGCAAGATTACTGCTTGGTTTGCATCGAATGTGCCATAGGCTCGGAAATAGTATTGGAGCCACCCGATGGAACTCCTAGATGACGTGGGTCATGTGGAATCTCATTTTCATCTATTTTGAGACAGTGTTAGCGTCGGTGCAAGATAGGAGCATGGTTTGCACTGAACGTACCATAGGCATAGAAATCGCTTTGGACACACTCGATGGGACTCCTAGGTGACGAGGCTCAAGTGGAAGCTCGGTACGGTCCATTTGGAGATAGTGCTACTCTTGATGCATGATTGGTGCACGGTTTGCGTCGAATGTACCGTAGGCTCGGAAATAGTATTGGAGGCACTCGATGGAACACCTAGGTTACGTGGGTCATGTGGAATCTTGTTTCGATCTGTTTTGAAACAGTGTTAGCGTGGGTGCAAGATAGGTGCTCGGTTTGCGTCAAACGTACCATAGGTTAATAAATCGTTTTAGAAGCACCCACGGTACTCCTAGGTGATTAGGGTCTGGTGGAGATCTGTTCGGTCCGTTCGGAGATAGTGCTACAGATGATAGGTGCATGGTTTGCATTGAACATACCATAGGTCATAAATAGTTTTGGACGCACCCGATGGAACTCGTAAGTGACGTGGGTCATGTGGAATATCGTTTTAGTCCATTTGGAGATAGTGTTAGTGTTAGTGCAAGGTTGGAGCACGGTTTCCACCAAACATACCATAGGCATAGAAATTGTTTTGGACGAACTCGATCAGACTCCTAGGTGACGAGGCTCAAGTGGAAGCTCGGTTCGGTCCATTTGGGGAAGTGCTTCTCTTGATGCAAGATTGGTGCTTGGTTTGCACCAAATGTAGCATAGGCATAGAAATCGTTTTGGACGCACTCGAGGGTACTCCTAGGTGACGAGGCTCAAGTGGAAGCTCGATTCAGTACGTTTGGAGATAGCGCTACTCTTGATGCAAGATTGGTGCTCGGTTTGCCTCGAATGTGCCGTAGGCTCAGAAATAGTATTGGAGGCACCCGATGGAACTCCTAGGTGACGTGGGTCATGTGGAATCTCGTTTTGATCTATTTTGAGACAGTGTTAGCGTCGGTGCGAGATAGGTGCATGGTTTGCACTGAACGTACCATAGGCATAGAAATCGCTTTGGACACACTCGATGGGACTCCTAGGTGACGAGGCTCAAGTGGAAGCTCGGTACGGTCCATTTGGAGATAGTGCTACTCTTGATGAATGATTGGTGCACGGTTTGCGTCGAATGTACCGTAGGCTCAGAAATAGTATTGGAGGCACTCGATCGAACACCTAGGTTACGTGGGTAATGTGGAATCTTGTTTCGATCTGTTTTGAAACAGTGTTAGCGTGGGTGCAAGATAGGTGCTCGGTTTGCGTCAAACGTACCATAGGTTAATAAATCATTTTAGAAGCACCCACGGTACTCCTAGGTGATTAGGGTCTAGTGGAGATCTGTTCGGTCCGTTCGGAGATAGTGCTACAGAAGATAGGTGCATGGTTTGCATTGAACATACCATAGGTCATAAATAGTTTTGGACGCACCCGATGGAACTCGTAAGTGACGTGGGTCATGTGGAATATCGTTTTAGTCCATTTGGAGATAGTGTTAGTGTTAGTGCAAGGTTGGAGCACGGTTTCCACCAAACATACCATAGGCATAGAAATTGTTTTGGACGAACTCAATCAGACTCCTTGGTGACGAGGCTCAAGTAGAAGCTCGGTTCGGTCCATTTCGAGAAGTGCTTCTCTTGATGCAAGATTGGTGCTTGGTTTGCACCAAATGTAGCATAGGCATAGAAATCGTTTTGGACGCACTCGAGGGGACTCCTAGGTGACGAGGCTCAAGTGGAAGCTCGATTCAGTACGTTTGGAGATAGCGCTACTCTTGATGCAAAATTGGTGCTCGGTTTGCCTCGAATGTGCCGTATGCTCAGAAATAGTATTGGAGGCACCCGATGGAACTCCTAGGTGACGTGGGTCATGTGGAATCTCGTTTTGATCTATTTTGACATAGTGTTAGCGTCGGTGCGAGATAGGTGCACGGTTTGCACTGAACGTACCATAGGCATAGAAATCGCTTTGGACACACTCGATGGGACTCCTAGGTGACGAGGCTCAAGTGGAAGCTCGGTACGGTCCATTTGGAGATAGTGCTACTCTTGGTGCATGATTGGTGCACGATTTGCGTCGAACGTACCGTAGGCTCGGAAATAGTTTTAGAGGCAGTCGATGGAACACCTAGGTTACGTGGGTCATGTGGAATCTTGTTTCGATCTATTTTGAAACAGTGTTAGCGTGGGTGCAAGATAGGAGCTCGGTTTGCGTCAAACATTCCATAGGTTAATAAATCATTTTAGAAGCACCCACGGTACTCCTAGGTGATAAGGGTCTGGTGGAGATCTATTCGGTCCGTTCGGAGATAGTGCTACAAAAGATAGGTGCACGGTTTGCATTGAACGTACCATAGGTCATAAATAGTTTTGGACGCACCCGATGGAACTCGTAAGTGACGTGGGTCATGTGGAATATCGTTTTAGTCCATTTGGAGATAGTGTTTGTGTCAGTGCATGGTTGGAGCACGGTTTGCTCCAAACATTCCATAGGCATAGAAATCATTTTGGACGAACTCGATCAGACTCCTAGGTGACGAGGCTCAAGTGGAAGCTCGGTTCAGTCCGTTTGGGGATAGTGCTTCTCTTGATGCAAGATTGGTGCCTAGTTTGCACCAAATGTAGAATAGGCATAGAAATCGTTTTGGACGCATTCGAGAGGACTCCTAGGTGACGAGGCTCAAGTGGAAGCTTGATTTGGTACGTTTGGAGATAGTGCTACTCTTGATGCAAGATTACTGCTTGGTTTGCATCGAATGTGCCATAGGCTCGGAAATAGTATTGGAGCCACCCGATGGAACTCCTAGATGACGTGGGTCATGTGGAATCTCGTTTTAATCTATTTTGAGACAGTGTTAGCGTCGGTGCAAGATAGGTGCATGGTTTGCACTGAACGTACCATAGGCATAGAAATCGCTTTGGACACACTCGATGGGACTCCTAGGTGACGAGGCTCAAGTGGAAGCTCGGTACGGTCCATTTGGAGATAGTGCTACTCTTGATGAATGATTGGTGCACGGTTTGCGTCGAATGTACCGTAGGCTCGGAAATAGTATTGGAGGCACTCGATCGAACACCTAGGTTACGTGGGTAATGTGGAATCTTGTTTCAATCTGTTTTGAAACAGTGTTAGCGTGGGTGCAAGATAGGTGCTCGGTTTGCGTCAAACGTACCATAGGTTAATAAATCATTTTAGAAGCACCCACGGTACCCCTAGGTGATTAGGGTCTGGTGGAGATCTGTTCGGTCCGTTCGGAGATAGTGCTACAGAAGATAGGTGCATGGTTTGCATTGAACGTACCATAGGTCATAAATAGTTTCAGACGCACCGGATGGAACTCGTAAGTGACGTGGGTCATGTGGAATATCGTTTTAGTCCATTTGGAGATAGTGTTAGTGTTAGTGCAAGGTTGGAGCACGGTTTGCACCAAACATACCATAGGCATAGAAATCGTTTTGGACGAACTCGATCAGACTCCTAGGTGACGAGGCTCAAGTGGAAGCTCGGTTCGGTCCATTTGGGGAAGTGCTTATCTTGATGCAAGATTGGTGCTTGGTTTGCACCAAATGTAGCATAGGCATAGAAATCGTTTTGGACGCACTCGAGGGGACTCCTAGCTGACGAGGCTCAAGTGGAAGCTCAATTCAGTACGTTTCGAGATAGCGCTACTCTTGATGCAAGATTGGTGCTCGGTTTGCATCGAATGTGTCGTAGGCTCAGAAATAGTATTGGAGGCACCCGATGGAACTCCTAGGTGACGTGGGTCATGTGGAATCTCGTTTTGATATATTTTGAGACAGTGTTAGCGTCGGTGCGAGATAGGTGCACGGTTTGCACTGAACGTACCATAGGCATAGAAATCGCTTTGGACACACTCGATGGGACTCCTAGGTGACGAGGCTCAAGTGGAAGCTCGGTACGGTCCATTTGGAGATAGTGCTACTCTTGGTGCATGATTGGTGCACGATTTGCGTCGAACGTACCATAGGCTCGGAAATAGTTTTAGAGGTAGTCGATGGAACACCTAGGTTACGTGGGTCATGTGGAATCTTGTTTCGATCTATTTTGAAACAGTGTTAGCGTGGGTGCAAGATAGGGGCTCGGTTTGCGTCAAACATTCCATAGGTTAATAAATCATTTTAGAAGCACCCACGGTACTCCTAGGTGATAAGGGTCTGGTGGAGATCTATTCGGTCCGTTCGGAGATAGTGCTACAAAAGATAGGTGCACGGTTTGCATTGAACGTACCATAGGTCATAAATAGTTTTGGACGCACCCGATGGAACTCGTAAGTGACGTGGGTCATGTGGAATATCGTTTTAGTCCATTTGGAGATAGTGTTTGTGTCAGTGCATGGTTGGAGCACGATTTGCTCCAAACATACCATAGGCATAGAAATCATTTTGGATGAACTCGATCAGACTCCTAGGTGACGAGGCTCAAGTGGAAGCTCGGTTCAGTCTGTTTGGGGATAGTGCTTCTCTTGATGCAAGATTGGTGCTTGGTTTGCACCAAATGTAGAATAGGCATAGAAATCGTTTTGGACGCATTCGAGGGGACTCCTAGGTGACGAGGCTCAAGTGGAAGCTTGATTTGGTACGTTTGGAGATAGTGCTACTCTTGATGCAAGATTACTGCTTGGTTTGCATCGAATGTGCCATAGGCTCGGAAATAGTATTGGAGCCACCCGATGGAACTCCTAGATGACGTGGGTCATGTGGAATCTTATTTTCATCTATTTTGAGACAGTGTTAGCGTCGGTGCAAGATAGGAGCATGGTTTGCACTGAACGTACCATAGGCATAGAAATCGCTTTGGACACACTCGATGGGACTCCTAGGTGACGAGGCTCAAGTGGAAGCTCGGTACGGTCCATTTGGAGATAGTGCTACTCTTGATGCATGATTGGTGCACGGTTTGCGTCGAATGTACCGTAGGCTCGGAAATAGTATTGGAGGCACTCGATGGAACACCTAGGTTACGTGGGTCATGTGGAATCTTGTTTCGATCTGTTTTGAAACAGTGTTAGCGTGGGTGCAAGATAGGTGCTCGGTTTGCGTCAAACGTACCATAGGTTAATAAATCGTTTTAGAAGCACCCACGGTACTCCTAGGTGATTAGGGTCTGGTGGAGATCTGTTCGGTCCGTTCGGAGATAGTGCTACAGAAGATAGGTGCATGGTTTGCATTGAACGTACCATAGGTCATAAATAGTTTTAGACGCACCCGATGGAACTCGTAAGTGACGTGGGTCATGTGGAATATCGTTTTAGTCCATTTGGAGATAGTGTTAGTGTTAGTGCAAGGTTGGAGCACGGTTTGCACCAAACATACCATAGGCATAGAAATTGTTTTGGACGAACTCGATCAGACTCCTAGGTGACGAGGCTCAAGTGGAAGCTCGGTTCGGTCCATTTGGGGAAGTGCTTCTCTTGATGCAAGATTGGTGCTTGGTTTGCACCAAATGTAGCATAGGCATAGAAATCGTTTTGGACGCACTCGAGGGGACTCCTAGGTGACGAGGCTCAAGTGGAAGCTCGATTCAGTACGTTTGGAGATAGCGCTACTCTTGATGCAAGATTGGTGCGCGGTTTGCCTCGAATGTGCCGTAGGCTCAGAAATAGTATTGGAGGCACCCGATGGAACTCCTAGGTGACGTGGGTCATGTGGAATCTCGTTTTGATCTATTTTGAGACAGTGTTAGCGTCGGTGCGAGATAGGTGCACGGTTTGCACTGAACGTACCATAGGCATAGAAATCGCTTTGGACACACTCGATGGGACTCCTAGGTGACGAGGCTCAAGTGGAAGCTCGGTACGGTCCATTTGGAGATAGTGCTACTCTTGGTGCATGATTGGTGCACGATTTGCGTCGAACGTACCGTAGGCTCGGAAATAGTTTTAGAGGCAGTCGATGGAACACCTAGGTTACGTGGGTCATGTGGAATCTTGTTTCGATCTATTTTGAAACAGTGTTAGCGTGGGTGCAAGATAGGAGCTCGGTTCGCGTCAAACATTCCATAGGTTAATAAATCATTTTAGAAGCACCCACGGTACTCCTAGGTGATATGGGTCTGGTGGAGATCTATTCGGTCCGTTCGGAGATAGTGCTACAAAAGATAGGTGCACGGTTTGCATTGAACGTACCATAGGTAATAAATAGTTTTGGACGCACCCGATGGAACTCGTAAGTGACGTGGGTCATGTGGAATATCGTTTTAGTCCATTTGGAGATAGTGTTTGTGTCAGTGCATGGTTGGAGCACGGTTTGCTCCAAACATACCATAGGCGTAGAAATCATTTTGGCCGAACTCGATCAGACTCCTAGGTGACGAGGCTCAAGTGGAAGCTCGGTTCAGTCCGTTTGGGGATAGTGCTTCTCTTGATGCAAGATTGGTGCCTGGTTTGCACCAAATGTAGAATAGGCATAGAAATCGTTTTGGACGCATTCGAGAGGACTCCTAGGTGACGAGGCTCAAGTGGAAGCTTGATTTGGTACGTTTGGAGATAGTGCTACTCTTGATGCAAGATTACTGCTTGGTTTGCATCGAATGTGCCATAGGCTCGGAAATAGTATTGGAGCCACCCGATGGAACTCCTAGATGACGTGGGTCATGTGGAATCTCATTTTCATCTATTTTGAGACAGTGTTAGCGTCGGTGCAAGATAGGTGCATGGTTTGCACTGAACGTACCATAGGCATAGAAATCGCTTTGGACACACTCGATGGGACTCCTAGGTGACGAGGCTCAAGTGGAAGCTCGGTACGGTCCATTTGGAGATAGTGCTACTCTTGATGAATGATTGGTGCACGGTTTGCGTCGAATGTACCGTAGGCTCGGAAATAGTGTTGGAGGCACTCGATCGAACACCTAGGTTACGTGGGTAATGTGGAATCTTGTTTCGATCTGTTTTGAAACAGTGTTAGCATGGGTGCAAGATAGGTGCTCGGTTTGCGTCAAACGTACCATAGGTTAATAAATCATTTTAGAAGCACCCACGGTACTCCTAGGTGATTAGGGTCTGGTGGAGATCTGTTCGGTCCGTTCGGAGATAGTGCTACAGAAGATAGGTGCATGGTTTGCATTGAACGTACCATAGGTCATAAATAGTTTCAGACGCACCCGATGGAACTCGTAAGTGACGTGGGTCATGTGGAATATCGTTTTAGTCCATTTGGAGATAGTGTTAGTGTTAGTGCAAGGTTGGAGCACGGTTTGCACCAAACATACCATAGGCATAGAAATCGTTTTGGACGAACTCGATCAGACTCCTAGGTGACGAGGCTCAAGTGGAAGCTCGGTTCGGTCCATTTGGGGAAGTGCTTCTCTTGATGCAAGATTGGTGCTTGGTTTGCACCAAATGTAGCATAGGCATAGAAATCGTTTTGGACGCACTCGAGGGGACTCCTAGGTGACGAGGCTCAAGTGGAAGCTCGATTCAGTACGTTTGGAGATAGCGCTACTCTTGATGCAAGATTGGTGCTCGGTTTGCGTCGAATGTGTCGTAGGCTCAGAAATAATATTGGAGGCACCCGATGGAACTCCTAGGTGACATGGGTCATGTGGAATCTTGTTTGATCTATTTTGAGACAGTGTTAGCGTCGGTGCGAGATAGGTGCACGGTTTGCACTGAACGTACCATAGGCATAGAAATCGCTTTGGACACACTCGATGGGACTCCTAGGTGACGAGGCTCAAGTGGAAGCTCGGTACGGTCCATTTGGAGATAGTGCTACTCTTGGTGCATGATTGGTGCACGATTTGCGTCGAACGTACCGTAGGCTCGGAAATAGTTTTAGAGGTAGTCGATGGAACACCTAGGTTACGTGGGTCATGTGGAATCTTGTTTCGATCTATTTTGAAACAGTGTTAGCGTGGGTGCAAGATAGGGGCTCGGTTTGCGTCAAACATTCCATAGGTTAATAAATCATTTTAGAAGCACCCACGGTACTCCTAGGTGATAAGGGTCTGGTGGAGATATATTCGGACCGTTCGGAGATAGTGCTACAAAAGATAGGTGCACGGTTTGCATTGAACGTACCATAGGTCATAAATAGTTTTGGACGCACCCGATCGAACTCGTAAGTGACGTGGGTCATGTGGAATATCGTTTTAGTCCATTTGGAGATAGTGTTTGTGTCAGTGCATGGTTGGAGCACGGTTTGCTCCAAACATACCATAGGCATAGAAATCATTTTGGACGAACTCGATCAGACCCTAGGTGACGAGGCTCAAGTGGAAGCTCGGTTCGGTCCATTTGGGGAAGTGCTTCTCTTGATGCAAGATTGGTGCTTGGTTTGCACCAAATGTAGCATAGGCATAGAAATCGTTTTGGACGCACTTGAGGGGACTCCTAGGTGACGAGGCTCAAGTGGAAGCTCGATTCAGTACGTTTGGAGATAGCGCTACTCTTGATGCAAGATTGGTGCTCGGTTTGCGTCGAATGTGTCGTAGGTTCAGAAATAGTATTGGAGGCACCCGATGGAACTCCTAGGTGACGTGGGTCATGTGGAATCTCGTTTTGATCTATTTTGAGACAGTGTTAGCGTCGGTGCGAGATAGGTGCACGGTTTGCACTGAACGTACCATAGGCATAGAAATCGCTTTGGACACACTCGATGGGACTCCTAGGTGACGAGGCTCAAGTGGAAGCTCGGTACGGTCCATTTGGAGATAGTGCTACTCTTGGTGCATGATTGGTGCACGATTTGCGTCGAACCCTACGCTCGGAAATAGGTTTAGAGGCAGTCGATGGAACACCTAGGTTACGTGGGTCATGTGGAATCTTGTTTCGATCTATTTTGAAACAGTGTTAGCGTGGGTGCAAGATAGGAGCTCGGTTTGCGTCAAACATTCCATAGGTTAATAAATCATTTTAGAAGCACCCACGGTACTCCTAGGTGATAAGGGTCTGGTGGAGATCTATTCAGTCCGTTCGGAGATAGTGCTACAAAAGATAGGTGCACGGTTTGCATTGAACGTACCATAGGTCATAAATAGTTTTGGACGCACCCGATGGAACTCGTAAGTGACGTGGGTCATGTGGAATATCGTTTTAGTCCATTTGGAGATAGTGTTTGTGTCAGTGCATGGTTGGAGCATGGTTTGCTCCAAACATACCATAGGCATAGAAATCATTTTGGACAAACTCGATTAGACTCCTAGGTGACGAGGCTCAAGTGGAAGCTCGGTTCAGTCCGTTTGGGGATAGTGCTTCTCTTGATGCAAGATTGGTGCTTGGTTTGCACCAAATGTAGAATAGGCATAGAAATCATTTTGGACGCATTCGAGGGGACTCCTAGGTGACGAGGCTCAAGTGGATGCTTGATTTGGTACGTTTGGAGATAGTGCTACTCTTGATGCAAGATTACTGCTTGGTTTGCATCGAATGTGCCATAGGCTCGGAAATAGTATTGGAGCCACCCGATGGAACTCCTAGATGACGTGGGTCATGTGGAATCTCGTTTTGATCTATTTTGAGACAATGTTAGCGTTGGTGCAAGATAGGTGCATGGTTTGCACTGAACGTACCATAGGCATAGAAATCGCTTTGGACACACTCGATGGGACTCCTAGGTGACGAGGCTCAAGTGGAAGCTCGGTACGGTCCATTTGGAGATAGTGCTACTCTTGGTGCATGATTGGTGCACGATTTGCGTCGAACGTACCGTAGGCTCGGAAATAGTTTTAGAGGTAGTCGATGGAACACCTAGGTTACGTGGGTCATGTGGAATCTTGTTTCGATCTATTTTGAAACAGTGTTAGCGTGGGTGCAAGATAGGGGCTCGGTTTGCGTCAAACATTCCATAGGTTAATAAATCATTTTAGAAGCACCCACGGTACTCCTAGGTGATAAGGGTCTGGTGGAGATATATTCGGACCGTTCGGAGATAGTGCTACAGAAGATAGGTGCATGGTTTGCATTGAACGTACCATAGGTCATAAATTGTTTTGGACGCACCCGATGGAACTCGTAAGTGACGTGGGTCATGTGGAATATCGTTTTAGTCCATTTGGAGATAGTGTTTGTGTTAGTGCATGGTTGGAGCACGGTTTGCACCAAACATACCATAGGCATAGAAATCGTTTTGGACGAACTCGATCAGACTTCTAGGTGACGAGGCTCAAGTGGAAGCTCGGTTCGGTCCATTTGGGGAAGTGCTTCTCTTGATGCAAGATTGGTGCTTGGTTTGCACCAAATGTAGCATAGGCATAGAAATCATTTTGGACGCACTCGAGGGGACTCCTAGCTGACGAGGCTCAAGTGGAAGCTCGATTCAGTACGTTTGGAGATAGCGCTACTCTTGATGCAAGATTGGTGCTCGGTTTGCGTCGAATGTGTCGTAGGCTCAGAAATAGTATTGGAGGCACCCGACGGAACTCCTAGGTGACGTGGGTCATGTGGAATCTCGTTTTGATCTATTTTGAGACAGTGTTAGCGTCGGTGCGAGATAGGTGCACGGTTTGCACTGAACGTACCATAGGCATAGAAATCGCTTTGGACACACTCGATGGGACTCCTAGGTGACGAGGCTCAAGTGGGAGCTCGGTACGGTCCATTTGGAGATAGTGCTACTCTTGGTGCATGATTGGTGCACGATTTGGGTCGAACGTACCGTAGGCTTGGAAATAGTTTTAGAGGCAGTCGATGGAACACCTAGGTTACGTGGGTCATGTGGAATCTTGTTTCGATCTATTTTGAAACGGTGTTAGCGTGGGTGCAAGATAGGAGCTCGGTTTGCGTCAAACATTCCATAGGTTAATAAATCGTTTTAGAAGCACCCACGGTACTCCTAGGTGATAAGGGTCCGGTGGAGATCTATTCAGTCCGTTCGGAGATAGTGCTAAAAAAGATAGGTGCACGGTTTGCATTGAACGTACCATAGGTCATAAATAGTTTTGGACGCACCCGATGGAACTCGTAAGTGACGTGGGTCATGTGGAATATCGTTTTAGTCCATTTGGAGATAGTGTTTGTGTCAGTGCATGTTTGGAGCATGGTTTGCTCCAAACATACCATAGGCATAGAAATCATTTTGGACGAACTCGATCAGACTCCTAGGTGACGAGGCTCAAGTGGAAGCTCGGTTCGGTCCATTTGGGGAAGTGCTTCTCTTGATGCAAGATTGGTGCTTGGTTTGCACCAAATGTAGCATAGGCATAGAAATCGTTTTGGACGCACTTGAGGGGACTCCTAGGTGACAAGGCTCAAGTGGAAGCTCGATTCAGTACGTTTGGAGATAGCGCTACTCTTGATGCAAGATTGGTGCTCGGTTTGCGTCGAATGTGTCGTAGGTTCAGAAATAGTATTGGAGGCACCCGATGGAACTCCTAGGTGACGTGGGTCATGTGGAATCTCGTTTTGATCTATTTTGAGACAGTGTTAGCGTCGGTGCGAGATAGGTGCACGGTTTGCACTGAACGTACCATAGGCATAGAAATCGCTTTGGACACACTCGATGGGACTCCTAGGTGACGAGGCTCAAGTGGAAGCTCGGTACGGTCCATTTGGAGATAGTGCTACTCTTGGTGCATGATTGGTGCACGATTTGCGTCGAACCCTACGCTCGGAAATAGGTTTAGAGGCAGTCGATGGAACACCTAGGTTACGTGGGTCATGTGGAATCTTGTTTCGATCTATTTTGAAACAGTGTTAGCGTGGGTGCAAGATAGGAGCTCGGTTTGCGTCAAACATTCCATAGGTTAATAAATCATTTTAGAAGCACCCACGGTACTCCTAGGTGATAAGGGTCTGGTGGAGATCTATTCAGTCCGTTCGGAGATAGTGCTACAAAAGATAGGTGCACGGTTTGCATTGAACATACCATAGGTCATAAATAGTTTTGGACGCACCCGATGGAACTCGTAAGTGACGTGGGTCATGTGGAATATCGTTTTAGTCCATTTGGAGATAGTGTTTGTGTCAGTGCATGGTTGGAGCATGGTTTGCTCCAAACATACCATAGGCATAGAAATCATTTTGGACAAACTCGATTAGACTCCTAGGTGACGAGGCTCAAGTGGAAGCTCGGTTCAGTCCGTTTGGGGATAGTGCTTCTCTTGATGCAAGATTGGTGCTTGGTTTGCACCAAATGTAGAATAGGCATAGAAATCATTTTGGACGCATTCGAGGGGACTCCTAGGTGACGAGGCTCAAGTGGATGCTTGATTTGGTACGTTTGGAGATAGTGCTACTCTTGATGCAAGATTACTGCTTGGTTTGCATCGAATGTGCCATAGGCTCGGAAATAGTATTGGAGCCACCCGATGGAACTCCTAGATGACGTGGGTCATGTGGAATCTCGTTTTGATCTATTTTGAGACAATGTTAGCGTTGGTGCAAGATAGGTGCATGGTTTGCACTGAACGTACCATAGGCATAGAAATCGCTTTGGACACACTCGATGGGACTCCTAGGTGACGAGGCTCAAGTGGGAGCTCGGTACAGTCCATTTGGAGATAGTGCTACTCTTGGTGCATGATTGGTGCACGATTTGCGTCGAACGTAAGGTAGGCTTGGAAATAGTTTTAGAGGCAGTCGATGGAACACCTAGGTTACGTGGGTCATGTGGAATCTTGTTTCGATCTATTTTGAAACAGTGTTAGCGTGGGTGCAAGATAGGAGCTCGGTTTGCGTCAAACATTCCATAGGTTAATAAATCGTTTTAGAAGCACCCACGGTACTCCTAGGTGATAAGGGTCCGGTGGAGATCTATTCAGTCCGTTCGGAGATAGTGCTAAAAAAGATAGGTGCACGGTTTGCATTGAACGTACCATAGGTCATAAATAGTTTTGGACGCACCCGATGGAACTCGTAAGTGACGTGGGTCATGTGGAATATCGTTTTAGTCCATTTGGAGATAGTGTTTGTGTCAGTGCATGTTTGGAGCATGGTTTGCTCCAAACATACCATAGGCATAGAAATCATTTTGGACGAACTCGATCAGACTCCTAGGTGACGAGGCTCAAGTGGAAGCTCGGTTCAGTCCGTTTGGGGATAGTGCTTCTCTTGATGCAAGATTGGTGCTTGGTTTGCACCAAATGTAGAATAGGCATAGAAATCATTTTGGACGCATTCGAGGGGACTCCTAGGTGACGAGGCTCAAGTGGAAGCTTGATTTGGTACGTTTGGAGATAGTGCTACTCTTGATGCAAGATTACTGCTTGGTTTGCATCGAATGTGCCATAGGCTCGGAAATAGTATTGGAGCCACCCGATGGAACTCCTAGATGACATGGGTCATGTGGAATCTCGTTTTGATCTATTTTGAGACAGTGTTAGCGTCGGTGCAAGATAGGTGCATGGTTTGCACTGAACGTACCATAGGCATAGAAATCGCTTTGGACACACTCGATGGGACTCCTAGGTGACGAGGCTCAAGTGGAAGCTCGGTACGGTCCATTTGGAGATAGTGCTACTCTTGATGCATTATTGGTGCACGGTTTGCATCGAATGTACCGTAGGCTCAGAAATAGTATTGGAGGCACTCGATGGAACACCTAGGTTACGTGGGTCATGTGGAATCTTGTTTCGATCTGTTTTGAAACAGTGTTAGCGTGGGTGCAAGATAGGTGCTCGGTTTGCGTCAAACGTACCATAGGTTAATAAATCATTTTAGAAGCACCCACGGTACTCCTAGGTGATTAGGGTCTGGTGGAGATCTGTTCGGTCCGTTCGGAGATAGTGCTACAGAAGATAGGTGCATGGTTTGCATTGAACGTACCATAGGTCATAAATAGTTTTGGACGCACCCGATGGAACTCGTAAGTGACGTGGGTCATGTGGAATATCGTTTTAGTCCATTTGGAGATAGTGTTAGTGTTAGTGCAAGGTTGGAGCACGGTTTGCACCAAACATACCATAGGCATAGAAATCGTTTTGGACGAACTCGATCAGACTCCTAGGTGACGAGGCTCAAGTGGAAGCTCGGTTCGGTCCATTTGGGGAAGTGCTTCTCTTGATGCAAGATTGGTGCTTGGTTTGCACCAAATGTAGCATAGGCATAGAAATCGTTTTGGACGCACTCGAGGGGACTCCTAGGTGACGAGGCTCAAGTGGAAGCTCGATTCAGTACGTTTGGAGATAGCGCTACTCTTGATGCAAGATTGGTGCTCGGTTTGCGTCGAATGTGTCGTAGGTTCAGAAATAGTATTGGAGGCACCCGATGGAACTCCTAGGTGACGTGGGTCATGTGGAATCTCGTTTTGATCTATTTTGAGACAGTGTTAGCGTCGGTGCGAGATAGGTGCACGGTTTGCACTGAACGTACCATAGGCATAGAAATCGCTTTGGACACACTCGATGGGACTCCTAGGTGACGAGGCTCAAGTGGAAGCTCGGTACGGTCCATTTGGAGATAGTGCTACTCTTGGTGCATGATTGGTGCACGATTTGCGTCGAACCCTACGCTCGGAAATAGGTTTAGAGGCAGTCCATGGAACACCTAGGTTACGTGGGTCATGTGGAATCTTGTTTCGATCTATTTTGAAACAGTGTTAGCGTGGGTGCAAGATAGGAGCTCGGTTTGCGTCAAACATTCCATAGGTTAATAAATCATTTTAGAAGCACCCACGGTACTCCTAGGTGATAAGGGTCTGGTGGAGATCTATTCAGTCCGTTCGGAGATAGTGCTACAAAAGATAGGTGCACGGTTTGCATTGAACGTACCATAGGTCATAAATAGTTTTGGACGCACCCGATGGAACTCGTAAGTGACGTGGGTCATGTGGAATATCGTTTTAGTCCATTTGGAGATAGTGTTTGTGTCAGTGCATGGTTGGAGCATGGTTTGCTCCAAACATACCATAGGCATAGAAATCATTTTTTACAAACTCGATTAGACTCCTAGGTGACGAGGCTCAAGTGGAAGCTCGGTTCAGTCCGTTTGGGGATAGTGCTTCTCTTGATGCAAGATTGGTGATTGGTTTGCACCAAATGTAGAATAGGCATAGAAATCATTTTGGACGCATTCGAGGGGACTCCTAGGTGACGAGGCTCAAGTGGATGCTTGATTTGGTACGTTTGGAGATAGTGCTACTCTTGATGCAAGATTACTGCTTGGTTTGCATCGAATGTGCCATAGGCTCGGAAATAGTATTGGAGCCACCCGATGGAACTCCTAGATGACGTGGGTCATGTGGAATCTCGTTTTGATCTATTTTGAGACAATGTTAGCGTTGGTGCAAGATAGGTGCATGGTTTGCACTGAACGTACCATAGGCATAGAAATCGCTTTGGACACACTTGATGGGACTCCTAGGTGACGAGGCTCAAGTGGAAGCTCGGTACGGTCCATTTGGAGATAGTGCTACTCTTGATGCATGATTGGTGCACGGTTTGCGTCGAATGTACCGTAGGCTCGGAAATAGTATTGGAGGCACTCGATGGAACACCTAGGTTATGTGGGTTATATGGAATCTTGTTTTGATCTGTTTTGAAACAGTGTTAGCATGGGTGCAAGATAGGTGCTCGGTTTGTGTCAAACGTACCATAGGTTAATAAATCGTTTTAGAAGCACCCACGGTACTCCTAGGTGATTAGGGTCTGGTGGAGATCTGTTCGGTCCGTTCGGAGATAGTGCTACAGAAGATAGGTGCATGGTTTGCATTGAACGTACCATAGGTCATAAATTGTTTTGGACGCACCCGATGGAACTCGTAAGTGACGTGGGTCATGTGGAATATCGTTTTAGTCCATTTGGAGATAGTGTTTGTGTTAGTGCAAGGTTGGAGCACGGTTTGCACCAAACATACCATAGGCATAGAAATCGTTTTGGACGAACTCGATCAGACTTCTAGGTGACGAGGCTCAAGTGGAAGCTCGGTTCGGTCCATTTGGGGAAGTGCTTCTCTTGATGCAAGATTGGTGCTTGGTTTGCACCAAATGTAGCATAGGCATAGAAATCATTTTGGACGCACTCGAGGGGACTCCTAGCTCACCCTGCTAATGGTTTGGGCTGATACAATTTTAATGGATTGGTTTCTGCTTTGGGTCCTTTGAGTTGGTTGTAAATGGACTGGCCTATGCAACGGTTTGGTTTGTGTTTGGATAACTAGAGAAAACGGTCAGGGTTGGTTTGGAGTGGGTTTCGATGGACCACCGCTAGTAGCAAGAGCCGCGGCAAGCCTGACAACTAGCAGGACTAGTACTGCACTGCACTGCAGTACACGAGTGCTACGTGGGCACGAAACCAAACCTGGGAAATGGGGTGTAAACCATAATTTTAGAAATGAATAGTTTTGATTGGGCGTGAAATACTACTTCAGGTTGGCTTCGATTGGTTTAGAAGAGGGAAGAAGCGGAGTGGAGACAAATTGGGTTCACGTGCATTAATTAAATGGTGTGGTGTGGGTACAGTTCGGTTCTCAGCCCATTAGCAGGGCGACTCCTAGCTGACGAGGCTCAAGTGGAAGCTCGATTCAGTACGTTTGGAGATAGCGCTACTCTTGATGCAAGATTGGTGCTCGGTTTGCGTCGAATGTGTCGTAGGCTCAGAAATAGTATTGGAGGCACCCGACGGAACTCCTAGGTGACGTGGGTCATGTGGAATCTCGTTTTGATCTATTTTGAGACAGTGTTAGCGTCGGTGCGAGATAGGTGCACGGTTTGCACTGAACGTACCATAGGCATAGAAATCGCTTTGGACACACTCGATGGGACTCCTAGGTGACGAGGCTCAAGTGGGAGCTCGGTACGGTCCATTTGGAGATAGTGCTACTCTTGGTGCATGATTGGTGCACGATTTGCGTCGAACGTAAGGTAGGCTTGGAAATAGTTTTAGAGGCAGTCGATGGAACACCTAGGTTACGTGGGTCATGTGGAATCTTGTTTCGATCTATTTTGAAACAGTGTTAGCGTGGGTGCAAGATAGGAGCTCGGTTTGCGTCAAACATTCCATAGGTTAATAAATCGTTTTAGAAGCACCCACGGTACTCCTAGGTGATAAGGGTCCGGTGGAGATCTATTCAGTCCGTTCGGAGATAGTGCTAAAAAAGATAGGTGCACGGTTTGCATTGAACGCACCATAGGTCATAAATAGTTTTGGACGCACCCGATGGAACTCGTAAGTGACGTGGGTCATGTGGAATATCGTTTTAGTCCATTTGGAGATAGTGTTTGTGTCAGTGCATATTTGGAGCATGGTTTGCTCCAAACATACCATAGGCATAGAAAATCATTTTGGACGAACTCGATCAGACTCCTAGGTGACGAGGCTCAAGTGGAAGCTCGGTTCAGTCCGTTTGGGGATAGTGCTTCTCTTGATGCAAGATTGGTGCTTGGTTTGCACCAAATGTAGAATAGGCATAGAAATCATTTTGGACGCATTCGAGGGGACTCCTAGGTGACGAGGCTCAAGTGGAAGCTTGATTTGGTACGTTTGGAGATAGTGCTACTCTTGATGCAAGATTACTGCTTGGTTTGCATCGAATGTGCCATAGGCTCGGAAATAGTATTGGAGCCACCCGATGGAACTCCTAGATGACGTGGGTCATGTGGAATCTCGTTTTGATCTATTTTGAGACAGTGTTAGCGTCGGTGCAAGATAGGTGCATGGTTTGCACTGAACGTACCATAGGCATAGAAATCGCTTTGGACACACTCGATGGGACTCCTAGGTGACGAGGCTCAAGTGCAAGCTCGGTACGGTCCATTTGGAGATAGTGCTACTCTTGATGCATGATTGGTGCACGGTTTGCATCGAATGTACCGTAGGCTCAGAAATAGTATTGGAGGCACTCGATGGAACACCTAGGTTACGTGGGTCATGTGGAATCTTGTTTCGATCTGTTTTGAAACAGTGTTAGCGTGGGTGCAAGATAGGTGCTCGGTTTGCATCAAACGTACCATAGGTTAATAAATCATTTTAGAAGCACCCACGGTACTCCTAGGTGATTAGGGTCTGGTGGAGATCTGTTCGGTCCGTTCGGAGATAGTGCTACAGAAGATAGGTGCATGGTTTGCATTGAACGTACCATAGGTCATAAATAGTTTTTGACGCACCCGATGGAACTCGTAAGTGACGTGGGTCATGTGGAATATCGTTTTAGTCCATTTGGAGATAGTGTTAGTGTTAGTGCAAGGTTGGAGCACGGTTTGCACCAAACATACCATAGGCATAGAAATCGTTTTGGACGAACTCGATCAGACTCCTAGGTGACGAGGCTCAAGTGGAAGCTCGGTTCGGTCCATTTGGGGAAGTGCTTCTCTTGATGCAAGATTGGTGCTTGGTTTGCACCAAATGTAGCATAGGCATAGAAATCGTTTTGGACGCACTCGAGGGGACTCCTAGGTGACGAGGCTCAAGTGGAAGCTCGATTCAGTACATTTGGAGATAGCGCTACTCTTGATGCAAGATTGGTGCTCGGTTTGCGTCGAATGTGTCGTAGGCTTAGAAATAGTATTGGAGGCACCCAATGGAACTCCTAGGTGACGTGGGTCATGTGGAATCTCGTTTTGATCTATTTTGAGACAGTGTTAGCGTCGGTGCGAGATAGGTGCACGGTTTGCACTGAACGTACCATAGGCATAGAAATCGCTTTGGACACACTCGATGGGACTCCTAGGTGACGAGGCTCAAGTGGAAGCTCGGTACGGTCCATTTGGAGATAGTGCTACTCTTGGTGCATGATTGGTGCACGATTTGCGTCGAACGTACCGTAGGCTCGGAAATAGTTTTAGAGGCAGTCGATGGAACACCTAGGTTACGTGGGTCATGTGGAATCTTGTTTCGATCTATTTTGAAACAGTGTTAGCGTGGGTGCAAGATAGGAGCTCGGTTTGCGTCAAACATTCCATAGGTTAATAAATCATTTTAGAAGCACCCACGGTACTCCTAGGTGATAAGGGTCTGGTGGAGATCTATTCGGTCCGTTCGGAGATAGTGCTACAGAAGATAGGTGCATGGTTTGCATTAAACGTACCATAGGTCATAAATAGTTTTGGACGCACCCGATGGAACTCGTAAGTGACGTGGGTCATGTGGAATATCGTTTTAGTCCATTTGGAGATAGTGTTAGTGTTAGTGCAAGGTTGGAGCACGGTTTGCACCAAACATACCATAGTCATAGAAATCATTTTGGACGAACTCGATCAGACTCCTAGGTGACGAGGCTCAAGTGGAAGCTCAGTTCGGTCCATTTGGGGAAGTGCTTCTCTTGATGCAAGATTGGTGCTTGGTTTGCACCAAATGTAGCATAGGCATAGAAATCGTTTTGGACGCACTCGAGGGGACTCCTAGGTGACGAGGCTCAAGTGGAAGCTCGATTCAGTACGTTTGGAGATAGCGCTACTCTTGATGCAAGATTGGTGCTCGGTTTGCCTCGAATGTGCCGTAGGCTCAGAAATAGTATTGGAGGCACCCGATGGAACTCCTAGGTGACGTGGGTCATGTGGAATCTCCTTTTGATCTATTTTGAGACAGTGTTAGCGTCGGTGCGAGATAGGTGCACGGTTTGCACTGAACGTACCATAGGCATAGAAATCGCTTTGGACACACTCGATGGGACTCCTAGGTGACGAGGCTCAAGTGGAAGCTCGGTACGGTCCATTTGGAGATAGTGCTACTCTTGGTGCATGATTGGTGCACGATTTGCGTCGAATGTACCGTAGGCTCGGAAATAGTTTTAGAGGCAGTCGATGGAACACCTAGGTTACGTGGGTCATGTGGAATCTTGTTTCGATCTATTTTGAAACAGTGTTAGCGTGGGTGCAAGATAGGAGCTCGGTTTGCGTCAAACATTCCATAGGTTAATAAATCATTTTAGAAGCACCCACAGTACTCCTAGGTGATAAGGGTCTGGTGGAGATCTATTCGGTCCGTTCAGAGATAGTGCTACAAAAGATAGGTGCACGGTTTGCATTGAACGTACCATAGGTCATAAATAGTTTTGGACGCACCTGATGGAACTCGTAAGTGACGTGGGTCATGTGGAATATCGTTTTGGTCCATTTGGAGATAGTGTTTGTGTCAGTGCATGGTTGGAGCACGGTTTGCTCCAAACATACCATAGGCATAGAAATCATTTTGGACGAACTCGATCAGACTCCTAGGTGACGAGGCTCAAGTGGAAGCTCGGTTCAGTCCGTTTGGGGATAGTACTTCTCTTGTTGCAAGATTGGTGCCTGGTTTGCACCAAATGTAGAATAGGCATAGAAATCGTTTTGGACGCATTCGAGAGGACTCCTAGGTGATGAGGCTCAAGTGGAAGCTTGATTTGGTACGTTTGGAGATAGTGCTACTCTTAATGCAAGATTACTGCTTGGTTTGCATCGAATGTGCCATAGGCTCGGAAATAGTATTGGAGCCACCCGATGGAACTCCTAGATGACGTGGGTCATGTGAAATCTCGTTTTGATCTATTTTGAGACAGTGTTAGCATCGGTGCAAGATAGGTGCATGGTTTGCACTGAACGTACCATAGGCATAGAAATCGCTTTGGACACACTCGATGGGACTCCTAGGTGACGAGGCTCAAGTGGAAGCTCGGTACGGTCCATTTGGAGATAGTGCTACTCTTGATGAATGATTGGTGCACGGTTTGCGTCGAATGTACCGTAGGCTCGGAAATAGTATTGGAGGCACTCGATCGAACACCTAGGTTACGTGGGTAATGTGGAATTTTGTTTCGATCTGTTTTGAAACAGTGTTAGCGTGGGTGCAAGATAGGTGCTCGGTTTGCGTCAAACGTACCATAGGTTAATAAATCATTTTAGAAGCACCCACGGTACTCCTAGGTGATTAGGGTCTGGTGGAGATCTGTTCGGTCCGTTCGGAGATAGTGCTACAGAAGATAGGTGCATGGTTTGCATTGAACGTACCATAGGTCATAAATAGTTTCAGACGCACCCGATGGAACTCGTAAGTGACGTGGGTCATGTGGAATATCGTTTTAGTCCATTTGGAGATAGTGTTAGTGTCAGTGCATGGTTGGAGCACGGTTTGCTCCAAACATACCATAGGCATAGAAATCATTTTGGACGATCTCGATCAGACTCCTAGGTGACGAGGCTCAAGTGGAAGCTCGGTTCAGTCTGTTTGGGGATAGTGCTTCTCTTGATGCAAGATTGGTGCTTGGTTTGCACCAAATGTAGCATAGGCATAGAAATCGTTTTGGACGCACTCGAGGGGACTCCTAGGTGACGAGGCTCAAGTGGAAGCTTGATTTGGTACGTTTGGAGATAGCGCTACTCTTGATGCAAGATTGGTGCTCGGTTTGCCTCGAATGTGCCGTAGGCTCAGAAATAGTATTGGAGGCACCCGATGGAACTCCTAGGTGACGTGGGTCATGTGGAATCTCGTTTTGATCTATTTTGAGACAGTGTTAGCGTCGGTGCAAGATAGGTGCATGGTTTGCACTGAACGTACAATAGGCATAGAAATCGCTTTGGACACACTCGATGGGACTCCTAGGTGACGAGGCTCAAGTGGAAGCTCGGTACGGTCCATTTGGAGATAGTGCTACTCTTGATGCATGATTGGTGCACGGTTTGCGTCGAATGTACCGTAGGCTCGGAAATAGTATTGGAGGCACTCGATCGAACACCTAGGTTACGTGGGTAATGTGGAATCTTGTTTCGATCTGTTTTGAAACAGTGTTAGCGTGGGTGCAAGATAGGTGCTCGGTTTGCGTCAAACGTACCATAGGTTAATAAATCGTTTTAGAAGCACCCACGGTACTCCTAGGTGATTAGGGTCTGGTGGAGATCTGTTCGGTCCGTTCGGAGATAGTGCTACAGAAGATAGGTGCATGGTTTGCATTGAACGTACCATAGGTCATAAATAGTTTCAGACGCACCCGATGGAACTCGTAAGTGACGTGGGTCATGTGGAATATCGTTTTAGTCCATTTGGAGATAGTGTTAGTGTTAGTGCAAGGTTGGAGCACGGTTTGCACCAAACATACCATAGGCATAGAAATCGTTTTGGACGAACTCGATCAGACTCCTAGGTGACGAGGCTCAAGTGGAAGCTCGGTTCGGTCCATTTGGGGAAGTGCTTCTCTTGATGCAAGATTGGTGCTTGGTTTGCACCAAATGTAGCATAGGCATAGAAATCGTTTTGGACGCACTCGAGGGGACTCCTAGGTGACGTGGCTCAAGTGGAAGCTCGATTCAGTACGTTTGGAGATAGCGCTACTCTTGATGCAAGCTAGGTGCACGGTTTGCACTAAACGTACCATAGGCATAGAAATCGCTTTGGACACACTCGATGGGACTCCTAGGTGACGAGGCTCAAGTGAAAGCTCGGGACGGTCCATTTGGAGATAGTGCTACTCTTGATGCATGATTGGTGCATGGTTTGCGTAGAACGTACCGTAGGCTCGGAAATAGTATTGGAGGCACTCGATGGAACACCAAGGTTACGTGGGTCATGTGGAATCTTGTTTCAATCTGTTTTGAAACAGTGTTAGTGTGGGTGCAAGATAGGTGCTCGATTTGCGTCAAATGTACCATAAGTTAATAAATCGTTTTAGAAGATTCCGTGGTACTCCTAGGTGATGAGGGTCTGGTGGAGATCTGTTTGGTCCATTTGGAGATAGTGCTACAGAAGATAAGTGCATGGTTTGCATTGAACGTACCATAGGTCATAAATAGTTTTGGACGCACCCGAAGGAACTCGTAAGTGACGTGGGTCGTGTGGAATCTCGTTTTAGTCCATTTGGAGATAATGTTAGTGTTAGTGCAAGGTTGGAGCACGGTTTGCTCCGAACATACCGTAGGCATAGAAATCATTTTGGACGAACTCGATCAGACTCCTAGGTGATGAGGCTCAAGTGGAAGCTCAGTTCGGTCCGTTTGGGGATAGTGCTTCTCTTGATGCAAGATTGGTGCTTGGTTTGCACCAAATGTAGAATAGGCATAGAAATCGTTTTGCACGCACTCGAGGGGACTCCTAGGTGACGAGGCTCAAGTGGAAGCTCGATTTGGTACGTTTGGAGATAGTGCTACTCTTGATGCAAGATTACTGCTTGGTTTGCGTCGAATGTGCCATACGCTCAGAAAATAGTATTGAGTCACCCGATGGAACTCCTAGGTGATGTGGGTCATGTGGAATCTCGTTTTGATCTATTTTGAGATAGTGTTAGCGTCAATGCTAGATAGGTGCACGGTTTGCACTAAATGTACCATAGGCATAGAAATCGCTTTGGACACACTCGATGGGACTCCTAAGTGATGAGGCTCAAGTGGAAGCTCGGTACGGTCCATTTGGAGATAGTGCTACTCTTGATGCATGATTGGTGCACGGTTTGCGTCGAATGTACCGTAGGCTCGGAAATAGTATTGGAGGCACTCGATCGAACACCTAGGTTACGTGGGTAATGTGGAATTTTGTTTCGATCTGTTTTGAAACAGTGTTAGCGTGGGTGCAAGATAGGTGCTCGGTTTGCGTCAAACGTACCATAGGTTAATAAATCATTTTAGAAGCACCCACGGTACTCCTAGGTGATTAGGGTCTGGTGGAGATCTGTTCGGTCCGTTCGGAGATAGTGCTACAGAAGATAGGTGCATGGTTTGCATTGAACGTACCATAGGTCATAAATAGTTTCAGACGCACCCGATGGAACTCGTAAGTGACGTGGGTCATGTGGAATATCGTTTTAGTCCATTTGGAGATAGTGTTAGTGTCAGTGCATGGTTGGAGCACGGTTTGCTCCAAACATACCATAGGCATAGAAATCATTTTGGACGATCTCGATCAGACTCCTAGGTGACGAGGCTCAAGTGGAAGCTCGGTTCAGTCTGTTTGGGGATAGTGCTTCTCTTGATGCAAGATTGGTGCTTGGTTTGCACCAAATGTAGCATAGGCATAGAAATCGTTTTGGACGCACTCGAGGGGACTCCTAGGTGACGAGGCTCAAGTGGAAGCTTGATTTGGTACGTTTGGAGATAGCGCTACTCTTGATGCAAGATTGGTGCTCGGTTTGCCTCGAATGTGCCGTAGGCTCAGAAATAGTATTGGAGGCACCCGATGGAACTCCTAGGTGACGTGGGTCATGTGGAATCTCGTTTTGATCTATTTTGAGACAGTGTTAGCGTCGGTGCAAGATAGGTGCATGGTTTGCACTGAACGTACAATAGGCATAGAAATCGCTTTGGACACACTCGATGGGACTCCTAGGTGACGAGGCTCAAGTGGAAGCTCGGTACGGTCCATTTGGAGATAGTGCTACTCTTGATGCATGATTGGTGCACGGTTTGCGTCGAATGTACCGTAGGCTCGGAAATAGTATTGGAGGCACTCGATCGAACACCTAGGTTACGTGGGTAATGTGGAATCTTGTTTCGATCTGTTTTGAAACAGTGTTAGCGTGGGTGCAAGATAGGTGCTCGGTTTGCGTCAAACGTACCATAGGTTAATAAATCGTTTTAGAAGCACCCACGGTACTCCTAGGTGATTAGGGTCTGGTGGAGATCTGTTCGGTCCGTTCGGAGATAGTGCTACAGAAGATAGGTGCATGGTTTGCATTGAACGTACCATAGGTCATAAATAGTTTCAGACGCACCCGATGGAACTCGTAAGTGACGTGGGTCATGTGGAATATCGTTTTAGTCCATTTGGAGATAGTGTTAGTGTTAGTGCAAGGTTGGAGCACGGTTTGCACCAAACATACCATAGGCATAGAAATCGTTTTGGACGAACTCGATCAGACTCCTAGGTGACGAGGCTCAAGTGGAAGCTCGGTTCGGTCCATTTGGGGAAGTGCTTCTCTTGATGCAAGATTGGTGCTTGGTTTGCACCAAATGTAGCATAGGCATAGAAATCGTTTTGGACGCACTCGAGGGGACTCCTAGGTGACGAGGCTCAAGTGGAAGCTCGATTCAGTACGTTTGGAGATAGCGCTACTCTTGATGCAAGCTAGGTGCACGGTTTGCACTAAACGTACCATAGGCATAGAAATCGCTTTGGACACACTCGATGGGACTCCTAGGTGACGAGGCTCAAGTGAAAGCTCGGGACGGTCCATTTGGAGATAGTGCTACTCTTGATGCATGATTGGTGCATGGTTTGCGTAGAACGTACCGTAGGCTCGGAAATAGTATTGGAGGCACTCGATGGAACACCAAGGTTACGTGGGTCATGTGGAATCTTGTTTCAATCTGTTTTGAAACAGTGTTAGTGTGGGTGCAAGATAGGTGCTCGATTTGCGTCAAATGTACCATAAGTTAATAAATCGTTTTAGAAGATTCCGTGGTACTCCTAGGTGATGAGGGTCTGGTGGAGATCTGTTTGGTCCATTTGGAGATAGTGCTACAGAAGATAAGTGCATGGTTTGCATTGAACGTACCATAGGTCATAAATAGTTTTGGACGCACCCGAAGGAACTCGTAAGTGACGTGGGTCGTGTGGAATCTCGTTTTAGTCCATTTGGAGATAATGTTAGTGTTAGTGCAAGGTTGGAGCACGGTTTGCTCCGAACATACCGTAGGCATAGAAATCATTTTGGACGAACTCGATCAGACTCCTAGGTGATGAGGCTCAAGTGGAAGCTCAGTTCGGTCCGTTTGGGGATAGTGCTTCTCTTGATGCAAGATTGGTGCTTGGTTTGCACCAAATGTAGAATAGGCATAGAAATCGTTTTGCACGCACTCGAGGGGACTCCTAGGTGACGAGGCTCAAGTGGAAGCTCGATTTGGTACGTTTGGAGATAGTGCTACTCTTGATGCAAGATTACTGCTTGGTTTGCGTCGAATGTGCCATACGCTCAGAAAATAGTATTGAGTCACCCGATGGAACTCCTAGGTGATGTGGGTCATGTGGAATCTCGTTTTGATCTATTTTGAGATAGTGTTAGCGTCAATGCTAGATAGGTGCACGGTTTGCACTAAATGTACCATAGGCATAGAAATCGCTTTGGACACACTCGATGGGACTCCTAAGTGATGAGGCTCAAGTGGAAGCTCGGTACGGTCCATTTGGAGATAGTGCTACTCTTGATGCATGATTGGTGCACGGTTTGCGTCGAATGTACCGTAGGCTCGGAAATAGTATTGGAGGCACTCGATCGAACACCTAGGTTACGTGGGTAATGTGGAATTTTGTTTCGATCTGTTTTGAAACAGTGTTAGCGTGGGTGCAAGATAGGTGCTCGGTTTGCGTCAAACGTACCGTAGGTTAATAAATCATTTTAGAAGCACCCACGGTACTCCTAGGTGATTAGGGTCTGGTGGAGATCTGTTCGGTCCGTTCGGAGATAGTGCTACAGAAGATAGGTGCATGGTTTGCATTGAACGTACCATAGGTCATAAATAGTTTCAGACGCACCCGATGGAACTCGTAAGTGACGTGGGTCATGTGGAATATCGTTTTAGTCCATTTGGAGATAGTGTTAGTGTCAGTGCATGGTTGGAGCACGGTTTGCTCCAAACATACCATAGGCATAGAAATCATTTTGGACGATCTCGATCAGACTCCTAGGTGACGAGGCTCAAGTGGAAGCTCGGTTCAGTCTGTTTGGGGATAGTGCTTCTCTTGATGCAAGATTGGTGCTTGGTTTGCACCAAATGTAGCATAGGCATAGAAATCGTTTTGGACGCACTCGAGGGGACTCCTAGGTGACGAGGCTCAAGTGGAAGCTTGATTTGGTACGTTTGGAGATAGCGCTACTCTTGATGCAAGATTGGTGCTCGGTTTGCCTCGAATGTGCCGTAGGCTCAGAAATAGTATTGGAGGCACCCGATGGAACTCCTAGGTGACGTGGGTCATGTGGAATCTCGTTTTGATCTATTTTGAGACAGTGTTAGCGTCGGTGCAAGATAGGTGCATGGTTTGCACTGAACGTACAATAGGCATAGAAATCGCTTTGGACACACTCGATGGGACTCCTAGGTGACGAGGCTCAAGTGGAAGCTCGGTACGGTCCATTTGGAGATAGTGCTACTCTTGATGCATGATTGGTGCACGGTTTGCGTCGAATGTACCGTAGGCTCGGAAATAGTATTGGAGGCACTCGATCGAACACCTAGGTTACGTGGGTAATGTGGAATCTTGTTTCGATCTGTTTTGAAACAGTGTTAGCGTGGGTGCAAGATAGGTGCTCGGTTTGCGTCAAACGTACCATAGGTTAATAAATCGTTTTAGAAGCACCCACGGTACTCCTAGGTGATTAGGGTCTGGTGGAGATCTGTTCGGTCCGTTCGGAGATAGTGCTACAGAAGATAGGTGCATGGTTTGCATTGAACGTACCATAGGTCATAAATAGTTTCAGACGCACCCGATGGAACTCGTAAGTGACGTGGGTCATGTGGAATATCGTTTTAGTCCATTTGGAGATAGTGTTAGTGTTAGTGCAAGGTTGGAGCACGGTTTGCACCAAACATACCATAGGCATAGAAATCGTTTTGGACGAACTCGATCAGACTCCTAGGTGACGAGGCTCAAGTGGAAGCTCGGTTCGGTCCATTTGGGGAAGTGCTTCTCTTGATGCAAGATTGGTGCTTGGTTTGCACCAAATGTAGCATAGGCATAGAAATCGTTTTGGATGCACTCGAGGGGACTCCTAGGTGACGAGGCTCAAGTGGAAGCTCGATTCAGTACGTTTGGAGATAGCGCTACTCTTGATGCAAGCTAGGTGCACGGTTTGCACTAAACGTACCATAGGCATAGAAATCGCTTTGGACACACTCGATGGGACTCCTAGGTGACGAGGCTCAAGTGAAAGCTCGGGACGGTCCATTTGGAGATAGTGCTACTCTTGATGCATGATTGGTGCATGGTTTGCGTAGAACGTACCGTAGGCTCGGAAATAGTATTGGAGGCACTCGATGGAACACCAAGGTTACGTGGGTCATGTGGAATCTTGTTTCAATCTGTTTTGAAACAGTGTTAGTGTGGGTGCAAGATAGGTGCTCGATTTGCGTCAAATGTACCATAAGTTAATAAATCGTTTTAGAAGATTCCGTGGTACTCCTAGGTGATGAGGGTCTGGTGGAGATCTGTTTGGTCCATTTGGAGATAGTGCTACAGAAGATAAGTGCATGGTTTGCATTGAACGTACCATAGGTCATAAATAGTTTTGGACGCACCCGAAGGAACTCGTAAGTGACGTGGGTCGTGTGGAATCTCGTTTTAGTCCATTTGGAGATAATGTTAGTGTTAGGGCAAGGTTGGAGCATGGTTTGCTCCAAACATACCGTAGGCATAGAAATCATTTTGGACGAACTCGATCAGACTCCTAGGTGATGAGGCTCAAGTGGAAGCTCAGTTCGGTCCGTTTGGGGATAGTGCTTCTCTTGATGCAAGATTGGTGCTTGGTTTGCACCAAATGTAGAATAGGCATAGAAATCGTTTTGCACGCACTCGAGGGGACTCCTAGGTGACGAGGCTCAAGTGGAAGCTCGATTTGGTACGTTTGGAGATAGTGCTACTCTTGATGCAAGATTACTGCTTGGTTTGCGTCGAATGTGCCATACGCTCAGAAAATAGTATTGAGTCACCCGATGGAACTCCTAGGTGATGTGGGTCATGTGGAATCTCGTTTTGATCTATTTTGAGATAGTGTTAGCGTCAATGCTAGATAGGTGCACGGTTTGCACTAAATGTACCATAGGCATAGAAATCGCTTTGGACACACTCGATGGGACTCCTAAGTGATGAGGCTCAAGTGGAAGCTCGGTACGGTCCATTTGGAGATAGTGCTACTCTTGATGCATGATTGGTGCACGGTTTGCGTCGAATGTACCGTAGGCTCGGAAATAGTATTGGAGGCACTCCATGGAACACCTAGGTTACATGGGTCATGTGGAATCTTGTTTTGATCTGTTTTGAAACAGTGTTAGCGTGGGTGCAAGATAGGTGCTCGGTTTGCGTCAAACGTACCATAGGTTAATAAATCATTTTAGAAGCACCCACGGTACTCCTAGGTGATTAGGGTCTGGTGGAGATCTGTTCGGTCCGTTCGGAGATAGTGCTACAGAAGATAGGTGCATGGTTTGCATTGAACGTACCATAAATAGTTTTGGACGCACCTGATGGGACTCGTAAGTGACGTGGGTCATGTGGAATATCGTTTTAGTCCATTTGGAGATAGTGTTAGTGTCAGTGCAAGGTTGGAGCGCGGTTTGCTCTGAACATACCACAGGCATATAAATCATTTTGGACGAACTCGATCAGACACCTAGGTGACGAGGCTCAAGTGGAAGCTCGGTTCAGTCCGTTTGGGGATAGTGCTTCTCTTGATGCAAGATTGGTGCTTGGTTTGTACCAAATGTAGAATATGATGAGGACATCATTGGCTCAAATATGACCATGTCAACCACTTCTATACCAAAGGTGCAACCATTCTATATGAGGCTTATCATTGATGCGTTTGATGAATTGGTGCTCCACCATAAAATGTGTATATTTTCATTTTCAGAATTACTTACATGGATCAAGGAAAGGTTTGATTGCATATGGAAAGCATGGAAGGTTAATGAAGTTGATTGGGGACCAAATCCAAGTATTCCCAACGTCCTGCACCTGGACACCACGTCACTTTTGGTCCAAGGAAAGAAAGAGATCAAATCCAACACGTTTTGGGGCTGGATTCGGACTCCAGGACAGCTCCAACTTGTGATGTTCACCACGGTCGCATACGGACTCGGATTGGGACGTTCTAGCACTTTTTGGAAAGCTTATCAAGTCTATTTTCCAACGGATCTGAAATCATGGCTATATCTTATCCGATGCTTCCGCAATCGTCGTTTCAACGCCGGGGCCTTTTCTGCCTTTGGTGCTGTGTCACCCTATTTTGGGCTGATGGCCCATGTATCAAGTTGGGTTCATTAGGGACGTGTCCTAGGGTTGGAGAACGACCCCAACACCCCCTGGTCGTTCCCCTAGGTATTAATAAGGATTAGAGCCGCCACAAATAGATTGGGTTTTGTTTTGTTGAAAGTTTAGCCATTGCTACTTCCTTGTAGACGCGTGTGTAGACTAGACCATCCGTTCTACTCGATTCAGAACCCCAACTTTGTGATTTCAGATTGGTTTTCATCTCCATATTTGCAATTGAGTTGCTTGTTCTACTTGTTCTTGCTTGTTCCTCGATTGCTTGCAGGAATTACCCTAGTGGTTTGGTTGATCGTGTTCCACAAGATCGCGACGGCTGTTGGAGGTGGTGTATCGGTTGCTAAGGCGCAGCATCCTTGGATGGTTGTAGTCGGGCCGTGAACGTCATCTCTATCCCCAAATCGAGTTATCCACCTTCTCTCATCGAAAGATCAGGATTCACCCTAGCGGGTTCATATCAGTTGGTAATCAGAGCAAGGTTGATCGGTGAGAGACTTCTAGTTCTTTGCTGTTTTTAATCTCCTATGGTCCAGAAAAAGCCAAAACAAAATTAGTAGATTAGTTCTTCATAATCCCAAAACTCCTTTGAGCTTAATACTATTACTGCTTAGTTAGGGCTTATTGAATTAACGGTTGCATCGTCGTGCAAGTTGCTGGTCTTAGCGTCTAGTCGTTTAGAGTTTCGAGTTCTAGTCACGTTTCTGTCACCATCGCAGATTTGAGTTTATTTGTTTCTCTCTAGGAATGCGAGTGGATTTTCAAATTCCTTTGTTTTGTTTACCACCATTATCCTAGCCACGTCCTTGGAGGTTTCATCCACGTCCATATTTCCATCTACAAAAAGGAAATCCAACAAGATCAAGATAGAATTCGATTCGGAGTCCTGTTTTATCTTGAAAACAAAAGCACCATATTTCCTTTGTCAGGAGTCTGAATAGGGAGTTTAAATACAATCTGGAAACCTTAACTTGTCCTCATCAGAATAGGCATAGAAATCGTTTTGGATGTACTCGAGGGGACTCCTAGGTGACAAGGCTCAAGTGGAAGCTCGATTTGGTACGTTTGGAGATAGTGCTACTCTTAATGCAAGATTACTGCTTGGTTTGCATCGAATGTGCCATAGGCTCGGAAATAGTATTGGAGCCACCCGATGGAACTCCTAGATGACGTGGGTCATGTGAAATCTCGTTTTGATCTATTTTGAGACAGTGTTAGCATCGGTGCAAGATAGGTGCATGGTTTGCACTGAACGTACCATAGGCATAGAAATCGCTTTGGACACACTCGATGGGACTCCTAGGCGACGAGGCTCAAGTGGAAGCTCGGTACGGTCCATTTGGAGATAGTGCTACTCTTGATGAATGATTGGTGCACGGTTTGCGTCGAATGTACCGTAGGCTCGGAAATAGTATTGGAGGCACTCGATCGAACACCTAGGTTACGTGGGTAATGTGGAATTTTGTTTCGATCTGTTTTGAAACAGTGTTAGCGTGGGTGCAAGATAGGTGCTCGGTTTGCGTCAAACGTACCATAGGTTAATAAATCATTTTAGAAGCACCCACGGTACTCCTAGGTGATTAGGGTCTGGTGGAGATCTGTTCGGTCCGTTCGGAGATAGTGCTACAGAAGATAGGTGCATGGTTTGCATTGAACGTACCATAGGTCATAAATAGTTTCAGACGCACCCGATGGAACTCGTAAGTGACGTGGGTCATGTGGAATATCGTTTTAGTCCATTTGGAGATAGTGTTAGTGTCAGTGCATGGTTGGAGCACGGTTTGCTCCAAACATACCATAGGCATAGAAATCATTTTGGACGATCTCGATCAGACTCCTAGGTGACGAGGCTCAAGTGGAAGCTCGGTTCAGTCTGTTTGGGGATAGTGCTTCTCTTGATGCAAGATTGGTGCTTGGTTTGCACCAAATGTAGCATAGGCATAGAAATCGTTTTGGACGCACTCGAGGGGACTCCTAGGTGACGAGGCTCAAGTGGAAGCTTGATTTGGTACGTTTGGAGATAGCGCTACTCTTGATGCAAGATTGGTGCTCGGTTTGCCTCGAATGTGCCGTAGGCTCAGAAATAGTATTGGAGGCACCCGATGGAACTCCTAGGTGACGTGGGTCATGTGGAATCTCGTTTTGATCTATTTTGAGACAGTGTTAGCGTCGGTGCAAGATACCTGCATGGTTTGCACTGAACGTACAATAGGCATAGAAATCGCTTTGGACACACTCGATGGGACTCCTAGGTGACGAGGCTCAAGTGGAAGCTCGGTACGGTCCATTTGGAGATAGTGCTACTCTTGATGCATGATTGGTGCACGGTTTGCGTCGAATGTACCGTAGGCTCGGAAATAGTATTGGAGGCACTCGATCGAACACCTAGGTTACGTGGGTAATGTGGAATCTTGTTTCGATCTGTTTTGAAACAGTGTTAGCGTGGGTGCAAGATAGGTGCTCGGTTTGCGTCAAACGTACCATAGGTTAATAAATCGTTTTAGAAGCACCCACGGTACTCCTAGGTGATTAGGGTCTGGTGGAGATCTGTTCGGTCCGTTCGGAGATAGTGCTACAGAAGATAGGTGCATGGTTTGCATTGAACGTACCATAGGTCATAAATAGTTTCAGACGCACCCGATGGAACTCGTAAGTGACGTGGGTCATGTGGAATATCGTTTTAGTCCATTTGGAGATAGTGTTAGTGTTAGTGCAAGGTTGGAGCACGGTTTGCACCAAACATACCATAGGCATAGTGATATGAACCCGCTAGGGTTTATGGACGATCTTTCGATGAGAGGCGTGAGATCACTCGATTTGGTGGATGGAGATGACGTTCACGGCCCGACTACAGCCTTCCAAGACCGCGCCTTAGCAACCGATACACCACCTCCAAAGGCTGTCCCGATCTTGTGGAGCGCGACAACTAGCCACTAGGGCTCCCGTCCTGCAAGCAATCGAAGAACTAGCAAGAACAAGGAAACAAGCACTGAATTTGCAAGATGAAATTGAAAACCTCAAACTGAATCTTATTATGAGTGGAGTTCTGAAGACAAGGAGACGGGTGGCTGGATCAGCACACGCGCCTACAAGCAAGTAGCAAAGGCTAAACTTGATCTAAACAAAACCCAAGTGTTCCTGGTGGCGGCTAAGGGGTATATAATGTGTGGAGGACGACCACAAGAGAGTTTGGGTCGTGCTCCAACCCTAGGACGCGTCCCTACTGGACTCTAAAAGATGCAAGCCCATTGGGCTAACTTAAGGTGGCGCAGCACCCTGGACAGAATAGACCTCTCGGTGATTTTTGGACTGTTGACGCCGTTTCTGAGCAGATATGAGTATGAGGTCAGATCCGTATGAAAGTAGACTTTATTAGCTTTCCAACAAGTCCAGAATCACCCCAATCCGACTCCGTATGTAACCGTGGCGGCCGTCACAATTTGGAGGTGTGCTGCAGTCCGAATCTAGCCTACGCGAGTCCTTTTCCCTTTCGGTCTTCTCCTTGATTCCTAATCAAAACAAGAGTGCACGTGTCTCCAAGATCTAAACAGGATGGACAAGAGCTCAAGAAGGAACTCACTTGATGATTAAGTGTTCGAGCACGAGCACGGGTAATAGGACCAGCAGGTGTCGGCGTGGACGGCGTGGATGTATGATCGGTGTTGATGTCCTCATCATCCTCCCTTTTTTGAATTTGAGTCGTCCTCGACTCAAGCTCATCTTCCTCACCCAAATAAGGCTTCAAATCTGCAATGTTAAATGTGGGACTAACCCCAAAATCTGCAGGAAGATCAAGCTTATATGCATTCTCATTTATTCGTTGCATCACTTTAAAAGGACCATCCGCTCTAGGCATCAATTTAGATTTTCTTAATTCAGGAAACCTATCCTTTCGCAAATGCAACCAAACCCAATCTCCAGGTTCAAGAATCAATTCTCTTCTACCTTTATCTACAGCAAATTTGTACTTAGCATTCATGCGCTCTATGTTTTCTTTAGTGGTTTCATGTAGTTTTAGCATCAATTCAGCACGTTGCTTAGCATCAAAATTCAACTTTTCAGAACTTGGCAATGGCATTAAATCAATAGGAGCACGTGGTAACAAGCCATAAACAATCTCAAAGGGACACATCTTCGTAGTAGAATGCAGCGAACGATTATAAGCAAACTCAATATGAGGCAAACAATCTTCCCACATCTTAATATTCTTCTTTAAAATAGTCCTTAACATAGTAGACAAAGTTCTATTCACAACTTCAGTTTGACCATCAGTTTGGGGGTGACAAGTGGTGGAAAATAAAAGCTTAGTCCCCAATTTGGCCCATAAAGTTCTCCAAAAATGGCTAAGAAATTTAGCATCACGATCAGAAACAATTGTATTTGGCACACCATGCAAGCGAACAACTTCTCGAAAGAACAAATCAGCAATATTTGTAGCATCATCAGTTTTATGACATGGTATGAAATGTGCCATTTTAGAGAATCGATCCACAACCACGAAAACACTATCTCGCCTTTCCTAGTCCGTGGCAATCCCAACACAAAATCCATAGAAATATCCTCCCAAGGAGCACTAGGAACAGGAAGAGGCATATACAAACCGTGTGGATTCAACCGGGACTTAGCCTTTTGACATGTTGTGCAGCGAGCAACAAATCTCTCCACGTCTCGTCGCATCTTTGGCCAAAAGAAATGACCAGCAAGAATGTCCTCCGTCTTCTTCGCTCCAAAATGCCCCATCAAGCCACCTCCATGCGCTTCCTGCAACAACAACAAGCGAACAGAGCTAGCTGGAATGCATAGCTTGTTAGCTCTAAACACAAACCCATCATTGAGGATGAATTTGTTCCACGTTTTCCCATCTTTACAATGCAGCAGCACTTCTTTAAAATCAGCATCATGAGCATATCGGTCTTTAATTGTTTCTAACCCAAAGATCTTGTAATCAAGTTGATTCAGCAAAGTATATCTCCTAGACAATGCATCTGCAATGATATTATCCTTCCCTTTCTTGTGTTTGATAACATAAGGAAAAGATTCAATAAATTCAACCCATTTTGCATGTCTACGATTCAGTTTTCCTTGACTACGAATATGCTTCAAAGATTCATGATCAGAATGTATAACAAATTCTTTGGGCCACAAATAATGCTGCCATGTTTCTAATGTCCACACTAGAGCATATAATTCCTTATCATATGTAGAATAATTAAGAATAGGTCCGCTCAATTTCTCACTAAAGTATGCAACAGGTTTTCCTTCTTGTAACAAAACACCACCCAATCCAATTCCACTCGCATCACATTCAAGCTCGAAAGTCTTATTAAAATCAGGGAGTTGGAGTAGAGGTGCATGTATTAACTTATCTTTCAGCACATGGAAGGCGTGCTCTTGTGCTTTGCCCCAAGAAAAGGGCACTCCCTTCTTTGTAAGCTCATTCAATGGTGCAGCAATGGTGCTGAAGTCCTTCACAAAACGGCGATAGAAACCAGCAAGTCCTAGGAAACTCCGCACTTGTGTGACTGTCGTGGGTACAGGCCATCCTTGTATAGCTTCCACCTTGGCTTTATCAACCTCAATTCCCTGTGGAGTGACAACATAACCAAGAAACGATACTCGATCGGTGCAGAAAGTGCACTTCTCAAGGTTACCAAACAAACGTGCATCACGTAGAGCATTGAAAACAGCACGTAAGTGATCAAGGTGTTCATCAATGGATTTGCTATAAATCAGTATATCATCAAAGTAGACGACAACAAATTTCCCAATGAAAGCACGCAAAACCTCGTTCATTAATCTCATGAAAGTACTAGGTGCATTAGTTAACCCAAAAGGCATGACTAACCACTCATATAGACCGAACTTGGTTTTGAAAGCAGTTTTCCATTCATCTCCCAATTTCATACGAATCTGATGGTACCCACTACGCAAATCAACCTTTGAAAACACAACAGCACCACTCAATTCATCAAGCATATCATCTAATCGTGGAATAGGGTGTCGATATCGAATGGTGATATTATTAATAGCCCTACAATCAACACACATGCGCCATGTTCCATCTTTCTTAGGCACTAAAATCACTGGAACAGCACAAGGACTAAGAGACTCGCGCACATAACCTTTGTCTAGTAGTTCTTGCACTTGTCGCTGAATTTCCTTCGTTTCCTCCGGATTGGTCCTGTATGGCGCACGGTTTGGCAAAGATGCTCCAGGAATAAGATCAATTTGGTGCTCAATCCCTCGTATTGGTGGCAGCCCCGCTGGTATCTCAATGGGGAACACATCAGAATACTCCTGCAAAATGTTAGCAACAGCAGGGGGCAAAGAACGTTGCATATCCTCAAATGAAATCAAAGCATCCTTGCATACCAAAGCATAAGCAACAGAGGTGGATGCATTGAACTCATTAATATCAGATTTTGTAGCAAGCATACAACGTCCTTTCAATGTTATCTCATCTTTGTCATCAACAACAGATTTGTCACTCTCGCTCTTTGCTTTTGCAGCCTTAGTAACATCAGATTGCATAATATCTTCAGGAGACATAGGATGCAACACAATTTTTCGATCATGGTATAGAAACGAATATTGATTTGATCTACCATGATGCATCGAATCTCTATCAAATTGCCATGGCCTACCTAGCAGAATATTGCAAGCTTGCATAGGCACAACATCACATTCAACAATATCTTTGTATGATCCGATGGCAAAATTGATTCGCACCAGTCTCGTTACCTTTGCCTTACCACTGTTGTTCAGCCATTGGATGTAGTAGGGATGGGGATGTGGTTTGGTGGTGAGGGCGAGCTTTTGTACCATGTCGCTACTTGCCAAGTTGTTGCAGCTACCTCCATCAATGATCATGCGGCACGAACGCTCCTTGTTGACACACTTTGTTTGGAATAAAGTGTGTCGCTGATTTTGCTCCGCCTTCTCCATTTGTGCACTAAGCACTCGCTGTACAATCAAGCTCTCATAGTGCTCCGCGTCACCTGCATTGATGTGTTCTTCTATGTGTTCCTCACTACCTGCATAGTCAGCCACAAGCAATGCAAGTGTATCTTCATCAAATTCACTAGCAGATGAACACTCACCATCATCTTTGACAATCATAACACGCTTGTTTGGGCAGTCACGCATCATATGGCCATATCCCTTACACCGATGACATTGTATGTTGCTTGTTCTACCTGTCGATGCCATGGATGAAGTACTCGCAGCCGACTTTTGCGCTGTCTTCACTACTGAATTGGTGGGGGCAGCTCGAGTCTTGTCACTAGATGATGGCGTAGGAGTACGTGTAGACGGAGTTGTAGATGGGCGCGGCTGCCATGAACTAGCTTTCCCTGTAGAAACATTAGTCCTTGCGCTAGCACGTCGTCCCTGCACTTCCCGTTCAGCTTTACAAGCAAGATGAAACAGTTTGGTTACGTTATTGTATTCTTTGTAAGCGAGGATATCCTGAATTTCCCGATTTAATCCACCTAAAAATCTAGCCATAGCAGGTTCCTCATCCTCCTCTAAATTACAACGCAACATACCCGTTTGTAATTCCTGGTAGTATTCTTCTACACATTTAGAACCTTGTCTCAATTGCTGCAACTTATTTATCATATCACGGGCATAGTAAGATGGAACAAATCTAGCTCTCATGGCTCGTTTCAGTGCATTCCAAGTTCTAGGTATGTTATTAGGATTTTTCTTGCCATATTCGATCCACCAAACAGAAGCAAAATCTGTGAACTCACTAGTAGCAGCCCTAACACGCGTGTTCTCAGGAAATTCATGGCATGCAAACTTTTGATCAACAGCAATCTCCCAAGTAATGTATGCATCAGGGTCATATTTACCATCAAAAGGAGGTATTTTAAATTTAATCTTACTGAAAGCATCATCATTATTGTGTACCTCGCGTCGGCGGCGGCCACCCATACCTCTACGGTTGTGACGTAGGCGACGTCGATCACGAGTGTCTCGATCATCATGTTCAGTATCACCTGTGTATTCTACATCATAGCTACCATCCTCTTGATCTTCCTCCTTCTTTTCTTCTTTATGCTGGTCTTTATCATTGTTGTGGAGGTCATCAAAACGCCTCAGCAGAGCAGCAAGGCTTTTGTCCACACTAGCAATGGACTGCTCCAAACCTGCAAGCTTGTTGTTTGCGGCAATCTGAGTAGCCTCCAACTGCCCAAGTTTGTCATTTGTCACCTGCAAGTCATTATCAAGTCCCTCCGTGTGCAACTTCACTTTCCTTTCAAAATGTTGTATGATGCCCTTTGTGCGAGGCGAATGCGGAATTTGGTTATCTTCGTCGGTCCCTGACATGGTTCAAAGACAAAGACAACAAGAAGACAAGTGAAGAAATAAAAGCCCTACAACTACTAGGATGTAGCTGCAGCAAGTCGCTCACTCTCCACCTATTACACAAGTTCTTACCAGTTCTTACCTTGCTCGACAGGAGGGGTCATCTACCAACAAGTCTGCAGCAATGGATGAAGTGTATCGGGGCCGCAGCACGAGACCTGTCAAGCTGTAGAATATGTGGAGCTATAGGTGGGCTGAAACAAGGAACGAACTAGCACCACGTTAGTTACAAAAAGCAAGCTGAATAATCGTTCAACCGGCGGTACTGTGCTGGTCCTAGTCTAGACCGTGCTAGAGACGCGAGCCTGGACACAAAGGAGAGCACAACACACCACCCAAAGTGAACGAAGAATCTCTAAGATCAGCCCCTTTCTCTTCTTTTCTTTTGCTTCTTTCTTTTTCTTTTTTTTTTCTTTTTTTTTCTTTTTTTTTCTTTTTTTTTCTTTTTCTTTTTTTTTTCAGGGGCACTCAAAACTGATTATATGAACAAGAACACTCCCAAAGAGCAACTCAGCACACACACTTTTTCCAAAAGGGCAGGGGTATTCCGGTAAAAAAAAGATACTCTCTCTCTCTCTCTAGAGTAAACCACTCGTTTAGATATGAATACTTGCTGCGTGGTTCGTTTGATATTTGTAGCACAGGGTGAACTGATTCCTTGTCTGATTGGAACTTCCAATTCTACTCGGACTTGGCCAACAGCGAGGAATACCCGATTCCTTGATCCGACTCAAACTTGAAAACCTACTTGGATTCGGCCAACAGAGAGGAACAGCCGATTCCTTGTCCGATTCAAACTTCAAACCCTACTTGGATTCGGCCAACAGAGAGACTATATGATAGCGTGTGTTGTGATAGAACGTGACAAGAACTCGAAACTCTAAAGGACTAAAACTAAGACCAGCAACTTGACACAACCGATGCAACCAACGACACAACAAGCCCTAACTAGGTAGCACTAGCCACGGCCCAAAAGTCTATAGGATTATAGGAAACTAATCTACTTTTTTTTTTGGCTTTTTTTTGGACTTTAGGAAAAATAAAAACAGCAAAGAACTAGAAGTCTCTCACCGATCAACCTTGCTCTGATACCAACTGATATGAACCCGCTAGGGTTTATGGACGATCTTTCGATGAGAGGCGTGAGATCACTCGATTTGGTGGATGGAGATGACGTTCACGGCCCGACTACAGCCTTCCAAGACCGCGCCTTAGCAACCGATACACCACCTCCAAAGGCTGTCCCGATCTTGTGGAGCGCGACAACTAGCCACTAGGGCTCCCGTCCTGCAAGCAATCGAAGAACTAGCAAGAACAAGGAAACAAGCACTGAATTTGCAAGATGAAATTGAAAACCTCAAACTGAATCTTATTATGAGTGGAGTTCTGAAGACAAGGAGACGGGTGGCTGGATCAGCACACGCGCCTACAAGCAAGTAGCAAAGGCTAAACTTGATCTAAACAAAACCCAAGTGTTCCTGGTGGCGGCTAAGGGGTATATAATGTGTGGAGGACGACCACAAGAGAGTTTGGGTCGTGCTCCAACCCTAGGACGCGTCCCTACTGGACTCTAAAAGATGCAAGCCCATTGGGCTAACTTAAGGTGGCGCAGCACCCTGGACAGAATAGACCTCTCGGTGATTTTTGGACTGTTGACGCCGTTTCTGAGCAGATATGAGTATGAGGTCAGATCCGTATGAAAGTAGACTTTATTAGCTTTCCAACAAGTCTAGAATCACCCCAATCCGACTCCGTATGTAACCGTGGCGGCCGTCAATATTTGGAGGTGTGCTGCAGTCCGAATCCAGCCTACGCGAGTCCTTTTCCCTTTCGGTCTTCTCCTTGATTCCTAATCAAAACAAGAGTGCACGTGTCTCCAAGATCTAAACAGGATGGACAAGAGCTCAAGAAGGAACTCACTTGATGATTAAGTGTTCGAGCACGAGCACGGGTAATAGGACCAGCAGGTGTCGGCGTGGACGGCGTGGATGTATGATCGGTGTTGATGTCCTCATCACATAGAAATCGTTTTGGACGAACTCGATCAGACTCCTAGGTGACGAGGCTCAAGTGGAAGCTCGGTTCGGTCCATTTGGGGAAGTGCTTCTCTTGATGCAAGATTGGTGCTTGGTTTGCACCAAATGTAGCATAGGCATAGAAATCGTTTTGGACGCACTCGAGGGGACTCCTAGGTGACGAGGCTCAAGTGGAAGCTCGATTCAGTACGTTTGGAGATAGCGCTACTCTTGATGCAAGCTAGGTGCACGGTTTGCACTAAACGTACCATAGGCATAGAAATCGCTTTGGACACACTCGATGGGACTCCTAGGTGACGAGGCTCAAGTGAAAGCTCGGGACGGTCCATTTGGAGATAGTGCTACTCTTGATGCATGATTGGTGCATGGTTTGCGTAGAACGTACCGTAGGCTCGGAAATAGTATTGGAGGCACTCGATGGAACACCAAGGTTACGTGGGTCATGTGGAATCTTGTTTCAATCTGTTTTGAAACAGTGTTAGTGTGGGTGCAAGATAGGTGCTCGATTTGCGTCAAATGTACCATAAGTTAATAAATCGTTTTAGAAGATTCCGTGGTACTCCTAGGTGATGAGGGTCTGGTGGAGATCTGTTTGGTCCATTTGGAGATAGTGCTACAGAAGATAAGTGCATGGTTTGCATTGAACGTACCATAGGTCATAAATAGTTTTGGACGCACCCGAAGGAACTCGTAAGTGACGTGGGTCGTGTGGAATCTCGTTTTAGTCCATTTGGAGATAATGTTAGTGTTAGTGCAAGGTTGGAGCACGGTTTGCTCCGAACATACCGTAGGCATAGAAATCATTTTGGACGAACTCGATCAGACTCCTAGGTGATGAGGCTCAAGTGGAAGCTCAGTTCGGTCCGTTTGGGGATAGTGCTTCTCTTGATGCAAGATTGGTGCTTGGTTTGCAGCAAATGTAGAATAGGCATAGAAATCGTTTTGGACGCACTTGAGGGGACTCCAAGGTGACGAGGCTCAAGTGGAAGCTCGGTTCAGTCCGTTTGGGGATAGTGCTTCTCTTGATGCAAGATTGGTGCTTGGTTTGCACCAAATGTAGAATAGGCATAGAAATCGTTTTGGACGCACTCAAGGGGACTCCTAGGAGACGAGGCTCAAGTGGAAGCTCGATTTGGTACGTTTGGAGATAGTGCTACTCTTGATGCAAGATTACTGCTTGGTTTGCGTCGAATGTGCCATACGCTCAGAAAATAGTATTGAGTCACCCGATGGAACTCCTAGGTGATGTGGGTCATGTGGAATCTCGTTTTGATCTATTTTGAGATAGTGTTAGCGTCAATGCTAGATAGGTGCACGGTTTGCACTAAATGTACCATAGGCATAGAAATCGCTTTGGACACACTCGATGGGACTCCTAAGTGATGAGGCTCAAGTGGAAGCTCGGTACGGTCCATTTGGAGATAGTGCTACTCTTGATGCATGATTGGTGCACGGTTTGCGTCGAATGTACCGTAGGCTCGGAAATAGTATTGGAGGCACTCCATGGAACACCTAGGTTACATGGGTCATGTGGAATCTTGTTTCGATCTGTTTTGAAACAGTGTTAGCGTGGGTGCAAGATAGGTGCTCGGTTTGCGTCAAACGTACCATAGGTTAATAAATCATTTTAGAAGCACCCACGGTACTCCTAGGTGATTAGGGTCTGGTGGAGATCTGTTCGGTCCGTTCGGAGATAGTGCTACAGAAGATAGGTGCATGGTTTGCATTGAACGTACCATAGGTCATAAATAGTTTTGGACGCACCTGATGGGACTCGTAAGTGACGTGGGTCATGTGGAATATCGTTTTAGTCCATTTGGAGATAGTGTTAGTGTCAGTGCAAGGTTGGAGCGCGGTTTGCTCTGAACATACCACAGGCATAGAAATCATTTTGGACGAACTCGATCAGACACCTAGGTGACGAGGCTCAAGTGGAAGCTCGGTTCAGTCCGTTTGGGGATAGTGCTTCTCTTGATGCAAGATTGGTGCTTGGTTTGTACCAAATGTAGAATAGGCATAGAAATCGTTTTGGACGTACTCGAGGGGACTCCTAGGTGACAAGGCTCAAGTGGAAGCTCGATTTGGTACGTTTGGAGATAGTGCTACTCTTGATGCAAGATTACTGCTTGGTTTGCGTCGAATGTGCCATAGGCTCGGAAATAGTATTGGAGGCACCCAATGGAACTCCTAGGTGATGTGGGTCATGTGGAATCTCGTTTTGATCTATTTTGAGATAGTGTTAGCGTCGGTGCAAGATAGGTGCACGGTTTGCACAGAATGTACCATAGGCATAGAAATCGCTTTGGACACACTCAATGGGACCCCTAGGTGATGAGACTCAGGTGGAAGCTCGGTTCAGTCGGTTTGGGGATAGTGCTTCTCTTGATGCAAGATTGGTGCTTGGTTTGTACCAAATGTAGAATAGGCATAGAAATCGTTTTGGACGTACTCGAGGGGACTCCTAGGTGACGAGGCTCAAGTGGAAGCTCGATTTGGTACGTTTGGAGATAGTGCTACTCTTGATGCAAGATTACTGCTTGGTTTGCGTCGAATGTGCCATAGGCTCGGAAATAGTATTGGAGGCACCCAATGGAACTCCTAGGTGATGTGGGTCATGTGGAATCTTGTTTTGATCTATTTTGAGATAGTGTTAGCGTCGGTGCAAGATAGGTGCACGGTTTGCACTGAATGTACCATAGGCATAGAAATCACTTTGGACACACTCAATGGGACCCCTAGGTGACGAGACTCAGGTGGAAGCTCGGTACGGTCCATTTGGAGATAGTGCTACTCTTGATGCTTGATTGGTGCACGGTTTGCATCGAACGTACCGTAGGCTCGGAAATAGTATTGGAGGCACTCGATGGAACACCTAGGTTACATGGGTCATGTGGAATCTTGTTTCGATCTGTTTTGAAACAGTGTTAGCGTGGGTGTAAGATAGGTGCTCGGTTTGCGTCAAATGTACCATAGGTTAATAAATCATTTTAGAAGCACCCACGGTACTCCTAGGTGATTAGGGTCTGGTGGAGATCTGTTCGGTCCGTACGGAGATAGTGCTACAGAAGATAGGAGCATGGTTTGCATTGAACGTACCATAGGTCATAAATAGTTTTGGATGCACCTGATGGAACTCGTAAGTGACGTGGGTCGTGTGGAATATCGTTTTAGTCCATTTGGAGATAGTGTTAGTGTCTGTGCAAGGTTGGAGCACGGTTTGCTCCGAACATACCATAGGCATAGAAATCATTTTGGACGAACTTGATCAGACTCCTAGGTGACGAGGCTCAAGTGGAAGCTCGGTTCAGTCCGTTTGGGGATAGTGCTTCTCTTGATGCAAGATTGGTGCTTGGTTTGCAGCAAATGTAGAATAGGCATAGAAATCGTTTTGGACGCACTCGAGGGGACTCCAAGGTGACGAGGCTCAAGTGGAAGCTCGATTTGGTACGTTTGGAGAAAGTGCTACTCTTGATGCAAGATTACTGCTTGGTTTGCGTGGAATGTGCCATAGGCTCGGAAATAGTATTGGAGGCACCCGATGGAACTCCTAGGTGACGTGGGTCATGTGGAATCTCGTTTTGATCTATTTTGAGATAGTGTTAGCGTCGGTGCAAGATAGGTGCACGGTTTGCACTGAACGTACCATAGGCATAGAAATCACTTTGGACACACTCAATGGGACCCCTAGGTGACGAGGCTCAAGTGGAAGCTCGGTACGGTCCATTTGGAGATAGTGCTACTCTTGATGCTTGATTGGTGCACGGTTTGCGTCGAACATACCGTAGGCTCGGAATAGTATTGGAGGCACTCGATGGAACTCCTAGGTTACGTGGGTCATGTGGAATCTTGTTTCGATCTGTTTTGAAACAGTTTTAGCGTGGGTGCAAGATAGGTGCTTGGTTTGCGTCAAACGTACCATAGGTTAATAAATCATTTTAGAAGATTCCACGGTACTCCTAGGTGATGAGGGTCTAGTGGAGATCTATTCGGTCCGTTCGGAGATAGTGCTACAGAAGATAGGTGCATGGTTTGCATTGAACATACCATAGGTCATAAATAGTTTTGGACGCACCTGATGGAACTCGTAAGTGACGTGGGTCATGTGGAATATCGTTTTAGTCCATTTGGAGATAGTGTTAGTATCAGTGCAAGGTTGGAGCACGGTTTGCTCCGAACATACCACAGGCATAGAAATCATTTTGGACGAACTCGATCAGACTCCTAGGTGACGAGGCTCAAGTGGAAGCTCGGTTCAGTCCGTTTGGGGATAGTGCTTCTCTTGATGCAAGATTGGTGCTTGGTTTGCACCAAATGTAGAATAGGCATAGAAATCGTTTTGGACGCACTCAAGGGGACTCCTAGGAGACGAGGCTCAAGTGGAAGCTCGATTTGGTACGTTTGGAGATAGTGCTACTTTTGTTGCAAGATTACTGCTTGGTTTGCGTCGAATGTGCCATACGCTCAGAAATAGTATTGGAGGCACCCGATGGAACTGCTAGGTGACGTGGGTCATGTGGAATCTTGTTTTGATCTATTTTGAGACAGTGTTAGCGTCGATACAAGATAGGTGCACGGTTTGCACTGAATGTACCATAGGCATAGAAATCGCTTTGGACACACTCGATGGGACTCCTAGGTGACGAGGCTCAAGTGGAAGCTCGGTACGGTCCATTTGGAGATAGTGCTACTCTTGATGCATGATTGGTGCACGGTTTGCGTCGAATGTACCGTAGGCTCGAAAATAGTATTGGAGGCACTCGATGGAACACCTAGGTTACATGGGTCATGTGGAATCTTGTTTCGATCTGTTTTGAAACAGTGTTAGCGTGGGTGCAAGATAGGTGCTCGGTTTGCGTCAAACGTACCATAGGTTAATAAATCGTTTTAGAAGCACCCACGGTACTCCTAGGAGATGAGGTCTGGTGGAGATCTATTCGGTCCGTTCGGAGATAGTGCTACAGAAGATAGGTGCATGGTTTGCATTGAACAAACCATAGGTCATAAATAGTTTTGGACGCACCTGATGGAACTCGTAAGTGACGTGGGTCATGTGGAATATCGTTTTAGTCCATTTGGAGATAGTGTTAGTGTCAGTGCAAGGTTGGAGCATGGTTTGCTCCGAACATACCACAGGCATAGAAATCATTTTGGACGAACTCGATCAGACTCCTAGGTGACGAGGCTCAAGTGGAAGCTCGGTTCAGTCCGTTTGGGGATAGTGCTTCTCTTGATGCAAGATTGGTGCTTGGTTTGCACCAAATGTAGAATAGGCATAGAAATCGTTTTGGACGCACTCGAGGGGACTCCTAGGTGACGAGGCTCAAGTGGAAGCTCGATTTGGTACGTTTGGAGATAGTGCTACTCTTGATGCAAGATTACTTCTTGGTTTGCGTGGAATGTGCCATAGGCTCGGAAATAGTATTGGAGGCACCCGATGGAACTCCTAGGTGACGTGGGTCATGTGGAATCTCTTTTTGATCTATTTTGAGATAGTGTTAGCGTCGGTGCAAGATAGGTGCACGGTTTGCACTGAACGTACCATAGGCATAGAAATCGCTTTGGACACACTCAATGGGACCCCTAGGTGACGAGGCTCAAGTGGAAGCTCGGTACGGTCCATTTGGAGATAGTGCTACTCTTGATGCTTGATTGGTGCACGGTTTGCGTCGAACGTACCGTAGGCTCGAAAATAGTACTGGAGGCACTCGATGGAACACCTAGGTTACATGGGTCATGTGGAATCTTGTTTCGATCTGTTTTGAAACAGTGTTAGCGTGGGTGCATGATAGGTGCTCGGTTTGCGTCAAACGTACCATAGGTTAATAAATCGTTTTAGAAGCACCCACGGTACTCCTAGGTGATTAGGGTCTGGTGGAGATCTGTTCGGTCCGTTCGGAGATAGTGCTACAGAAGATAGGTGCATGGTTTGCATTGAACATACCATAGGTCATAAATAGTTTTCGACGCACCTGATGGAACTCGTAAGTGACGTGGGTCATGTGGAATATCGTTTTAGTCCATTTGGAGATAGTGTTAGTATCAGTGCAAGGTTGGAGCACGGTTTGCTCCGAACATACCACAGGCATAGAAATCATTTTGGATGAACTCGATCAGACTCCTAGGTGACGAGGCTCAAGTGGAAGCTCGGTTCAGTCCGTTTGGGGATAGTGCTTCTCTTGATGCAAGATTGGTGCTTGGTTTGCAGCAAATGTAGAATAGGCATAGAAATCGTTTTGGACGCACTCGAGGGGACTCCAAGGTGACGAGGCTCAAGTGGAAGCTCGATTTGGTACGTTTGGAGAAAGTGCTACTCTTGATGCAAGATTACTGCTTGGTTTGCGTGGAATGTGCCATAGGCTCAGAAATAGTATTGGAGGCACCCGATGGAACTCCTAGGTGACGTGGGTCATGTGGAATCTCGTTTTGATCTATTTTGAGATAGTGTTAGCGTCGGTGCAAGATAGGTGCACGGTTTGCACTGAACGTACCATAGGCATAGAAATCGCTTTCGACACACTCAATGGGACCCCTAGGTGACGAGGCTCAAGTGGAAGCTCGGTACGGTCCATTTGGAGATAGTGCTACTCTTGATGCTTGATTGGTGCACGGTTTGCGTCGAACATACCGTAGGCTCGGAATAGTATTGGAGGCACTCGATGGAACTCCTAGGTTACGTGGGTCATGTGGAATCTTGTTTCGATCTGTTTTGAAACAGTTTTAGCGTGGGTGCAAGATAGGTGCTTGGTTTGCGTCAAACGTACCATAGGTTAATAAATCATTTTAGAAGATTCCACGGTACTCCTAGGAGATGAGGGTCTGGTGGAGATCTATTCGGTCCGTTCGGAGATAGTGCTACAGAAGATAGGTGCATGGTTTGCATTGAACATACCATAGGTCATAAATAGTTTTGGACGCACCTGATGGAACTCGTAAGTGACGTGGGTCATGTGGAATATCGTTTTAGTCCATTTGGAGATAGTGTTAGTGTCAGTGCAAGGTTGGAGCACGGTTTGCTCCGAACATACCACAGGCATAGAAATCATTTTGGACGAACTCGATCAGACTCCTAGGTGACGAGGCTCAAGTGGAAGCTCGGTTCAGTCCGTTTGGGGATAGTGCTTCTCTTGATGCAAGATTGGTGCTTGGTTTGCACCAAATGTAGAATAGGCATAGAAATCGTTTTGGACGACTCAAGGGGACTCCTAGGAGACGAGGCTCAAGTGGAAGCTCGATTTGGTACGTTTGGAGATAGTGCTACTTTTGATGCAAGATTACTGCTTGGTTTGCGTCGAATGTGCCATACGCTCAGAAATAGTATTGGAGGCACCCGATGGAACTGCTAGGTGACGTGGGTCATGTGGAATCTTGTTTTGATCTATTTTGAGACAGTGTTAGCGTCGATACAAGATAGGTGCACGGTTTGCACTGAATGTACCATAGGCATAGAAACCGCTTTGGACACACTCGATGGGACTCCTAGGTGACGAGGCTCAAGTGGAAGCTCGGTACGGTCCATTTGGAGATAGTGCTACTCTTGATGCATGATTGGTGCACGGTTTGCATCGAATGTACCGTAGGCTCGAAAATAGTATTGGAGGCACTCGATGGAACACCTAGGTTACATGGGTCATGTGGAATCTTGTTTCGATCTGTTTTGAAACAGTGTTAGCCTGGGTGCAAGATAGGTGCTCGGTTTGCGTCAAACGTACCACAGGTTAATAAATCGTTTTAGAAGCACCCACGGTACTCCTAGGTGATGAGGTCTGGTGGAGATCTATTCGGTCCGTTCGAAGATAGTGCTACAGAAGATAGGTGCATGGTTTGCATTGAACATACCATAGGTCATAAATAGTTTTGGATGCACCTGATGGAACTCGTAAGTGACGTGGGTCATGTGGAATATCGTTTTAGTCCATTTGGAGATAGTGTTAGTGTCAGTGCAAGGTTGGAGCACGGTTTGCTCCGAACATACCACAGGCATAGAAATCATTTTGGACGAACTCGATCAGACTCCTAGGTGACGAGGCTCAAGTGGAAGCTCGGTTCAGTCCGTTTGGGGATAGTGCTTCTCTTGATGCAAGATTGGTGCTTGGTTTGCACCAAATGTAGAATAGGCATAGAAATCGTTTTGGACGCACTCGAGGGGACTCCTAGGTGACGAGGCTCAAGTGGAAGCTCGATTTGGTACGTTTGGAGATAGTGCTACTCTTGATGCAAGATTACTTCTTAGTTTGCGTGGAATGTGCCATAGGCTCGGAAATAGTATTGGAGGCACCCGATGGAACTCCTAGGTGACGTGGGTCATGTGGAATCTCTTTTTGATCTATTTTGAGATAGTGTTAGCGTCGGTGCAAGATAGGTGCACGGTTTGCACTGAACGTACCATAGGCATAGAAATCGCTTTGGACACACTCAATGGGACCCCTAGGTGACGAGGCTCAAGTGGAAGCTCGGTACGGTCCATTTGGAGATAGTGCTACTCTTGATGCTTGATTGGTGCACGGTTTGCGTCGAACGTACCGTAGGCTCGAAAATAGTACTGGAGGCACTCGATGGAACACCTAGGTTACATGGGTCATGTGGAATCTTGTTTCGATCTGTTTTGAAACAGTGTTAGCGTGGGTGCATGATAGGTGCTCGGTTTGCGTCAAACGTACCATAGGTTAATAAATCGTTTTAGAAGCACCCACGGTACTCCTAGGTGATTAGGGTCTGGTGGAGATCTGTTCGGTCCATTCGGAGATAGTGCTACAGAAGATAGGTGGTTTGCATTGAACATACCATAGGTCATAAATAGTTTTGGACGCACCTGATGGAACTCGTAAGTGACGTGGGTCATGTGGAATATCGTTTTGGTCCATTTGGAGATAGTGTTAGTGTCAGTGCAAGGTTGGAGCACGGTTTGCTCCGAACATACCACAGGCATAGAAATCATTTTGGACGAACTCGATCAGACTCCTAGGTGACGAGGCTCAAGTGGAAGCTCGGTTCAGTCCGTTTGGGGATAGTGCTTCTCTTGATGCAAGATTGGTGCTTGGTTTGCAGCAAATGTAGAATAGGCATAGAAATCGTTTTGGACGCACTTGAGGGGACTCCAAGGTGACGAGGCTCAAGTGGAAGCTCGATTTGGTACGTTTGGAGAAAGTGCTACTCTTGATGCAAGATTACTGCTTGGTTTGCGTGGAATGTGCCATAGGCTCGGAAATAGTACTGGAGGCACCCAATGGAACTCCTAGGTGACGTGGGTCATGTGGAATCTCGTTTTGATCTATTTTGAGATAGTGTTAGCGTCGGTGCAAGATAGGTGCACGGTTTGCACTGAACGTACCATAGGCATAGAAATCGCTTTCGACACACTCAATGGGACCCCTAGGTGACGAGGCTCAAGTGGAAGCTCGGTACGGTCCATTTGGAGATAGTGCTACTCTTGATGCTTGATTGGTGCACGGTTTGCGTCGAACATACCGTAGGCTCGGAATAGTATTGGAGGCACTCGATGGAACTCCTAGGTTACGTGGGTCATGTGGAATCTTGTTTCGATCTGTTTTGAAACAGTTTTAGCGTGGGTGCAAGATAGGTGCTTGGTTTGCGTCAAACGTACCATAGGTTAATAAATCATTTTAGAAGATTCCACGGTACTCCTAGGTGATGAGGGTCTGGTGGAGATCTATTCGGTCCGTTCGGAGATAGTGCTACAGAAGATAGGTGCATGGTTTGCATTGAACATACCATAGGTCATAAATAGTTTTGGACGCACCTGATGGAACTCGTAAGTGACGTGGGTCATGTGGAATATCGTTTTAGTCCATTTGGAGATAGTGTTAGTGTCAGTGCAAGGTTGGAGCACGGTTTGCTCCGAACATACCACAGGCATAGAAATCATTTTGGACGAACTCGATCAGACTCCTAGGTGACGAGGCTCAAGTGGAAGCTCGGTTCAGTCCGTTTGGGGATAGTGCTTCTCTTGATGCAAGATTGGTGCTTGGTTTGCACCAAATGTAGAATAGGCATAGAAATCGTTTTGGACGCACTCAAGGGGACTCCTAGGAGACGAGGCTCAAGTGGAAGCTCGATTTGGTACGTTTGGAGATAGTGCTACTTTTGATGCAAGATTACTGCTTGGTTTGCGTCGAATGTGCCATACGCTCAGAAATAGTATTGGAGGCACCCGATGGAACTGCTAGGTGACGTGGGTCATGTGGAATCTTGTTTTGATCTATTTTGAGACAGTGTTAGCGTCGATACAAGATAGGTGCACGGTTTGCACTGAATGTACCATAGGCATAGAAACCGCTTTGGACACACTCGATGGGACTCCTAGGTGACGAGGCTCAAGTGGAAGCTCGGTACGGTCCATTTGGAGATAGTGCTACTCTTGATGCATGATTGGTGCACGGTTTGCGTCGAATGTACCGTAGGCTCGAAAATAGTATTGGAGGCACTCGATGGAACACCTAGGTTACATGGGTCATGTGGAATCTTGTTTCGATCTGTTTTGAAACAGTGTTAGCGTGGGTGCAAGATAGGTGCTCGGTTTGCGTCAAACGTACCACAGGTTAATAAATCGTTTTAGAAGCACCCACGGTACTCCTAGGTGATGAGGTCTGGTGGAGATCTATTCGGTCCGTTCGGAGATAGTGCTACAGAAGATAGGTGCATGGTTTGCATTGAACATACCATAGGTCATAAATAGTTTTGGATGCACCTGATGGAACTCGTAAGTGACGTGGGTCATGTGGAATATCGTTTTAGTCCATTTGGAGATAGTGTTAGTGTCAGTGCAAGGTTGGAGCACGGTTTGCTCCGAACATACCACAGGCATAGAAATCATTTTGGACGAACTCGATCAGACTCCTAGGTGACGAGGCTCAAGTGGAAGCTCGGTTCAGTCCGTTTGGGGATAGTGCTTCTCTTGATGCAAGATTGATGCTTGGTTTGCACCAAATGTAGAATAGGCATAGAAATCGTATTGGACGCACTCGAGGGGACTCCTAGGTGACGAGGCTCAAGTGGAAGCTCGATTTGGTACGTTTGGAGATAGTGCTACTCTTGATGCAAGATTACTTCTTGGTTTGCGTGGAATGTGCCATAGGCTCGGAAATAGTATTGGAGGCACCCGATGGAACTCCTAGGTGACGTGGGTCATGTGGAATCTCTTTTTGATCTATTTTGAGATAGTGTTAGCGTCGGTGCAAGATAGGTGCACGGTTTGCACTGAACGTACCATAGGCATAGAAATCGCTTTGGACACACTCAATGGGACCCCTAGGTGACGAGGCTCAAGTGGAAGCTCGGTACGGTCCATTTGGAGATAGTGCTACTCTTGATGCTTGATTGGTGCACGGTTTGCGTCGAATGTACCGTAGGCTCGAAAATAGTACTGGAGGCACTCGATGGAACACCTAGGTTACATGGGTCATGTGGAATCTTGTTTCGATCTGTTTTGAAACAGTGTTAGCGTGGGTGCATGATAGGTGCTCGGTTTGCGTCAAACGTACCATAGGTTAATAAATCGTTTTAGAAGCACCCACGGTACTCCTAGGTGATTAGGGTCTGGTGGAGATCTGTTCGGTCCATTCGGAGATAGTGCTACAGAAGATAGGTGCATGGTTTGCATTGAACATACCATAGGTCATAAATAGTTTTGGACGCACCTGATGGAACTCGTAAGTGACGTGGGTCATGTGGAATATCGTTTTAGTCCATTTGGAGATAGTGTTAGTATCAGTGCAAGGTTGGAGCACGGTTTGCTCCGAACATACCACAGGCATAGAAATCATTTTGGACGAACACGATCAGACTCCTAGGTGACGAGGCTCAAGTGGAAGCTCGGTTCAGTCCGTTTGGGGATAGTGCTTCTCTTGATGCAAGATTGGTGCTTGGTTTGCACCAAATGTAGAATAGGCATAGAAATCGTTTTGGACGCACTCAAGGGGACTCCTAGGAGACGAGGCTCAAGTGGAAGCTCGATTTGGTACGTTTGGAGATAGTGCTACTTTTGTTGCAAGATTACTGCTTGGTTTGCGTCGAATGTGCCATACGCTCAGAAATAGTATTGGAGGCACCCGATGGAACTGCTAGGTGACGTGGGTCATGTGGAATCTTGTTTTGATCTATTTTGAGATAGTGTTAGCGTCGATACAAGATAGGTGCACGGTTTGCACTGAATGTACCATAGGCATAGAAATCGCTTTGGACACACTCGATGGGACTCCTAGGTGACGAGGCTCAAGTGGAAGCTCGGTACGGTCCATTTGGAGATAGTGCTACTCTTGATGCATGATTGGTGCACGGTTTGCGTCGAATGTACCGTAGGCTCGAAAATAGTATTGGAGGCACTCGATGGAACACCTAGGTTACATGGGTCATGTGGAATCTTGTTTCGATCTGTTTTGAAACAGTGTTAGCGTGGGTGCAAGATAGGTGCTCGGTTTGCGTCAAACGTACCATAGGTTAATAAATCGTTTTAGAAGCACCCACGGTACTCCTAGGAGATGAGGTCTGGTGGAGATCTATTCGGTCCGTTCGAAGATAGTGCTACAGAAGATAGGTGCATGGTTTGCATTGAACAAGCCATAGGTCATAAATAGTTTTGGACGCACCTTATGGAACTCGTAAGTGACGTGGGTCATGTGGAATATCGTTTTAGTCCATTTGGAGATAGTGTTAGTGTCAGTGCAAGGTTGGAGCATGGTTTGCTCCGAACATACCACAGGCATAGAAATCATTTTGGACGAACTCGATCAGACTCCTAGGTGACGAGGCTCAAGTGGAAGCTCGGTTCAGTCCGTTTGGGGATAGTGCTTCTCTTGATGCAAGATTGGTGCTTGGTTTGCACCAAATGTAGAATAGGCATAGAAATCGTTTTGGACGCACTCGAGGGGACTCCTAGGTGACGAGGCTCAAGTGGAAGCTCGATTTGGTACGTTTGGAGATAGTGCTACTCTTGATGCTAGATTACTTCTTGGTTTGCGTGGAATGTGCCATAGGCTCGGAAATAGTATTGGAGGCACCCGATGGAACTCCTAGGTGACGTGGGTAATGTGGAATCTCGTTTTGATCTATTTTGAGATAGTGTTAGCGTCGGTGCAAGATAGGTGCATGGTTTGCACTGAACGTACCATAGGCATAGAAATCACTTTGGACACACTCAATGGGACCCCTAGGTGACGAGGCTCAAGTGGAAGCTCGGTACGGTCCATTTGGAGATAGTGCTACTCTTGATGCTTGATTGGTGCACGGTTTGCGTCGAACGTACCGTAGGCTTGAAAATAGTACTGGAGGCACTCGATGGAACACCTAGGTTACATGGGTCATGTGGAATCTTGTTTCGATCTGTTTTGAAACAGTGTTAGCGTGGGTGCATGATAGGTGCTCGGTTTGCGTCAAACGTACCATAGGTTAATAAATCGTTTTAGAAGCACCCACGGTACTCCTAGGTGATTAGGGTCTGGTGGAGATCTATTCGGTCCGTTCGGAGATAGTGCTACAGAAGATAGGTGCATGGTTTGCATTGAACATACCATTGGTCATAAATAGTTTTGGACGCACCTGATGGAACTCGTAAGTGACGTGGGTCATGTGGAATATCGTTTTAGTCCATTTGGAGATAGTGTTAGTATCAGTGCAAGGTTGGAGCATGGTTTGCTCCGAACATACCACAGGCATAGAAATCATTTTGGACGAACTCGATCAGACTCCTAGGTGACGAGGCACAAGTGGAAGCTCGGTTCAGTCCGTTTGGGGATAGTGCTACTCTTGATGCAAGATTGGTGCTTGGTTTGCACCAAATGTAGAATAGGCAAAGAAATCGTTTTGGACGCACTCGAGAGGACTCCTAGGTGACGAGGCTCAAGTGGAAGCTCGATTTGGTACGTTTGGAGATAGTGCTACTCTTGATGCAAGATGATGAGGACATCAACACCGATCATACATCCACGCCGTCCACGCCGACACCTGCTGGTCCTATTACCCGTGCTCGTGCTCGAACACTTAATCATCAAGTGAGTTCCTTCTTGAGCTCTTGTCCATCCTGTTTAGATCTTGGAGACACGTGCACTCTTGTTTTGATTAGGAATCAAGGAGAAGACCAAAAGGGAAAAGGACTCGCGTAGGCTGGATTCGGACTGCAGCACACCTCCAACTTGTGACGGTCGCCACGATTACATACGGAGTCGGATTGGGGTGATTCTGGACTTGTTGGAAAGCTAATAAAGTCTACTTTCATACGGATCTGACCTCATACTCATACCTGCTCAGAAACGGCGTCAACAGTCCAAAAATCACCCAGAGGTCTATTCTGTCCAGGGTGCTGCGCCACCTTAAGTTAGCCCAATGGGCTTGTATCTTTTAGAGTCCAGTAGGGACGCGTCCTAGGGTTGGAGCACGACCCAAACTCTCTTGTGGTCGTCCTCCACACATTATATACCCCTTAGCCGCCACCAGGAACACTTGGGTTTTGTTTAGATCAAGTTTAGCCTTTGCTACTTGCTTGTAGGCGCGTGTGCTGATCCAGCCACCCGTCTCCTTGTCTTCAGAACTCCACTCATAATAAGATTCAGTTTGAGGATTTCAATTTCATCTTGCAAATTCAGTGCTTGTTTCCTTGTTCTTGCTAGTTCTTCGATTGCTTGCAGGACGGGAGCCCTAGTGGCTGGTTGTCGCGCTCCACAAGATCGTGACAGCTTTTGGAGGTGGTGTATCGGTTGCTAAGGCGCGGTCTTGGAAGGCTGTAGTCGGGCCGTGAACGTCATCTCCATCCACCAAATCGAGTGATCTCACGCCTCTCATCGAAAGATCGTCCATAAACCCTAGCGGGTTCATATCAATTGGTAATCAGAGCAAGGTTTATCGGTGAGAGACTTATAATTCTTCGCTGTTTTTATTTTTCCTACAGTCCCAAAAAAAAAGCCAAAAAAAAGTAGATTAGTTTTCCTACAATCCTATAGACTTTTGGGCCGTGGCTAGTGCTACCTAGTTAGGGCTTGTTGAGTCGTCGGTTGCATCGGTTGTGTCAAGTTGCTAGTCTTAGTTTTAGTCCTTTAGAGTTTCGAGTTCTTGTCACGTTCTATCACAACACACGCTATCATATAGTCTCTCTGTTGGCCGAATCCAAGTAGGGTTTGAAGTTTGAATCGGACAAAGAATCGGCTGTTCCTCTCTGTTGGCCAAATCCAAGTCGGTTTTCAAGTTTGAGTCGGATCAAGGAATCGGATATTCCTCGCTGTTGACCAAGTCCGAGTAGAATTGGAAGTTCTAATCAGACGAGGAATCAGTTTCTCTGTGCTACAAATATCAAACGAACCACGCAGCAAGTATTCATATCTAAACGAGTGGCTTACTCTAGAGAGAGAGAGAGAGAGTATCTTTTTTTTACCGGAATACCCCTGCCCTTTCGGAAAAAGTGTGTGTGCTGAGTTGCTCTTTGGGAGTGTTCTTGTTCATATAATCAGTTTTGAGAGCTCCTGAAAAAAAAAATATTCAAAAAAAAAAAAAAGAAAAAAAAAAGAAGAAAAAAAAAAGAAGCAAAAGAAAAGAAGAGAAAGGGGCTGATCTTAGAGATTCTTCGTTCACTTTGGGTGGTGTGTTGTGCTCTCCTTTGTGTCTAGGCTCGCGTCTCTAGCACGGTCTAGACTAGGACCAGCACAGTACCGCCGGTTGAACGATTATTCAGCTTGCTTTTTGTAACTAACGTGGTGCTAGTTCGTTCCTTGTTTCAGCCCACCTATAGCTCCACATATTCTACAGCTTGACAGGTCTCGTGCTGCGGCACCGATACACTTCATCCATTGCTGCAGACTTGTTGGTAGCTGACCCCTCCTATCGAGCAAGGTAAGAACTGGTAAGAACTTGTGTAATAGGTGGAGAGTGAGCGACTTGCTGTAGCTACATCCTAGTAGTTGTAGGGCTTTTATTTCTTCACTTGTCTTCTTGTTGTCTTTGTCTTTGAACCATGTCAGGGACCGACGAAGATAACCAAATTCCACATTCGCCTCGCACAAAGGGCATCATACAACATTTTGAAAGGAAAGTGAAGTTGCACACGGAGGGACTTGATAATGACTTGCAGGTGACAAATGACAAACTTGGGCAGTTGGAGGCTACTCAGATTGCCGCAAACAACAAGCTTGCAGGTTTGGAGCAGTCCATTGCTAGTGTGGACAAAAGCCTTGCAGCTCTGCTGAGGCGTTTTGATGACCTCCACAACAATGATAAAGACCAGCATAAAGAAGAAAAGAAGGAGGAAGATCGAGAGGAAGCTAGTTATGATGAAGAATACACAGGTGATACTGAACATGATGATCGAGACACTCGTGATCGACGTCGCCTACGTCACAACCGTAGAGGTATGGGTGGCCGCCGCCGACGCGAGGTACACAATAATGATGATGCTTTCAGTAAGATTAAATTTAAAATACCTCCTTTTGATGGTAAATATGACCCTGATGCATACATTACTTGGGAGATTGTTGTTGATCAAAAGTTTGCATGCCATGAATTTCCTGAGAACACGCGTGTTAGGGCTGCTACTAGTGAGTTCACAGATTTTGCTTCTGTTTGGTGGATCGAATATGGCAAGAAAAATCCTAATAACATACCTAGAACTTGGAATGCACTGAAACGAGCCATGAGAGCTAGATTTGTTCCATCTTACTATGCCCGTGATATGATAAATAAGTTGCAGCAATTGAGACAAGGTTCTAAATGTGTAGAAGAATACTATCAGGAATTACAAACGGGTATGTTGCGTTGTAATTTAGAGGAGGATGAGGAACCTGCTATGGCTAGATTTTTAGGTGGATTAAATCGGGAAATTCAGGATATCCTCGCTTACAAAGAATACAATAACGTAACCAAACTGTTTCATCTTGCTTGTAAAGCTGAACGGGAAGTGCAGGGACGACGTGCTAGCGCAAGGACTAATGTTTCTGCAGGGAAAGCTAGTTCATGGCAGCCGCGCCCATCTACAACTCCGTCTACACGTACTCCTACGCCATCATCTAGCGACAAGACTCGAGCTGCCCCCACCAATTCAGTAGTGAAGACAGCGCAAAAGCCGGCTGCGAGTACTTCATCCGTGGCATCGACAGGTAGAACAAGCAACATACAATGTCATCGGTGCAAGGGATATGGCCATATGATGCGTGACTGCCCAAACAAGCGTGTTATGATTGTCAAAGATGATGGTGAGTGTTCATCTGCTAGTGATTTTGATGAAGATACACTTGCATTGCTTGCGGCTGACTATGCAGGTAGTGAGGAACACATAGAAGAACACATCAATGCAGGTGACGCGGAGCACTATGAGAGCTTGATTGTACAGCGAGTGCTTAGTGCACAAATGGAGAAGGCTGAGCAAAATCAGCGACACACTTTATTCCAAACAAAGTGTGTCATCAAGGAGCGTTCGTGTCGCATGATCATTGATGGAGGTAGCTGCAACAACTTGGCAAGTAGCGACATGGTACAGAAGCTCGCCCTCACCACCAAACCACATCCCCATCCCTACTACATCCAATGGCTGAACAACAGTGGTAAGGCAAAGGTAACGAGACTGGTGCGAATCAATTTTGCCATCGGATCATACAAAGATATTGTTGAATGTGATGTTGTGCCTATGCAAGCTTGCAATATTCTGCTAGGTAGACCATGGCAATTTGATAGAGATTCGATGCATCATGGTAGATCAAATCAATATTCGTTTCTATACCATGATCGAAAAATTGTGTTGCATCCTATGTCTCCTGAAGTTATTATGCAATCTGATGTTACTAAGGCTGCAAAAGCAAAGAGCGAGAGTGACAAATCTGTTGTTGATGACAAAGATGAGATAACATTGAAAGGACGTTGTATGCTTGCTACAAAATCTGATATTAATGAGTTCAATGCATCCACCTCTGTTGCTTATGCTTTGGTATGCAAGGATGCTTTGATTTCATTTGAGGATATGCAACGTTCTTTGCCCCCTGCTGTTGCTAACATTTTGCAGGAGTATTCTGATGTGTTTCCCATTGAGATACCAGCGGGGCTGCCACCAATACGAGGGATTGAGCACCAAATTGATCTTATCCCTGGAGCATCTTTGCCAAACCGTGCGCCATACAGGACAAATCCGGAGGAAACGAAGGAAATTCAGCGACAAGTGCAAGAACTACTAGACAAAGGTTATGTGCGTGAGTCTCTTAGTCCTTGTGCTGTTCCAGTGATTTTAGTGCCTAAGAAAGATGGAACATGGCGCATGTGTGTTGATTGTAGGGCTATTAATAATATCACCATTCGATATCGACACCCTATTCCACGATTAGATGATATGCTTGATGAATTGAGTGGTGCTGTTGTGTTTTCAAAGGTTGATTTGCGTAGTGGGTACCACCAGATTCGTATGAAATTGGGAGATGAATGGAAAACTGCTTTCAAAACCAAGTTCGGTCTATATGAGTGGTTAGTCATGCCTTTTGGGTTAACTAATGCACCTAGTACTTTCATGAGATTAATGAACGAGGTTTTGCGTGCTTTCATTGGGAAATTTGTTGTCGTCTACTTTGATGATATACTGATTTATAGCAAATCCATTGATGAACACCTTGATCACTTACGTGCTGTTTTCAATGCTCTACGTGATGCACGTTTGTTTGGTAACCTTGAGAAGTGCACTTTCTGCACCGATCGAGTATCGTTTCTTGGCTATGTTGTCACTCCACAGGGAATTGAGGTTGATAAAGCCAAGGTGGAAGCTATACAAGGATGGCCTGTACCCACGACGGTCACACAAGTGCGGAGTTTCCTAGGACTTGCTGGTTTCTATCGCCGTTTTGTGAAGGACTTCAGCACCATTGCTGCACCATTGAATGAGCTTACAAAGAAGGGAGTGTCCTTTTCTTGGGGCAAAGCACAAGAGCACGCCTTCCATGTGCTGAAAGATAAGTTAACACATGCACCTCTACTCCAACTCCCTGATTTTAATAAGACTTTCGAGCTTGAATGTGATGCGAGTGGAATTGGATTGGGTGGTGTTTTGTTACAAGAAGGAAAACCTGTTGCATACTTTAGTGAGAAATTGAGCGGGCCTATTCTTAATTATTCTACATATGATAAGGAATTATATGCTCTAGTGCGGACATTAGAAACATGGCAGCATTATTTGTGGCCCAAAGAATTTGTTATACATTCTGATCATGAATCTTTGAAGCATATTCGTAGTCAAGGAAAACTGAATCGTAGACATGCAAAATGGGTTGAATTTATTGAATCTTTTCCTTATGTTATCAAACACAAGAAAGGGAAGGATAATATCATTGCAGATGCATTGTCTAGGAGATATACTTTGCTGAATCAACTTGATTACAAGATCTTTGGGTTAGAAACAATTAAAGAACGATATGCTCATGATGCTGATTTTAAAGAAGTGCTGCTGCATTGTAAAGATGGGAAAACATGGAACAAATTCATCCTCAATGATGGGTTTGTGTTTAGAGCTAACAAGCTATGCATTCCAGCTAGCTCCGTTCGCTTGTTGTTGCTGCAGGAAGCGCATGGAGGTGGCTTGATGGGGCATTTTGGAGCGAAGAAGACGGAGGACATTCTTGCTGGTCATTTCTTTTGGCCAAAGATGTGACGAGACGTGGAGAGATTTGTTGCTCGCTGCACAACATGTCAAAAGGCTAAGTCTCGGTTGAATCCACACGGTTTGTATATGCCTCTTCCTGTTCCTAGTGCTCCTTGGGAGGATATTTCTATGGATTTTGTGTTGGGATTGCCACGGACTAGGAAAGGGCGAGATAGTGTTTTTGTGGTTGTGGATCGATTCTCTAAAATGGCACATTTCATACCATGTCATAAAACTGATGATGCTACAAATATTGCTGATTTGTTCTTTCGAGAAGTTGTTCGCTTGCATGGTGTGCCAAATACAATTGTTTCTGATCGTGATGCTAAATTTCTTAGCCATTTTTGGAGAACTTTATGGGCCAAATTGGGGACTAAGCTTTTATTTTCCACCACTTGTCACCCCCAAACTGATGGTCAAACTGAAGTTGTGAATAGAACTTTGTCTACTATGTTAAGGACTGTTTTAAAGAAGAATATTAAGATGTGGGAAGATTGTTTGCCTCATATTGAGTTTGCTTATAATCGTTCGCTGCATTCTACTACGAAGATGTGTCCCTTTGAGATTGTTTATGGCTTGTTACCACGTGCTCCTATTGATTTAATGCCATTGCCAAGTTCTGAAAAGTTGAATTTTGATGCTAAGCAACGTGCTGAATTGATGCTAAAACTACATGAAACCACTAAAGAAAACATAGAGCGCATGAATGCTAAGTACAAATTTGCTGTAGATAAAGGTAGAAAGGAATTGATTCTTGAACCTGGAGATTGGGTTTGGTTGCATTTGCGAAAGGATAGGTTTCCTGAATTAAGAAAATCTAAATTGATGCCTAGAGCGGATGGTCCTTTTAAAGTGATGCAACGAATAAATGAGAATGCATATAAGCTTGATCTTCCTGCAGATTTTGGGGTTAGTCCCACATTTAACATTGCAGATTTGAAGCCTTATTTGGGTGAGGAAGATGAGCTTGAGTCGAGGACGACTCAAATTCAAGAAAGGGAGGATGATGAGGACATCAACACCGATCATACATCCACGCCGTCCACGCCGACACCTGCTGGTCCTATTACCCGTGCTCGTGCTCGAACACTTAATCATCAAGTGAGTTCCTTCTTGAGCTCTTGTCCATCCTGTTTAGATCTTGGAGACACGTGCACTCTTGTTTTGATTAGGAATCAAGGAGAAGACCAAAAGGGAAAAGGACTCGCGTAGGCTGGATTCGGACTGCAGCACACCTCCAACTTGTGACGGTCGCCACGATTACATACGGAGTCGGATTGGGGTGATTCTGGACTTGTTGGAAAGCTAATAAAGTCTACTTTCATACGGATCTGACCTCATACTCATACCTGCTCAGAAACGGCGTCAACAGTCCAAAAATCACCCAGAGGTCTATTCTGTCCAGGGTGCTGCGCCACCTTAAGTTAGCCCAATGGGCTTGTATCTTTTAGAGTCCAGTAGGGACGCGTCCTAGGGTTGGAGCACGACCCAAACTCTCTTGTGGTCGTCCTCCACACATTATATACCCCTTAGCCGCCACCAGGAACACTTGGGTTTTGTTTAGATCAAGTTTAGCCTTTGCTACTTGCTTGTAGGCGCGTGTGCTGATCCAGCCACCCGTCTCCTTGTCTTCAGAACTCCACTCATAATAAGATTCAGTTTGAGGATTTCAATTTCATCTTGCAAATTCAGTGCTTGTTTCCTTGTTCTTGCTAGTTCTTCGATTGCTTGCAGGACGGGAGCCCTAGTGGCTGGTTGTCGCGCTCCACAAGATCGTGACAGCTTTTGGAGGTGGTGTATCGGTTGCTAAGGCGCGGTCTTGGAAGGCTGTAGTCGGGCCGTGAACGTCATCTCCATCCACCAAATCGAGTGATCTCACGCCTCTCATCGAAAGATCGTCCATAAACCCTAGCGGGTTCATATCACAAGATTACTGCTTGGTTTGCGTGGAATGTGCCATAGGCTCGGAAATAGTATTGGAGGCACCCGATGGAACTCCTAGGTGACGTGGGTCATGTGGAATCTCGTTTTGATCTATTTTGAGATAGTGTTAGCGTCGGTGCAAGATAGGTGCACGATTTGCACTGAACGTACCATAGGCATAGAAATCGCTTTGGACACACTCAATGGGACCCCTAGGTGACGAGGCTCAAGTGGAAGCTCGGTACGGTCCATTTGGAGATAGTGCTACTCTTGATGCATGATTGGTGCACGGTTTGCGTCGAACGTACCGTAGGCTCGGAAATAGTATTGGAGGCACTCGATTGAACTCCTAGGTTACGTGGGTCATGTGGAATCTTGTTTCGATCTGTTTTGAAACAGTGTTAGCGTGGGTGCAAGATGGGTGCTCGGTTTGCGTCAAACGTACCATAGGTTAATAAATCATTTTAGAAGCACCCACGGTACTCCTAGGTGATTAGGGTCTGGTGGAGATCTGTTCGGTCCGTTCGGAGATAGTGCTACAGAAGATAGGTGCATGGTTTGCATTGAACATACCATAGGTCATAAATAGTTTTGGACGCACCTGATGGAACTCGTAAGTGACGTGGGTCATGTGGAATATCGTTTTAGTCCATTTGGAGATAGTGTTAGCGTCAGTGCAAGGTTGGAGCACGGTTTGCTCCGAACATACCACAGGCATAGAAATCATTTTGGACGAACTCGATTAGACTCCTAGGTGACGAGGCTCAAGTGGAAGCTCGGTTCAGTCCGTTTGGGGATAGTGCTTCTCTTGATGCAAGATTGGTGCTTGGTTTGCACCAAATGTAGAATAGGCATAGAAATCATTTTGGACGCACTCGAGGGGACTCCTAGGTGATGAGGCTCAAGTGGAAGCTCGATTTGGTACGTTTGGAGATAGTGCTACTCTTGATGCAAGATTACTGCTTGGTTTGCGTCGAATGTGCCATAGGCTCGAAAATAGCATTGGAGGCACCCGATGGAACTCCTAGGTGACGTGGGTCATGTGGAATCTCGTTTTGATCTTTTTTGAGATAGTGTTAGTATCGGTGCAAGATTGGTGTACGGTTTGCACTGAACGTACCATAGGCATAGAAATTGCTTTGGACACACTCGATGGGACCCCTAGGTGACGAGGCTCAAGTGGAAGCTCGGTACGGTCCATTTGGAGATAGTGCTACTCTTGGTGCATGATTGGTGCACGGTTTGCGTCGAACGTACCGTAGGCTCAGAAATAGTATTGGAGGCAGTCGATGGAACTCCTAGGTTACGTGGGTCATGTGGAATCTTGTTTCGATCTGTTTTGAAACAGTTTTTGCGTGGGTGCAAGATAGGTGCTTGGTTTGCGTCAAACGTACCATAGGTTAATAAATCATTTTAGAAGATTCCACGGTACTCCTAGGTGATGAGGGTCTGGTGGAGATCTGTTTGGTCCGTTTGGAGATAGTGCTACAGAAGATACGTGCACAGTCTGCATTGAACATACCATAGGTCATAAATAGTTTTGGACGCACCTGATGGAACTCGTAAGTGACATGGGTCATGTGGAATATCGTTTTAGTCCATTTGGAGATAGTGTTAGTGTCAGTGCAAGGTTGGAGCACGGTTTGCTCCGAACATACCACAGGCATAGAAATCATTTTGGACAAACTCGATCAGACTCCTAGGTGACGAGGCTCAAGTGGAAGCTCGGTTCAGTCCGTTTGGGGATAGTGCTTCTCTTGATGCAAGATTGGTGCTTGGTTTGCGCCAAATGTAGAATAGGCATTGAAATCGTTTTGGACGCACTCGAGGAGACTCCTAGGTGGCGAGGCTCAAGTGGAAGCTCGATTTGGTACGTTTGGAGATAGTGCTACTCTTGATGCAAGATTACTGCTTGGTTTGCGTGGAATGTGCCATAGGCTCAGAAATAGTATTGGAGGCACCCGATGGAACTCCTAGGTGACGTGGGTCATGTGGAATCTCGTTTTAATCTATTTTGAGATAGTGTTAGCGTCGGTGCAAGATAGGTGCACGATTTGCACTGAACGTACCATAGGCATAGAAATCGCTTTGGACACACTCAATGGGACCCCTAGGTGACGAGGCTCAAGTGGAAGCTCGGTACGGTCCATTTGGAGATAGTGCTACTCTTGATGCTTGATTGGTGCACGGTTTGCGTCGAACGTACCGTAGGCTCGGAAATAGTATTGGAGGCACTCGATTGAACTCCTAGGTTACGTGGGTCATGTGGAATCTTGTTTCGATCTTCTTTGAAACAGTTTTAGCATGGGTGCAAGATAGGTGCTTGGTTTGCGTCAAACGTACCATAGGTTAATAAATCATTTTAGAAGATTCCACGGTACTCCTAGGTGATGAGGGTCTGGAGGAGATCTGTTCGGTCCGTTTGGAGATAGTGCTACAGAAGATAGGTGCACAGTTTGCATTGAACGTACCATAGGTCATAAATAGTTTTGGACGCACCCGATGGAACTCGTAAGTGACGTGGGTCGTGTGGAATATTATTTTAGTCCATTTGGAGGTAGAGTTAGTGTCAGTGCAAGGTTGGAGCACGGTTTGCTCCGAACATACCATGCATAGAAATCATTTTGAACGAACTCGATCAGACTCCTAGGTTATGAGGCTCAAGTGGAAGCTCGGTTCAGTCCGTTTGGGGATAGTGCTTCTCTTGATGCAAGATTGGTGCTTGGTTTGCGCCAAATGTAGAATAGGCATAGAAATCGTTTTGGACGCACTTGAGGAGACTCTTAGGTGGCGAGGCTCAACTGGAAGCTCGATTTGGTACGTTTGGAGATAGTGCTACTCTTGATGCAAGATTACTGCTTGGTTTGCGTGGAATATGCCATAGGCTCGGAAATAGTATTGGAGGCACCCGATGGAACTCCTAGGTGACGTGGGTCATGTGGAATCTCGTTTTGATCTATTTTGAGATAGTGTTAGCGTCGGTGCAAGATAGGTGCACGATTTGCACTGAACGTACCATAGGCATAGAAATCGCTTTGGACACACTCAATGGGACCCCTAGGTGACGAGGCTCAAGTGGAAGCTCGGTACGGTCCATTTGGAGATAGTGCTACTCTTGATGCATGATTGGTGCACGGTTTGCGTCGAACGTACCGTAGCCTCGGAAATAGTATTGGAGGCACTCGATTGAACTCCTAGGTTACGTGGGTCATGTGGAATCTTGTTTCGATCTGTTTTGAAACAGTGTTAGCGTGGGTGCAAGATGGGTGCTCGGTTTGCGTCAAACGTACCATAGGTTAATAAATCATTTTAGAAGCACCCACGGTACTCCTAGGTGATTAGGGTCTGGTGGAGATCTGTTCGGTCCGTTCGGAGATAGTGCTACAGAAGATAGGTGCATGGTTTGCATTGAACATACCATAGGTCATAAATAGTTTTGGACGCACCTGATGGAACTCGTAAGTGACGTGGGTCATGTGGAATATCGTTTTAGTCCATTTGGAGATAGTGTTAGTGTCAGTGCAAGGTTGGAGCACGGTTTGCTCCGAACATACCACAGGCATAGAAATCATTTTGGACGAACTCGATTAGACTCCTAGGTGACGAGGCTCAAGTGGAAGCTCGGTTCAGTCCGTTTGGGGATAGTGCTTCTCTTGATGCAAGATTGGTGCTTGGTTTGCACCAAATGTAGAATAGGCATAGAAATCATTTTGGACGCACTCGAGGGGACTCCTAGGTGATGAGGCTCAAGTGGAAGCTCGATTTGGTACGTTTGGAGATAGTGCTACTCTTGATGCAAGATTACTGCTTGGTTTGCGTCGAATGTGCCATAGGCTCGAAAATAGCATTGGAGGCACCCGATGGAACTCCTAGGTGACGTGGGTCATGTGGAATCTCGTTTTGATCTTTTTTGAGATAGGTTAGTATCGGTGCAAGATTGGTGTACGGTTTGCACTGAACGTACCATAGGCATAGAAATTGCTTTGGACACACTCGATGGGACCCCTAGGTGACGAGGCTCAAGTGGAAGCTCGGTACGGTCCATTTGGAGATAGTGCTACTCTTGGTGCATGATTGGTGCACGGTTTGCGTCGAACGTACCGTAGGCTCAGAAATAGTATTGGAGGCAGTCGATGGAACTCCTAGGTTACGTGGGTCATGTGGAATCTTGTTTCGATCTGTTTTGAAACAGTTTTTGCGTGGGTGCAAGATAGGTGCTTGGTTTGCGTCAAACGTACCATAGGTTAATAAATCATTTTAGAAGATTCCACGGTACTCCTAGGTGATGAGGGTCTGGTGGAGATCTGTTTGGTCCGTTTGGAGATAGTGCTACAGAAGATACGTGCACAGTCTGCATTGAACATACCATAGGTCATAAATAGTTTTGGACGCACCTGATGGAACTCGTAAGTGACATGGGTCATGTGGAATATCGTTTTAGTCCATTTGGAGATAGTGTTAGTGTCAGTGCAAGGTTGGAGCACGGTTTGCTCCGAACATACCACAGGCATAGAAATCATTTTGGACGAACTCGATCAGACTCCTAGGTGACGAGGCTCAAGTGGAAGCTCGGTTCAGTCCGTTTGGGGATAGTGCTTCTCTTGATGCAAGATTGGTGCTTGGTTTGCGCCAAATGTAGAATAGGCATTGAAATCGTTTTGGACGCACTCGAGGAGACTCCTAGGTGGCGAGGCTCAAGTGGAAGCTCGATTTGGTACGTTTGGAGATAGTGCTACTCTTGATGCAAGATTACTGCTTGGTTTGCGTGGAATGTGCCATAGGCTCAGAAATAGTATTGGAGGCACCCGATGGAACTCCTAGGTGACGTGGGTCATGTGGAATCTCGTTTTAATCTATTTTGAGATAGTGTTAGCGTCGGTGCAAGATAGGTGCACGATTTGCACTGAACGTACCATAGGCATAGAAATCGCTTTGGACACACTCAATGGGACCCCTAGGTGACGAGGCTCAAGTGGAAGCTCGGTACGGTCCATTTGGAGATAGTGCTACTCTTGATGCTTGATTGGTGCACGGTTTGCGTCGAACGTACCGTAGGCTCGGAAATAGTATTGGAGGCACTCGATTGAACTCCTAGGTTACGTGGGTCATGTGGAATCTTGTTTCGATCTTCTTTGAAACAGTTTTAGCATGGGTGCAAGATAGGTGCTTGGTTTGCGTCAAACGTACCATAGGTTAATAAATCATTTTAGAAGATTCCACGGTACTCCTAGGTGATGAGGGTCTGGTGGAGATCTGTTCGGTCCGTTTGGAGATAGTGCTACAGAAGATGGGTGCACAGTTTGCATTGAACGTACCATAGGTCATAAATAGTTTTGGACGCACCCGATGGAACTCGTAAGTGACGTGGGTCGTGTGGAATATTGTTTTAGTCCATTTGGAGGTAGAGTTAGTGTCAGTGCAAGGTTGGAGCACGGTTTGCTCCGAACATACCATGCATAGAAATCATTTTGAATGAACTCGATCAGACTCCTAGGTTATGAGGCTCAAGTGGAAGCTCGGTTCAGTCCGTTTGGGGATAGTGCTTCTCTTGATGCAAGATTGGTGCTTGGTTTGCGCCAAATGTAGAATAGGCATAGAAATCGTTTTGGACGCACTTGAGGAGACTCTTAGGTGGCGAGGCTCAACTGGAAGCTCGATTTGGTACGTTTGGAGATAGTGCTACTCTTGATGCAAGATTACTGCTTGGTTTGCGTGGAATATGCCATAGGCTCGGAAATAGTATTGGAGGCACCCGATGGAACTCCTAGGTGACGTGGGTCATGTGGAATCTCGTTTTGATCTATTTTGAGATAGTGTTAGCGTCGGTGCAAGATAGGTGCACGGTTTGCACTGAACGTACCATAGGCATAGAAATCGCTTTGGACACACTCAATGGGACCCCTAGGTGACGAGGCTCAAGTGGAAGCTTGGTACGGTCCATTTGGACATAGTGCTACTCTTGATGCTTGATTGGTGCACGGTTTGCGTCGAACGTACCGTAGGCTCGGAAATAGTATTGGAGGCACTCAATGGAACTCCTAGGTTACGTGGGTCATGTGGAATCTTGTTTCGATCTGTTTTGAAACAGTTTTAGCGTGGGTGCAAGATAGGTGCTTGGTTTGCGTCAAACGTACCATAGGTTAATAAATCATTTTAGAAGATTCCACGGTACTCCTAGGTGATGAGGGTCTGGTGGAGATCTGTTTGGTCCGTTTGGAGATAGTGCTACAGAAGATAGGTGCACAGTTTGCATTGAACGTACCATAGGTCATAAATAGTTTTGGACGCACCCGATGGAACTCGTAAGTGACGTGGGTCGTGTGGAATATTGTTTTAGTCCATTTGGAGATAGTGTTAGTGTCAGTGCAAGGTTGGAGCACGGTTTGCTCCGAACATACCATAGGCATAGAAATCATTTTGGACGAACTCGATCAGACTCCTAGGTTATGAGGCTCAAGTGGAAGCTCGGTTCAGTCCGTTTGGGGATAGTGCTTCTCTTGATGCAAGATTGGTGCTTGGTTTGCGCCAAATGTAGAATAGGCATTGAAATCGTTTTGGACGCACTCGAGGAGACTCTTAGGTGGCGAGGCTCAAGTGGAAGCTCGATTTGGTACGTTTGGAGATAGTGCTACTCTTGATGCAAGATTACTGCTTGGTTTGCGTGGAATGTGCCATAGGCTCGGAAATAGTATTGGAGGCACCCGATGGAACTCCTAGGTGACGTGGGTCATGTGGAATCTCGTTTTGATCTATTTTGAGATAGTGTTAGCGTCGGTGCAAGATAGGTGCACGGTTTGCACTGAACGTACCATAGGCATAGAAATCGCTTTGGACACACTCGATGGGACTCCTAGGTGATGAGGCTCAAGTGGAAGCTCGGTACGGTCCATTTGGAGATACTGCTACTCTTGATGCATGATTGGTGCACGGTTTGCGTCGAACATACCGTAGGCTCGGAAATAGTATTGGAGGCACTCGATGGAACTCCTAGGTTACATGGGTCATGTGGAATCTTGTTTCAATCTGTTTTGAAACAGTGTTAGCATGGGTGCAAGATAGGTGCTTGGTTTGCATCAAACATACCATAGGTAATAAATCATTTTAGAAGATTCCACGATACTCCTAGGTGATGAGGTCTGGTGAAGATCTGTTCGGTCCGTTTGGAGATAGTGCTACAGAAGATAGGTGCACAGTTTGCATTAAACGTACCATAGGTCATAAATAGTTTTGGACGCACCCGATGGAACTCGTAAGTGACGTGGGTCGTGTGGAATATTGTTTTAGTCCATTTGGAGATAGTGTTAGTGTCAGTGCAAGGTTGGAGCACGGTTTGCACCGAACATACCATAGGCATAGAAATCATTTTGGACGAACTCGATCAGACTCCTAGCTGACGAGCCTCAAGTGGAAGCTCGGTTTGGTCCGTTTGGGGATAGTGCTTCTCTTGATGCAAGATTGGTGCTTGTTTGCACCAAATGTAGCATAGGCATAGAAATCTATCGGTACCTACAGAATAGGGGTACCCATAGCCAATGATAAAAAAGAACGAAACGCTATCCACAACAAAGCCAAAGACATCGGACAATACACCTCGACCACGTTCCGACTCGCACGAGGCCGGCTCGACGGGACGCCTCGACCGCGTTCCGACTCCGACTCGTACGAGGCACCCTCGACGGGACACCTCGACCGCGTCCTGGCTGGTACGAGGCCCATACGATAAAGCATCTCGACCGTGTTCCGACTCGCACGAGGCTCGTTTAGCTATCGACAAATCTCCGGCTCGCACGACCCCGGGTCAGAACACTCGACCCACTCTGTCCACCTACTCTGAGACAAAAGTCAAAGCATTTAATACGACTACCTACCACCTTTTACCGTCATGGCTACAACCGTGACCAACATGGGAGCAATACCGGTGTCATCTCTCACTTTTTTACCACCCATCCTAGGATGGGAGGTAAAACCTGTCACTATACACACCCTACCGCACACTGTTCTACCACCGACCACCCTCGAGGACGGATACGACAAGGTCCGTATCCCCCGATCTCAGGGATTCGGTCTTATCCACCAGCCTCGACCCAGCCTCGACCCGGCGTCGACGCCCACCATCGGTCAGCAAGAAAGAAAGACCGAGTGGCACAGGACTCAGGGTCTTTTCACCACCTCATCCCCGACATCATCACGGTGTCCAAGGATGGCCAGCCATTCCTGAGGCACGTCGCTACAGCCACCCCCACAGGGATTGACAAAACTGATGAGGACATCCTCCACTATTACCCGCTGGCAAAGACGCAACAAAAAAAAGGCCAAGTGGCCTAGTTGTAGTTGGGCGGCGACCGTGTGAGCCTCTGAATAATCCCACCTTGCTTAGCTTGGGAGGAGGAAGCCACCTTAAAAGAGAGAGCCACCCTTCCCTATCGGACAAGTCTTTTAGGGATATTGGGCCTTTCTCCGAGTGGGTGTGCATAAGAACTGTTGGGGTCCGGGCAACCTTAATTTATTGGGCCTCGGCCAACCCCACCTGGGTCGGATGTATCATTTGGTATCAGGGCTAGGCCCTTGTTTAAGGGGGTGGGAATGATGAGGACATCCTCCACTATTACCCGCTGGCAAAGACGCAACAAAAAAGGCCAAGTGGCCTAGTTGTAGTCGGGCGGCGACCGTGTGAGCCTCTGAATAATCCCACCTTGCTTAGCTTGGGAGGAGGAAGCCACCTTAAAAGAGAGAGCCACCCTTCCCTATCGGACTAGTCTTTTAGGGACCTTGGGCCTTTCTCCAAGTGGGTGTGCATAAGAACTGTTGGGGTCCGGGCAACCTTAATTTATTGGGCCTCGGCCAACCCCACCTGGGCCGGATGTATCAAAAACTTCACCTCAGGACACCCCCGGCGTCCTGGCCACCCCTTACCCTATAAAAGGGCAGGTAAGGGCTCTGCAAGGGGGTAAGAGTCAAGTCAAAAACAAAGTGCTAGCAAGCAAAGGCACCCAACTCAGAGATCAACATCTCAAGTAATCACTCTTGTACTCTTTTTCTTCCTTTGAGACTTGGGCTCGGCGCCCTCTCTCGCAAGCTTGTAACCCCTGCGCAAGCACCTCGGTGCAAGGAAATACAAAGCTCTCCCCTCCCCGCTGGACGTAAGGCCTTCTTTTGCCCGAACCAGGATAAATCCCTATGTATTCTCCTTGCATCACCATCTAGGTTAGGGACACACAGCACTCACTCATCGGCTTAGGACCCCCACGGGACCAAACACCGACAGTTGGCGCACCAGGTAGGGGTCACTGCGTGCAACATCATTTTCTCACCATTTTCCTGGATGGCTGACCCCGAACGCCCTCTCCCGTTGGCCACAGTGATCTAGTTTGGGAGTTTGGAGTTCATGTCGCTTGGCCACGGCTACGACATGGTCCTCCTCCTACCCAGGCACCCAACCGATGAGGACCATGACCTCTCCTAGCCTGGGGGAGCGTTGCACCGGTACAATCGCTCTCAGGCACGAGCCGCCAGACAACGGCGAGCCCGGCGCAATCGCCGTCATCACCTTGTGGAGGACGGTAGGATTCCCCGATTCGGCGCCTCTCAGCCAGACGCCAACACAGATTTCCTCACTGAGGGTCTGTGTAGGATGAGCTTGGCTGAGGGTAAGATGCTGACAGGGAGTTCCACCGCTCTGCCACTTGGTGTGACATCACCACTGCCCGGTCCGACTATGCCGGCACAAGGAATGACATCCCCATCAGCATTCCCGTTTGGGCTGGACTCGGTTGCCCGGCGTACGCTTCCTCTGTGAGCACTAGCATGAGCGCTTACGAGGAACTCCTCGGACACCATCTACGCTCTACTCTGGACCTAGTTGCATCCACGCCAGCTTCTGAGTACTTGGACTCCACGGAGACCCCAGAAATAGAACCCCGTGCGACTGCTCCTCAACGTTACAACCCCAGAGACGAGTGGCGACGACCTTACATCCACCCGTCATACTACTATTTCATCGCCCCTGACTCCGACTCTGCCGATGACACCTACGATCCGACCCGTGAGTGCTTCAACATCGACGGGGTAAGCACAACGGATTCGGAGGACAAGGCACCCGTCGAAGGAAGGAACATGCCACCTCATGTCGAGCTACCTGACGAGCAGGATGAGGCTCAACTCCTTGCAGATCAAGGAATGCAGCTCGAGCAAATTCGCGAGTTGCAGGACAGGCTCGACGAGGAACGAGAAAACCTATGCCTACTCCAACAAACCCTCGAGCATGAATGTGCGGCACACGCACACGGCAGAAGAGCTCGAGAAAGAGCTCGTGACATCAATCGTCGCATCGCCGAGGATCGGGCGGTCGAACCCCCGATTTTCGGTCGAGCCAGCCAAAATGTTGTCGCCGCCGCCATGCTCCTCCGTAACATGCCCAAGCCATCGAACCCTGACGCTCGTCGAGCTCGAGATGAAATCTGAGAACTCCTCGAGACCGCTGCTATGCAGCAGCCCGAGAGCTCTGCCTCGAGGCGACGCGGCCAGCCTCGGAGCGACCCGCCGAGCCCTCCCAACAGGAGAGAGAGGCCTCGGTTCATCCCGAGCACGACCAGCGGAACCGGGCGGCCCCCGCCCCTGAGCTTGTCATCGATAATCATGAACCTCGAGATACCTGAGGCAACATCGTCAAGCGCCGGACGCGCAAACACGATGACGGTGTAGCTCGAGGCTACCGCGTGCACAAGGGCAGACGATACGACAGCTCAAAAGATCATAGCCCTTCACCTAAGCCTCCGGGTCCTCGGGTCTTCAGTAAAGCTATTCGTGAGACGATACTCCTGGCTCGGTTTTGCCCTCCCACAACTCTCACCAAGTACAACGGTGAGACCAAACCCGAACTTTGGCTCGCTGATTTCCGCTTGGCGTGTCAGTTGGGCGGGGCCACCGACGATCGGGTCATCATCCGGCAACTCCCCCTGTTTCTGTCAGACACCGCTCGAGCCTGGCTCGAGGACCTTCCACCCCACAGATCCATGACTGGGACGACCTCGTAAGGGTATTCGAGGGAAACTTCAAGGGGACCGACATGCGCTCCGGCAACTCATGGGACCTCCGGAGCTGCAAGTAGAAGCCAGGTGAATCCCTCCGGGATTACATCCGGCGTTTCTCCAGACAACGTACCGAGCTCCCCAACATCACTGACTCCGACGTGATTATGGCCTTCCTCTCTGGCACCACCTGCAAAGAGTTGGTCCGAGAGCTGGGTCGTAACACCCCGATCACCGCCAATGGTTTAATGGACATCGTCACCAACTTCGCCGCCGGCGAGGAGGCGATTAGTGCCATCTTTGGCGGTGATCAGGACAAAGGGAAGATCAAGGTCGACAATCCCGTAAGCCCCAGCCGGGGTTCCAAAAGGAACAACAACAACAAGAAGAAGAACCAGCAGAGCAAGCTCGAGGCCCCAGCCGACGAACTTGTTGCTGCCACTGAACGCAAGAAGCCTCGAGGGCCCCCCAGCGGGGGTGTTTTTGACAAAGTGCTCAAAGAGCCATGTCCCTACCACAAGGGGCCCACAAATAACAACCTCGAGGATTGACATATGCTCCGAAGGTACTTTGAGGGCATAGGCATCAAGAAGGACGACAAGAAGGAAGATCCCAAGGGCGACGACAAGGATGGGGGTTCCTCGAAATCCACGACTACTTCATGATCTAAAGAGGGCCCTCAACCCGCCTCTCGACGCGCCAGCACAAGCGAGAACGGCAAGAGGTTTTCTCCGTGCAGCCAGCGATCCCCCACTTCCTTGACTGGTTCGAGGTGGCCATCACTTTCGACCGTGACGACCACCCCGACTACGTCCCCAATCTAGGGGTCTACCCACTTGTTGTTGATCCCATCATCGCCAACACACGCCTCACCAAGGTGCTCATGGATGGCGGTAGCAGCTTTAACATCATCTATGCTTAGACCCTCGACCTCCTGGGGATCGGAAGGACTCACCTCCAACCCAGCGTCGGGGGCTTCCATGGAGTCATGCCAGGAAAGTGGGTGGAGCCTGTCGGCCGCATTGACCTGCTTGTCTGCTTTGGCACTCCCACCAACTTCAGAAAGGAGACCCTCATTTTCGAAGTGGTCGAATTCCGTGGAACGTACCACGCTATCCTTGGGCGCCCATGCTATGCCCGGTTCATGGCGGTCCCGAACTACACTTATCTCAAGCTCAAGATGCCAGGCCCTAATGGCGTCATAACTGTTGGGCCCTCATATGAACATACCTATGAGTGCGACGTCGAGTGCGTCGAGCACGGAGAAGCCGTCTTGGAGTCGGCAACCTTGGCAGCGGACCTCGACGGTCTGGCCAATGAGATCCCCGACCCTAAGTGCCACGCCGGCAGCTTCGAGCCTGCGGAGGACGTCAAGCTCGTGCCTCTCGACCCCACCGATCCAGAGGGACAGGCACTAAGCGTCAGCGCCACCCTCGACCCCAAATAGGAAACAATGCTCGTCGACTTTCTCCGCGCAAACATCGACATCTTTACGTGGAGTCCCTTGGATATGCCGGGCATACCTAGGGAAGTCACCGAGCACGCCTTGGAGATCTGAGCCGGCTCCAAACCGGTGAAGCAACGCTTGTGCCGCTTCGACAAGGAGAAGCGCAAGGTCATCGGTGAGGAGATACACAAGCTGTTGGAGGCCGGATTCATCAAGGAGGTTCATCATCCCGAGTGGCTAGCTAATCCTGTATTAGTTAAGAAAAAGAGTGGGAAGTGGAGGATGTGTGTTTAAATAAAGCATGTCCAAAAGTTCCCTTTCCTCTACCACGTATTGATCAAATCGTTGATTCCACTGCGGGATGTGAAACTCTTTCGTTCTTAGATGCATATTCCGGCTACCACCAGATCAAAATGAAGGAGTCCGACCAGCTCACGACTTCGTTCATCACCCCATTCGGTATATATTGCTACGTTACTATGCCCTTCGGTCTCCGAAACGCGGGGGCTACGTACCAGCGATGCATGCAGCACGTTTTCGGAGAACACATCGGACCAACCATCGAGTCTTACGTCGATGACATCGTTGTCAAAACCAAAAAAACCCAATAACTTGATAAACGATCTCGACGTTGTGTTCAAATGCCTCCGGGCAAAGAACATCAAGCTCAATCCTGAGAAATGTGTTTTCGGCGTTCCTCGAGGCATGCTTTTAGGGTTCATCGTTTCCAAGCGTGGCATCGAGGCCAACCCGGAAAAGATCACTGCGATAACCAAGATGGGCCCCATCCGAGATCTAAAGGGCGTACAGAGGGTCACGGGCTGCTTGGCAGCACTCAGTCGCTTCATTTCGCGCCTCGGCGAAAAAGCGCTCCCTCTGTATCGTCTCTTGAAGAAATCGGAACACTTCTCATGGACCCTCAAGGTCGAAGAAGCTCTTGCAAAACTCAAAGCTACGTTCTCTAACTCGCCAATCCTCGTCCCTCCATCCCCAGGGGAACTGCTCTTACTTTATGTCGCCGCGACAACACAAGTAGTCAGCGCGGTCTTGGTTGTCGAGAGGGCTGAGGAAGCACATACCCTGCTCATCCAGAGACCGGTCTACTTCATTAGTGAGGTGCTCTCGAAAACTAAGGTACGCTACCCGCAGATCCAGAAGCTACTATATGCCATCGTCTTGACACGGCGCAAACTCCGTCACTACTTTGAGGGCCACTCGGTGACTGTGGTTTCTTCTTTCCCCTGGGAGAGATAGCCCAGAACCGGGAAGCCTCGGGTAGAATAGCCATGTGGGCGATAGAGCTCATGGGCGAGACCCTTTCATATGCACCGCGCAAGGCCATCAAATCCCAGGCACTAGCAGATTTCCTGGCAGAGTGGACCGACACTCAACTCCCCCCGGTCTCCAGGCTGAGTTGTGGACCATGTACATCGACGGGTCGTTGATGAAAACGAGAGCTGGCGCGGGTTTGCTCTTCATCTCACCCCTCGGAGTTCACATGCGCTATATCGTCCGGCTTCATTTTCCTGCATCGAATAACATTGCCGAATACGAGGCACTCGTCACGGGCTTGCGAATCGCCATCGAACTAGGGGTCCGACACCTCGATGTTCGAGGTGACTCCCAGCTCGGGATCGATCAGGTCAGGAAGAGCTCGAGCTGCCATGACCCCAAGATGGAAGCCTACTATGAAGAGGTACGGTGCCTTGAGGACAAGTTTCACGGTCTCGAGCTCAACCACATCGCACGCAGGTATAATGAGGCTGCGGATGAACTTGCGAAAATCGCGTCCAGCCAAGCTACGGTTCCACCAGATGTTTTCGCGAGAGACCTCCACCAACCATCGGTCGACCTTGGGTCAGACGGAGGGGTCGACGGGCCGCCACTCGACCCCCAACCTGAGGCAGAAGCCCCCTCGACCGGGGTTGAGGCCATGCAGGTGGAAGGTCCGGCCCCACCATCTAACCCCGAGCCTGACTGGCGCATTCTGTACCTCCACCATCTCATTCGAGGGGACCTCCCTTTGGATAAAATCGAGGCTCAATGGGTTGCCCGCCGGGCTAAGTCCTTTGTGATATTTGGCGACAGTAGGGAGCTGTATCGCCGCAGCCCCACTGGTGTCCTCCAACGCTATATCACAAACGAGGAAGGCAGAAGCCTGCTAAATGATCTGCACTCGGGGGCTTGTGGTCATCACGCAGCACCTCGGACCCTCGTCGAAAATGCTTTCCGACAAGGTTTCTATTGGCCGACCGCAGTCTCTGACACCGTCAAGCCAGTATGCTCCTACAAAGGCTGCCAGTACTATGCGAGACAGACCCATCTCCTGGCTCATGCCCTGCAAACCATCCCCATCACATGGGTGTTTTCCGTTTGGGGGCTCGACTTTGTCGGACCCTTGAAAAGGACAACTGGCGGCTTCACCCACTTGCTTGTTGCCATTAACAAAATTTTCAAGTGGATCAAGGCCCGTCCTATCACTAGCATCAAGTCTGAGCAAGCTGTGCTCTTTTTAACCGACATCATCCACCGCTTTGGGGTTCCCAACTGCATCATCACGGACAATGACACCCAGTTCACTGGTAGAAAGTTTCTAGATTTCTGCGACAACCACCACATCTGTGTGCTCTGGTCGGTCGTAGCTCATCCAAAAACAAATGGCCAAGTAGAACGTGCCAACGGCATGGTCCTACAAGGCCTGAAACCAAGAATTTTTGACAAGCTAAACAAACATGGCAAAAAATGGGCGGCCGAGCTCCCCTCGGTCTTGTGGAGCCTAAGAACAACGCCGAGTCGAGCCACAGGGTTCACTCCGTTCTTCTTAGTCTACGGATCCGAGGCTATACTCCCAACTGATGTGGAATATGGATCCATGAGGTTGAAGGCCTACAACGAGAAAAACAATGACGCCACAAGAGAGGACACCCTCGACCAGCTCGAGGAAGCCCGCGATGTAGATCTGTTACATTCTGCCAGGTATCAGCAAAGTCTCCGACGCTACCACGATAGACACGTCTGTAGGCGCAACCTCAATGTTGGTGACCTGGTGCTACGTCGAAACCAGAACAATAAGGGACGGCACAAACTCATGCCGTCGTGGGAAGGACCATACATCATCGCAGAAGTACTAAAGCCAGGCACCTACAAGCTATCGAACGGGAAGGGCGAAATCTTCACCAATGCTTGGAACATTGAACAACTACGTCGTTTTTTCCCTTAAAAAACCTCGAGGCTCTGTAAATTCTTTTCAATCTCATCAATAAAGAATACAGCAGTGTTCAAAGCTTCGTTTTCATAATAGCCAGGAAGGATCAACTCTGTTCTCTCATAATCGACCCTCCCTCGGGGCTACAAGGGGGGAACCCCTGTCCCCGAAAAAATTCGTATTCTTTTTCAAAAAAGAAAGCTATCATTTAGGTCGACAATACCACGGGAGCGCCCCAAAACTCAAAGGTCACACCGAGGGGAGCGACCACATGCTAAGTAGACCTAATGACACTTCATAACTTTGAAAAAGAGTACATCCCCGGTCACTTTAAATCAAGTTCTTACACGATCTGCAAGGCCGCAAGAGCATCCTGAAGCTCGAGGGCAGCCGAGCCGTGAGATCACTTATGCCTCCGAGGCTACGGTACCTCCACTCACTCCCTTACGCCAAGGGGCGTGACGGCGTGCTAAGTAAATCATGCGAGAACATGATTCAAGCGATAAAGGGAAGAAAAACTCGAACAAAACTTAAACGACCAGTGCAGGTTTACATTTCGAGTGTTCAAGGCCTCCGAGGCCACCACGACCAAAGTTTAAAACACTAACTTATTACATGGGCCTCTGCGCCCAGATTTGGCTCACAGGCCCTCGTCGTCGGCAGGCAAAACCACCTCGACCTCAAAAAGTTTTACCAGGCGACTTCTAGGCTCCTCAGCGGCTTGAATAAGGTCTAGGTATGCGGTTTCGTTCTCCTCGTCCGTCCGATCCAGATCCATGATTAAGCCGTCGGCAATGAGCTCCATGTCATACACAAACCCGAATTGAACGACAGTCAGTGCCTTCTTCACGCCATGATGAAGGCCGCCTCGAATCCTCTCTCGGACAAGGCGGCCCAGCGCCACCATCCGGCGGACAAAGAGTTCCCCGGGCGTCCTCCCCAGTGTCGGCGTCGGGCTTGACCCCCAGGCCATTGCACACAGAGGAAATGGCGCCCTAGAGCAACTGAGTCCGCTAGGCCTCGGCCTCGAAGTGGTTCTGGAATGAGGTCGCCGCCGCCTAAGCCGCCTGTTGCTCCTTCTCCAGCTCTGGAGCACAAACGATAAGTTAGCACAAGCCTGGGACCTCGACACCAGGGCTACTGCGTTACTAGAAGCTTACCCTTGGAGTGGGTCTACCAGCCCACGACCTCGTCGCGTAGCTCCCCGCACGCCTTCTCAGATGCTCAGAGAGCCTCATCCCTATCATGGAGCGCCGCCCTCAGCACCTCAAGCTCCCGACCGGCACTCGAGAGAGCCTCGTCCCTCTCTCGGACCGCCCCCGACAACGTCACAACCTCGTTTTCCAAGGCCCCGACACGGGCGAACGCCATCCCGACCTTTGCGTTGAGGGCATCACGCTGGCCACCAACCAAGGCAATATCTTCCTCGAGCTCCTTCACACGCGCCAGCAGTGGCGCGAGGTCCTCACGAGCATTGGCAGCCTCCTCCCGAGCCCTCGCCGCGTCTTCACGCGCCGAGACCTCGGCCGCTCAGGCCTGTGTCGCCTCCTCCTTAACCACTGCATAAGCGGCACGAAGATCAACCACCTCGGCGCTCTGGCGGGAGAGCCGCTGGTTGGCCTCCTCGACAAGAGCCCGTTGACGGGAGAGTGCCGCCCACACGCCGCTCTCATTGCGAATAAAAATCGACTTGCGATGGGAACGCTCCTTGAGCTCCTGACCATGATTCAAGATCAAAAATCAGAATCAGGAAAAAAGGGGCAGAGAGAAGAGCGAAAGATTAACAAATCCGACTTACCTAAAAAGCGTCCGACATGCCCCGTGCCAGGGCCTCCAAAGCCACACGAAGAGATCGCATCGTGTGCTGCCGGAGACCATCGAGGTACTCCCAGTGGTGCACCTCGTCTCTGTCGTTCAGCGCGAAGATAGGCTCCGTGCCAGGGTTGGATGCGTCCCTGAACTCGAGGGCCGACACCCCCAGCGCAGCAGCTCCTCCTCCGCCCGCACAAGGGCCAGCCCAGCAAGGTCTGACCATGCAGCCGGCGCCCCGGCCAAGTCACTCTCCGGTGCCGCAGAGGGATCGGCCTGATCCGCAGCTTCGGCCCCCTCGACTGCCACAGAGGGACTGGCCTGGTCTGTGGCCTCGATCCCCTCGATGCCCACCACTTGCTTCCCCTTGTCGACAGGGGAGTCATCAAGGGTGAGGTCGACCACAGCCGGGGTCGGCCCTTGCGCCAGGGCTGGTGCCTCGATCACCGGCGCCACCACCGAGACCACGGGCGGGGGCGTGACCACCCCACTCTCCACCTCGACCGCTGGCTCCGTCGGCCGATCCTGCTGCGGCTGCAGCTCCTCCGGCTGCGCCGCCTCCTGTCCCGCCTCCGGCGAGACCTCCACTACCTCCTGTTCGACATCCGCCCGGCTTGCGTCGTGGGTAGATGCTTCAGCCTCAGTGGCCTCGACGAAAGCTTGGGCGATTGACATCGACCCAGGCTCCAGCCCACCAATGCTGGGCGCCACCGCTTCTGACGGCCCCGACCTCTGCGTGGCAGGGTCAGAACCGGCAGCTTCCTGGGCACCCGTTCCCGCCTGGGCAGCCACCTCCCGCTGCCTCAGACGCTCTGTCGCGGCCTAGAGTCTTTCGACCTAGGCAATGTCGTCAGCCGCCGTCCGCATTATTACGGTGGCGCTCGACTGGAGCGCCTTCACGGGAGTCGGACCCGCGAGCTCCGCCTTGCGCTTAAGCCTAAGGAATAAGTAAGTACATCAGACTAAGAAACGGGACCACTAATTACAAAGAATGGGGCAGAAAAGCTTACCCAGAAAGGGGAAGCAGAGGCCTCGACCCCGGCAGGTCAAAGACCCCCGACGGCGCCTACGGCGGCCTCGCCGTCGGGTCTCCTACAGGCCGGGCACTCCTTGGGGCCCTGGTTGGCTGGGCACCCTGGGCCCTCTGCGCCGTCGAGGCCAGCTGGCCTTGGGTCCTCACGCCCGTAGGTGGTGCCTCGGATTTCGACGCTGGCGGTGCCATCCCGACCGCCGTCTGAACCTGCGGAGCTTGAGCACGCGGGGGCAGCGCCGTCGACCCCTCTTGCGGGGCCCCTGACGAGACGGTCCCTCTCGCTGATGGGTCTACTCCGGCCCCCACCTCTTCTGGTTCCTCTACCACCTCGACGGACACCGGGGCCGACCTTGACGCCTGGGAGGTTGACCCCCCAATAGGCTCCAAGAAGGGGCGCACATCAGGGAGGTCTGCCAGACCAGTCGCGGCATCGTACCGCGACAAGGCATCGTCGTCCTCGCCATCATCATCAGCATCATCCCCCGAGACCGTCTTAGAAGGAGACTCCTCGAGGGGAAGCTCGTCGAGGCTCTGCTAGTGTCGACGCTTCTTCAGCGCCTCCTCCTTGGTCTTGCGGATCTAGCACTTCTTGGCAGCGTCCTTCGCCTCCTTCTGTTGAGACGCCATGAGGCATCGAGCGTCCTGAGCGGGCTGGTCTTCTAGGAGCGGTGGCCGCGTCTCCTTCACTGCCGACAAGTCCTGTACGCAAACCTCGACTAAATTGGTAAAAGGAACCTAGAAACGAAGTAATCTCAAAAAATACTAACAGCAACGCTTACCAGGGGCTCGAATCCCTGAGTAGGCCGCATCGGCACCCTGTCGACCTCATCCGGCTTGAAGCTCCCCTCCATCCGGCGCGCGCGCCGGGCGACCTCGTCGAGGGGGAGGGACTCGTGGGACATCCTACTCCCCTCCAACGGCGCCTCCGACGTCATCTGGTTGAGCCGGAGTCGACGCTGCGTCAGCGGCATCACCCTCTAACGGTGGAATGCGGCAGCCACCATCCACGCCATCAGTTTATGCTGGCAGAGCTTCCACAATGCGACGAGCAGTGGGTCTAGCTTTGGCTTCTCATCGTCCACCGCGCCGTACGACCAGTTCTCCTCTCGAGCGACCAGCACCCGGCCGGTATACTTCGGCAGTTGACCCTCGTCATTGTGGAGGTAGAACCAGCCGTCGTGCCAGCCGCTGTTCAAGGAGATCAGCTGTGCCGGGATGTACTGTTCGTTCCAGCCGCTGTTCGAGGAGATCCCCGCAGGCACCGCACGCCGCGCCCCCCGCCCTTCCACCTTTTTGGCGAAGAACTCTGCCCTGAAGAGATGGAGCCACAGGTTCCACTGCGGATCCATCCCCAGGTACCCCTCATAGACCACCGCAAAAATGGCGGCCTGTGAGATGGTGTTGGGGGTGAGGTGGTGCAGTTCCACCTTGTAGTAGTGGAGGAGCGCACACATGAAGGGGCTGGCCGGCACGCCAAACCCCCTCTCGTGGAAGCAGACGAAACTCACCACGTAGCCTTCCGGGGGCGCCGGCTCCCGGTGGTCGGACGGTGGCACTCTCCACTCCGGCTGGGACCGGCTTGTCTTCGGTCATAACAGTCCATCGCGGACCAGCTCTTCCAACCTCTTCTCCATCATCGAGGAGGCGGCCTAGGCGTCGGCGGGGAGGAGGAGCTGGCTCTTGCCTGCCATTGCCACCGGGAAAATACGCGGGCAAGGAAAAGCGATGGCGGCGGCGCTGGATGAAGGCTGAAGGGCACCGAGAAAACGATCTAGGGCGAGGAAGGCAAGGATGCAAAGGGCCTGTGGTGGAAAAACGGACCCCCGGCCTTGCTCTTATAGCCCCGACAGAAGCCCAACGGGCGCACGAAAAGGTAGGAGCAATTTTTGCATTCAATGCCCTTACCTAACCGTTTCCTCGAAAGTCGCAGATATGGGCATGTGGCTGCTATTCACGCTGTAACCATCACACCACGCCACCCACTACCGCGTCGATCCCGCTTCCCCTCCTAAAAAAGCGCACCCAAAAACGGGCAGGGGAAGGATCCGCGGACGGATATTCCCAGACACCTGGGAAACGGGCTCCGAGCCTGGTATGAATCTCAAGGGAGCGGAAGCTGGCCCTCGAGTAACAGAGTTAGGGATGACTAGGGATGCGCTCATACAAGGCCAAGGCTCGAGCCACGCTCTCGAGGCACCCCAAGACGTATTCGAGGCTAAGAGAGAAGGTTGACGTAGGAATCCCCTCGGAGGGAGGCGCCGAGCCCTCGAGTCCCATCGAAACGAATCGAGATCCACACAACTACTCTTTGGCATTCTTGAGAGCGCCTCTGGGCCGCTAGCCAACTCATATCGAATGGAGCACGGGCTCACACTTGCATTTCCCCACTAGTAGCTTGCCGGAGACCGTCGGAACTCGCCCAAGCGAGGGTAGTACGACGTTCCCCACCCCTCCTTTTTTCTAAAAAAAGGAGCGTGAGGGTCGAACGATAAAAGATGGCCGAGACTTTGATCGACCTCGTGCGTACGAGGCTCGGGGGCTCGACCGCAACAAACCGAACCTCGAACGAAAAAGTGCAAATCACGCCACGATACAAGACCATTCCCCAGTAGAGCGTATAAAAGACCTCGGAGGAGTCCAAATACTCCACCGAGGCCTCGGGGGCTACACCCGGCGGGTGCGCTCGCGCGCCCCCACTAGAAAAAGTTACGACGCTATGACTCCAGTTCATCAACCGTTGAGCCTCTGAGCGAGTGACCGCACACTCACCCAAAGGCTCGGGGGCTACTGTCGGTACCTACAGAATAGGGGTACCCACAGCCAATGATAAAAAAGAACGAAACGCTATCCACAACAAAGCTAAAGACAGCGGACAATACACCTTGACCACGTTCTGACTCGCACAAGGCCAGCTCGACGGGACGCCTCGACCGCGTTCCGACTCCGACTCGTATGAGGCACCCTCGACGGGACACCTCGACCGCGTCCCAGCTCGTACGAGGCCCGTACGATAAAGCACCTCGACCGCGTTCCGACTCGCACGAGGCTCGTTTAGCTATCGACAAATCTCCGACTCGCATGACCCCGGGTCAGAACACTCGACCCACTCTGTCCACCTACTTTGAGACAAAAGTCAAAGCATTTAATACGACTACCTACCACCTTTTACCATCATGGCTACAGCCGTGACCAACGTGGGAGCAACACCGGTGTCAGCTCTCACTATTTTACCGCCCATCCCGGGATGGGAGGTGAAAGCCTGTCACTATACACACCCTACCGCACACTGTTCTACCATCGACCACCCTCGAGGACGAATACGACAAGGTCCGTATCCCCCGATCTTAGGGATTCGGCCTTATCCACCAACCTCGACCCAGCCTCGACCCGGCCTCGATGCCCACCACCGGTCAGCAAGAAAGAAAGACCGACGTGGCACAGGACTCAGGGTCTTTTCACCGCCTCATCCCCGACGTCATCACAGTGTCCAGGGATGGCAAGCCATTCCTGAGGCACGTCGCTACAGCCACCCCCACAGGGATCGACAAAACTTCACCTCAGGACACCCCCGGCATCCCGGCCACCCCTTACCCTATAAAAGGGCAGGTAAGGGCTCTGCAAGGGGGTAAGAGGCAAGTCAAAAGCCAGGTGCTAGCAAGCAAAGGCACCCAACTTAGAGATCAACATCTCAAGCAATCACTCTTGTACTCTTTTTCTTCCTTTGAGACTTGGGCTCGGCGCCCTCTCTCGCAAGCTTGTAACCCCTACGCAAGCACCTCGGTGCAAGGAAATACAAAACTCTCCCCTCCCCGCTGGACTTAGGGCCTTCTTTTGCCTGAACCAGGATAAACCCCCGTGTATTCTCCTTGCATCTCCATATAGGTTAGGGACACGCAGCACTCACTCGTCGGCTTAGGACCCCCACGGGACCAAACACCGACAAAATTGTTTTAGACGCACTCGAGGGGACTCCTAGGTGACGAGGCTCAAGTGGAAGCTCGATTCGGTACATTTGGAGATAGTGCTACTCTTGATGCAAGATTCGTGCTCGGTTTGCGTCGAATGTGCCGTAGGCTCAGAAATAGTATTGGAGGCACCCGATGGAACTCCTAGGTGACGTGGGTCATGTGGAATCTCGTTTTGATCTATTTTGAGACAGTGATAGCGTCGGAGCAAGATAGGTGCACGGTTTGCACTGAACGTACCATAGGCATAGAAATCGCTTTGGACACACTCGATGGGACTCCTAGGTGACGAGGCTCAAGTGGAAGCTTAGTACGGTCCATTTGGAGATAGTGCTACTCTTGATGCATGATTGGTGCACGGTTTGCGTCGAATGTACCGTAGGCTCAGAAATAGTATTGGAGGCACTCGATGGAACTCCTAGGTTATGTGGGTCATGTGGAATCTTGTTTTGATCTATTTTGAAACAGTGTTAGCGTTGGTGCAAGATAGGTGCTCGGTTTGCTTGAAACGTACCATAGGTTAATAAATCATTTTAGAAGCACCCACGGTACTCCTAGGTTATGAGGGTCTGGTGGGGATCTGTTCGGTCCGTTTGGAGATAGTGCTACAGAAAATCAGTGCATAGTTTGCATTGAACGTACCATAGGTCATAAATAGTTTTGGACGCACCCGATGGAACTCGTAAGTGACGTGGGTCGTGTGGAATATCGTTTTATTCCATTTGGAGATAGTGTTAGTGTCAGTGCAAGGTTGGAGCACGGTTTGCACCGAACATACCATAGGCATAGAAATCGTTTTGGACGAACTCGATCAGACTCGTAGGTGATGAGGCTCAAGTGGAAGCTCGGTTCGGTCCGTTTGGGGATAGTGCTTCTCTTGATGCAAGATTGGTGCTTGGTTTGCACCAAATGTAGCATAGGCATAGAAATTGTTTTGGACACACTCGAGGGGACTCTTAGGTGATGAGGCTCAAGTGGAAGCTCGATTTGGTATGTTTGGAGATAGTGCTACTCTTGATGCAAGATTGGTGCTCGGTTTGCGTCGAATGTGTCGTAGGCTCGGAAATAGTATTGGAGGCACCGATGGAACTCCTAGGTGACATGGGTCATGTGGATTCTCGCTTTGATCTATTTTGAGACAGTGTTAGCGTCGGTGCAATATAGGTGAACAGTTTGCACTAAACGTACCATAGGCATAGAAATCGTTTTGGACACACTCGATGGGAATCCTAGGTGACGAGGCTTAAGTGGAAGCTCGGTACGGTCCATTTGGAGATAGTTTATACTCTTGATGCATGATTGGTGCACGGTTTGCGTCGAACGTACCGTAGGCATAGAAATAGTATTGGAGGCACCCGATGGAACTCCTAGGTTACGTGGGTCATGTGGAATCTTGTTTCGATCTGTTTGAAATAGTGTTAGCATCGGTGCAAGATAGGTGCTCAGTTTGCATCAAACGTACCACAGGTTCATAAATCATTTTAGCTGCACCCGCGGCACTCCTAGGTGATGAGGGTCTGGTGGAGAAATCGTTTTGGACGCACTCGAGGGGACTCCTAGGTGACGAGGCTCAAGTGGAAGCTCGATTCGGTACATTTGGAGATAGTGCTACTCTTGATGCAAGATTCGTGCTCGGTTTGCGTCGAATGTGCCGTAGGCTCAGAAATAGTATTGGAGGCACCCGATGGAACTCCTAAGTGACGTGGGTCATGTGGAATCTCGTTTTGATCTATTTTGAGACAGTGATAGCGTCGGAGCAAGATAGGTGCACGGTTTGCATTGAACGTACCATAGGTCATAAATAGTCTTGGACGCACCCGATGGAACTCGTAAGTAACGTGGGTCGTGTGGAATCTCGTTTTAGTCTATTTGGAGACAATGTTAGTGTTAGTGCAAGGTTGGAGCACGGTTTGCTCAGAACATATCATAGGCATAGAAATCATTTTGGACAAACTCGATCAGACTCCTAGGTGACGAGGCTCAAGTGGAAGCTCGGTTTAGTCCGTTTGGGGATAGTGCTTCTCTTGATGCAAGATTGGTGCTTGGTTTGCACCAAATGTAGAATAGGCATAGAAATCATTTTGGACGCACTCTAGGGGACTCCTAGGTGACGAGGCTCAGTGGAAGCTCGATTTGGTACATTTGGAGATAGTGCTACTCTTGATGCAAGATTACTGCTTGGTTTGCGTCGAATGTGCCATAGGCTCGAAAATAGTATTGGAGACACCCGATGGAACTCCTAGGTGACGAGGGTCATGTGGAATCTCGTTTTGATCTATTTTGAGACAGTGTTAGCGTCGGTGCAAGATAGGTGCACGGTTTGCACTGAACGTACCATAGGCATAGAAATCACTTTGCACACACTCGATGGGACCCTAGGTCACAAGGCTCAAGTGGAAGCTCAATACGGTCCATTTGGAGATAGTGCTACTCTTGATGCATGATTGGTGCACGGTTTGCGTCGAACGTACCGTAGGCTCGGAAATAGTATTGGAGGCACTCGATGGAACTCCTAGGTTACGTGGGTCATGTGGAATCTTGTTTTGATCTATTTTGAAACAGTGTTAGCGTCGGTGCAAGATAGGTCTTCGGTTTGCTTGAAATGTACCATAGGTTAATAAATCGTTTTAGAAGCACCCACGGTACTCCTAGGTTATGAGGGTCTGGTGGAGATCTGTTCGGTCCGTTTGGAGATAGTGCTACAGAAGATAGGTGCACGGTTTGCACCGAACGTACCATAGGTCATAAATAGTTTTAGATGCATGTCCATGGAACTCGTAAGTGACGCGGGTCGTGTGGAATCTCATTTTAGTCCATTTGGGGACAATGTTAGTGCCAGTGCAAGGTTGGAGCACGGTTTGCACCAAACATTCCATAGGCATAGAAATCATTTTGGACGAACTCGATCCGACTCCTAGGTGACGAGGCTCAAGTGGAAGCTCGGTTCGGTCCGTTTGGGGATAGTGGTTCTCTTGATGCAAGATTGGTGCATGGTTTGCGTCGAACATACCGTAGGCTCAGAAATAGTATCGGAGGCACCTGATGGAACTCCAAGGTGACGTGTGTCATGTGGAATATGGTTTCGATCTGTTTTGAGACAGTGTTAGCGTCGGTGCAAGATAGGTGCTTGGTTTGCGTCAAACATACCATAGGCTCTTAAATTGTTTTATACGCACCCGAGGTACTCCTAAGGCGACGAGGGTGTGGTGGAGCTCTGTTTGTTCTGTTTGCAGATAGTGCTAATATTGATGCAAGATAGGTGCACAGTTTGCACTGAACGTACCATAGGCTCATAAATAGTTTTGGACGCACCCGATGGAACTCGTAAGTGACGTGGGTCGTGTGGAATCTCATTGTAGTCGGTTTGTAGACAGTAAAGTGTTAGTGCAAGATTGGTGCACGGTTGTACCAAATGTAGCATAGGCATAGAAATCATTTCGGACACGCTCAAGGGGACTCCTAGGTGACGAGGCTCAAGTGGAAGCTCAATTCGGTATGTTTGGAGATAGTGCAACTCTTGATGCAAGATTGGTGCTCGGTTTGCGTCAAATGTGCCGTAGGCTCGGAAATAGTATTGGAGGCACCTGATGGAACTCCTAGGTGACGTGGGTCATGTGGAATCTTGTTTTGATCTATTTTGAGACAGTGTTAGCATCGTTACAAGATAGGTGCACGGTTTGCACTGAACGTACCATAGGCATAGAAATCGTTTTGGACACACTCGATGGGACTCCAAGGTGACGAGGCTCAAGTGGAAGCTCGGTACAGTCCATTTGGAGATAGTGCTACTCTTGATGCATGATTGGTGCACGGATTGCGTCGAACGTACCGTAGGCTCGGAAATAGTATTGGAGGCACTCAATTGAACTCCTAGGTTACGTGGGTCATGTGGAATCTTGTTTCGATCTGTTTTCAAACAGTCTTAGCGTCGGTGCAAGATAGGTGCTCAGTTTGCGTCAAACATACCATAGGTTAATAAATCATTTTAGAAGCACCCATGGTACTCCTAGGTGATGTGGGTCTGTTGGAGATCTGTTTGGTCCGTTTGGAGATGGTGCTACAGAAGATAGGTGCACGGTTTGCATTGAATGTACCATTGGTCATAAATAGTCTTGGACGCACCCGATGGAACTCGTAAGTGACGTGGGTCGTGTGGAATCTCGTTTTAGTCCATTTGGAGACAATGTTAGTGTTAGTGCAAGGTTGGAGCACGGTTTGCACCAAACATACCATAGGCATAGAAATCGTTTTGGACGAACTTGATCAGACTCCTAGGTGACGAGGCTCAAGTGGAAGCTCGGTTTGTGTCGAACGTTTGGAAATAGTATTGGAGGCACCGATGGAACTCCTAGGTGACGTGGGTCATGTGGAATCTCGCTTTGATCTATTTTGAGACAGTGTTAGCGTCGGTGCAAGATAGGTGCACAGTTTGCACTGAACGTACCATAGGCATAGAAATCGTTTCGGACACACTTGATGGGACTCCTAGGTGATGAGGCTCAAGTGGAATCTCGGTACGGTCCATTTGGAGATAGTGCTACTCTTGATGCATGATTGTTGCACGGTTTGCGTCGAACGTACCATAGGCTCAGAAATAGTATTGGAGGCACCTGATGGAACTACTAGGTTACGTGGGTCATGTGGAATCTTGTTTCGATCTATTTTGAAATAGTGTTAGCGTCGGTGCAAGATAGGTGCTCAGTTTGCGTCAAACGTACCATGGGTTCATAAATCGTTTTAGCTGCACCCGTGGTACTCCTAGGTGATGAGGGTCTAGTGGAGATCTGTTTGGTCTATTTGGAGATAGTGCTACATAAGATAGGTGCACGGTTTGCATTGAACGTACCATAGGTCATCAATTGTTTTGGACGCACCCGATGGAACTCGTAAGTGACGTGGGTCATGTGGAATCTCGTTTTAGTCCATTTGGAGATAGTGTCCGTGTCAGTACAAGGTTGGGGCTCGGTTTGCACCCAACATACCATAGGCATAGAAATCATTTTGGACGAACTCAATCAGACTCCTAGGTGACGAGGCTCAAGTGGAAGCTCGGTTCGGTCCGTTTGGGGATAGTGCTTCTCTTGATGCAAGATTGGTGCTTGGTTTGCACCAAATGTAGCATAGGCATTGAAATCATTTTGGATGCACTCGGGGGGACTCCTAGGTGACGAGGCTCAACTGGAAGCTCGATTCGGTACGTTTGGAGATAGTGCTACTCTTGATGCAAGATTGGTGCTCGGTTTGCGTCGAATGTGCCATAGGCTCAGAAATAGTATTGGAGGCACCTGATGGAACTCCTAGGTGATGTGAGTCGTGTGGAATCTTGTTTTGATCTACTTTGAAATAGAGTTAGCGTCGGTGCAAGACAGGTGCATGGTTTGCACTGAACGTACCATAGGTATAGAAATTGTTTTGGACACACTCGATGGGACTCCAAGGTGACAAGGCTCAAGTGGAAGTGCGGTATGGTCCATTTGGAGATAGTGCTACTCTTGATGCATGATTGGTGCACGGTTTGCGTCGAACGTACCGTAGGCTCGGAAATAGTATTGGAGGCACTCGATGGAACTCTTAGGTTACGCGGGTCATGTGGAATCTTGTTTCGATCAGTTTTGAAACAGTGTTGGCATCGGTGCAAGATAGGTGCTCGGTTTGCGTCAAATGTACCATAGGTTAATAAATCATTTTAGAAGCACCCACGGTACTCCTAGGTGATGAGGGTCTGGTGGAGATCTGTTCGGTCCATTTGGAGATAGTGCTACAGAAGATAGGTGCACGGTTTGCATTGAACGTACCATAGGTCATAAATAGTTTTGGAGGCACCCGATGGAACTCGTAAGTGACGTGGGTCGTGTGGAATATCGTTTTAGTCCATTTGGAGATAGTATTAGTGTCAGTGCAAGGTTGGAGCACGGTTTGCACCGAACATACCATAGGCATAGAAATCGTTTTGGACGAACTTGATCAGACTCCTAGGTGACGGGGCTCAAGTGGAAGCTCGGTTCGGTCCATTTGGGGATAGTGCTTCTCTTGACGCAAGATTGGTGCTTGGTTTGCACCAAATGTAGCATAGGCATAGAAATCGTTTTGGACGCACTCGAGGTGACTCCTAGGTGACGAGGCTCAAGTGGAAGCTTGATTCGGTACGCTTGGAGATAGTGCTACTCTTGATGCAAGATTGGTGCTCGGTTTGCGTCGAATGTGCTGTAGGCTCGGAAATAGTATTGGAGGCACCGATGGAACTCCTAGGTGACATGGGTCATGTGGAATCTCGCTTTGATCTACTTTGAGACAGTGTTAGCGTCGGTGCAAGATAGGTGCACGGTTTGCACTAAACGTACCATAGGCATAGAAATCGTTTTGGACACACTCAATGGGACTCCTAGGTGACGAGGCTTAAGTGGAAGCTCGGTACGGTCCATTTGGAGATAGTGCTACTCTTGATGCATGATTGGTGCACGGTTTGCGTCGAACGTACCGTAGGCTCAGAAATAGTATTGGAGGCACTCAATGGAACTCTTAGGTTACGCGGGTCATGTGGAATCTTGTTTCGATCAGTTTTGAAACAGTGTTGGCATCGGTGCAAGATAGGTGCTCGGTTTGCGTCAAATGTACCATAGGTTAATAAATCATTTTAGAAGCACCCACGGTACTCCTAGGTGATGAGGGTCTGGTGGAGATCTGTTCGGTCCATTTGGAGATAGTGCTACAGAAGATAGTGCATGGTTTGCATTGAACGTACCATAGGTCATAAATAGTTTTGGACGCACCCGATGGAACTCGTAAGTGACGTGGGTCGTGTGGAATATCGTTTTAGTCCATTTGGAGATAGTGTTAGTGTCAGTGCAAGGTTGGAGCACGGTTTGCACCGAACATACCAAAGGCATAGAAATCATTTTGGACGAACTTGATCAGACTCCTAGGTGACGAGGCTCAAGTGGAAGCTCGGTTCGGTCCGTTCGGGGATAGTGCTTCTCTTGATGCAAGATTGGTGCTTGGTTTGCACCAAATGTAGCATAGGCATAGAAATCGTTTTGGACGCACTCGGGGGGAATCCTAGGTGACGAGGCTCAACTGGAAGCTCGATTCGGTACGTTTGGAGATAGTGCTACTCTTGATGCAAGATTGGTGCTCGGTTTGCGTTGAATGTGCCATAGGCTCGGAAATAGTATTGGAGGCACCTGATGGAACTCCTAGGTGACGTGAGTTGTGTGGAATCTTGTTTTGATCTACTTTGAAACAGAGTTAGCGTCGGTGCAAGACAGGTGCACGGTTTGCACTGAACGTACCATAGGCATAGAAATTGTTTTGGACACACTCGATGGGACTCCAAGGTGACAAGGCTCAAGTGGAAGCACGGTATGGTCCATTTGGAGATAGTGCTACTCTTGATGAATGATTGGTGCACGGTTTGCGTCGAACGTACCGTAGGCTCGGAAATAGTATTGGAGGCACTCGATGGAACTCTTAGGTTATGCGGGTCATGTGGAATCTTGTTTCGATCAGTTTTGAAACATTTGATGAGGACATCAACACCGATCATACATCCACGCCGTCCACGCCGACACCTGCTGGTCCTATTACCCGTGCTCGTGCTCGAACACTTAATCATTAAGTGAGTTCCTTCTTGAGCTCTTGTCCATCCTGTTTAGATCTTGGAGACACGTGCACTCTTGTTTTGATTAGGAATCAAGGAGAAGACCGAAAGGGAAAAGGACTCGCGTAGGCTGGATTCGGACTGCAGCACACCTCCAAATTGTGACGGTCGCCACGGTTACATACAGAGTCGGATTGGGGTGATTCTGGACTTGTTGGAAAGCTAATAAAGTCTACTTTCATACGGATGTGACCTCATACTCATACCTGCTCAGAAACGGCGTCAACAGTCCAAAAATCACCGAGAGGTCTATTCTGTCCAGGGTGCTGCGCCACCTTAAGTTAGCCCAATGGGCTTGTATCTTTTAGAGTCCAGTAGGGACGCGTCCTAGGGTTGGAACACGACCCAAACTCTCTTGTGGTCGTCCTCCACACATCATATACCCCTTAGCCGCCACCAGGAACACTCGGGTTTTGTTTAGATCAAGTTTAGCCTTTGCTACTTGCTTGTAGGCGCGTGTGCTGATCCAGCCACCCGTCTCCTTGTCTTCAGAACTCCACTCATAATAAGATTCAGTTTGAGGATTTCAATTTCATCTTGCAAATTCAGTGCTTGTTTCCTTGTTCTTGCTAGTTCTTCGATTGCTTGCAGGACGGGAGCCCTAGTGGCTGGTTGTCGCGCTCCACAAGATCGTGACAGCCTTTGGAGGTGGTGTATCGGTTGCTAAGGCGCGGTCTTGGAAGGCTGTAGTCGGGCCGTGAACGTCATCTCCATCCACCAAATCGGGTGATCTCACGCCTCTCATCGAAAGATCGTCCATAAACCCTAGCGGGTTCATATCAATTGGTAATCAGAGCAAGGTTTATCGGTGAGAGACTTGTAATTCTTCGCTATTTTTATTTTTCCTACAGTCCAAAAAAAGCCAAAAAAAACAAGTAGATTAGTTTCCTACAATCCTATAGACTTCTGGGCCGTGGCTAGTGCTACCTAGTTAGGGCTTGTTGAGTCGTCGGTTGCATCGGTTGTGTCAAGTTGCTGGTCTTAGTTTTAGTCCTTTAGAGTTTCGAGTTCTTGTCATGTTCTATCACAACACGTGCTATCATATAGTCTCTCTGTTGGCCGAATCCAAGTAGGGTTTGAAGTTTGAATCGGACAAGGAATCGGCTATTCCTCTCTGTTGGCCAAATCCAAGTAGGTTTTCAAGTTTGAGTCAGATCAAGGAATCGGGTATTCCTCGCTGTTGGCCAAGTCCGAGTAGAATTGGAAGTTCCAATCAGACAAGGAATCAGTTCACCCTGTGCTACAAATATCAAACGAACCACGCAGCAAGTATTCATATCTAAACGAGTGGCTTACTCTAGAGAGAGAGAGAGAGAATCTTTTTTTTACCGGAATACCCCTGCCCTTTCGGAAAAAGTGTGTGTGCTGAGTTGCTCTTTGGGAGTGTTCTTGTTCATATAATCAGTTTTGAGTGCCCCTGAAAAAAAATATTCAAAAAAAAGAAAAAAAAAGAAAAAGAAAGAAAAAGAAAGAAGCAAAAGAAAAGAAGAGAAAGGGGCTGATCTTAGAGATTCTTTGTTCACTTTGGGTGGTGTGTTGTGCTCTCCTTTGTGTCCAGGCTCACGTCTCTAGCATGGTCTAGACTAGGACCAGCACAGTACCGCCGATTGAACGATTATTCAGCTTGCTTTTTGTAACTAACATGGTGCTAGTTCGTTCCTTGTTTCAGCCCACCTATAGCTCCACATATTCTACAGCTTGACAGGTCTCGTGCTGCGGCACCGATACACTTCATCCATTGCTGCAGACTTGTTGGTAGATGACCCCTCCTGTCGAGCAAGGTAAGAACTGGTAAGAACTTGTGTAATAGGTGGAGAGTGAGCGACTTGCTGTAGCTACATCCTAGTAGTTGTAGGGCTTTTATTTCTTCACTTGTCTTCTTGTTGTCTTTGTCTTTGAACCATGTCAGGGACCGACGAAGATAACCAAATTCCACATTCGCCTCGCACAAAGGGCATCATACAACATGATGAGGACATCATTAGCTCAAATATGACCATGTCAACCACTTCTATACCAAAGGTGCAACCATTCTATATGAGGCTTATCATTGATGCATTTGATGAATTGGTGCTCCACCATAAAATGTGTATATTTTCATTTTCAGAATTACTTACATGGATCAAGGAAAGGTTTGATTGCATATGGAAAAACATGGAAGGTTAATGAAGTTGATTGGGGACCAAATCAAAGTATTCCCAACGTCCTCCACCTGGACACCACGTCACTTTTGGTCCAAGGAAAGAAAGAGATCAAATCCAACACGTTTTGGGGCTGGATTCGGACTCCAGGACAGCTCCAACTTGTGATGTTCACCACGGTCGCATACGGACTCGGATTGGGACGTTCTAGCACTTTTTGGAAAGCTTATCAAGTCTATTTTCCAACGGATCTAGACTCATAGCTATATCTTATCCGATGCTTCCGCAATCGTCGTTTCAACGCCAGGGCCTTTTCTGCCTTTGGTGCTGTGTCACCCTATTTTGGGCTGATGGCCCATGTATCAAGTTGGGTTCATTAGGGACGTGTCCTAGGTTGGAGAACGACCCCAACACCCCCTGGTCGTTCCCCTAGGTATTAATAAGGATTAGAGCCGCCACAAACAGATGGGGTTTTGTTTTGTTGAAAGTTTAGCCATTGCTACTTCCTTTTAGACGCGTGTGTCGACTAGACCATCCGTTCTACTCGATTCAGAACCCCAACTTTGTGATTTCAGATTGGTTTTCATCTCCATATTTGCAATTGAGTTACTTGTTCTACTTGTTCTTGCTTGTTCCTCGATTGCTTGCTGGAATTACCCTAGTGGTTTGGTTGATCGTGTTCCACAAGATCGCGACGGCTGTTGGAGGTAGTGTATCGGTTGCTAAGGCGCAGCATCCTTGGATGGTTGTAGTCGGGCCGTGAACGTCATCTCCATCCCCAAATCGAGTTATCCACCTTCTCTCATCGAAAGATCAGGATTCACCCTAGCGGGTTCATATCAGTTGGTATCAGAGCAAGGTTGATCGTTGAGAGACTTCTAGTTCTTTGTTGTTTTTAATCTCCTATGGTCCAGAAAAAGCCAATACAAAATTAGTAGATTAGTTCTTCATAATCCCAAAACCCCTTTGAGCTTAATACTATTACTGTTTAGTTAGGGCTTATTGAATTAACGGTTGCATCGTCGTGCAAGTTGCTGGTCTTAGCATCTAGTCGTTTAGAGTTTCGAGTTCTAGTCATGTTTCTGTCACCATCGCAGATTTGAGTTTATTTGTTTCTCTCTAGGAATCCGAGTGGATTTTCAAATTCCTTTGTTTTGTTTACCACCATTATCCTAGCCACGTCCTTGGAGGTTTCATCCACGTCTATATTTCCATCTACAAAAAAGAAATCCAACAAGATCAAGATAGAATTCGATTCAGAGTCCTGTTTTATCTTGAAAACAAAAGCACCATATTTCCTTTGTCAGGAGTCTGAATAGGGAGTTTAAATACAATTTGGAAACCTTAACTTGTCCTCTTTCCAACGGATCAGAGCTTGGTCCCAAATTCATTCTGAGCGCTTCGCAATTGCCCTGGAGATTTGCGCGTCTGCTGGTTTTGCAAAACAACCACTTGTTTCACTTTGCTACTGAATCACCCTTCCCAAGGAAACATTTAATTGCTGTAAGTAGCTTGTTATTTCTTGTTGCAAAATTTCAGTTTTGTGCTAGTTGAAAGAAAAAAGAACAGAAGAAAAAAAAGACAGAAAGAAAGAAAAGAAAGAAAGAAAAGAAAGATAGAAAGAAAGAAAGAAAAGAAAGATAGAAAGAAAGAAAGAAAAGAAAGAGAAAGAAGAAGAGAAGAGTTTTCTTTTGTTGTTATTCCTGTCCTTGTGATCCTTTTTTTTGCTGCTGCTCAGTGACTTCATTTGTGGCCAGGCTCGCGTCTCTAGCATGTACTAGCCTAGGACCAGCATAATAACGTCGTTGAGCGTTTGTTCAATTTACTTGCAACTAACGTGGTTCTAGTACTTCCTTGCTTTAGCCCACCTATAGCTCCACATATTTCAACTACAGCTTGACAGGTGTTGTTGTTGCGGCACCGATACACTTCACTCAACGGTTGTAGACTTGTTGGTTGCCGTCACCTCCTGTTTGGCTTGGTAAGAACTTGTAAGGGCTTGTTGTAACAAGTTGAGTTTGAGAGAATTACATCTGACACATAGTTGATAGGAGGATACATATTATTTTTGTGTTTCTTGTTTTCTACTAATCATGGCAGGTGATATGGAGATTTTTGAGCTGTTGAAACTAGACCCTCATATTCAGGATGTCATTCAACACTTGCCATTATATGATGGTAAGTTTGATCCTCAAGCTTACATTGATTGGGAGTTAAAAGTAGACAATGAATTTGATGAGCATGACCTATCCGAGAAACAAAAGATTTGTATTGCCTCTAATATTTTGATTGAATATGCTTTGCTTGAATGGAAACACATTTGTAGGCACATCAAAGTTCCAGAATCTTGGAAAGACTTCAAATTTCTTTTTATAGATGCATTCGTTCCTGCATATTATGTTGATTATTTGCTTGCAAAATTAGACAACTTGAAGCAGGGTAGCAAGACTGTGAAACAATACTACCATAATTTTAAGATTTGTATCATGTTTGGTGGATTGGATGAATGCATGGAAGATGTTATGAGTAGATTCATGAGAGGGCTCAATTCTGAAATTCGAACCTTATTAATTAGCAAATCATATTACCATATTGGTCAATTGTTTTGTCTGGCTCTCAATGCTGAAAAAGAGATTCTATTATCTGTGAATACTTGCCAGAATGATGTGACCCATAATGTCCAAAATTTGTCCACTCTGCATGCTAATGAAGAGCAACAAATAGTGGAACCCACTACTGATTTTCTTTTGTCACAAAATGAATTACTCGCGGTTCCTTGTGATAAAGAGGAGTTGTGTGTTGATGATTCTTTTACTCCTGTGCCACAAGTAGCAAATAAGTGTGATACTTTTGGTTTGGAACCATACAAATGTGCTGAAGATAAGCTTTTTCATCCTATTACATGTGCACAAGATGAACTGAATTTGTTGTCCTCTTTAAATACTTTGGGTTATATTGAATTTGATATTCTGTGTAATCTAAATTGTCTAAAAGAGAAACTTAAATTTGATTCTATTTTGTCAAGTTTTAATCATTGTTCGCTTCATGCAATTGGCAAATATGACAACAAAGGAGAATATTTGGTGCATAAAGTTTATATTTGCTCTAATCTGAAATATCCTTTTGGGCCACAATACCATGATCAAATTGAGGGCTGCACTAACACTAATGATGTCTTGCAAAGTTTTCTAGTTTTTCCCAAATGCAACAGGATAAATATCAAGAAGGGGAGCACGGTTCACTTTTACCTACAACACATCCTCCAACAAAGGTCAAACCGAGGACGGTTTGCTGTCAAGAAGGGGAGAATGATGAGGACATCATTGGCTCAAATATGACCATGTCAACCACTTCTATACCAAAGGTGCAACCATTCTATATGAGGCTTATTATTGATGCATTTGATGAATTGGTGCTCCACCATAAAATGTGTATATTTTCATTTTCAGAATTACTTACATGGATCAAGGAAAGGTTTGATTGCATATGGAAAAACATGGAAGGTTAATGAAGTTGATTGGGGACCAAATCCAAGTATTCCCAACGTCCTCCACCTGGACACCACGTCACTTTTGGTCCAAGGACAGAAAGAGATCAAATCCAACACGTTTTGGGGCTGGATTCGGACTCCAGGACAGCTCCAACTTGTGATGTTCAGCACGGTCGCATACGGACTCGGATTGGGACATTCTAGCAGTTTTTGGAAAGCTTATCAAGTCTATTTTCTAACGGATCTGGACTCATAGCTATATCTTATCCGATGCTTCCGCAATCGTCGTTTCAACGCCAGGGCCTTTTCTGCCTTTGGTGCTGTGTCACCCTATTTTGGGCTGATGGCCCATGTATCAAGTTGGGTTCATTAGGGACGTGTCCTAGGGTTGGAGAACGACCCCAACACCCCCTGGTCGTTCCCCTAGGTATTAATAAGGATTAGAGCCGCCACAAACAGATGGGGTTTTGTTTTGTTGAAAGTTTAGCCATTGCTACTTCCTTTTAGACGCGTGTGTCGACTAGACCATCCGTTCTACTCGATTCAGAACCCCAACTTGGTGATTTCAGATTGGTTTTCATCTCCATATTTGCAATTGAGTTGCTTGTTCTACTTGTTCTTGCTTGTTCCTCGATTGCTTGCAGGAATTACCCTAGTGGTTTGGTTGATCGTGTTCCACAAGATCGCGACGGCTTTTGGAGGTAGTGTATCGGTTGCTAAGGCGCAGCATCCTTGGATGGTTGTAGTCGGGCCGTGAACGTCATCTCCATCCCCAAACGAGTTATCCACCTTCTCTCATCGAAAGATCAGGATTCACCCTAGCGGGTTCATATCACAACATTTTGAAAGGAAAGTGAAGTTGCACACGGAGGGACTTGATAATGACTTGCAGGTGACAAATGACAAACTTGGGCAGTTGGAGGCTACTCAGATTGCCGCAAACAACAAGCTTGCAGGTTTGGAGCAGTCCATTGCTAGTGTGGACAAAAGCCTTGCTGCTCTGCTGAGGCGTTTTGATGACCTCCACAACAATGATAAAGACCAGCATAAAGAAGAAAAGAAGGAGGCAGATCGAGAGGATGGTAGTTATGATGAAGAATACACAGGTGATACTGAACTTGATGATCGAGACACTCGTGATCGACGTCGCCTACGTCACAACCGTAGAGGTATGGGTGGCCGCCGCCGACGCGAGGTACACAATAATGATGATGCTTTCAGTAAGATTAAATTTAAAATACCTCCTTTTGATGGTAAATATGACCCTGATGCATACATTTCTTAGGAGATTGCTGTTGATCAAAAGTTTGCATGCCATGAATTTCCTGAGAACACACGTGTTAGGGCTGCTACTAGTGAGTTCACAGATTTTGCTTCTGTTTGGTGGATCGAATATGGCAAGAAAAATCCTCATAACATACCTAGAACTTGGGATGCGCTGAAACGAGCCATGAGAGCTAGATTTGTTCCATCTTACTATGCCCGTGATATGATAAATAAGTTGCAGCAATTGAGACAAGGATCTAAATGTGTAGAAGAATACTATCAGGAATTACAAACGGGTATGTTGCGTTGTAAATTAGAGGAGGATGAGGAACCTGCTATGGCTAGATTTTTAGGTGGATTAAATCGGGAAATTCAGGATATCCTCGCTTACAAAGAATACAATAACGTAACCAAACTGTTTCATCTTGCTTGTAAAGCTGAACGGGAAGTGCAGGGACGACGTGCTAGCGCAAGGACTAATGTTTCTGCAGGGAAAGCTAGTTCATGGCAGCCGCGCCTATCTACAACTCCGTCTACACGTACTCCTACGCCATCATCTAGTGACAAGACTCGAGCTGCCCCCACCAATTCAGTAGTGAAGACAGCACAAAAGCCGGCTGCGAGTACTTCATCCGTGACATCGACAGGTAGAACAAGCAACATACAATGTCATCGGTGTAAGGGATATGGCCATATGATGCGTGACTGCCCGAACAAGCGTGTTATGATTGTCAAAGATGATGGTGAGTGTTCATCTGCTAGTGAATTTGATGAAGATACACTTGCATTGCTTGCGGCTGACTATGCAGGTAGTGAGGAACACATAGAAGAACACATCAATGCAGGTGACGCGGAGCACTATGAGAGCTTGATTGTACAGCGAGTGCTTAGTGCACAAATGGAGAAGGCGGAGCAAAATCAGCGACACACTTTATTCCAAACAAAGTGTGTCATCAAGGAGCGTTCGTGCCGCATGATCTGTCACACCCATTTTTAAGGAACAAATGGAGTGCATATTCTTATGTGCGCCCAGAGATCAATCACACATAAGTTGACAAATATAAATAGTATCATCACAAATGTTTATTACATAACGAATAGAATCACAGAGTCTTCACATAAATAAGCGGAAACATAATATAAATATAGTGGTAGCTAGCTCCATAGCACAGGCACGTCAACTGGTTGACCACAAGTCTAGTAATCTTCAGGAAAGTAGTAGTAGAAGTCACTATTTGCACTTTCGGGATTCCATCCTGTGGTGGGGAATGCAAGGGTGAGCACAAAAGTACTCAACAAGTGTAACATGGGGTTCATGTAGCTCAATTAGGCTAGACACTGGTTCAACTGCATGTAGCTTTTAGTTGATCATGTTTTAGGCATTTGAGTAGCTTCGAATAGGTAATATTCCCGAAATAAACATATGATCATGTAAAGAGAATAATGAATAGAAAAAACAAGTAAATTAATAGTGATCTCTATTCCGTAAGGGTCCAAGGCCGCTCGTGTCCGTGAGCACGGCTGATATACCAGTTTTACACTCTGCAGAGGTTGTACACTTTCACTGTGAGTCGTGATCCCCAAAAGCCCGAGGTCATGACTCCCCATTGGACAATCAAGATTCACTATGAAGTCTTTCCAAGGTTCGTCTAACAAGTTAGGGCCGCTAGGTTTCTGTGGCCTGCGAATGTAGAGCCCCCCTTCCATATGGCACAATGACACGCAGCCTATACTCATAGGGACAGGAGCCGCACTACACCCAACCCGGAACACACCCCTCTTGCGCCATAAAGGTAACCACTAACAAGCTAGAAAAGGTCCTCTTATATGACTAAAGCCAGAGCCATGTAGCCCTCACAGCTGTACTGTAAGTCCCGGATGTTCGCTTACAGATAAGTCCTTACGGAGAGGAATCTAGAGATAACTCTAGCCCTCTTGTTCCCTGTTGCTAAAAAGCATCTTTTAGAGTTATTGCATATATCATTAGTCAAATTACAAGATCATTGTTTATGTAAGCACTAGCCACTACCCAATGCCAATAACCCCAGGATTCAAGGGACAGGATCAATACTAAGGCATCCTTAACAAAGAGACACATGCAGCATGAATTAAGTAAATTAAAGTGAATAGGTAACAAGGATGATCCCATGCTATACTTGCCTTGATCTAGCTGATCTTGTTGATCCAACTCGTAAAAGTACTCTTGATCACCAACGAACTGATCACCGTCTATTCTCGATTAACAGGTCAACAACAATCATCCAGAGGCAATCATGCAAAGCAAACAAAGCTACAATTAGAACAGTACACCATCAACAGTAAAATAAGATGAAAAGTTTTTAAAACAAATCTACATCGCTCTAGGATCACACAGACGCGAAATTCACGCAAATCGGAGCTAAAACGGAAAAGTTATGATTTAAACAAGATTTACTTTATTAAAGTAATAGATTAAATCTAACCTCAAATTTTAAAAGTGTAAAATCTACTGTACAGCAGTACTAATAGATAGAATATGAAATTATGAACCTAACGCAACTTGAACGGATCAAATCGGAGTTAAAACGGAGATTTTATGACCTATTTATACCTAGTGGCAATTCTGTAAATAACTGAAAGCGTATTTTCAATTAAACCGACGAAGATTACGCTTTCTAATTAGCAAAGCGTAAACCAGCAAAGGCGCTATGGACTGCGGGTTAAGACTTTAGAAAACCCAGGGTCTCTTTAGCAAAAGTGGCAATCGAAAGGGTATCTTGAGATGTAGGCCGTCGGATTAGATCTCAACGGCCAGGATCTGACCGGGGAAGAGAGAGAGAGAGGGGGAATCCGGCCGGCACTGTAGCCCGGCGCGGTGGAGACATGGCCGGCGGCGAGATTTTCGCCGGCGCTCGCGGTTTTCGGTGCTCCGGCCACCAATCAAGACGAGACAAACACGAAAAGGAAGAGGAGATCAATGCGGACTCACCAAGGCAGCTTTTGGCACCGGAAATCGATCAAAGATGGCGCACGGCTCCTCCTAGCGGGCGGCTCCCAAGCTCGGCGGTGGCGGCTCGGTAGCAAGAGATGGAGGCGAAGCTAGGGATCTAGATTGGGATGGAGGGAGGCGGTGGAGGCGGGGCTGCTATTTATGGGCGGCTTGAAGGCGTGCGGCCGAAGAAAAAGGGGAGGAGGCGGGGCGGTAACGGACTCGGTCGTTCGACCGGTGTCCGGCTCGAGCACGACGCGAGGAAGGAGAAGACCCTGACGCGTGGGCCCGGCATGTCAGCCAAAGAGGAGAGGGGGAAGGCGCGGCAGCGTTCGGCTCGCGGGCCTGGACGAGCTGGGCTCGGCCCAATACGCGGCGCGGGGGAGAAACAACGACTGGGCCGCGGGTGAGGAGGCCGAGCGGCCCAAGAAGAAGAGAGGGGGAGGCCGGGCCTTCGGGCCGAATTCAGGGAAAAATAAATTCCCATCTCCTTTTCTTTTTCTAATATTTCAAATACATTTTCAAATGATTTTTGAAATCATTTTCTTCTTGAAATAAAAACCAATCACACAAATAAAAATATGCATCGGCATGTATGCACAAACACTTATTTAATCCCTATATTTGATTTTATTTTAAACAAAACATCATTTGACTAGGTTAAAATGCTCACAAAATTGCGTAAGTAATTCAAATTCCCTATTTAAAAATATTCAAAAATTTAGGGTGTTCCAATTCTACCCCCCTTAAAAGAATCTCGTCCCGAGATTCGGACGATGCTTACTCAAACAACTGTGGGTATGCTTTTCTTAAATCCTCCTCTCTTTCCCACGTAGCCTCTGCTTCCGAATACCGACTCCACTGAACTTTACACATCTTTATAACTCGGCTTCGGGTAACTCTTTCCGCTGTCTCCAAAATTTTCACAGGATACTCCTCATAAGTAAGATTTTCCTTAACAGTGAGTTCTTCCAACGGTATTTGTTCTTCCGGTACACGCAGACATTTCTTTAACTGAGACACATGAAACACATCATGCACCCCTGCTAAACTCTCAGGCAATTCCAACTGATATGCCACTTCACCACGTCTCTCTAAGATCTTAAAAGGACCGACATACCTTGGTGCTAACTTTCCTTTCCGATTAAACCTTTTCACACCTCTCATAGGCGACACCTTCAAATAAACATAATCTCCCACTTCAAAAGTCAACTCTCTTCGTCGAGTATCGGCATAACTTTTCTGCCGAGACTGAGCTGCTTTCAAGTTATTTCGAATCATTCTTACTTGTTTCTCAGCATCCTTAAGCACATCAGGACCAAATACTTGACTCTCCCCGTCTGATTCCAAAACAATGGAGTTCTACACTTCCTACCATACAAAGCTTCAAAGGGTGCCATCTGTAAACTTTTCTGATAACTGTTATTATAGGAAAACTCTGCATACGGCAAACTCTTGTCCCAACTTGTACCATACTGCAAAGCACAAGCTCTTAACATATCCTCCAATATCTGATTAATCCTTTCTGTTTGCCCATCTGTCTGAGGATGATACGCTATGCTAAAATTCAGCTTAGTCCCTAATGACTCTTGTACTTTCTGCCAGTAATATGATGTAAACTGGGTACCTCGATCTGACACTATCTTCTTCGGAACTCCATGCAAACTTACTATTCTTTCCAAATACAATTCTGCCAACTTTGCACTGGAATACGTAGTTCTAACTGGTATAAAATGAGCGACTTTAGTCAAACGATCCACTATAACCCATATTGAATCAAAACCCCTCTGAGTGCGTGGTAATCCTACTATGAAGTCCATACCAACTTCTTCCCACTTCCACTCGGGTATCTGCATCGGTTGCAACAATCCTGCAGGTCTTTGATGTTCAGCTTTAACCCTCTGACATGTGTCACATAGTGCAACATACTCTGCAACATCCCTTTTCAAACCATGCCACCAATACTTTTCTCGTAAATCCATATACATCTTAGTACTTCCAGGATGAATAGAGTAAGCGGACTCATGAGCCTCCCGTAGGATTGCTCCTCTTATAGCTTTGTCCTCAGGCACACATAATCGTTTTCCAAACCATAGGGTTCCCTTGTCATCCATCCGGAATCCAGGTGCTTTACCTTTCGGTATATTCCCTACTATCTCCTTTATCTTGCCATCCGTCAACTGACCCTCGCGTATTTGTTGCTCTAACATAGGTTCTACTACTAATTCCACTGCATTAACAGCAATACCCAAGTTTAGATGCTCAATCTCAGCACATAACTCATTTGACATCGGCATTACTTGTACCTCGTTAGCATAGCTCTTCCTACTAAGGGCATCAGCAACCACATTAGCTTTACTCGGATGATAGTGTACCTCCAGATCATAATCCTTAATCAACTCTAACCAACGACGTTGTCTCAAGTTCAGATCTGATTGAGTGAAAATGTACTTCAAACTCTTATGGTCAGTGTAAATATCACTTTTATGTCCAATCAAATAATGCCTCCATATTTTCAAGGCATGCACAACGGCTGCTAACTCCAAGTCATGGGTAGGATAATTTAACTCATGCTTCCTCAACTGTCGAGATGCATATGCTACTACTTTGCCTTCCTGCATAAGCACACAACCAAGACCCAAACGAGATGCATCACAATAAATAGAGAAGCTCTTATTCAAGTCTGGCAAAACTAACACCGGAGCTGTTGTCAATCGTTTCTTCAGCTCCTCAAAATTAACCTGACACTTATCAGACCACACAAATTTAGCATTCTTTTCCAACAGCGCCGTCATTGGCTTGGCAAGCTTAGAAAACCCTTCAATGAATCTTCTATAATATCCAGCCAAACCCAAGAAACTACGAATTTCTCCCACATCAGTTGGCGGTTTCCAATTCAACACATCTCTTACCTTGCTAGGATCCACTGATATTCCACCATTAGAGACCACATGACCCAGAAAAGCAACTTCCTTCAACCAAAACTCGCATTTGCTACGCTTAGCATAGAGCTTATGCTCTCTGAGCTTCTGCAGGACCAACCTCAAATGTTCCACATGTTCTTCCTTAGTCTTAGAGTATACCAGGATATCATCGATGAACACTACTACAAACTTATCAAGATACTCCATAAATACCTTATTCATCAGGTACATAAAGTATGCAGGAGCATTAGTCAAACCAAAGGACATTACTGTATACTCATACAAACCATATCGGGTGGTGAATGCTGTCTTAGGTATATCCGTGGCACGAATCTTCAACTGATGATAGCCAGAGCGAAGGTCAATCTTGGAGAACACACAAGCACCTCTCAACTGATCAAACAAGTCATCAATCCTTGGCAGCGGGTACTTATTCTTGATAGTTACCTCGTTGAGTGACCGATAATCAACACACATCCGTTGAGAACCATCCTTCTTATCAACAAAGATCACAGGAGCTCCCCATGGTGATGAGCTAGGACGGATAAAACCTTTCTCTTGCAATTCTTTTATTTGTTTCTTAAGTTCTTCTAATTCGTTAACCCCCATCCTATATGGACGCTTAGCTATAGGTGCAGTTCCAGGCAATAATTCAATAATAAACTCAATGTCGCGGTCAGGTGGCATACCTGGCAAGTCGTCGGGGAACACATCCGGAAATTCATCCACAACTGGATCCTCTTGATTAGCATTATCACCAAGTCGATTTACTGTAGCTGTCTGCGGCTTCTGCACTACAATCTCCACACTAATGCGATCTCCCTTCGGTGTTGTCAGGGCTACTGCCTTTTCCTTACACTGAATCACTGCCTGATTTTGCTTCATCCAGTCTAATCCCAGAATAAGATCAATCCCAGCTGTTCTCAACACTATAGGACTCACTTTGAACTCTACCCCCCTTAAATTTAAACTAATAGGGAGGCATTGATAGGAAGCTTGCATACTACCCCCAGGCGAGTTAACTAGTATAGGGTTTTTCATGGCACACAAAGGAATGCTATTTGTCTTAACAAATATTTGAGATATGAATGAATGCGAAGCTCCAGAATCAAAAAGAACAGTGGCAGGGATGGAGTGGACATCGAACGTACCGAGCATAACTTCAGGTTCCGACATTGCAGTCTCTTCCGATAAGTGAGTCACCTTCCCGTAGTAGGGTGGCTTCTGATTACTATTCTGCTTCTGAGGAGTTTGCTGGTTGGCCTTCTCAGGACAGTTATAAGACAAGTGACCCTCCTTTCCACAACGGAAGCACTTGGTTGGAGTATTAGGAGCACTAGTCTTCATTGGGGTGTTGTTAGGGGTACTCTGTCGCTGATTCTGGTTCCCATTCTGCTGTTGAGAGCGTTGATTGCCATTCTGCGACTGATAAGGAGGACGTTGCAGAAACTGATTACGTGGAGGAAGTTGACCACGATTCCATTGGTTGGGCGGATACCTCTGCGGAAAACCTTGTTGATAACCAGTACGTTGGCGAGTGTTATTCCCAGATATCTGTCCCTGAAGTCTCTTTCTTTTAGCATCCATCTCCTTGCGCTTATTATCCACCACAATAGCGCGATTCACTAGAGTTTGATAATCTGGGTAAGCATTAGACATTAGCTGCAGCTGAAGACCATCATGCAGACCCTTCAGGAAAAGTCGCTGCTTATCAGCATCATTAGCCACCTCATTTGGCGCATAACGTGACAATTGAGCAAACTTGTCTCTATACTCCGCCACAGGCATAGATCCCTGTGTCAAATTGCGGAATTCCTCTGCCTTCAATGCTATCACCCCCTCTGGTATATGGTAGGACCTAAAACTCTCGGTAAACTCCTGCCAAGTAATAGCGGGAGCGTTGGCAGGACGGCCATACTGATATGAATCCCACCAATCTTGAGCTGCTCCTTGAAGTTGTCCCGAAGCAAACAACACCTTCTGCTGATCATTACACTGAGCAATGTTGAGCTGCTTCTCTACTGCACGAAGCCAATCATCAGCTTCCAATGGATCTGAGGCATGTGTAAACACTGGGGGATGACCCTTCAAAAACTCTCCACGCTTATCTCGCGCAGGTGCCCCTCCAACTGGCTGATTTTGCTGATTGTTCACCAGAGCTTCCATTAGCTGTGTCTGTATGGCCAAAAGCTCATGAATAGTAGGTGTTGGTCCAATTCCACGACCACGGCCTCGACCTCGTCCTCTTCCAGACATCTGTTATCCAATATAGTATCAAATCTTAGAGATTACCACATAATAGACAATTCTAGAGATAGAGATTAAAATCTGAAAATTTTCTGGACACATCCCAATTTCAGCTGTTCGGTAAAACAACCCTATCTCGAGTTACAAATATCCAGTAGAGGTGTTCTTTACATGGTTGGAAAGCTTATGAAATTATCTAGAACTTTTATTTAACTCATACTTCCAGATTCTGTCACGAAGTTACCCAAAAACAGAACACAACAGAAACTGTTTCTGACCTCCAGACTGCACAGTAACTTCATCTTGTAACAATTATAACTCATGATCCAGAATAGATAAAAAGTTGATTCCAGAGGCATTGGAAAGATACGTGGGTCTAGATTCTCTCATAAAAATTTCAGAATTTTTTCGCTGATCAATTAATTTTAAGCATAAAAGGAAAGACAGATTGCTCCAGAAAAGACAGAACAGGGAGAAAAGTTAACCCAACTAAATTATTTATTTATCACACTAAAACTTAATATTGTATAACTTGGAACCTTTGTAGACAGGCCCACAAAGCTCCAGCACTCATTACATGGAAAATCCAACTCACACATAAGCACAATAATAACTCAACTAACCACACAAAGTTCACACGACACCACAAACTCAACTTAACTTGACACTACTCGAACTATCGTATTATTACATAAATGGTATTCCAACTCCTAAGTACGGGCTTGGTGTTCATGATGATCATAGATCGGTTCCATGCCTTGGTCAATCCTTAAGCCATCTATCACTTCTTGATACCTCTTGACGTCTTTTCCCAAAGCTTTAACCAGGGCTACCAACCGACGATTTGTCACCATCATGTCATGACCAAAATCCACCATGACCCGAGGAACTAAATCTAAATTCCCAGGGTCAGTCATTACCCATCCATACTCCGGATCTCCACGAGGGAAATAGCAATATGGATCATCTTGCATAATCTCATAGCGAAGGTGACGAAGTCCCAAACATGCTTCAAAGGCTGCATCTTCTATACCATCTTCTATAGTGGCACGGCGTCCACTATGGGAAAAACACCGATCTAGCAAAAAGGTGCCCAACTCATTGTTCTTAACGAAGATGCGCACACTGCACTTCCAATAAGTAGCTTCCAAAGGGTGTTTATGCTCCCAGCAGACATACTCAATTGCAGGATCCCAATCCGTGAAGTAGGCATTAAGTATGTCACTCAGTCGGTGGTGTGACGGGGTGTCATGGCTTGATTTGTGATGGATCCTTGTAATCCAGCCCATAGGAAGGGATGGCACTCCAATTTCAGCAGAAGCATCTGGTGAAGGCGAAGGGGGCTGTCCTCTGTTGTTAGTAAGCTCAACCTCTTCATCGTCACTCAAATAGATAACTTCCTCCTTAGGTTCAATTTCCTCCTGTGGCAAAGCTGGTTCTGGCGCCTGTTCTGGTGTTGATGGTGGGGTTGGTGTAGTGTCTTCTAATTCCTCCTGAAGCTCTTCGGGTTCCTCATGCAGCTCTTTGGGTTCCTCCTGAAGCTCTTCTGGTTTCACCAAGGAACGGGGTGGATAGTATCCTCCAGTAGTGATGCGGGCAGTCTTGCAGGCACGAGGCATCTACAGATTTTAGTCCAAGGATGAGTTGAAATTAGAGACAATATTTTCATAATAGAATGAGGCAAAAGAAGCATAATAATTTAGCAATTATCAAGAGTAAAGTAATAAGCATGAAACAAGTGAAGAAAAGAGAACTAAAACGACCATTACTAACTAGGCTTGCGTCCTACAGTCAACATAGCTCTGATACCAATCTGTCACACCCATTTTTAAGGAACAAATGGAGTGCATATTCTTATGTGCGCCCAGAGATCAATCACACATAAGTTGACAAATATAAATAGTATCATCACAAATGTTTATTACATAACGAATAGAATCACAGAGTCTTCACATAAATAAGCGGAAACATAATATAAATATAGTGGTAGCTAGCTCCATAGCACAGGCACGTCAACTGGTTGACCACAAGTCTAGTAATCTTCAGAAAAGTAGTAGTAGAAGTCACTATTTGCACTTTCGGGATTCCATCCTGTGGTGGGGAATGCAAGGGTGAGCACAAAAGTACTCAACAAGTGTAACATGGGGTTCATGTAGCTCAATTAGGCTAGACACTGGTTCAACTGCATGTAGCTTTTAGTTGATCATGTTTTAGGCATTTGAGTAGCTTCGAATAGGTAATATTCCCGAAATAAACATATGATCATGTAAAGAGAATAATGAATAGCAAAAACAAGTAAATTAATAGTGATCTCTATTCCGTAAGGGTCCAAGGCCGCTCGTGTCCGTGAGCACGGCTGATATACCAGTTTTACACTCTACAGAGGTTGTACACTTTCACTGTGAGTCGTGATCCCCAAAAGCCCGAGTTCATGACTCCCCATTGGACAATCAAGATTCACTATGAAGTCTTTCCAAGGTTCGTCTAACAAGTTAGGGCCGCTAGGTTTCTGTGGCCTGCGAATGTAGAGCCCCCCTTCCATATGGCACAATGACACGCAGCCTATACTCATAGGGACAGGAGCCGCACTACACCCAACCCGGAACACACCCCTCTTGCGCCATAAAGGTAACCACTAACAAGCTAGAAAAGGTCCTCTTATATGACTAAAGCCAGAGCCATGTAGCCCTCACAGCTGTACTGTAAGTCCCGGATGTTCGCTTACAGATAAGTCCTTACGGAGAGGAATCTAGAGATAACTCTAGCCCTCTTGTTCCCTGTTGCTAAAAAGCATCTTTTAGAGTTATTGCATATATCATTAGTCAAATTACAAGATCATTGTTTATGTAAGCACTAGCCACTACCCAATGCCAATAACCCCAGGATTCAAGGGACAGGATCAATACTAAGGCATCCTTAACAAAGAGACACATGCAGCATGAATTAAGTAAATTAAAGTGAATAGGTAACAAGGATGATCCCATGCTATACTTGCCTTGATCTAGCTGATCTTGTTGATCTGACTCGTAAAAGTACTCTTGATCACCAACGAACTGATCACCGTCTATTCTCGATTAACAGGTCAACAACAATCATCCAGAGGCAATCATGCAAAGCAAACAAAGCTACAATTAGAACAGTACACCATCAACAGTAAAATAAGATGAAAAGTTTTTAAAACAAATCTACATCGCTCTAGGATCACACAGACGCGAAATTCACGCAAATCGGAGCTAAAATGGAAAAGTTATGATTTAAACAAGATTTACTTTATTAAAGTAATAGATTAAATCTAACCTCAAATTTTAAAAGTGTAAAATCTACTGTACAGCAGTACTAATAGATAGAATATGAAATTATGAACCTAACGCAACTTGAACGGATCAAATCGGAGTTAAAACGGAGATTTTATGACCTATTTATACCTAGTGGCAATTCTGTAAATAACTGAAAGCGTATTTTCAATTAAACCGACGAAGATTACGCTTTCTAATTAGCAAAGCGTAAACCAGCAAAGGCGCTATGGACTGCGGGTTAAGACTTTAGAAAACCCAGGGTCTCTTTAGCAAAAGTGGCAATCGAAAGGGTATCTTGAGATGTAGGCCGTCGGATTAGATCTCAACGGCCAGGATCTGACCGGGGAAGAGAGAGAGAGGGGGAATCCGGCCGGCACTGTAGCCCGGCGCGGTGGAGACATGGCCGGCGGCGAGATTTTCGCCGGCGCTCGCGGTTTTCGGTGCTCCGGCCACCAATCAAGACGAGACAAACACGAAAAGGAAGAGGAGATCAATGCGGACTCACCAAGGCAGCTTTTGGCACCGGAAATCGATCAAAGATGGCGCACGGCTCCTCCTAGCGGGCGGCTCCCAAGCTCGGCGGTGGCGGCTCGGTAGCAAGAGATGGAGGCGAAGCTAGGGATCTAGATTGGGATGGAGGGAGGCGGTGGAGGCGGGGCTGCTATTTATGGGCGGCTTGAAGGCGTCCGGCCGAAGAAAAAGGGGAGGAGGTGGGGCGGTAACGGACTCGGTCGTTCGACCGGTGTCTGGCTCGAGCACGACGTGAGGAAGGAGAAGACCCTGACGCGTGGGCCCGGCATGTCAGCCAAAGAGGAGAGGGGGAAGGCGCGGCAGCGTTCGGCTCGCGGGCCTGGACGAGCTGGGCTCGGCCCAATACGCGGCGCGGGGGAGAAACAACGACTGGGCCGCGGGTGAGGAGGCCGAGCGGCCCAAGAAGAAGAGAGGGGGAGGCCGGGCCTTCGGGCCGAATTCAGGGAAAAATAAATTCCCATCTCCTTTTCTTTTTCTAATATTTCAAATACATTTTCAAATGATTTTTGAAATCATTTTCTTCTTGAAATAAAAACCAATCACACAAATAAAAATATGCATCGGCATGTATGCACAAACACTTATTTAATCCCTATATTTGATTTTATTTTAAACAAAACATCATTTGACTAGGTTAAAATGCTCACAAAATTGTAAGTAATTCAAATTCCCTATTTAAAAATATTCAAAAATTTAGGGTGTTACATGATCATTGATGGAGGTAGCTGCAACAACTTGGCAAGTAGCGACATGGTACAGAAGCTCGCCCTCACCACCAAACCACATCCCCATCCCTACTACATCCAATGGCTGAACAACAGTGGTAAGGCAAAGGTAACGAGACTGGTGCGAATCAATTTTGCCATCGGATCATACAAAGATATTGTTGAATGTGATGTTGTGCCTATGCAAGCTTGCAATATTCTGCTAGGTAGACCATGGCAATTTGATAGAGATTCGATGCATCATGGTAGATCAAATCAATATTCGTTTCTATACCATGATCGAAAAATTGTGTTGCATCCTATGTCTCCTGAAGATATTATGCAATCTGATGTTACTAAGGCTGCAAAAGCAAAGAGCGAGAGTGACAAATCTGTTGTTGATGACAAAGATGAGATAACATTGAAAGGATGTTGTATGCTTGCTACAAAATCTGATATTAATGAGTTCAATGCATCCACCTCTGTTGCTTATGCTTTGGTATGCAAGGATGCTTTGATTTCATTTGAGGATATGCAACGTTCTTGGCCCCTACTGTTGCTAACATTTTGCAAGAGTATTCTGATGTGTTCCCCATTGAGATACCAGCGGGGCTGCCACCAATACGAGGGATTGAGCACCAAATTGATCTTATCCCTGGAGCATCTTTGCCAAACCGTGCGCCATACAGGACCAACCCGGAGGAAACGAAGGAAATTCAGCGACAAGTGCAAGAACTACTAGACAAAGGTTATGTGCGTGAGTCTCTTAGTCCTTGTGCTGTTCCAGTGATTTTAGTGCCTAAGAAAGATGGAACATGGCGCATGTGTGTTGATTGTAGGGCTATTAATAATATCACCATTCGATATAGACACCCTATTCCATGATTAGATGATATGCTTGATGAATTGAGTGGTGCTGTTGTGTTTTCAAAGGTTGATTTGCGTAGTGGGTACCATCAGATTCGTATGAAATTGAGAGATGAATGGAAAACTGAGGTTGATAAAGCCAAGGTGGAAGCTATACAAGGATGGCCTGTACCCACGACGGTCACACAAGTGCGGAGTTTCCTAGGACTTGCTGGTTTCTATCGCCGTTTTGTGAAGGACTTCAGCACCATTGCTGCACCATTGAATGAGCTTACAAAGAAGGGAGTGCCCTTTTCTTGGGGCAAAGCACAAGAGCACGCCTTCCATGTGCTGAAAGATAAGTTAACACATGCACCTCTACTCCAACTCCCTGATTTTAATAAGACTTTCGAGCTTGAATGTGATGCGAGTGGAATTGGATTGGGTGGTGTTTTGTTACAAGAAGGAAAACCTGTTGCATACTTTAGTGAGAAATTGAGCGGGCCTATTCTTAATTATTCTACATATGATAAGGAATTATATGCTCTAGTGCGGACATTAGAAACATGGCAGCATTATTTGTGGCCCAAAGAATTTGTTATACATTCTGATCATGAATCTTTGAAGCATATTCGTAGTCAAGGAAAACTGAATCGTAGACATGCAAAATGGGTTGAATTTATTGAATCTTTTCCTTATGTTATCAAACACAAGAAAGGGAAGGATAATATCATTGCAGATGCATTGTCTAGGAGATATACTTTGCTGAATCAACTTGATTACAAGATCTTTGGGTTAGAAACAATTAAAGAACGATATGCTCATGATGCTGATTTTAAAGAAGTGCTGCTGCATTGTAAAGATGGGAAAACATGGAACAAATTCATCCTCAATGATGGGTTTGTGTTTAGAGCTAACAAGCTATGCATTCCAGCTAGCTCCGTTCGCTTGTTGTTGCTGCAGGAAGCGCATGGAGGTGGCTTGATGGGGCATTTTGGAGCCAAGAAGACGGAGGACATTCTTGCTGGTCATTTCTTTTGGCCAAAGATGCGACGAGACGTGGAGAGATTTGTTGCTCGCTGCACAACATGTCAAAAGGCTAAGTCCCGGTTGAATCCACACGGTTTGTATATGCCTCTTCCTGTTCCTAGTGCTCCTTGGGAGGATATTTCTATGGATTTTGTGTTGGGATTGCCACGGACTAGGAAAGGGCGAGATAGTGTTTTTGTGGTTGTGGATCGATTATCTCTAAAATGGCACATTTCATACCATGTCATAAAACTGATGATGCTACAAATATTGCTGATTTGTTCTTTCGAGAAGTTGTTCGCTTGCATGGTGTGCCAAATACAATTGTTTCTGATCGTGATGCTAAATTTCTTAGCCATTTTTGGAGAACTTTATGGGCCAAATTGGGGACTAAGCTTTTATTTTCCACCACTTGTCACCCCCAAACTGATGGTCAAACTGAAGTTGTGAATAGAACTTTGTCTACTATGTTAAGGACTGTTTTAAAGAAGAATATTAAGATGTGGGAAGATTGTTTGCCTCATATTGAGTTTGCTTATAATCGTTCGCTGCATTCTACTACGAAGATGTGTCCCTTTGAGATTGTTTATGGCTTGTTACCACGTGCTCCTATTGATTTAATGTCATTGCCAAGTTCTGAAAAGTTGAATTTTGATGCCAAGCAACGTGCTGAATTGATGCTAAAACTACATGAAACCACTAAAGAAAACATAGAGCGCATGAATGCTAAGTACAAATTTGCTGTAGATAAAGGTAGAAGGGAATTGATTCTTGAACCTGGAGATTGGGTTTGGTTGCATTTGCGAAAGGATAGGTTTCCTGAATTAAGAAAATCTAAATTGATGCCTAGAGCGGATGGTCCTTTTAAAGTGATGCAACGAATAAATGAGAATGCATATAAGCTTGATCTTCCTGTAGATTTTGGGGTTAGTCCCACATTTAACATTGCAGATTTGAAGCCTTATTTGGGTGAGGAAGATGAGCTTGAGTCGAGGACGACTCAAATTCAAGAAAGGGAGGATGATGAGGACATCAACACCGATCATACATCCACGCCGTCCACGCCGACACCTGCTGGTCCTATTACCCGTGCTTTGCATTTGCGAAAGGATAGGTTTCCTGAATTAAGAAAATCTAAATTGATGCCTAGAGCGGATGGTCCTTTTAAAGTGATGCAACGAATAAATGAGAATGCATATAAGCTTGATCTTCCTGCATATTTTGGGGTTAGTCCCACATTTAACATTGCAGATTTGAAGCCTTATTTGGGTGAGGAAGATGAGCTTGAGTCGAGGACGACTCAAATTCAAGAAAGGGAGGATGATGAGGACATCAACACCGATCATACATCCACGCCGTCCACGCCGACACCTGCTGGTCCTATTACCCGTGCTCGTGCTCGAACACTTAATCATCAAGTGAGTTCCTTCTTGAGCTCTTGTCCATCCTGTTTAGATCTTGGAGACACATGCACTCTTGTTTTGATTAGGAATCAAGGAGAAGACCGAAAGGGAAAAGGACTCGCGTAGGCTGGATTCGGACTGCAGCACACCTCCAACTTGTGACGGTCGCCATGGTTACATACGGAGTCGGATTGGGGTGATTCTGGACTTGTTAAAAAGCTAATAAAGTCCACCTTAAGTTAGCCCAATGGGCTTGTATCTTTTAGAGTCCAGTAGGGACGCGTCCTAGGGTTGGAGCACGACCCAAACTCTCTTGTGGTCGTCCTCCACACATCATATACCCCTTAGCCGCCACCAGGAACACTTGGGTTTTGTTTAGATCAAGTTTAGCCTTTGCTACTTGCTTGTAGGCGCGTGTGCTGATCCAGCCACCCGTCTCCTTGTCTTCAGAACTCCACTCATAATAAGATTCAGTTTGAGGATTTCAATTTCATCTTGCAAATTCAGTGCTTGTTTCCTTGTTCTTGCTAGTTCTTCGATTGCTTGCAGGACGGGAGCCCTAGTGGCTGGTTGTCGCGCTCCACAAGATCGTGACAGCCTTTGGAGGTGGTGTATCAGTTGCTAAGGCGCGGTCTTGGAAGGCTGTAGTCGGGCCGTGAACGTCATCTCCATCCACCAAATTGAGTGATCTCACACCTCTCATCGAAAGATCATCCATAAACCCTAGCGGGTTCATATCAACAGTGTTGGCATCGGTGCAAGATAGGTGCTCGGTTTGCGTCAAATGTACCATAGGTTAATAAATCATTTTAGAAGCACCCACGGTACTCCTAGGTGATGAGGGTCTGGAGGAGATCTGTTCGGTCCATTTAGAGATAGTGCTACAGAAGATAGGTGCACGGTTTGCATTGAACTACCATAGGTCATAAATAGTTTTGGACGCACCCGATGGAACTCGTAAGTGACGTTGGTCGTGTGGAATATCGTTTTAGTCCATTTGGAGATAGTATTAGTGTTAGTGCAAGGTTGGAGCACGGTTTGCACCGAACATACCATAGGCATAGAAATCGTTTTGGACAAACTTGATCAGACTCCTAGGTGACGAGGCTCAAGTGGAAGCTCGGTTCGGTCCATTTGGGGATAGTGCTTCTCTTGACGCAAGATTGGTGCTTAGTTTGCACCAAATGTAGCATAGGCATAGAAATCGTTTTGGATGCACTCGAGGTGACTCCTAGTTGACGAGGCTCAAGTGGAAGCTCGATTCGGTACGTTCGGAGATAGTGCTACTCTTGATGCAAGATTGGTGCTCGGTTTGCGTCGAATGTGCCGTAGGCTCGGAAATAGTATTGGAGGCACCGATGGAACTCCTAGGTGACGTGGGTCATGTGGAATCTCGCTTTGATCTATTTTGAGACAGTGTTAGCGTCGGTGCAAGATAGGTGCACCGTTTGCACTGAACGTACCATAGGCATAGAAATCGTTTTGGACACACTTGATGGGACTCCTAGGTGATGAGGCTCAAGTGGAATCTCGGTACGGTCCATTTGGAGATAGTGCTACTCTTGATGCAAGATTGTTGCACGGTTTGCGTCGAACGTACCGTAGGCTCAGAAATAGTATTGGAGGCACCTGATGGAACTACTAGGTTACGTGGGTCATGTGGAATCTTGTTTCGATCTGTTTTGAAATATTGTTAGCGTCGGTGCAAGATAGGTGCTCAGTTTGCGTCAAACGTACCATAGGTTCATAAATCGTTTTAGCTGCACCCGTGGTACTCCTAGGTGATGAGGGTCTAGTGGAGATCTGTTTGGTCTATTTGGAGATAGTGCTACAGAAGATAGGTGCACGGTTTGCATTGAACGTACCATAGGTCATAAATTGTTTTGGAGGCACTCGATGGAACTCTTAGGTTACGCGGGTCATGTGGAATCTTGTTTCGATCAGTTTTGAAACAGTGTTGGCATCGGTGCAAGATAGGTGCTCGGTTTGCGTCAAATGTACCATAGGTTAATAAATCATTTTAGAAGCACCCACGGTACTCCTAGGTGATTAGGGTCTGGAGGAGATCTGTTCGGTCCATTTAGAGATAGTGCTACAGAAGATAGGTGCACGGTTTGCACTCGGGGGGACTCCTATTTGATGAGGCTCAACTGGAAGCTCGATTCGGTATGTTTGGAGATAGTGCTACTCTTGAGGCAAGATTGGTGCTCAATTTGCGTTGAATGTGCCGTAGGCTCGGAAATAGTATTGGAGGCACCTGATGGAACTCCTAGGTGACGTGAGTCATGTGGAATCTCGTTTTAATCTACTTTGAAACAGTGTTAGCGTCGGTTCAAGACAGGTGCACGGTTTGCACTGAACGTACCATAGGCATAGAAATTGTTTTGGACACACTCGATGGGACTCCTAGGTGACAAGGCTCAAGTGGAAGCGCGATATGGTCCATTTGGAGATAGTGCTAGTCTTGATGCATGATTGGTGCACGATTTGCGTCGAATGTACCGTAGGCTCGGAAATAGTATTGGAGGCACTCGATGGAACCTTAGGTTACGCGGGTCATGTGGAATCTTGTTTCGATCAGTTTTGAAACAGTGTTGACATCGGTGCAAGATAGGTGCTCGGTTTGCGTCAAATGTACCATAGGTTAATAAATCATTTTAGAAGCACCCACGGTACTCCTAGGTGATGAGGGTCTGGTGGAGATCTGTTCGGTCCATTTGGAGATAGTGCTACAGAAGATAGCTGCACGGTTTGCATTGAACGTACCATAGGTCATAAATAGTATTGGACGCACCCGATGGAACTCGTAAGTGACGTGGGTCGTGTGGAATATTGTTTTAGTCCATTTGGAGATAGTGTTAGTGTCAGTCCAAGGTTGGAGCACGGTTTGCACCGAACATACCATAGGCATAGAAATCATTTTGGACGAACTTGATCAGACTCCTAGGTGACGAGGCTCAAGTGGAAGCTCGGTTCGGTCCATTTGGGGATAGTGCTTCTCTTGACGCAAGATTGGTGCTTGGTTTGCACCAAATGTAGCATAGGCATAGAAATCATTTTGGACGCACTCGAGGTGACTCCTAGTTGACGAGGCTCAAGTGGAAGCTCGATTCGGTACGCTTGGAGATAGTGCTACTCTTGATGCAAGATTGGTGCTCGGTTTGCGTCGAATGTGCTGTAGGCTCAGAAATAGTATTGGAGGCACCGATGGAACTCCTAGGTGACATGGGTCATGTGGAATCTCGCTTTGATCTACTTTGAGACAGCGTTTGCGTCGGTGCAAGATAGGTGCACGGTTTGCACTAAACGTACCATAGGCATAGAAATCGTTTTGGACACACTCAATGGGACTCCTAGGTGACGAGGCTTAAGTGAAAGCTCGGTACGGTCCATTTGGAGATAGTGCTACTCTTGATGCATGATTGGTGCACGGTTTGCGTCGAACGTACCGTAGGGTCGGAAATAGTATTGGAGGCACTCGATGGAACTCTTAGGTTACGCGGGTCATGTGGAATCTTGTTTCGATCAGTTTTAAAACAGTGTTGGCATCGGTGCAAGATAGGTGCTCGGTTTGCGTCAAATGTACCATAGGTTAATAAATCATTTTAGAAGCACCCATGGTACTCCTAGGTGATGAGGGTCTGGTGGAGATCTGTTCGGTCCATTTGGAGATAGTGCTACAGAAGATAGGTGCACGATTTGCATTGAACGTACCATAGGTCATAAATAGTTTTGGACGCACCCGATGGAACTCGTAAGTGACGTGGGTCGTGTGGAATATCGTTTTAGTCCATTTGGAGATAGTGTTAGTGTCAGTGCAAGGTTGGAGCACGGTTTGCCCCGAACATACCATAGGCATAGAAATCATTTTGGACAAACTTGATCAGACTCCTAGGTGACGAGGCTCAAGTGGAAGCTCGGTTTGGTCCATTTGGGGATAGTGCTTCTCTTGATGCAAGATTGGTGCTTGGTTTGCACCAAACGTAGCATAGTCATAGAAATCATTTTGGACGCACTCGAGCTGACTCCTAGGTGACGAGGCTCAAGTGGAAGCTCGTTTCGGTACGCTTGGAGATAGTGCTACTCTTGATGCAAGATTGGTGCTCGGTTTGCGTCGAATGTGCTGTAGGCTCGGAAATAGTATTGGAGGCACCGATGGAACTCCTAGGTGACATGGGTCATGTGGAATCTCGCTTTGATCTACTTTGAGACAGTGTTAGCGTCGGTGCAAGATAGGTGCACGGTTTGCACTAAACGTACCATAGGCATAGAAATCGTTTTGGACACACTCAATGGGACTCCTAGGTGACGAGGCTTAAGTGAAAGCTCGGTACGGTCCATTTGGAGATAGTGCTACTCTTGATGCATGATTGGTGCACGGTTTGCGTCGAACGTACCGTAGGCTCGGAAATAGTATTGGAGGCACTCGATGGAACTCTTAGGTTACGCGGGTCATGTGGAATCTTGTTTCGATCAGTTTTGAAACAGTGTTGGCATCGGTGCAAGATAGGTGCTCGGTTTGCGTCAAATGTACCATAGGTTAATAAATCATTTTAGAAGCACCCACGGTACTCCTAGGTGATGAGGGTCTGGTGGAGATCTGTTCGGTCCATTTGGAGATAGTGCTACAGAAGATAGGTGCACGGTTTGCATTGAACGTACCATAGGTCATAAATAGTTTTGGACGCTCCCGATGGAACTCGTAAGTGACGTGGGTCATGTGGAATATCGTTTTAGTCCATTTGGAGATAGTGTTAGTGTCAGTGCAAGGTTGGAGCACGGTTTGCACCGAACATACCATAGGCATAGAAATCGTTTTGGACAAACTTGATCAGACTCCTAGGTGACGAGGCTCAAGTGGAAGCTCGGTTTGGTCCATTTGGGGATAGTGCTTCTCTTGATGCAAGATTGGTGCTTGGTTTGCACCAAATGTAGCATAGTCATAGAAATCGTTTTGGACGCACTCGAGCTGACTCCTAGGTGACGAGGCTCAAGTGGAAGCTCGATTCGGTACGCTTGGAGATAGTGGTACTCTTGATGCAAGATTGGTGCTCGGTTTGCGTCGAATGTGCTGTAGGCTCAGAAATAGTATTGGAGGCACCGATGGAACTCCTAGGTGACGTGGGTCATGTGGAATCTCGCTTTGATCTATTTTGAGATGGTGTTAGCGTTGGTGCAAGATAGGTGCATGGTTTGCACTAAACGTACCATAGGCATAGAAATCGTTTTGGACACACTCGATGGGACTCCTTGGTGACGAGGCTTAAGTGGAAGCTCGGTTCGGTCCATTTGGAGATAGTGCTACTCTTGATGCAAGATTGGTGCTTGGTTTGCACCAAATGTAGCGTAGGCATTGAAATCATTTTGGACGCACTCGGGGGGACTCCTATTTGATGAGGCTCAACTAGAAGCTCGATTCGGTATGTTTGGAGATAGTGCTACTCTTGAGGCAAGATTGGTGCTCAATTTGCGTTGAATGTGCCGTAGGCTCGGAAATAGTATTGGAGGCACCTGATGGAACTCCTAGGTGACGTGAGTCATGTGGAATCTCGTTTTGATCTACTTTGAAACAGTGTTAGCATCGGTGCAAGACAGGTGCACGGTTTGCACTAAACGTACCATAGGCATAGAAATTGTTTTGGACACACTCGATGGGACTCCTAGGTGACAAGGCTCAAGTGGAAGCGCGATATGGTCCATTTGGAGATAGTGCTAGTCTTGATGCATGATTGGTGCACGGTTTGCGTCGAATGTACCGTAGGCTCGGAAATAGTATTGGAGGCACTCGATGGAACCTTAGGTTACGTGGGTCATGTGGAATCTTGTTTCGATCAGTTTTGAAACAGTGTTGACATCGGTGCAAGATAGGTGCTCGGTTTGCGTCAAATGTACCATAGGTTAATAAATCATTTTAGAAGCACCCACGGTACTCCTAGGTGATGAGGGTCTGGTGGAGATCTGTTCGGTCCATTTGGAGATAGTGCTACAAAAGATAGGTGCACGGTTTGCGTTGAACGTACCATAGGTCATAAATAGTTTTGGACGCACCCGATGGAACTCGTAAGTGACGTGGGTCGTGTGGAATATTGTTTTAGTCCATTTGGAGATAGTGTTAGTGTCAGTGCAAGTTTGGAGCACGGTTTGCACCGAACATACCAGAGGCATAGAAATCATTTTGGACGAACTTGATCAGACTCCTAGGTGACGAGGCTCAAGTGGAAGCTCGGTTTGGTCCGTTTGGGGATAGTGCTTCTCTTGATGCAAGATTGGTGCTTGGTTTGCACCAAATGTAGCATAGGTATAGAAATCGTTTTGGACGCACTCGAGGTGACTCCTAGGTGACGAGGCTCAAGTGGAAGCTCGATTCGGTACGCTTGGAGATAGTGCTACTCTTGATGCAAGATTGGTGCTCGGTTTGCGTCGAATGTGCTGTAGGCTTGGAAATAGTGTTGGAGGCACCGATGGAACTCCTAGGTGACGTGGGTCATGTGGAATCTCGGTTTGATCTATTTTGAGACAGCGTTAGCGTCGGTGCAAGATAGGTGCACGGTTTGCACTAAACGTACCATAGGCATAGAAATCGTTTTGGACACACTCGATGGGACACCTAGGTGACGAGGCTCAAGTGGAAGCTCAGTACGGTCCTGATATGAACCCGCTAGGGTGAATCCTGATCTTTCGATGAGAGAAGGTGGATAACTCGATTTGGGGATGGAGATGACATTCACGGCCCGACTATAACCATCCAAGGATGCTGCGCCTTAGCAACCGATACACCACCTCCAACAGCCGTCGCGATCTTGTGGAACACGATCAACCAAACCACTAGGGTAATTCCTGCAAGCAATTGAGGAACAAGCAAGAACAAGTATAACAAGCAACTCAATTGCAATTATGGAAATGAAAACCAATCTGAAATCACAAAGTTGGGGTTCTAAATCGAGTAGAACGGATGGTCTAGTCGACACACGCGTCTACAAGGAAGTAGCAATGGCTAAACTTTCAACAAAACAAAACTCAATCTGTTTGTGGTGGCTCTAATCCTTATTAATACCTAGGGGAACGACCAGGGGGTGTTGAGGTCGTTCTCCAACCCTAGGACACGTCCCTAATGAACCCAACTTGATACATGGGCCATCAGCCCAAAATAGGGTGACACAGCACCAAAGGCAGAAAAGGCCCCGGCGTTGAAACGACGATTGCAGAAGCATCGGATAAGATATAGCCATGAGTCCAGATCCATTGGAAAATAGACTTGATAAGCTTTCCAAAAAGTGCTAGAACATCTCAATCCGAGTCCGTATGCGACCGTGGTGAACATCACAAGTTGGAGCTGTCCTGGAGTCCGAATCCAGCCCCAAAACGTGTTGGATTTGATCTCTTTCTTTCCTTAGACCAAAAGTGACGTGGTGTCCAGGTGGAGGACGTTGGGAATACTTGGATTTGGTCCCCAATCAACTTCATTAACCTTCCATGCTTTCCATATGCAATCAAACCTTTCCTTGATCCATGTAAGTAATTCTGAAAATGAAAATATACACATTTTATGGTGGAGCACCAATTCATCAAATGTATCAATGATAAGTCTCATATAGAATGGTTGCACCTTTGGTATAGAAGTGGTTGACATGGTCATATTTGAGCCAATGATGTCCTCATCATTCTCCCCTTCTTGACGGCAAACCGTCCTCGGTTTGACCTTTGTTGGAGGATGTGTTGTAGGTAAAAGTGAACCGTGCTCCCCTTCTTGATATTTATCCTGTTGCATTTGGGGAAAACTAGAAAAACTTTGCAAGACATCATTAGTGTTAGTGCAGCCCTCAATTTGATCATGGTATTGTGGCCCAAAAGGATATTTCAGATTAGAGCAAATATAAACTTTATGCACCAAATATTCTCCTTTGTTGTCATAGTTGCCAATTGCATGAAGCAAACAATGATTAAAACTTGGCAAAATAGAATCAAATTTAAGTTTCTCTTTTAGACAATTTAGATTACATAGAATATCAAATTCAATATAACCCAAAGTATTTAAAGAGGACAACAAATTCAGTTCATCTTGTGCACATGTAATAGGATGAAAAAGCTTATCTTCAGCACATTTGTATGGTTCCAAACCAAAAGTATCACACTTATTTGCTACTTGTGGCATAGGAGTAAAAGAATCATCAACACACAACTCCTCTTTATCACAAGGAACCGCGAGTAATTCATTTTGTGAAAAAGGAAAATCAGTAGTGGGTTCCACTATTTGTTGCTCTTCATTAGCATGCAGAGTGGACAAATTTTGGACATTATGGGTCACATCATTCTGGCAAGTATTCACAGATAATAGAATCTCTTTTTCAGCATTGAGAGCCAGACAAAATAATTGACCAATATGGCAATATGATTTGCTAATTAATAAGGTTCGAATTTCAGAATTGAGCCCTCTCATGAATCTACTCATAACATCTTCCATGCATTCATCCAATCCACCAAACATGATACAAATCTTAAAATTATGGTAGTATTGTTTCACAGTCTTGCTACCCTGCTTCAAGTTGTCTAATTTTGCAAGCAAATAATCAACATAATATGCAGGAACGAATGCATCTCTAAAAAGAAATTTGAAGTCTTTCCAAGATTCTGGAACTTTGATGTGCCTACAAATGTGTTTCCATTCGAGCAAAGCATATTCAATCAAAATATTAGAGGCAATACAAATCTTTTGTTTCTCAGATAGGTCATGCTCATCAAATTCATTGTCTACTTTTAACTCCCAATCAATGTAAGCTTGAGGATCAAACTTACCATCATATAATGGCAAGTGTTGAATGACATCCTGAATATGAGGGTCTAGTTTCAACAACTCAAAAATCTCCATATCACCTGCCATGATTAGTAGGAAACAAGAAACACAAAAATAATATGTATCCTCCTATCAACTACTAGGATGTGTCAGATGTAATTCTCTCAAACTCAACTTGTTAAAACAAGCCCTTACAAGTTCTTACCAAGCCAAACAGGAGGTGACGGCAACCAACAAGTCTACAACCGTGGAGTGAAGTGTATCGGTGCCGCAACAACAACACCTGTCAAGCTGTAGTCGAAATATGTGGAGCTATAGGTGGGCTAAAGCAAGGAAGTACTAGAACCACGTTAGTTCCAAGCAAATTGAACAAACGCTCAACGACGTTATTATGCTGGTCCTAGGCTAGTACATGCTAGAGACGCGAGCCTGGACACAAACAAAGTCACTAAGCAGCAGCAAAGAAGGATCACAAGGACAGGAATAATAACAAAAGAAAAACTCTTCTCTTCTTCTTTCTCTTTCTTTTCTTTCTTTCTTTCTGTCTTTCTTTTCTTTCTTTCTTTTCTTTCTTTCTGTCTTTTTTTTCTTCTGTTTTTTTTTCTTTCAACTAGCACAAAACTGAAATTTTGCAACAAGAAATAACAAGCTACTTACAGCAATTAAATGTTTCCTTGGGAAGGGTGATTCAGTAGCAAAGTGAAACAAGTGGTTGTGTTGCAAAACCAGCAGACGCGCAAATCTCTAGGGCAATTGCGAAGCGCTCAGAATGAATTTGGGACCAAGCTCTGATCCGTTGAAAAGAGGACAAGTTAAGGTTTCCAGATTGTATTTAAACTCCCTATTCAGACTCCTGACAAAGGAAATATGATGCTTTTGTTTTCAAGATAAAACAGGACTCCGAATCGAATTCTATCTTGATCTTGTTGGATTTCCTTTTTGTAGATGGAAATATGGACGTGGATGAAACCTCCAAGGACGTGGCTAGGATAATGGTGGTAAACAAAACAAAGGAATTTGAAAATCCACTCGGATTCCTAGAGAGAAACAAATAAACTCAAATCTGCGATGGTGACAGAAACGTGACTAGAACTCGAAACTCTAAACGACTAGACGCTAAGACCAGCAACTTGCACGACGATGCAACCGTTAATTCAATAAGCCCTAACTAAGCAGTGATAGTATTAAGCTCAAAGGGGTTTTGAGATTATGAAGAACTAATCTACTAATTTTGTTTTGGCTTTTTCTGGACCATAGGAGATTAAAAACAGCAAAGAACTAGAAGTCTCTCACCGATCAACCTTGCTCTGATTACCAATAGATATGAACCCGCTAGGGTGATGATGAGGACATCATTGGCTCAAATATGACCATGTCAACCACTTCTATACCAAAGGTGCAACCATTCTATATGAGACTTATCATTGATACATTTGATGAATTGGTGCTCCACCATAAAATGTGTATATTTTCATTTTCAGAATTATGGATCAAGGAAAGGTTTGATTGCATATGGAAAGCATGGAAGGTTAATGAAGTTGATTGGGGACCAAATCCAAGTATTCCCAACGTCCTCCACCTGGACACCACGTCACTTTTGGTCTAAGGAAAGAAAGAGATCAAATCCAACACGTTTTGGGGCTGGATTCGGACTCCAGGACAGCTCCAACTTGTGATGTTCACCACGGTCGCATACGGACTCGGATTGGGACGTTCTAGCACTTTTTGGAAAGCTTATCAAGTCTATTTTCCAACAGATCTGGACTTATGGCTATATCTTATCCGATGCTTCCGCAATCGTCGTTTCAACGCCGGGGCCTTTTCTGCCTTTGGTGCTATGTCACCCTATTTTGGGCTGATGGCCCATGTATCAAGTTGGGTTCATTAGGGACGTGTCCTAGGGTTGGAGAACGACCTCAACACCCCCTGGTCATTTCCCTAGGTATTAATAAGGATTAGAGCCACCACAAACAGATTGGGTTTTGTTTTGTTGAAAGTTTAGCCATTGCTACTTCCTTGTAGACGCGTGTGTCGACTAGACCATCCGTTCTACTCGATTCAGAACCCCAACTTTGTGATTTCAGATTGGTTTTCATTTCCATAATTGCAATTGAGTTGCTTGTTATACTTGTTCTTGCTTGTTCCTCGATTGCTTGCAGGAATTACCCTAGTGGTTTGGTTGATCGTGTTCCACAAGATCGCGACGGCTGTTGGAGGTGGTGTATCGGTTGCTAAGGCGCAGCATCCTTGGATGGTTGTAGTCAGGCCGTGAATGTCATCTCCATCCCCAAATCGAGTTATCCACCTTCTCTCATCGAAAGATCAGGATTCACCCTAGCGGGTTCACAAACTGATATGAACCCGCTAGGGTGAATCCTGATCTTTCGATGAGAGAAGGTGGATAACTCGATTTGGGGATGGAGATGATATTCACGGCCTGACTACAACCATCCAAGGATGCTGCGCCTTAGCAACCAATACACCACCTCCAACAGCCGTCGCGATCTTGTGGAACACGATCAACCAAACCACTAGGGTAATTCCTGCAAGCAATCGAGGAACAAGCAAGAACAAGTATAACAAGCAACTCAATTGCAATTATGGAAATGAAAACCAATCTGAAATCACAAAGTTGGGGTTCTGAATCGAGTAGAACGGATGGTCTAGTCGACACACGCGTCTACAAGGAAGTAGCAATGGCTAAACTTTCAACAAAACAAAACCCAATCTGTTTGTGGTGGCTCTAATCCTTATTAATACCTAGGGGAACGACCAGGGGGTGTTGAGGTCGTTCTCCAACCCTAGGACATGTCCCTAATGAACCCAACTTGATACATGGGCCATCAGCCCAAAATAGGGTGACACAGCACCAAAGGTAGAAAAGGCCCCGGCGTTGAAACGACGATTGCAGAAGCATCGGATAAGATATAGCCATGAGTCCAGATCCATTGGAAAATAGACTTGATAAGCTTTCCAAAAAGTGCTAGAACGTCTCAATCCGAGTCCGTATGCGACCGTGGTGAACATCACAAGTTGGAGCTGTCCTGGAGTCCGAATCCAGCCCCAAAACGTGTTGGATTTGATCTCTTTCTTTCCTTAGACCAAAAGTGACGTGGTGTCCAGGTGGAGGACGTTGGGAATACTTGGATTTGGTCCCCAATCAACTTCATTAACCTTCCATGCTTTCCATATGCAATCAAACCTTTCCTTGATCCATGTAAGTAATTCTGAAAATGAAAATATACACATTTTATGGTGGAGCACCAATTCATCAAATGTATCAATGATAAGTCTCATATAGAATGGTTGCACCTTTGGTATAGAAGTGGTTGACATGGTCATATTTGAGCCAATGATGTCCTCATCATTCTCCCCTTCTTGACGGCAAACCGTCCTCGGTTTGACCTTTGTTGGAGGATGTGTTGTAGGTAAAAGTGAACCGTGCTCCCCTTCTTGATATTTATCCTGTTGCATTTGGGGAAAACTAGAAAAACTTTGCAAGACATCATTAGTGTTAGTGCAGCCCTCAATTTGATCATGGTATTGTGGCCCAAAAGGATATTTCAGATTAGAGCAAATATAAACTTTATGCACCAAATATTCTCCTTTGTTGTCATAGTTGCCAATTGCATGAAGCAAACAATGATTAAAACTTGGCAAAATAGAATCAAATTTAAGTTTCTCTTTTAGACAATTTAGATTACATAGAATATCAAATTCAATATAACCCAAAGTATTTAAAGAGGACAACAAATTCAGTTCATCTTGTGCACATGTAATAGGATGAAAAAGCTTATCTTCAGCACATTTGTATGGTTCCAAACCAAAAGTATCACACTTATTTGCTACTTGTGGCATAGGAGTAAAAGAATCATCAACACACAACTCCTCTTTATCACAAGGAACCGCGAGTAATTCATTTTGTGAAAAAGGAAAATCAGTAGTGGGTTCCACTATTTGTTGCTCTTCATTAGCATGCAGAGTGGACAAATTTTGGACATTATGGGTCACATCATTCTGGCAAGTATTCACAGATAATAGAATCTCTTTTTCAGCATTGAGAGCCAGACAAAATAATTGACCAATATGGCAATATGATTTGCTAATTAATAAGGTTCGAATTTCAGAATTGAGCCCTCTCATGAATCTACTCATAACATCTTCCATGCATTCATCCAATCCACCAAACATGATACAAATCTTAAAATTATGGTAGTATTGTTTCACAGTCTTGCTACCCTGCTTCAAGTTGTCTAATTTTGCAAGCAAATAATCAACATAATATGCAGGAACGAATGCATCTCTAAAAAGAAATTTGAAGTCTTTCCAAGATTCTGGAACTTTGATGTGCCTACAAATGTGTTTCCATTCGAGCAAAGCATATTCAATCAAAATATTAGAGGCAATACAAATCTTTTGTTTCTCAGATAGGTCATGCTCATCAAATTCATTGTCTACTTTTAACTCCCAATCAATGTAAGCTTGAGGATCAAACTTACCATCATATAATGGCAAGTGTTGAATGACATCCTGAATATGAGGGTCTAGTTTCAACAACTCAAAAATCTCCATATCACCTGCCATGATTAGTAGGAAACAAGAAACACAAAAATAATATGTATCCTCCTATCAACTACTAGGATGTGTCAGATGTAATTCTCTCAAACTCAACTTGTTAAAACAAGCCCTTACAAGTTCTTACCAAGCCAAACAGGAGGTGACGGCAACCAACAAGTCTACAACCGTGGAGTGAAGTGTATCGGTGCCGCAACAACAACACCTGTCAAGCTGTAGTCGAAATATGTGGAGCTATAGGTGGGCTAAAGCAAGGAAGTACTAGAACCACGTTAGTTCCAAGCAAATTGAACAAACGCTCAACGACGTTATTATGCTGGTCCTAGGCTAGTACATGCTAGAGACGCGAGCCTGGACACAAACAAAGTCACTAAGCAGCAGCAAAGAAGGATCACAAGGACAGGAATAATAACAAAAGAAAAACTCTTCTCTTCTTCTTTCTCTTTCTTTTCTTTCTTTCTTTCTGTCTTTCTTTTCTTTCTTTCTTTTCTTTCTTTCTGTCTTTTTTTTCTTCTGTTTTTTTTTCTTTCAACTAGCACAAAACTGAAATTTTGCAACAAGAAATAACAAGCTACTTACAGCAATTAAATGTTTCCTTGGGAAGGGTGATTCAGTAGCAAAGTGAAACAAGTGGTTGTGTTGCAAAACCAGCAGACGCGCAAATCTCTAGGGCAATTGCGAAGCGCTCAGAATGAATTTGGGACCAAGCTCTGATCCGTTGAAAAGAGGACAAGTTAAGGTTTCCAGATTGTATTTAAACTCCCTATTCAGACTCCTGACAAAGGAAATATGATGCTTTTGTTTTCAAGATAAAACAGGACTCCGAATCGAATTCTATCTTGATCTTGTTGGATTTCCTTTTTGTAGATGGAAATATGGACGTGGATGAAACCTCCAAGGACGTGGCTAGGATAATGGTGGTAAACAAAACAAAGGAATTTGAAAATCCACTCGGATTCCTAGAGAGAAACAAATAAACTCAAATCTGCGATGGTGACAGAAACGTGACTAGAACTCGAAACTCTAAACGACTAGACGCTAAGACCAGCAACTTGCACGACGATGCAACCGTTAATTCAATAAGCCCTAACTAAGCAGTGATAGTATTAAGCTCAAAGGGGTTTTGAGATTATGAAGAACTAATCTACTAATTTTGTTTTGGCTTTTTCTGGACCATAGGAGATTAAAAACAGCAAAGAACTAGAAGTCTCTCACCGATCAACCTTGCTCTGATTACCAATAGATATGAACCCGCTAGGGTGATGATGAGGACATCATTGGCTCAAATATGACCATGTCAACCACTTCTATACCAAAGGTGCAACCATTCTATATGAGACTTATCATTGATACATTTGATGAATTGGTGCTCCACCATAAAATGTGTATATTTTCATTTTCAGAATTATGGATCAAGGAAAGGTTTGATTGCATATGGAAAGCATGGAAGGTTAATGAAGTTGATTGGGGACCAAATCCAAGTATTCCCAACGTCCTCCACCTGGACACCACGTCACTTTTGGTCTAAGGAAAGAAAGAGATCAAATCCAACACGTTTTGGGGCTGGATTCGGACTCCAGGACAGCTCCAACTTGTGATGTTCACCACGGTCGCATACGGACTCGGATTGGGACGTTCTAGCACTTTTTGGAAAGCTTATCAAGTCTATTTTCCAACAGATCTGGACTTATGGCTATATCTTATCCGATGCTTCCGCAATCGTCGTTTCAACGCCGGGGCCTTTTCTGCCTTTGGTGCTATGTCACCCTATTTTGGGCTGATGGCCCATGTATCAAGTTGGGTTCATTAGGGACGTGTCCTAGGGTTGGAGAACGACCTCAACACCCCCTGGTCATTTCCCTAGGTATTAATAAGGATTAGAGCCACCACAAACAGATTGGGTTTTGTTTTGTTGAAAGTTTAGCCATTGCTACTTCCTTGTAGACGCGTGTGTCGACTAGACCATCCGTTCTACTCGATTCAGAACCCCAACTTTGTGATTTCAGATTGGTTTTCATTTCCATAATTGCAATTGAGTTGCTTGTTATACTTGTTCTTGCTTGTTCCTCGATTGCTTGCAGGAATTACCCTAGTGGTTTGGTTGATCGTGTTCCACAAGATCGCGACGGCTGTTGGAGGTGGTGTATCGGTTGCTAAGGCGCAGCATCCTTGGATGGTTGTAGTCGGGCCGTGAATGTCATCTCCATCCCCAAATCGAGTTATCCACCTTCTCTCATCGAAAGATCAGGATTCACCCTAGCGGGTTCACAAACTGATATGAACCCGCTAGGGTGAATCCTGATCTTTCGATGAGAGAAGGTGGATAACTTGATTTGGGGATGGAGATGATATTCACGGCCTGACTACAACCATCCAAGGATGCTGCGCCTTAGCAACCAATACACCACCTCCAACAGCCGTCGCGATCTTGTGGAACACGATCAACCAAACCACTAGGGTAATTCCTGCAAGCAATCGAGGAACAAGCAAGAACAAGTATAACAAGCAACTCAATTGCAATTATGGAAATGAAAACCAATCTGAAATCACAAAGTTGGGGTTCTGAATCGAGTAGAACGGATGGTCTAGTCGACACACGCGTCTACAAGGAAGTAGCAATGGCTAAACTTTCAACAAAACAAAACCCAATCTGTTTGTGGTGGCTCTAATCCTTATTAATACCTAGGGGAACGACCAGGGGGTGTTGAGGTCGTTCTCCAACCCTAGGACATGTCCCTAATGAACCCAACTTGATACATGGGCCATCAGCCCAAAATAGGGTGACACAGCACCAAAGGTAGAAAAGGCCCCGGCGTTGAAACGACGATTGCAGAAGCATCGGATAAGATATAGCCATGAGTCCAGATCCATTGGAAAATAGACTTGATAAGCTTTCCAAAAAGTGCTAGAACGTCCCAATCCGAGTCCGTATGCGACCGTGGTGAACATCATAAGTTGGAGCTGTCCTGGAGTCCGAATCCAGCCCCAAAACGTGTTGGATTTGATCTCTTTCTTTCCTTAGACCAAAAGTGACGTGGTGTCTAGGTGGAGGACGTTGGGAATACTTGGATTTGGTCCCCAATCAACTTCATTAACCTTCCATGCTTTCCATATGCAATCAAACCTTTCCTTGATCCATGTAAGTAATTCTGAAAATGAAAATATACACATTTTATGGTGGAGCACCAATTCATCAAATGTATCAATGATAAGTCTCATATAGAATGGTTGCACCTTTGGTATAGAAGTGGTTGACATGGTCATATTTGAGCCAATGATGTCCTCATCAGGTCCATTTGGAGATAGTGCTACTCTTGATGCATGATTGGTGCACGGTTTGCGTCGAACGTACCGTAGGCTCGGAAATAGTATTGGAGGCACTCGATGGAACTCCTAGGTTACGTGGGTCATGTGGAATCTTGTTTCGATCTGTTTTGAAACAGTGTTAGCGTCGGTGCAAGATAGGTCCTCGGTTTGCTTTAAACGTACCGTAGGTTAATAAATCGTTTTAGAAGCACCCACGGTACTCCTAGGTTATGAGGGTCTAGTGGAGATCTGTTCGGTCCATTTGGAGATAGTGCTACAGAAGATAGGTGCACGGTTTACACCGAACGTACCATAGGTCATAAATAGTTTTAGATGCATGTCCATGGAACTCGTAAGTGACGCGGGTCGTGTGGAATCTCATTTTAGTCCATTTGGGGACAATGTTAGTGCTAGTGCAAGGTTGGAGCATGGTTTGCACCAAACATTCCATAGGCATAGAAATCATTTTGGACGAACACGATCCGACTCCTAGGTGACGAGGCTCAAGTGGAAGCTCGGTTCGGTCCGTTTGGGGATAGTGGTTCTCTTGATGCAAGATTGGTGCACGGTTTGCGTCGAACATAGCGTAGGCTCGGAAATAGTATCGGAGGCACCTGATGGAACTCCAAGGTGACGTGGGTCATGTGGAATATGGTTTCGATCTATTTTGAGACAGTGTTAGCATCGGTGCAAGATAGGTGCTTGGTTTGCGTCAAACATACCATAGGCTCATAAATTGTTTTAAACGCACCCGAGGTACTCCTAAGGCGATGAGGGTGTGGTGGAGCTCTGTTTGTTCTGTTTGGAGATAGTGCTAATATTGACGCAAGATAGGTGCACAGTTTGCACTGAACGTACCATAGGCTCATAAATAGTTTTGGACACACCCGATGAAACTCGTAAGTGACGTGGGTCGTGTGGAATCTCATTGTAGTTGGTTTGTAGACAGTAAAGTGTTAGTGCAAGATAGGTGCACGGTTGTACCAAATGTAGCATAGGCATAGAAATCATTTTGGACATGCTCAAGGGGACTCCTAGGTGACGAGGCTCAAGTGGAAGCTCAATTCGGTCCATTTGGAGATAGTGCTACTCTTGATGCATGATTGGTGCACGGATTGCGTCGAACGTACCATAGGCTCGGAAATAGTATTGGAGGCACTCAATTGAACTCCTAGGTTACGTGGGTCATGTGGAATCTAGCTTGAATCTTATTTCAAATAGTGTTAGCGTCGGTGCAAGATAGGTGCTCGGTTTGCGTCAAACGTACCATAGGTTAATAAATCATTTTAGAAGCACCCACGGTACTCCTAGGTGATGAGGGTCTGTTGGAGATCTGTTTGGTCCATTTGGAGATGGTGCTACAGAAGATAGGTACACGGTTTGCATTGAACGTACCATAGGTCATAAATAGTTTTGGACGCACCCGATGGAACTCGTAAGTGACGTGGGTCGTGTGGAATCTCGTTTTAGTCCATTTGGAGACAATGTTAGTGTCAGTGCAAGGTTGGAGCATGGTTTGCACCAAATATACCATAGGCACAGAAATCATTTTGGACGAACTCGATTCGACTCCTAGTTGATGAGGCTCAAGTGGAAGCTCGGTTCTGTCCGTTTGAGCATAGTGCTTCTATTGATGCAAGATTGGTGCATGGTTTGCATTGAACATACCGTTGGCTCAGAAATAGTATTGGAGGCACCTGATGGAACTCCTAGGTGACGTAGGTCATGCTGAAACTCGTTTCATTCTGTTTTGAGACAGTGTTAGCGTCGGTGCAAGATAGGTGATAGGTTTGCGTCAAACATGCCATAGGCTCATAAATTGTTTTAGACGCAACCGAGGTACTCCTAGGGCGACGAGAGTCTGGTGGAGCTCTCTTTGTACTGTTTGGAAATAGTGCTACATAAGATAGGTGCATGGTTTGCACCGAACATACCATAGGTCACAAATAGTTTTAGACGCATGTCCATAAATCTCATTTTAGTCCATTTGGGGACAATGTTAGCGTCGGAGCATGGTTTGCACCGAACTTACCATAGGCATAGAAATCATTTTGGATGAACTCGATCCGACTCCTAGGTGACGAGGCTTAAGTGGAAGCTCAATTCGGTACGTTTGGAGATAGTGCTACTCTAGATGCAAGATTGGTGCTCGGTTTGCGTTGAATGTGTCGTAGGCTTGAAAATAGTATTGGAGGCACCCGATGGAACTCCTAGGTGACGTGGGTCATGTGGAATCTAGTTTTGATCTATTTTGAGACAGTGTAAGCGTCGGTGCAAGATAGGTGCACGGTTTGCACTAAACATACCATAGGCATAGAAATCATTTTGGACACACTCGATGGGACTCCTAGGTGACGAGGCTCAAGTGGAAGCTCGGTACGGTCCATTTGGAGATAGTGCTAGTCTTGGTGCATCATTGGTGTACGGTTTGCGTCGAACGTACCGTATTCTTAGAAATAGTAATGGAGGCACTCGATGCAACTACTAGGTTACGTGGGTCATGTGGAATCTTGTTTCGATCTGTTTTGAAAGTGTTAGCGTCGGTGCAAGATAGTTGCTCGGTTTGCATCAAACGTACCATAGGTTAATAAATCGTTTTAGAAGCACCCACGGTACTCCTAGGTGATGAGGGTCTGGTGGAGATCTGTTCTGTTCATTTGGAGATAGTGATACAGAAGAAAGGTGCATGGTTTGCATTGAACGTACCATAGGTCATAAATAGTTTTGGACACACCCGATTGAACTCGTAAGTGACGTGGGTCGTGCGGAATATCGTTTTAGTCCATTTGGAGATAGTGTTAATGTCAGTGCAAGGTTGGAGCACGGTTTGCACTGAACATACCAGAGGCATAGAAATCATTTTGGACGAACTTGATCAGACTCCTAGGAGACGACGCTCAAGTGGAAGCTCGGTTCGGTCCGTTTGGGGATAGTGCTTCTCTTGATGCAAGATTGGTGCTTGGTTTGCACCAAATGTAGCATAGGCATAGAAATCATTTTGGATGCACTCGAGGTGACTCCTAGGTGACGAGGCTCAAGTGGAAGCTCGATTCGGTACGCTTGGAGATAGTGCTACTCTTGATGCAAGATTGGTGCTCAGTTTGCGTCGAATGTGCTGTAGGCTTGGAAATAGTATTGGAGGAACCGATGGAACTCCTAGGTGGCGTGGGTCATGTGGAATCTTGGTTTGATCTATTTTGAGACAGTGTTATCTTCGGTGCAAGATAGGTGCACGGTTTGCACTAAACGTACCATAGGCATTGAAATCGTTTTGGACACACTTGATGGGACACCTAGGTGACGAGGCTCAAGTGGAAGCTCAGTACGGTCTATTTGGAGATAGTGCTACTCTTGATGCATGATTGGTGCACGGTTTGCGTCGAACGTACCGTAGGCTCGGAAATAGTATTGGAGGCACTCGATGGAACTTCTAGGTTACGTGGGTCATGTGGAATCTTGTTTCGATCTGTTTTGAAACAGTGTTAGCGCCGGTGCAAGATAGGTCCTCGGTTTACTTGAAACGTACCATAGGTTAATAAATCGTTTTAGAAGCACCCACGGTACTCCTAGGTTATGAGGGTCTGGTGGAGATCTGTTCGGTTCGTTTGGAGATAGTGCTACAGAAGATAGGTGCACGGTTTGCACCGAACGTACCATAGGTCATAAATAGTTTTAGATGCATGTCCATGGAACTCGTAAGTGACGTGGGTCGTGTGGAATCTCATTTTAGTCCATTTGGGGACAATGTTAGTGCTAGTGCAAGGTTGGAGCATGGTTTGCACCAAACATTCCATAGGCATAGAAATCGTTTTGGACGAACTCGATCCAACTCCTAGGTGACGAGGCTCAAGTGGAAGCTCGGTTCGGTCCATTTGGGGATAGTGGTTCTCTTGATGCAAGATTGGTGCACGGTTTGCATCGAACATAGCGTAGGCTCGGAAATAGTATCGGAGGCACTTGATGGAACTCCAAGGTGACGTGGGTCATGTGGAATATGGTTTCTATCTATTTTGAGACAGTGTTAGCGTCGGTGCAAGATAGGTGCTTGGTTTGCGTCAAACATACCATAGGCTCATAAATTGTTTTAAACGCACCCGAGGTACTCCTAAGGCGACGAGGGTGTGGTGGAGCTCTGTTTGTTCCGTTTGGAGATAGTGCTAATATTGATGCAAGATAGGTGCACAGTTTGCACTGAACGTACCATAGGCTCGTAAATAGTTTTGGACGCACCCGATGAAACTCGTAAGTGACGTGGGTCGTGTGGAATCTCATTGTAGTTGGTTTGTAGACAGTAAAATGTTAGTGCAAGATAGGTGCACGGTTGTACCAAATGTAGCATAGGCATAGAAATCATTTTTGACACGCTCAAGGGGACTCCTAGGTGACGAGGCTCAAGTGGAAGCTCAATTCGGTACGTTTGGAGATAGTGCTACTCTTGATGCAAGATTGGTGCTCGGTTTGTGTCGAATGTACCGTAGGCTTGGAAATAGTATTGGAGGCACCCGATGGAACTCCTAGGTGACGTGGGTCATATGGAATCTTGTTTTGATCTATTATGAGACAGTGTTAGCATCGTTGCAAGATAGGTGCACGGTTTGCACTGAATGTACCATAGGCATAGAAATCGTTTTGGACACACTCGATGGGACTCCAAGGTGACGAGGCTCAAGTGGAAGCTCGCTACGGTCCATTTGGAGATAGTGCTACTCTTGATGCATGATTGGTGCACGGATTGCGTCGAACGTACCGTAGGCTCAGAAATAGTATTGGAGGCACTCAATTGAACTCCTAGGTTACGTGGGTCATGTGGAATCTTGCTTCGATCTTATTTCAAACAGTGTTAGCGTCGGTGCAAGATAGGTGCTCAGTTTGCGTCAAACGTACCATAGGTTAATAAATCGTTTTAGAAGCACCCACGGTACTCCTAGGTGATGAGGGTCTGTTGGAGATCTATTCGGTCCGTTTGGAGATGGTGCTACAGAAGATAGGTGCACGGTTTGCATTGAACGTACCATAGGTCATAAATAGTTTCGGACGCACCTGATGGAACTCGTAAGTGACGTGGGTCGTGTGGAATCTCGTTTTAGTCCATTTGGAGACAATGTTAGTGTTAGTGCAAGGTTGGAGCATGGTTTGCACCAAACATACCATAGGCACAGAAATCATTTTGGACGAACTCGATTCGACTCCTAGGTGACGAGGCTCAAGTGGAAGCTCGGTTCTGTCCGTTTAAGCATAGTGCTTCTCTTGATGCAAGATTGGTGCATGGTTTGCGTTGAACTTACCGTTGGCTCAGAAATAGTATTGGAGGCACCCGATGGAACTCCTAGGTGACGTAGGTCATGTGGAAACACGTTTCGATCTGTTTTGAGACAGTGTTAGCGTCGGTGCAAGATAGGTGATAGGTTTGCGTCAAACATGCCATAGGCTCTTAAATTGTTTTAGACGCAACCGGGGTACTCCTAAGGCGACGAGAGTCTGGTGGAGCTCTCTTTGTTCTGTTTGGAAATAGTGCTACATAAGATAGGTGCATGGTTTGCACCGAACAAACCATAGGTCATAAATAGTTTTAGACGGATGTCCACGAATCTCATTTTAGTCCATTTGGGGACAATGTTAGTGTCGGAGCATGGTTTGCACCAAACTTACCATAGGCATAGAAATCGTTTTGGATGAACTCGATCCGACTCCTAGGTGACGAGGCTCAAGTGGAAGCTCAATTCGGTACGTTTGGAGATAGTGCTACTCTTGATGCAAGATTGGTGATCGGTTTGCATTGAATGTGTCGTAGGCTCGAAAATAGTATTGGAGGCACCCGATGGAACTCCTAGGTGACGTGGGTCATGTGGAATCTAGTTTTGATCTATTTTGAGACAGTGTAAGCGTCGGTGCAAGATAGGTGCACGGTTTGCACTAAACGTACCATAGGCATAGAAATCATTTTGGACACACTTGATGGGACTCCTAGGTGACGAGGCTCAAGTGGAAGCTCGGTACGGTCCATTCGTAGATAGTGCTAGTCTTGATGCATCATTGGTGCACGGTTTGCGTCGAACGTACCGTATTCTTAGAAATAGTAATGGAGGCACTCGATGCAACTACTAGGTTACGTGGGTCATGTGGAATCTTGTTTTGATCTGTTTTGAAAGTGTTAGCGTCGGTGCAAGATAGTTGCTCGGTTTGCGTCAAACGTACCATAGGTTAATAAATCATTTTAGAAGCACCCACGGTACTCCTAGGTGATGAGGGTCTGGTGGAGATCTGTTCTGTTCATTTGGAGATAGTGATACAGAAGAAAGGTGCACGGTTTGCATTGAACGTACCATAGGTCATAAATAGTTTTGGACGCACCCGATGGAACTCGTAAGTGACATGGGTCGTGTGGAATATCGTTTTAGTCCATTTGGAGATAGTGTTAGTGTCAGTGCAATGCTGGAGAACGGTTTGCACCGAACATACCATAGGCATAGAAATCATTTTGGACAAACTCGATCAGACTCCTAGGTGACGTGGCTCAAGTGGAAGCTCGGTTCAGTCCGTTTGGGGGATAGTGCTTCTCTTGATGCAAGATTGGTGCTTGGTTTGCACCAAATGTAGCTTAGGCATAGAAATCGTTTTGGACGCACTCGAGGGGACTCCTAGTTGACGAGGCTCAAGTGGAAGCTTGATTCGGTATGTTTGGAGATAGTGCTACTCTTGATGCAAGATTGGTGCTTGGTTTTCATCTAATGTGCCGTAGGCTCAGAAAGAGTATTGGAGGCACCGATGGAACTCCTAGGTGACGTGGGTCATGTGGAATCTCGCTTTGATCTATTTTGAGATAGTGTTAGCGTCGGTGTAAGATAGGTGCATGGTTTGCACTGAACATACCATAGGCATAGAAATCGTTTTGGACACACTCGATGGGACTCCTAGGTGACAAGGCTCAAGTGGAAGCTCGGTACGGTCCATTTGGAGATAGTGCTAGTCTTGATGCATCATTGGTGCACGGTTTGTGTCGAACGTACCGTATTCTTAGAAATAGTAATGGAGGCACTCGATGCAACTACTTGGTTACGTGGGTCATGTGGAATCTTGTTTCGATCTGTTTTGAAAGTGTTAGCGTCGGTGCAAGATAGTTGCTCGGTTTGCGTCAAACGTACCATAGGTTAATAAATCATTTTAGAAGCACCCACGGTACTCCTAGGTGATGAGGGTCTGGTGGAGATCTGTTCTGTTCATTTGGAGATAGTGATACAGAAGAAAGGTGCATGGTTTGCATTGAACGTACCATAGGTCATAAATAGTTTTGGACGCACCCGATGGAACTCGTAAGTGACATGGGTCGTGTGGAATATCGTTTTAGTCCATTTGGAGATAGTGTTAGTGTCAGTGCAATGTTGGAGCACGGTTTGCACCGAATGTACCATAGGCATAGAAATCATTTTGCACAAACTCGATCAGACTCCTAGGTGACGAGGCTCAAGTGGAAGCTCGGTTCGGTCCGTTTGGGGGATAGTGCTCTCTTGATGCAAGATTGGTGCTTGGTTTGCACCAAATGTAGCATAGGCATAGAAATCATTTTGGACGCACTCGAGGGGACTCCTAGTTGACGAGGCTCAAGTGGAAGCTTGATTCGGTATGTTTGGAGATAGTGCTACTCTTGATGCAAGATTGGTGCTCGGTTTTCGTCTAATGTGCCGTAGGCTCGGAAAGAGTGTTGGAGGCACCGATGGAACTCCTAGGTGAAGTGGGTCATGTGGAATCTCGCTTTGATCTATTTTGAGATAGTGTTAGCGTCGGTGTAAGAAAGGTGCATGGTTTGCACTGAACGTACCATAGGCATAGAAATCATTTTGGACACACTCGATGGGACTCCAAGGTGATAAGGCTCAAGTGGAAGCTCGGTACGGTCCATTTGGAGATAGTGCTAGTCTTGATGCATCATTGGTGCACGGTTTGCGTCGAACGTACCGTATTCTTAGAAATAGTAATGGAGGCACTCGATGCAACTACTAGGTTACGTGGGTCATGTGGAATCTTGTTTCGATCTGTTTTGAAAGTGTTAGCATCGGTGCAAGATAGTTGCTCGGTTTGCGTCAAACGTACAAGCACCCATGGTACTCCTAGGTGATGAGGGTCTGGTGGAGATCTGTTCTGTTCATTTGGAGATAGTGATACAGAAGAAAGGTGCACGGTTTGCATTGAACATACCATAGGTCATAAATAGTTTTGGACACACCCGATGGAACTCGTAAGTGACATGGGTCGTGTGGAATATCGTTTTAGTCCATTTGGAGATAGTGTTAGTGTCAGTGCAATGTTGGAGCACGGTTTGCACTGAACATACCATAGGCATAGAAATCATTTTGGACAAACTCGATCAGACTCCTAGGTGACGAGGCTCAAGTGGAAGCTCGGTTCGGTCCGTTTGGGGGATAGTGCTTCTCTTGATGCAAGATTGGTGCTTGGTTTGCACCAAATGTAGCATAGGCATAGAAATCGTTTTGGACGCACTCGAGGGGACTCCTAGTTGACGAGGCTCAAGTGGAAGCTTGATTCGGTATGTTTGGAGACAGTGCTACTCTTGATGCAAGATTGGTGCTCGGTTTTCGTCTAATGTGCCGTAGGCTCGGAAAGAGTATTGGAGGCACCGATGGAACTCCTAGGTGACGTGGGTCATGTGGAATCTCGCTTTGATCTATTTTGAGATAGTGTTAGCGTCGGTGTAAGATAGGTGCATGGTTTGCACTGAACATACCATAGGCATAGAAATCGTTTTGGACACACTCGATGGGACTCCTAGGTGACAAGGCTCAAGTGGAAGCTCGGTACGGTCCATTTGGAGATAGTGCTAGTCTTGATGCATCATTGGTGCACGGTTTGCGTCGAACGTACCGTATTCTTAGAAATAGTAATGGAGGCACTCGATGCAACTACTTGGTTACGTGGGTCATGTGGAATCTTGTTTCGATCTGTTTTGAAAGTGTTAGCGTCGGTGTAAGATAGTTGCTCGGTTTGCGTCAAACGTACCATAGGTTAATAAATCATTTTAGAAGCACCCACGGTACTCCTAGGTGATGAGGGTCTGGTGGAGATCTGTTCTGTTCATTTGGAGATAGTGATACAGAAGAAAGGTGCATGGTTTGCATTGAACGTACCATAGGTCATAAATAGTTTTGGACGCACCCGATGGAACTCGTAAGTGACATGGGTCGTGTGGAATATCGTTTTAGTCCATTTGGAGATAGTGTTAGTGTCAGTGCAATGTTGGAGCACGGTTTGCACCGAACGTACCATAGGCATAGAAATCATTTTGCACAAACTCGATCAGACTCCTAGGTGACGAGGCTCAAGTGGAAGCTCGGTTCGGTCCGTTTGGGGGATAGTGCTCTCTTGATGCAAGATTGGTGCTTGGTTTGCACCAAATGTAGCATAGGCATAGAAATCATTTTGGACGGACTCGAGGGGACTCCTAGTTGACGAGGCTCAAGTGGAAGCTTGATTCGGTATGTTTGGAGATAGTGCTACTCTTGATGCAAGATTGGTGCTCGGTTTTCGTCTAATGTGCCGTAGGCTCGGAAAGAGTATTGGAGGCACCGATGGAACTCCTAGGTGACGTGGGTCATGTGGAATCTCGCTTTGATCTATTTTGAGACAGTGTTAGCGTCGGTGTAAGAAAGGTGCATGGTTTGCACTGAACGTACCATAGGCATAGAAATCATTTTGGACACACTCGATGGGACTCCTAGGTGATAAGGCTCAAGTGGAAGCTCGGTACGGTCCATTTGGAGATAGTGCTAGTCTTGATGCATCATTGGTGCACGGTTTGCGTCGAACGTACCATATTCTTAGAAATAGTAATGGAGGCACTCGATGCAACTACTAGGTTACGTGGGTCATGTGGAATCTTGTTTCGATCTGTTTTGAAAGTGTTAGCATCGGTGCAAGATAGTTGCTTGGTTTGCGTCAAACGTACAAGCACCCATGGTACTCCTAGGTGATGAGGGTCTGGTGGAGATCTGTTCTGTTCATTTGGAGATAGTGATACAGAAGAAAGGTGCACGGTTTGCATTGAACATACCATAGGTCATAAATAGTTTTGGACGCACCCGATGGAACTCGTAAGTGACATGGGTCGTGTGGAATATCGTTTTAGTCCATTTGGAGATAGTGTTAGTGTCAGTGCAATGTTGGAGCACGGTTTGCACCGAACATACCATAGGCATAGAAATCATTTTGGACAAACTCGATCAGACTCCTAGGTGACGAGGCTCAAGTGGAAGCTCGGTTCGGTCCGTTTGGGGGATAGTGCTTCTCTTGATGCAAGATTGGTGCTTGGTTTGCACCAAATGTAGCATAGGCATAGAAATCGTTTTGGACGCACTCGAGGGGACTCCTAGTTGACGAGGCTCAAGTGGAAGCTTGATTCGGTATGTTTGGAGACAGTGCTACCCTTGATGCAAGATTGGTGCTCGGTTTTCGTCTAATGTGCCGTAGGCTCGGAAAGAGTATTGGTGGCACCGATGGAACTCCTAGGTGACGTGGGTCATGTGGAATCTCGCTTTGATCTATTTTGAGACAGTGTTAGCATCGGTGTAAGATAGGTGCATGGTTTGCACTGAACGTACCATAGGCATAGAAATCGTTTTGGACACACTCGATGGGACTCCTAGGTGACAAGCTCAAGTGGAAGCTCGGTACGGTCCATTTGGAGATAGTGCTAGTCTTGATGCATCATTGATGCACGGTTTGCGTCGAACGTACCGTATTCTTAGAAATAGTAATGGAGGCACTCAATGCAACTACTAGGTTACGTGGGTCATGTGGAATCTTGTTTCGATCTGTTTTGAAAGTGTTAGCGTCGGTGCAAGATAGTTGCCCGGTTTGCGTCAAACGTACCATAGGTTAATAAATCCTTTTAGAAGCACCCACGGTACTCCTAGGTGACGAGGTTCTGGTGGAGATCTGTTCTGTTCATTTGGAGATAGTGATACAGAAGAAAGGTGCACGGTTTGCATTGAACGTACCATAGGTCATAAATAGTTTTGGACGCACCCGATGGAACTCGTAAGTGACATGGGTCGTGTGGAATATCGTTTTAGTCCATTTGGAGATAGTGTTAGTGTCAGTGCAATGTTGGAGCATGGTTTGCACCGAACATACCATAGGTATAGAAATCATTTTGCACAAACTCGATCAGACTCCTAGGTGACGAGGCTCAAGTGGAAGCTCGGTTCGGTCCGTTTGGGGCATAGTGCTCTCTTGATGCAAGATTGGTGCTTGGTTTGCACCAAATGTAGCATAGGCATAGAAATCATTTTGGACGCACTCGAGGGGACTCCTAGTTGACGAGGCTCAAGTGGAAGCTTGATTCGGTATGTTTGGAGATAGTGCTGCTCTTGATGCAAGATTGGTGCTCAGTTTTCATCTAATGTGCCGTAGGCTCGGAAAGAGTATTGGAGGCACCGATGGAACTCCTAGGTGACGTGGGTCATGTGGAATCTCGCTTTGATCTATTTTGAGACAGTGTTAGCGTCGGTGTAAGATAGGTGCATGGTTTGCACTGAACGTACCATAGGCATAGAAATCATTTTGGACACACTCGATGGGACTCCTAGGTGACAAGGCTCAAGTGGAAGCTCGGTACGGTCCATTTGGAGATAGTGCTAGTCTTGATGCATCATTGGTGCACGGTTTACGTCGAACGTACCGTATTCTTAGAAATAGTAATGGAGGCACTCAATGCAACTACTAGGTTACGTGGGTCATGTGGAATCTTGTTTCGATCTGTTTTGAAAGTGTTAGCTTCGGTGCAAGATAGTTGCTCGGTTTGCGTCAAACGTACCATAGGTTAATAAATCCTTTTAGAAGCACCCACGGTACTCCTAGGTGATGAGGGTCTGGTGGAGATCTGTTCTGTTCATTTGGAGATAGTGATACAGAAGAAAGGTGCACGGTTTGCATTGAACGTTCCATAGGTCATAAATAGTTTTGGACGCACCCGATGGAACTCGTAAGTGACATGGGTCGTGTGGAATATCGTTTTAGTCCATTTGGAGATAGTGTTAGTGTCAGTGCAATGTTGGAGCACGGTTTGCACCGAACATACCATAGGCATAGAAATCATTTTGGACAAACTCGATCAGACTCCTAGGTGACGAGGCTCAAGTGGAAGCTCGGTTCGGTCCGTTTGGGGGATAGTGCTTCTCTTGATGCAAGATTGGTGCTTGGTTTGCACCAAATGTAGCATAGGCATAGAAATCGTTTTGGACGCACTCGAGGGGACTCCTAGTTGACGAGGCTCAAGTGGAAGCTTGATTCGGTATGTTTGGAGACAGTGCTACCCTTGATGCAAGATTGGTGCTCGGTTTTCGTCTAATGTGCCGTAGGCTCGGAAAGAGTATTGGTGGCACCGATGGAACTCCTAGGTGACGTGGGTCATGTGGAATCTCGCTTTGATCTATTTTGAGACAGTGTTAGCATCGGTGTAAGATAGGTGCATGGTTTGCACTGAACGTACCATAGGCATAGAAATCGTTTTGGACACACTCGATGGGACTCCTAGGTGACAAGCTCAAGTGGAAGCTCGGTACGGTCCATTTGGAGATAGTGCTAGTCTTGATGCATCATTGATGCACGGTTTGCGTCGAACGTACCGTATTCTTAGAAATAGTAATGGAGGCACTCAATGCAACTACTAGGTTACGTGGGTCATGTGGAATCTTGTTTCGATCTGTTTTGAAAGTGTTAGCGTCGGTGCAAGATAGTTGCCCGGTTTGCGTCAAACGTACCATAGGTTAATAAATCCTTTTAGAAGCACCCACGGTACTCCTAGGTGACGAGGTTCTGGTGGAGATCTGTTCTGTTCATTTGGAGATAGTGATACAGAAGAAAGGTGCACGGTTTGCATTGAACGTACCATAGGTCATAAATAGTTTTGGACGCACCCGATGGAACTCGTAAGTGACATGGGTCGTGTGGAATATCGTTTTAGTCCATTTGGAGATAGTGTTAGTGTCAGTGCAATGTTGGAGCATGGTTTGCACCGAACATACCATAGGCATAGAAATCATTTTGCACAAACTCGATCAGACTCCTAGGTGACGAGGCTCAAGTGGAAGCTCGGTTCGGTCCGTTTGGGGCATAGTGCTCTCTTGATGCAAGATTGGTGCTTGGTTTGCACCAAATGTAGCATAGGCATATAAATCATTTTGGACGCACTCGAGGGGACTCCTAGTTGACGAGGCTCAAGTGGAAGCTTGATTCGGTATGTTTGGAGATAGTGCTACTCTTGATGCAAGATTGGTGCTCGGTTTTCATCTAATGTGCCGTAGGCTCGGAAAGAGTATTGGAGGCACCGATGGAACTCCTAGGTGACGTGGGTCATGTGGAATCTCGCTTTGATCTATTTTGAGACAGTGTTAGCGTCGGTGTAAGATAGGTGCATGGTTTGCACTGAACGTACCATAGGCATAGAAATCATTTTGGACACACTCGATGGGACTCCTAGGTGACAAGGCTCAAGTGGAAGCTCGGTACGGTCCATTTGGAGATAGTGCTAGTCTTGATGCATCAATGGTGCACGGTTTACGTCGAACGTACCGTATTCTTAGAAATAGTAATGGAGGCACTCAATGCAACTACTAGGTTACGTGGGTCATGTGGAATCTTGTTTCGATCTGTTTTGAAAGTGTTAGCGTCGGTGCAAGATAGTTGCTCGGTTTGCGTCAAACGTACCATAGGTTAATAAATCCTTTTAGAAGCACCCACGGTACTCCTAGGAGATGAGGGTCTGGTGGAGATCTGTTCTGTTCATTTGGAGATAGTGATACAGAAGAAAGGTGCACGATTTGCATTGAACGTACCATAGGTCATAAATAGTTTTGGACGCACCCGATGGAACTCGTAAGTGACATGGGTCGTGTGGAATATCGTTTTAGTCCATTTGGAGATAGTGTTAGTGTCAGTGCAATGTTGGAGCTTGGTTTGCACCGAACATACCATAGGCATAGAAATCATTTTGCACAAACTCGATCAGACTCCTAGGTGACGAGGCTCAAGTGGAAGCTCGGTTCGGTCCGTTTGGGGCATAGTGCTCTCTTGATGCAAGATTGGTGCTTGGTTTGCACCAAATGTAGCATAGGCATAGAAATCATTTTGGACGCACTCGAGGGGACTCCTAGTTGACGAGGCTCAAGTGGAAGCTTGATTCGGTATGTTTGGAGATAGTGCTACTCTTGATGCAAGATTGGTGCTCGGTTTTCATCTAATGTGCCGTAGGCTCGGAAAGAGTATTGGAGGCACCGATGGAACTCCTAGGTGACGTGGGTCATGTGGAATCTCGCTTTGATCTATTTTGAGACAGTGTTAGCGTCGGTGTAAGATAGGTGCATGGTTTGCACTGAACGTACCATAGGCATAGAAATCATTTTGGACACACTCGATGGGACTCCTAGGTGACAAGGCTCAAGTGGAAGCTCGGTACGGTCCATTTGGAGATAGTGCTAGTCTTGATGCATCATTGGTGCACGGTTTACGTCGAACGTACTGTATTCTTAGAAATAGTAATGGAGGCACTCAATGCAACTACTAGGTTACGTGGGTCATGTGGAATCTTGTTTCGATCTGTTTTGAAAGTGTTAGCGTCGGTGCAAGATAGTTGCTCGGTTTGCGTCAAACGTACCATAGGTTAATAAATCCTTTTAGAAGCACCCACGGTACTCCTAGGTGATGAGGGTCTGGTGGAGATCTGTTCTGTTCATTTGGAGATAGTGATACAGAAGAAAGGTGCACGGTTTGCATTGAACGTACCATAGGTCATAAATAGTTTTGGACGCACCCGATGGAACCCGTAAGTGACATGGGTCGTGTGGAATATCGTTTTAGTCCATTTGGAGATAGTGTTAGTGTCAGTGCATTGTTGGAGCATGGTTTGCACCGAACATACCATAGGCATAGAAATCATTTTGCACAAACTCGATCAGACTCCTAGGTGATGAGGCTCAAGTGGAAGCTCGGTTCGGTCCGTTTGGGGCATAGTGCTCTCTTGATGCAAGATTGGTGCTTGGTTTGCACTAAATGTAGCATAGGCATAGAAATCGTTTTGGACGCACTCGAGGGGACTCCTAGTTGACGAGGCTCAAGTGGAAGCTTGATTCGGTATGTTTGGAGATAGTGCTACTCTTGATGCAAGATTGGTGCTCGGTTTTCGTCTAATGTGCCGTTGGCTCGGAAAGAGTATTGGAGGCACCGATGAAACTCCTAGGTGACGTGGGTCATGTGGAATCTCGCTTTGATCTATTTTGAGACAGTGTTAGCGTCGGTGTAAGATAGGTGCATGGTTTGCACTGAACGTACCATAGGCATAGAAATCATTTTGGACACACTCGATGGTACTCCTAGGTGACAAGGCTCAAGTGGAAGCTTGGTACGGTCCATTTGGAGATAGTGCTAGTCTTGATGCATCATTGGTGCACGGTTTGCGTCGAACGTACCGTATTCTTAGAAATAGTAATGGAGGCACTCAATGCAACTACTAGGTTACGTGGGTCATGTGGAATCTTGTTTCGATCTGTTTTGAAAGTGTTAGTGTCGGTGCAAGATAGTTGCTCGGTTTGCGTCAAACGTACCATAGGTTAATAAATCCTTTTAGAAGCACCCACGGTACTCCTAGGTGATGAGGGTCTGGTGGAGATCTATTCTGTTCATTTGGAGATAGTGATACAGAAGAAAGGTGCACGGTTTGCATTGAACGTACCATAGGTCATAAATAGTTTTGGACGCACCCGATGGAACTCGTAAGTGACATGGGTCGTGTGGAATATCGTTTTAGTCCATTTGGAGATAGTGTTAGTGTCAGTGCAATGTTGGAGCATGGTTTGCACCGAACATACCATAGGCATAGAAATCATTTTGCACAAACTCGATCAGACTCCTAGGTGACGAGGCTCAAGTGGAAGCTCGGTTCGGTCCGTTTGGGGGATAGTGCTTCTCATGATGCAAGATTGGTGCTTGGTTTGCACCAAATGTAGCATAGGCATAGAAATCGTTTTGGACGCACTCGAGGGGACTCCTAGTTAACGAGGCTCAAGTGGAAGCTTGATTCGGTATGTTTGGAGATAGTGCTACTCTTGATGCAAGATTGGTGCTCGGTTTTCGTCTAATGTGCCGTAGGCTCGGAAAGAGTATTGGAGGCACCGATGGAACTCCTAGGTGATGTGGGTCATGTGGAATCTCGCTTTGATCTATTTTGAGACAGTGTTAGCGTCGGTGTAAGATAGGTGCATGGTTTGCACTGAACGTACCATAGGCATAGAAATCGTTTTGGACACACTCGATGGTACTCCTAGGTGACAGGCTCAAGTGGAAGCTCGGTACGGTCCATTTGGAGATAGTGCTAGTCTTGATGCATCATTGGTGCACGGTTTGCGTCGAACGTACCGTATTCTTAGAAATAATAATGGAGGCACTCGATGCAACTACTAGGTTACGTGGGTCATGTGGAATCTTGTTTCGATCTGTTTTGAAAGTGTTAGCGTCGGTGCAAGATAGTTGCTCGATTTGCGTCAAACGTACCATAGGTTAATAAATCGTTTTAGAAGCACCCACGGTACTCCTAGGTGATGAGGGTCTGGTGGAGATCTATTCTGTTCATTTGGAGATAGTGATACAGAAGAAAGGTGCACGGTTTGCATTGAACGTACCATAGGTCATAAATAGTTTTGGACGCACCCGATGGAACTCGTAAGTGACATGGGTCGTGTGGAATATCGTTTTAGTCCATTTGGAGATAGTGTTAGTGTCAGTGCAATGTTGGAGCACGGTTTGCACCGAACATACCATAGGCATAGAAATCATTTTGGACAAACTTGATCAGACTCCTAGGTGACGAGGCTCAAGTGGAAGCTCGGTTCGGTCCGTTTGGGGGATAGTGCTTCTCTTGATGCAAGATTGGTGCTTGGTTTGCACCAAATGTAGCATAGGCATAGAAATCGTTTTGGACGCACTCGAGGGGACTCCTAGTTGATGAGGCTCAAGTGCAAGCTTGATTCGGTATGTTTGGAGATAGTGCTACTCTTGATGCAAGATTGGTGCTCGGTTTTCGTCTAATTTGCCGTAGGCTCGGAAAGAGTATTGGAGGCACCGATGGAACTCCTAGGTGACGTGGGTCATGTGGAATCTCGGTTTGATCTATTTTGAGACAGTGTTAGCGTCGGTGTAAGATAGGTGCATGGTTTGCACTGAACATACCATAGGCATAGAAATCGTTTTGGACACACTCGATGGTACTCCTTAGTGACAAGGCTCAAGTGGAAGCTCAGTATGGTCCATTTGGAGATAGTGCTAGTCTTGATGCATCATTGGTGCACGGTTTGCGTCGAACGTACCGTATTCTTAAAAATAGTAATGGAGGCACTCGATGCAACTACTAGGTTACGTGGGTCATGTGGAATCTTGTTTCGATCTTGTTTTGAAAGTGTTAGCGTCGGTGCAAGATAGTTGCTCGGTTTGCGTCAAACGTACCATAGGTTAATAAATCCTTTTAGAAGCACCCACGGTACTCCTAGGTGATGAGGGTCTGGTGGAGATCTGTTCTGTTCATTTGGAGATAGTGATACAGAAGAAAGGTGCACGGTTTGCATTGAACGTACCATAGGTCATAAATAGTTTTGGACGCACCCGATGGAACTCGTAAGTGACATGGGTCGTGTGGAATATCGTTTTGGTCCATTTGGAGATAGTGTTAGTGTCAGTGCAATGTTGGAGCACGGTTTGCACCGAACATACCATAGGCATAGAAATCATTTTGGACAAACTCGATCAGACTCCTAGGTGACGAGGCTCAAGTGGAAGCTCGGTTCGGTCCGTTTGGGGGATAGTGCTTCTCTTGATGCAAGATTGGTGCTTGGTTTGCACCAAATGTAGCATAGGCATAGAAATCGTTTTGGACGCACTCGAGGGGACTCCTAGTTGACGAGGCTCAAGTGGAAGCTTGATTCGGTATGTTTGGAGATAGTGCTACTCTTGATGCAAGATTGGTGCTCGGTTTTCGTCTAATGTGCCGTAGGCTCGGAAAGAGTATTGGAGGCACCGATGGAACTCCTAGGTGACGTGGGTCATGTGGAATCTCGCTTTGATCTATTTTGAGACAGTGTTAGCGTCGGTGTAAGATAGGTGCATGGTTTGCACTGAACGTACCATAGGCATAGAAATCGTTTTGGACACACTCGATGGGACTCCTAGGTGACAAGGCTCAAGTGGAAGCTCGGTACGGTCCATTTGGAGATAGTGCTAGTCTTGATGCATCATTGGTGCACGGTTTGCGTCGAACGTAACGTATTCTTAGAAATAATAATGGAGGCACTCGATGCAACTACTAGGTTACGTGGGTCATGTGGAATCTTGTTTCGATCTGTTTTGAAAGTGTTAGCGTCGGTGCAAGATAGTTGCTCGATTTGCGTCAAACGTACCATAGGTTAATAAATCGTTTTAGAAGCACCCACGGTACTCCTAGGTGATGAGGGTCTGGTGGAGATCTATTCTGTTCATTTGGAGATAGTGATACAGAAGAAAGGTGCACGGTTTGCATTGAACGTACCATAGGTCATAAATAGTTTTGGACGCACCCGATGGAACTCGTAAGTGACATGGGTCGTGTGGAATATCGTTTTAGTCCATTTGGAGATAGTGTTAGTGTCAGTGCAATGTTGGAGCACGGTTTGCACCGAACATACCATAGGCATAGAAATCATTTTGGACAAACTTGATCAGACTCCTAGGTGACGAGGCTCAAGTGGAAGCTCGGTTCGGTCCGTTTGGGGGATAGTGCTTCTCTTGATGCAAGATTGGTGCTTGGTTTGCACCAAATGTAGCATAGGCATAGAAATCGTTTTGGACGCACTCGAGGGGACTCCTAGTTGATGAGGCTCAAGTGCAAGCTTGATTCGGTATGTTTGGAGATAGTGCTACTCTTGATGCAAGATTGGTGCTCGGTTTTCGTCTAATTTGCCGTAGGCTCGGAAAGAGTATTGGAGGCACCGATGGAACTCCTAGGTGACGTGGGTCATGTGGAATCTCGCTTTGATCTATTTTGAGACAGTGTTAGCGTCGGTGTAAGATAGGTGCATGGTTTGCACTGAACGTACCATAGGCATAGAAATCGTTTTGGACACACTCGATGGGACTCCTTAGTGACAAGGCTCAAGTGGAAGCTCAGTATGGTCCATTTGGAGATAGTGCTAGTCTTGATGCATCATTGGTGCACGGTTTGCGTCGAACGTACCGTATTCTTAAAAATAGTAATGGAGGCACTCGATGCAACTACTAGGTTACGTGGGTCATGTGGAATCTTGTTTCGATCTTGTTTTGAAAGTGTTAGCGTCGGTGCAAGATAGTTGCTCGGTTTGCGTCAAACGTACCATAGGTTAATAAGTCCTTTTAGAAGCACCCACGGTACTCCTAGGTGATGAGGGTCTGGTGGAGATCTGTTCTGTTCATTTGGAGATAGTGATACAGAAGAAAGGTGCACGGTTTGCATTGAACGTACCATAGGTCATAAATAGTTTTGGACGCACCCGATGGAACTCGTAAGTGACATGGGTCGTGTGGAATATCGTTTTGGTCCGTTTGGAGATAGTGTTAGTGTCAGTGCAATGTTGGAGCACGGTTTGCACCGAACATACCATAGGCATAGAAATCATTTTGGACAAACTCGATCAGACTCCTAGGTGACGAGGCTCAAGTGGAAGCTCGGTTCGGTCCGTTTGGGGGATAGTGCTTCTCTTGATGCAAGATTGGTGCTTGGTTTGCACCAAATGTAGCATAGGCATAGAAATCGTTTTGGACGCACTCGAGGGGACTCCTAGTTGACGAGGCTCAAGTGGAAGCTTGATTCGGTATGTTTGGAGATAGTGCTACTCTTGATGCAAGATTGGTGCTCGGTTTTCGTCTAATGTGCCGTAGGCTCGGAAAGAGTATTGGAGGCACCGATGGAACTCCTAGGTGACGTGGGTCATGTGGAATCTCGCTTTGATCTATTTTGAGACAGTGTTAGCGTCGGTGTAAGATAGGTGCATGGTTTGCACTGAACGTACCATAGGCATAGAAATCGTTTTGGACACACTCGATGGGACTCCTTGGTGACAAGGCTCAAGTGGAAGCTCGGTACGGTCCATTTGGAGATAGTGCTGGTCTTGATGCATCATTGGTGCACGGTTTGCGTCGAACGTACCGTATTCTTAGAAATAGTAATGGAGGCACTCGATGCAACTACTAGGTTACGTGGGTCATGTGGAATCTTGTTTCGATCTGTTTTGAAAGTGTTAGCGTCGGTGCAAGATAGTTGCTCGGTTTGCGTCAAACGTACCATAGGTTAATAAATCGTTTTAGAAGCACCCACGGTACTCCTAGGTGATGAGGGTCTGGTGGAGATCTGTTCTGTTCATTTGGAGATAGTGATACAGAAGAAAGGTGCATGGTTTGCATTGAACGTACCATAGGTCATAAATAGTTTTGGACGCACCCGATGGAACTCGTAAGTGACATGGGTCGTGTGGAATATCGTTTTAGTCCATTTGGAGATAGTGTTAGTGTCAGTGCAATGTTGGAGCACGGTTTGCACCGAACATACCATAGGCATAGAAATCATTTTGGACAAACTCGATCAGACTCCTAGGTGACGAGGCTCAAGTGGAAGCTCGGTTCGGTCCGTTTGGGGGATAGTGCTTCTCTTGATGCAAGATTGGTGCTTGGTTTGCACCAAGTGTAGCATAGGCATAGAAATCGTTTTGGACGCACTCGAGGGGACTCCTAGTTGACGAGGCTCAAGTGGAAGCTTGATTCGGTATGTTTGGAGATAGTGCTACTCTTGATGCAAGATTGGTGCTCGGTTTTCATCTAATGTGCCGTAGGCTCGGAAAGAGTATTGGAGGCACCGATGGAACTCCTAGGTGACGTGGGTCATGTGGAATCTCGCTTTTATCTATTTTGAGACAGTGTTAGCGTCGGTGTAAGATAGGTGCATGGTTTGCACTGAACGTACCATAGGCATAGAAATCGTTTTGGACACACTCGATGGGACTCCTTGGTGACAAGGCTCAAGTGGAAGCTCGGTACGGTCCATTTGGAGATAGTGCTGGTCTTGATGCATCATTGGTGCACGGTTTGCGTCGAACGTACCGTATTCTTAGAAATAGTAATGGAGGCACTCGATGCAACTACTAGGTTACGTGGGTCATGTGGAATCTTGTTTCGATCTGTTTTGAAAGTGTTAGCGTCGGTGCAAGATAGTTGCTCGGTTTGCGTCAAACGTACCATAGGTTAATAAATCGTTTTAGAAGCACCCACGGTACTCCTAGGTGATGAGGGTCTGGTGGAGATCTGTTCTGTTCATTTGGAGATAGTGATACAGAAGAAAGGTGCATGGTTTGCATTGAACGTACCATAGGTCATAAATAGTTTTGGACGCACCCGATGGAACTCGTAAGTGACATGGGTCGTGTGGAATATCGTTTTAGTCCATTTGGAGATAGTGTTAGTGTCAGTGCAATGTTGGAGCACGGTTTGCACCGAACATACCATAGGCATAGAAATCATTTTGGACAAACTCGATCAGACTCCTAGGTGACGAGGCTCAAGTGGAAGCTCGGTTCGGTCCGTTTGGGGGATAGTGCTTCTCTTGATGCAAGATTGGTGCTTGGTTTGCACCAAGTGTAGCATAGGCATAGAAATCGTTTTGGACGCACTCGAGGGGACTCCTAGTTGACGAGGCTCAAGTGGAAGCTTGATTCGGTATGTTTGGAGATAGTGCTACTCTTGATGCAAGATTGGTGCTCGGTTTTCATCTAATGTGCCGTAGGCTCGGAAAGAGTATTGGAGGCACCGATGGAACTCCTAGGTGACGTGGGTCATGTGGAATCTCGCTTTTATCTATTTTGAGACAGTGTTAGCGTCGGTGTAAGATAGGTGCATGGTTTGCACTGAACGTACCATAGGCATAGAAATCGTTTTGGACACACTCGATGGGACTCCTTGGTGACAAGGCTCAAGTGGAAGCTCGGTACGGTCCATTTGGAGATAGTGCTGGTCTTGATGCATCATTGGTGCACGGTTTGCGTCGAACGTACCGTATTCTTAGAAATAGTAATGGAGGCACTCGATGCAACTACTAGGTTACGTGGGTCATTTGGAATCTTGTTTCGATCTGTTTTGAAAGTGTTAGCGTCGGTGCAAGATAGTTGCTCGGTTTGCGTCAAACGTACCATAGGTTAATAAATCGTTTTAGAAGCACCCACGGTACTCCTAGGTGATGAGGGTCTGGTGGAGATCTGTTCTGTTCATTTGGAGATAGTGATACAGAAGAAAGGTGCACGGTTTGCATTGAACGTACCATAGGTCATAAATAGTTTTGGACGCACCCGATGGAACTCGTAAGTGACATGGGTCGTGTGGAATATCGTTTTAGTCCATTTGGAGATAGTGTTAGTGTCAGTGCAATGTTGGAGCACGGTTTGCACCGAACATACCATAGGCATAGAAATCATTTTGGACAAACTCGATCAGACTCCTAGGTGACGAGGCTCAAGTGGAAGCTCGGTTCGGTCCGTTTGGGGGATAGTGCTTCTCTTGATGCAAGATTGGTGCTTGGTTTGCACCAAATGTAGCATAGGCATAGAAATCGTTTTGGACGCACTCGAGGGGACTCCTAGTTGACGAGGCTGAAGTGGAAGCTTGACTCGGTATGTTTGGAGATAGTGCTACTCTTGATGCAAGATTGGTGCTCGGTTTTCGTCTAATGTGCCGTAGGCTCGGAAAGAGTATTGGAGGCACCGATGGAACTCGTAGGTGACGTGGGTCATGTGGAATCTCGCTTTGATCTATTTTGAGACAGTGTTAGCGTCGGTGTAAGATAGGTGCATGGTTTGCACTGAACGTACCATAGGCATAGAAATCGTTTTGGACACACTCGATGGGACTCCTAGGTGACAAGGCTCAAGTGGAAGCTCGGTACAGTCCATTTGGAGATAGTGCTAGTCTTGATGCATCATTGGTGCACGGTTTGCGTCGAACGTAACGTATGCTTAGAAATAGTAATGGAGGCACTCGATGCAACTACTAGGTTACGTGGGTCATGTGGAATCTAATTTCGATCTGTTTTGAAAGTGTTAGCGTCGGTGCAAGATAGTTGCTCGCTTTGCGTCAAACGTACCATAGGTTAATAAATCGTTTTAGAAGCACCCACGGTACTCCTAGGCGATGAGGGTCTGGTGGAGATCTGTTCTGTTCATTTGGAGATAGTGATACAGAAGAAAGGTGCACGGTTTGCATTGAACGTACCATAGGTCATAAATAGTTTTGGACGCAACCGATGGAACTCGTAAGTGACATGGGTCGTGTGGAATATCGTTTTAGTCCATTTGGAGATAGTGTTAGTGTCAGTGCAATGTTGGAGCACGGTTTGCACCGAACATACCATAGGCATAGAAATCATTTTGGACAAACTTGATCAGACTCCTAGGTGACGAGGCTCAAGTGGAAGCTCGGTTCGGTCCGTTTGGGGGATAGTGCTTCTCTTGATGCAAGATTGGTGCTTGGTTTGCACCAAATGTAGCATAGGCATAGAAATCGTTTTGGACGCACTCGAGGGAACTCCTAGTTGACGAGGCTCAAGTGGAAGCTTGATTCGGTATGTTTGGAGATAGTGCTACTCTTGATGCAAGATTGGTGCTCGGTTTTCGTCTAATTTGCCGTAGGCTCGGAAAGAGTATTGGAGGCACCGATGGAACTCCTAGGTGACGTGGGTCATGTGGAATCTCACTTTGATCTATTTTGAGACAGTGTTAGCGTCGGTGTAAGATAGGTGCATGGTTTGCACTGAACGTACCATAGGCATAGAAATCGTTTTGGACACACTCGATGGGACTCCTTAGTTACAAGGCTCAAGTGGAAGCTCAGTATGGTCCATTTGGAGATAGTGCTAGTCTTGATGCATCATTGGTGCACGGTTTGCGTCCAACGTACCGTATTCTTAAAAATAGTAATGGAGGCACTCGATGCAACTACTAGGTTACGTGGGTCATGTGGAATCTTGTTTCGATCTGTTTTGAAAGTGTTAGCGTCGGTGCAAGATAGTTGCTCGGTTTGCGTCAAACGTACCATAGGTTAATAAATCCTTTTAGAAGCACCCACGGTACTCCTAGGTGATGAGGGTCTGGTGGAGATCTGTTCTGTTCATTTGGAGGTAGTGATACAGAAGAAAGGTGCACGGTTTGCATTGAACGTACCATAGGTCATAAATAGTTTTGGACGCACCCGATGGAACTCGTAAGTGACATGGGTCGTGTGGAATATCGTTTTAGTCCATTTGGAGATAGCGTTAGTGTCAGTGCAATGTTGGAGCATGGTTTGCACCGAACATACCATAGGCATAGAAATCATTTTGGACAAACTCGATCAGACTCCTAGGTGACGAGGCTCAAGTGGAAGCTCGGTTCGGTCCGTTTGGGGGATAGTGCTTCTCTTGATGCAAGATTGGTGCTTGGTTTGCACCAAATGTAGCATAGGCATAGAAATCGTTTTGGACGCACTCGAGGGGACTCCTAGTTGACGAGGCTCAAGTGGAAGCTTGATTCGGTATGTTTGGAGATAGTGCTACTCTTGATGCAAGATTGGTGCTCGGTTTTCGTCTAATGTGCCGTAGGCTCGGAAAGAGTATTGGAGGCACCGATGGAACTCGTAGGTGACGTGGGTCATGTGGAATCTCGCTTTGATCTATTTTGAGACAGTGTTAGCGTCGGTGTAAGATAGGTGCATGGTTTGCACTGAACGTACCATAGGCATAGAAATCGTTTTGGACACACTCGATGGGACTCCTAGGTGACAAGGCTCAAGTGGAAGCTCGGTACGGTCCATTTGGAGATAGTGCTAGTCTTGATGCATCATTGGTGCACGGTTTGCGTCGAACGTAACGTATTCTTAGAAATAGTAATGGAGGCACTCGATGCAACTACTAGGTTACGTGGGTCATGTGGAATCTTGTTTCGATCTGTTTTGAAAGTGTTAGCGTCGGTGCAAGATAGTTGCTCGATTTGCGTCAAACGTACCATAGGTTAATAAATCATTTTAGAAGCACCCACGGTACTCCTAGGTGATGAGGGTCCGGTGGAGATCTGTGCTGTTCATTTGGAGATAGTGATACAGAAGAAAGGTGCACGGTTTGCATTGAACGTACCATAGGTCATAAATAGTTTTGGACGCACCCGATGGAACTCGTAAGTGACATGGGTCATGTGGAATATCGTTTTAGTCCATTTGGAGATAGTGTTAGTGTCAGTGCAATGTTGGAGCACGGTTTGCACCGAACATACCATAGGCATAGAAATCATTTTGGACAAACTCGATCAGACTCCTAGGTGACGAGGCTCAAGTGGAAGCTCGGTTCGGTCCGTTTGGGGGATAGTGCTTCTCTTGATGCAAGATTGGTGCTTGGTTTGCACCAAATGTAGCATAGGCATAGAAATCGTTTTGGACGCACTCGAGGGGACTCCTAGTTGACGAGGCTCAAGTGGAAGCTTGATTCGGTATGTTTGGAGATAGTGCTACTCTTGATGCAAGATTGGTGCTCGGTTTTCGTCTAATGTGCCGTAGGCTCGGAAAGAGTATTGGAGGCACCGATGGAACTCGTAGGTGACGTGGGTCATGTGGAATCTCGCTTTGATCTATTTTGAGACAGTGTTAGCGTCGGTGTAAGATAGGTGCATGGTTTGCACTGAACGTACCATAGGCATAGAAATCGTTTTGGACACACTCGATGGGACTCCTAGGTGACAAGGCTCAAGTGGAAGCTCGGTACGGTCCATTTGGAGATAGTGCTAGTCTTGATGCATCATTGGTGCACGGTTTGCGTCGAACGTAACGTATGCTTAGAAATAGTAATGGAGGCACTCGATGCAACTACTAGGTTACGTGGGTCATGTGGAATCTTGTTTCGATCTGTTTTGAAAGTGTTAGCGTCGGTGCAAGATAGTTGCTCGCTTTGCGTCAAACGTACCATAGGTTAATAAATCGTTTTAGAAGCACCCACGGTACTCCTAGGCGATGAGGGTCTGGTGGAGATCTGTTCTGTTCATTTGGAGATAGTGATACAGAAGAAAGGTGCACGGTTTGCATTGAACGTACCATAGGTCATAAATAGTTTTGGATGCACCCGATGGAACTCGTAAGTGACATGGGTCGTGTGGAATATCGTTTTAGTCCATTTGGAGATAGTGTTAGTGTCAGTGCAATGTTGGAGCACGGTTTGCACCGAACATACCATAGGCATAGAAATCATTTTGGACAAACTTGATCAGACTCCTAGGTGACGAGGCTCAAGTGGAAGCTTGGTTCGGTCCGTTTGGGGGATAGTGCTTCTCTTGATGCAAGATTGGTGCTTGGTTTGCACCAAATGTAGCATAGGCATAGAAATCGTTTTGGACGCACTCGAGGGGACTCCTAGTTGACGAGGCTCAAGTGGAAGCTTGATTCGGTATGTTTGGAGATAGTGCTACTCTTGATGCAAGATTGGTGCTCGGTTTTCGTCTAATTTGCCGTAGGCTCAGAAAGAGTATTGGAGGCACCGATGGAACTCCTAGGTGACGTGGGTCATGTGGAATCTCGCTTTGATCTATTTTGAGACAGTGTTAGCGTCGGTGTAAGATAGGTGCATGGTTTGCACTGAACGTACCATAGGCATAGAAATCGTTTTGGACACACTCGATGGGACTCCTAGGTGACAAGGCTCAATTGGAAGCTCGGTACGGTCCATTTGGAGATAGTGCTAGTCTTGATGCATCATTGGTGCACGGTTTGCGTCGAACGTAACGTATTCTTAGAAATAGTAATGGAGGCACTCGATGCAACTACTAGGTTACGTGGGTCATGTGGAATCTTGTTTCGATCTGTTTTGAAAGTGTTAGCGTCGGTGCAAGATAGTTGCTCGATTTGCGTCAAACGTACCATAGGTTAATAAATCATTTTAGAAGCACCCACGGTACTCCTAGGTGATGAGGGTCTGGTGGAGATCTGTGCTGTTCATTTGGAGATAGTGATACAGAAGAAAGGTGCACGGTTTGCATTGAACGTACCATAGGTCATAAATAGTTTTGGACGCACCCGATGGAACTCGTAAGTGACATGGGTCATGTGGAATATCGTTTTAGTCCATTTGGAGATAGTGTTAGTGTCAGTGCAATGTTGGAGCACGGTTTGCACCGAACATACCATAGGCATAGAAATCATTTTGGACAAACTCGATCAGACTCCTAGGTGACGAGGCTCAAGTGGAAGCTCGGTTCGGTCCGTTTGGGGGATAGTGCTTCTCTTGATGCAAGATTGGTGCTTGGTTTGCACCAAATGTAGCATAGGCATAGAAATCGTTTTGGACGCACTCGAGGGGACTCCTAGTTGACGAGGCTCAAGTGGAAGCTTGATTCGGTATGTTTGGAGATAGTGCTACTCTTGATGCAAGATTGGAGCTCGGTTTTCGTCTAATGTGCCGTAGGCTCGGAAAGAGTATTGAAGGCACCGATGGAACTCCTAGGTGACGTGGGTCATGTGGAATCTCGCTTTGATCTATTTTGAGACAGTGTTAGCGTTGGTGTAAGATAGGTGCATGGTTTGCACTGAACGTACCATAGGCATAGAAATCGTTTTGGACACACTCGATGGGACTCCTAGGTGACAAGGCTCAAGTGGAAGCTCGGTACGGTCCATTTGGAGATAGTGCTAGTCTTGATGCATCATTGGTGCACGGTTTGCGTCGAACGTACCGTATTCTTAGAAATAGTAATGGAGGCACTCGATGCAACTACTAGGTTACGTGGGTCATGTGGAATCTTGTTTCGATCTGTTTTGAAAGTGTTAGCGTCGGTGCAAGATAGTTGCTCGGTTTGCGTCAAACGTACCATAGGTTAATAAATCGTTTTAGAAGCACCCTCGGTACTCCTAGGTGATGAGGGTCTGGTGGAGATCTGTTCTGTTCATTTGGAGATAGTGATACAGAAGAAAGGTGCACGGTTTGCATTGAACGTACCATAGGTCATAAATAGTTTTGGACGCACCCGATGGAACTCGTAAGTGACATGGGTCATGTGGAATATCGTTTTAGTCCATTTGGAGATAGTGTTAGTGTCAGTGCAATGTTGGAGCACGGTTTGCACCGAACATACCATAGGCATAGAAATCATTTTGGACAAACTCGATCAGACTCCTAGGTGACGAGGCTCAAGTGGAAGCTCGGTTCGGTCCGTTTGGGGGATAGTGCTTCTCTTGATGCAAGATTGGTGCTTGGTTTGCACCAAATGTAGCATAGGCATAGAAATCGTTTTGGACGCACTCGAGGGGACTCCTAGTTGACGAGGCTCAAGTGGAAGCTTGATTCGGTATGTTTGGAGATAGTGCTACTCTTGATGCAAGATTGGTGCTCGGTTTTCGTCTAATGTGCCGTAGGCTCGGAAAGAGTATTGAAGGCACCGATGGAACTCCTAGGTGACGTGGGTCATGTGGAATCTCGCTTTGATCTATTTTGAGACAGTGTTAGCGTTGGTGTAAGATAGGTGCATGGTTTGCACTGAACGTACCATAGGCATAGAAATCGTTTTGGACACACTCGATGGGACTCCTAGGTGACAAGGCTCAAGTGGAAGCTCGGTACGGTCCATTTGGAGATAGTGCTAGTCTTGATGCATCATTGGTGCACGGTTTGCGTCGAACGTACCGTATTCTTAGAAATAGTAATGGAGGCACTCGATGCAACTACTAGGTTACGTGGGTCATGTGGAATCTTGTTTCGATCTGTTTTGAAAGTGTTAGCGTCGGTGCAAGATAGTTGCTCGGTTTGCGTCAAACGTACCATAGGTTAATAAATCGTTTTAGAAGCACCCACGGTACTCCTAGGTGATGAGGGTCTGGTGGAGATCTGTTCTGTTCATTTGGAGATAGTGATACAGAAGAAAGGTGCACGGTTTGCATTGAACGTACCATAGGTCATAAATAGTTTTGGACGCACCCGATGGAACTCGTAAGTGACATGGGTCATGTGGAATATCGTTTTAGTCCATTTGGAGATAGTGTTAGTGTCAGTGCAATGTTGGAGCACGGTTTGCACCGAACATACCATAGGCATAGAAATCATTTTGGACAAACTCGATCAGACTCCTAGGTGACGAGGCTCAAGTGGAAGCTCGGTTCGGTCCGTTTGGGGGATAGTGCTTCTCTTGATGCAAGATTGGTGCTTGGTTTGCACCAAATGTAGCATAGGCATAGAAATCGTTTTGGACGCACTCGAGGGGACTCCTAGTTGACGAGGCTCAAGTGGAAGCTTGATTCGGTATGTTTGGAGATAGTGCTACTCTTGATGCAAGATTGGTGCTCGGTTTTCGTCTAATGTGCCGTAGGCTCGGAAAGAGTATTGGAGGCACCGATGGAACTCCTAGGTGACGTGGGTCATGTGGAATCTCACTTTGATCTATTTTGAGACAGTGTTAGCGTCGGTGTAAGATAGGTGCATGGTTTGCACTGAACGTACCATAGGCATAGAAATCGTTTTGGACACACTCGATGGGACTCCTAGGTGACAAGGCTCAAGTGGAAGCTCGGTACGGTCCATTTGGAGATAGTGCTAGTCTTGATGCATCATTGGTGCACGGTTTGCGTCGAACGTAACGTATTCTTAGAAATAGTAATGGAGGCACTCGATGCAACTACTAGGTTACGTGGGTCATGTGGAATCTTGTTTCGATCTGTTTTGAAAGTGTTAGCGTCGGTGCAAGATAGTTGCTCGATTTGCGTCAAACGTACCATAGGTTAATAAATCATTTTAGAAGCACCCACGGTACTCCTAGGTGATGAGGGTCTGGTGGAGATCTGTGCTGTTCATTTGGAGATAGTGATACAGAAGAAAGGTGCACGGTTTGCATTGAACGTACCATAGGTCATAAATAGTTTTGGACGCACCCGATGGAACTCGTAAGTGACATGGGTCATGTGGAATATCGTTTTAGTCCATTTGGAGATAGTGTTAGTGTCAGTGCAATGTTGGAGCACGGTTTGCACCGAACATACCATAGGCATAGAAATCATTTTGGACAAACTCGATCAGACTCCTAGGTGACGAGGCTCAAGTGGAAGCTCGGTTCGGTCCGTTTGGGGGATAGTGCTTCTCTTGATGCAAGATTGGTGCTTGGTTTGCACCAAATGTAGCATAGGCATAGAAATCGTTTTGGACGCACTCGAGGGGACTCCTAGTTGACGAGGCTCAAGTGGAAGCTTGATTCGGTATGTTTGGAGATAGTGCTACTCTTGATGCAAGATTGGTGCTCGGTTTTCGTCTAATGTGCCGTAGGCTCGGAAAGAGTATTGAAGGCACCGATGGAACTCCTAGGTGACGTGGGTCATGTGGAATCTCGCTTTGATCTATTTTGAGACAGTGTTAGCGTTGGTGTAAGATAGGTGCATGGTTTGCACTGAACGTACCATAGGCATAGAAATCGTTTTGGACACACTCGATGGGACTCCTAGGTGACAAGGCTCAAGTGGAAGCTCGGTACGGTCCATTTGGAGATAGTGCTAGTCTTGATGCATCATTGGTGCACGGTTTGCGTCGAACGTACCGTATTCTTAGAAATAGTAATGGAGGCACTCGATGCAACTACTAGGTTACGTGGGTCATGTGGAATCTTGTTTCGATCTGTTTTGAAAGTGTTAGCGTCGGTGCAAGATAGTTGCTCGGTTTGCGTCAAACGTACCATAGGTTAATAAATCGTTTTAGAAGCACCCACGGTACTCCTAGGTGATGAGGGTCTGGTGGAGATCTGTTCTGTTCATTTGGAGATAGTGATACAGAAGAAAGGTGCACGGTTTGCATTGAACGTACCATAGGTCATAAATAGTTTTGGACGCACCCGATGGAACTCGTAAGTGACATGGGTCATGTGGAATATCGTTTTAGTCCATTTGGAGATAGTGTTAGTGTCAGTGCAATGTTGGAGCACGGTTTGCACCGAACATACCATAGGCATAGAAATCATTTTGGACAAACTCGATCAGACTCCTAGGTGACGAGGCTCAAGTGGAAGCTCGGTTCGGTCCGTTTGGGGGATAGTGCTTCTCTTGATGCAAGATTGGTGCTTGGTTTGCACCAAATGTAGCATAGGCATAGAAATCGTTTTGGACGCACTCGAGGGGACTCCTAGTTGACGAGGCTCAAGTGGAAGCTTGATTCGGTATGTTTGGAGATAGTGCTACTCTTGATGCAAGATTGGTGCTCGGTTTTCGTCTAATGTGCCGTAGGCTCGGAAAGAGTATTGGAGGCACCGATGGAACTCCTAGGTGACGTGGGTCATGTGGAATCTCACTTTGATCTATTTTGAGACAGTGTTAGCGTCGGTGTAAGATAGGTGCATGGTTTGCACTGAACGTACCATAGGCATAGAAATCGTTTTGGACACACTCGATGGGACTCCTAGGTGACAAGGCTCAAGTGGAAGCTCGGTACGGTCCATTTGGAGATAGTGCTAGTCTTGATGCATCATTGGTGCACGGTTTGCGTCGAACGTAACGTATTCTTAGAAATAGTAATGGAGGCACTCGATGCAACTACTAGGTTACGTGGGTCATGTGGAATCTTGTTTCGATCTGTTTTGAAAGTGTTAGCGTCGGTGCAAGATAGTTGCTCGATTTGCGTCAAACGTACCATAGGTTAATAAATCATTTTAGAAGCACCCACGGTACTCCTAGGTGATGAGGGTCTGGTGGAGATCTGTGCTGTTCATTTGGAGATAGTGATACAGAAGAAAGGTGCACGGTTTGCATTGAACGTACCATAGGTCATAAATAGTTTTGGACGCACCCGATGGAACTCGTAAGTGACATGGGTCATGTGGAATATCGTTTTAGTCCATTTGGAGATAGTGTTAGTGTCAGTGCAATGTTGGAGCACGGTTTGCACCGAACATACCATAGGCATAGAAATCATTTTGGACAAACTCGATCAGACTCCTAGGTGACGAGGCTCAAGTGGAAGCTCGGTTCGGTCCGTTTGGGGGATAGTGCTTCTCTTGATGCAAGATTGGTGCTTGGTTTGCACCAAATGTAGCAGAGGCATAGAAATCGTTTTGGACGCACTCGAGGGGACTCCTAGTTGACGAGGCTCAAGTGGAAGCTTGATTCGGTATGTTTGGAGATAGTGCTACTCTTGATGCAAGATTGGAGCTCGGTTTTCGTCTAATGTGCCGTAGGCTCGGAAAGAGTATTGGAGGCACCGATGGAACTCCTAGGTGACGTGGGTCATGTGGAATCTCGCTTTGATCTATTTAGAGACAGTGTTAGCGTTGGTGTAAGATAGGTGCATGGTTTGCACTGAACGTACCATAGGCATAGAAATCGTTTTGGACACACTCGATGGGACTCCTAGGTGACAAGGCTCAAGTGGAAGCTCGGTACGGTCCATTTGGAGATAGTGCTAGTCTTGATGCATCATTGGTGCACGGTTTGCGTCGAACGTACCGTATTCTTAGAAATAGTAATGGAGGCACTCGATGCAACTACTAGGTTACGTGGGCCATGTGGAATCTTGTTTCGATCTGTTTTGAAAGTGTTAGCGTCGGTGCAAGATAGTTGCTCGGTTTGCGTCAAACGTACCATAGGTTAATAAATCGTTTTAGAAGCACCCACGGTACTCCTAGGTGATGAGGGTCTGGTGGAGATCTGTTCTGTTCATTTGGAGATAGTGATACAGAAGAAAGGTGCACGGTTTGCATTGAACGTACCATAGGTCATAAATAGTTTTGGACGCACCCGATGGAACTCGTAAGTGACATGGGTCATGTGGAATATCGTTTTAGTCCATTTGGAGATAGTGTTAGTGTCAGTGCAATGTTGGAGCACGGTTTGCACCGAACATACCATAGGCATAGAAATCATTTTGGACAAACTCGATCAGACTCCTAGGTGACGAGGCTCAAGTGGAAGCTCGGTTCGGTCCGTTTGGGGGATAGTGCTTCTCTTGATGCAAGATTGGTGCTTGGTTTGCACCAAATGTAGCATAGGCATAGAAATCGTTTTGGACGCACTCGAGGGGACTCCTAGTTGACGAGGCTCAAGTGGAAGCTTGATTCGGTATGTTTGGAGATAGTGCTACTCTTGATGCAAGATTGGTGCTCGGTTTTCGTCTAATGTGCCGTAGGCTCGGAAAGAGTATTGGAGGCACCGATGGAACTCCTAGGTGACGTGGGTCATGTGGAATCTCACTTTGATCTATTTTGAGACAGTGTTAGCGTCGGTGTAAGATAGGTGCATGGTTTGCACTGAACGTACCATAGGCATAGAAATCGTTTTGGACACACTCGATGGGACTCCTAGGTGACAAGGCTCAAGTGGAAGCTCGGTACGGTCCATTTGGAGATAGTGCTAGTCTTGATGCATCATTGGTGCACGGTTTGCGTCGAACGTAACGTATTCTTAGAAATAGTAATGGAGGCACTCGATGCAACTACTAGGTTACGTGGGTCATGTGGAATCTTGTTTCGATCTGTTTTGAAAGTGTTAGCGTCGGTGCAAGATAGTTGCTCGATTTGCGTCAAACGTACCATAGGTTAATAAATCATTTTAGAAGCACCCACGGTACTCCTACGTGATGAGGGTCTGGTGGAGATCTGTGCTGTTCATTTGGAGATAGTGATACAGAAGAAAGGTGCACGGTTTGCATTGAACGTACCATAGGTCATAAATAGTTTTGGACGCACCCGATGGAACTCGTAAGTGACATGGGTCATGTGGAATATCGTTTTAGTCCATTTGGAGATAGTGTTAGTGTCAGTGCAATGTTGGAGCACGGTTTGCACCGAACATACCATAGGCATAGAAATCATTTTGGACAAACTCGATCAGACTCCTAGGTGACGAGGCTCAAGTGGAAGCTCGGTTCGGTCCGTTTGGGGGATAGTGCTTCTCTTGATGCAAGATTGGTGCTTGGTTTGCACCAAATGTAGCATAGGCATAGAAATCGTTTTGGACGCACTCGAGGGGACTCCTAGTTGATGAGGCTCAAGTGGAAGCTTGATTCGGTATGTTTGGAGATAGTGCTACTCTTGATGCAAGATTGGTGCTCGGTTTTCGTCTAATGTGCCGTAGGCTCGGAAAGAGTATTGGAGGCACCGATGGAACTCCTAGGTGACGTGGGTCATGTGGAATCTCGCTTTGATCTATTTTGAGACAGTGTTAGCGTCGGTGTAAGATAGGTGCATGGTTTGCACTGAACGTACCATAGGCATAGAAATCGTTTTGGACACACTCGATGGGACTCCTAGGTGAAAGGCTCAAGTGGAAGCTCGGTACGGTCCATTTGGAGATAGTGCTAGTCTTGATGCATCATTGGTGCACGGTTTGCGTCGAACGTACCGTATTCTTAAAAATAGTAATGGAGGCACTCGATGCAACTACTAGGTTACGTGGGTCGTGTGGAATCTTGTTTCGATCTATTTTGAAAGTGTTAGCGTCGGTGCAAGATAGTTGCTCGGTTTGCATCAAACGTACCATAGGTTAATAAATCCTTTTAGAAGCACCCATGGTACTCCTAGGTGATGAGGGTCTGGTGGAGATCTGTTCTGTTCATTTGGAGATAGTGATACAGAAGAAAGGTGCACGGTTTGCATTGAACGTACCATAGGTCATAAATAGTTTTGGACGCACCCGATGGAACTCGTAAGTGACATGGGTCGTGTGGAATATCGTTTTAGTCCATTTGGAGATAGTGTTAGTGTCAGTGCAATGTTGGAGCACGGTTTGCACCGAACATACCATAGGCATAGAAATCATTTTGGACAAACTCGATCAGACTCCTAGGTGACGAGGCTCAAGTGGAAGCTCGGTTCGGTCCGTTTGGGGGATAGTGCTTCTCTTGATGCAAGATTGGTGCTTGGTTTGCACCAAATGTAGCATAGGCATAGAAATCGTTTTGGACGCACTCGAGGGGACTCCTAGTTGACGAGGCTCAAGTGGAAGCTTGATTCAGTATGTTTGGAGATAGTGCTACTCTTGATGCAAGATTGGAGCTCGGTTTTCGTCTAATGTGCCGTAGGCACGGAAAGAGTATTGGAGGCACCGATGGAACTCCTAGGTGACGTGGGTCATGTGGAATCTCGCTTTGATCTATTTTGAGACAGTGTTAGCGTTGGTGTAAGATAGGTGCATGGTTTGCACTGAACGTACCATAGGCATAGAAATCGTTTTGGACACACTCGATGGGACTCCTAGGTGACAAGGCTCAAGTGGAAGCTCAGTACGGTCCATTTGGAGATAGTGCTAGTCTTGATGCATCATTGGTGCACGGTTTGCGTCGAACGTACCGTATTCTTAGAAATAGTAATGGAGGCACTCGATGCAACTACTAGGTTACGTGGGTCATGTGGAATCTTGTTTCGATCTGTTTTGAAAGTGTTAGCGTCGATGCAAGATAGTTGCTCGGTTTGCGTCAAACGTACCATAGGTTAATAAATCGTTTTAGAAGCACCCACGGTACTCCTAGGTGATGAGGGTCTGGTGGAGATCTGTTCTGTTCATTTGGAGATAGTGATACAGAAGAAAGGTGCACGGTTTGCATTGAACGTACCATAGGTCATAAATAGTTTTGGACGCACCCGATGGAACTCGTAAGTGACATGGGTCATGTGGAATATCGTTTTAGTCCATTTGGAGATAGTGTTAGTGTCAGTGCAATGTTGGAGCACGGTTTGCACCGAACATACCATAGGCATAGAAATTATTTTGGACAAACTCGATCAGACTCCTAGGTGACGAGGCTCAAGTGGAAGCTCGGTTCGGTCCGTTTGGGGGATAGTGCTTCTCTTGATGCAAGATTGGTGCTTGGTTTGCACCAAATGTAGCATAGGCATAGAAATCGTTTTGGACGCACTCGAGGGGACTCCTAGTTGACGAGGCTCAAGTGGAAGCTTGATTCGGTATGTTTGGAGATAGTGCTACTCTTGATGCAAGATTGGTGCTCGGTTTTCGTCTAATGTGCCGTAGGCTCGGAAAGAGTATTGGAGGCACCGATGGAACTCCTAGGTGACGTGGGTCATGTGGAATCTCGCTTTGATCTATTTTGAGACAGTGTTAGCGTTGGTGTAAGATAGGTGCATGGTTTGCACTGAACGTACCATAGGCATAGAAATCATTTTGGACACAATCGATGGGACTCCTAGGTGACAAGGCTCAAGTGGAAGCTCGGTACGGTCCATTTGGAGATAGTGCTAGTCTTGATGCATCATTGGTGCACGGTTTGCGTCGAACGTACCGTATTCTTAGAAATAGTAATGGAGGCACTCGATGCAACTACTAGGTTACGTGGGTCATTTGGAATCTTGTTTCGATCTGTTTTGAAAGTGTTAGCGTCGGTGCAAGATAGTTGCTCGGTTTGCGTCAAACGTACCATAGGTTAATAAATCGTTTTAGAAGCACCCACGGTACTCCTAGGTGATGAGGGTCTGGTGGAGATCTGTTCTGTTCATTTGGAGATAGTGATACAGAAGAAAGGTGCACGGTTTGCATTGAACGTACCATAGGTCATAAATAGTTTTGGACGCACCCGATGGAACTCGTAAGTGACATGGGTCATGTGGAATATCGTTTTAGTCCATTTGGAGATAGTGTTAGTGTCAGTGCAATGTTGGAGCACGGTTTGCACCGAACATACCATAGGCATAGAAATCATTTTGGACAAACTCGATCAGACTCCTAGGTGACGAGGCGCAAGTGGAAGCTCGGTTCGGTCCGTTTGGGGGATAGTGCTTCTCTTGATGCAAGATTGGTGCTTGGTTTGCACCAAATGTAGCATAGGCATAGAAATCGTTTTGGACGCACTCGAGGGGACTCCTAGTTGACGAGGCTCAAGTGGAAGCTTGATTCGGTATGTTTGGAGATAGTGCTACTCTTGATGCAAGATTGGTGCTCGGTTTTCGTCTAATGTGCCGTAGGCTCGGAAAGTGTATTGGAGGCACCGATGGAACTCCTAGGTGATGTAACACCCGAGGTGTTTGCCACCAGTTAAGCAGTGGGTTTGAGCTTAAACATGCCAGATTAAGTGATGATGAAGATTATAAGGTCAAACCTATGGAAGCGAGCCCCAACCCAAACTTGGATGTTGCACCCTTGCTTTACAAATAGTCCATTTTCAAGATATATGCTCGGGTAGTGTTATTGCAATATCTTCATGTGTCTCACCTTAGTACCTATCTATATTGGTCACTGGCAAAGTTTCATGACGTTTGGAATCAAAAAGTCACATGAAATGATAAGTTATATGCTTGTTGGAATGACTTTACTAAGTGTTGGAATTGCATTATTAAGTGGGTGGAAATATAGGACATCAACCAAACCTTGCAACCTTTCCCAAATGACTCCAGATGGACTCTACAACAAAAGTCGTGAAAGGTTCGTGTTGAGCAAATGCCCAGAAAATGCTCCAATGGCTCAAAACGGACAATTCAAGCTTTATCGCGATACTACTTTGGTCAGAGTAGAAATGTAGGTTCTATACCAGTTCTGATGTTGGACCTTAAATGAAAGTTGTAGTTCATGTTATGGAGAAGAAACTTTGTTTAAGGGCCAAGAGCTAGTTTGGTCCATCACCGAGTCAAACAAAGGTCACAAGATTGAATCGGCTGCAGTTTTCAGCACTTGAAATAATTCTAAGTCTGGGATTTCAATGGCGATAATGATTGGCATGCCGCGTTCCCGTGTTTTTGCTAAACAACTTGAGTTGAGCCAAAAATAAAAGTTGGAGTTTACAGGTTGGCGAAGAGCATGCAACAAGTTGAGTTCAGTTTGACGAAGTTTTGACCATCGAAAGTGAGTTTCCATGACTGTCGTCAAGGTGTTGACACTGCAGTTTTGACAACTAGTTAACCGCTAATCCGTTGCTCTAATGACCTTGACTCCTTAATGAAAAACGTAGAGCAGGCCGAGGTGAACAAACTTCGTTTTGAGCCCATTCACTGATTCGGCCTGGATCGAGCCCAAACCGGCACCCACCATGTCCCGTTCGTCACCCGCCACGTGCTCGATGCAATGCCGACGTGGTCACCATGCATGGACGCCGCGCGCTCCCACCTCCGCCACGCGCCCCACGTCCTTTGCCGCTGCTGCCTACTCCTGTCCACGCGATTGGGATGCCCGGAGCTTCCTCATTCGCCTCCCCGCTCCCGTTTTCGCCGCGACGTGCGCGCACCAGAGCGCCGCCCGCCATGGCCGGTTCCCGAGCTGAGCTCGCTGCCACTGCTGCGCGTCGCCTCTGTACCAGCCACCACCACCCTCGCCTTCGCCTTGTTGGGCTCCACCCCCGGCGTGAGCTCGCCACCGACGTTCACCTCTCCTGCCGCCAGGACGCCTCACCGCGAAGCCGCCGTGGCCCTGCTCTGGTCGCCGCAGTGCGAACGCGTGGCTTGGCCGCTGCGCCCTGCCCCAGCGTGAGCGGGGACCAGCTGCGGTCGCGCTGTGGCCACCCGGTTCCGCGCAGCTCATTCTCGCCGCTCTTCGCGTCCTACAGTACCGCCGCCGCCGGTCTGCGTGCAGCGGAGCCGCATGCACGCGCGGCCAGCCCTCCTCATTCCTCCTCCGGCCGAGCTAGAGGCACCAGCAGGTGCGCGAGCATGCCTTGGTGCTTCCCCGCGCTTCCCCCGCCGCCGGCGTCCACCCTACCGGCCTCCCCGACGAGCTCCGGTGACCTCTCTGCTCTGATTTCGCGTCAAGGGCGTCGCGCATGAATTCGACAAAATGGAGGGGCCTTTCTGTGAAACCACAGACTCAGTTGAATAGTGCAAGAAGGACTTGTTCGCTCGGTTTGATTAAAGTTTCTTCCAGGGGTCCCGTTGTAAAGTGTTTGTCCTTTTCGGTTTAATAATTTTCTTTTTCAGAAAAATGACTAAAACTTTGGAAATTCATAGTAAATTGTAGAAAAATCATAAAATAGCAAATGAGGACTTTTTGGAATCCTTGTGAAATTCTCTATGCACTAGATCTATAATATAACATGTTTTAGTGTAAAGTTTTCTCTGTAAAAATGGATTTGTGCAGCTAGGTTTTCATTGCTAGATGTATTTGTCATTTTCATAACTGTAGATCTAGGGCTCCAAATGAAGTGAAATTTTTGTGTCATGCTACTCATATGATGATTGATGTGTGGTAAAAATTTCATGAATTTTGGTTGTCATTTGAGTGAGTTATTAGTGTACCTTGCTCTCACATGAATTCTTGTAATAGCAACTTGTCTTTTTCATAGAGGTTGATATACATGTCCAAATGACTTGAAATTTGTACAGTAGACTATTGGGTGTATGTAAGAGCTACTGTAATTTTTATAGATTTTATTATGGACTTTTGGTATATGTTTATTATTTCACCTTGCTATTTAAATAAATTAAGAAATGCATTAAAAGAAATTATTTAATGGTGAGCACTATGCTTTTTGGTGATCATTTAACATGCACTTTATGATGGTTACATTGGTTGTGGCCAAATATATGTTTGGAATGTAAGTTAATATTTATTCTTGCAATTGATGCTTTCCTGGACAGTTTCTGGGATTTTGGTAATTGCACCATGAAAATGATGTTTTCTGAGAAACATGCTTATAACAAAGTTGTAGATAACTCATTAATCTAGCTTGTGTTAAATTTTGGTGGCATTTGGCCTTATAGTTTGTGAGTAATGACTGTTTTAAGTTGGGTTCCAGAAATAGTTGCTCTCTGGAATCTCTGGAGCAGATTCTGTAATTATGCATGTTTGACTTGGTTAACTTGAGAACCATGCTAAGATGATTAAAGATGAATTATAGACAATTTCATAAGCTTTCCAGAATGTCTTGTTGCATGGCTATTGGATTTTTATAACTCCAGTTATGATCAAAACATGTAGCTGTTGTTGCAGTCTAGAAATTTTCAGATGCGAGTTATGGTTGTTTACTCCATGTGTTGCTAAGTGTGGCTTATACCCTTGATGATGGTCAAGTTAAGATACTTGTGATCTTGTTAAACTTGTGTTATGCTTAATGTGCTTGCCCTCTTTAATTGGTTGTGTGATGTTAGTTAATTAGCTTTTGGTGTCTTGTCTTAATCGTGTGTTTACATGAATGATTATGTGATACATCTTGTGTTACCATTCATCATATTCATACGCATGCATCTTGCATCTCAATTAGGTTCGCTAGATGCATCACGTGAAGGATGAGATGTTGAAGCCAAACCGGAAGACGGTGTTTGGTGGACCTATCCCGAAGATGGAAGGACTAAACAAGTGTCGGGATGGGAGATGCTCGCCGAGCGAGTGTCATCTGTCAATCACTAACCCAGTGTTCGATCTCAGGCAAGCCCCGGAGCATTCTAAGCCTCCTACTTTACAAAAGCAATTGAGTATATATATGTTATATATGTATTGTTGCATTAAGTTATAGGAGTTGATTGAAAACACTTGCTGCATATATATATCCTTTTCCTTGTCCCGTAAATATGCCTGAAATCCTATTTTGGTTCGGGATCGAAAATATTGCTTAGCCCTGCTTAGACCGGTAGCGATCGGTGATTTCCTGTCACCGGCAACTATAGGTGGTTACTGGAATACTTTAGCTATGGAATGGATGATATCCTAAAAATAACCAAGTGTTGATGGATAATTGGAGACCGGGCGGAATAAGTATGGGGCAACCAGACTGAAAGCCCAAGTTTGGTTTTGGTAATTAATGACACCAAGTTGCTAATGCTATTGTATTAAGTGTGATTAAGCTAGGCATAAGCAACATGTGATGGAGGTGGAAATGGCATGAAGAGATGGCCACAAGACCACATGATTTGGTGCATGAAATGATGAGCAAGATCATGGTGGAGATGCACATGAAATGATGGACATGATGATCAAGTGGAGGAGAAGGATCTAAGAGCACAAGGCAAAGGTATAACCATAGGGTTTTCGTTTTGCCGGTCTAAGTTGAGTAGAGAAGTGATTGACCGGGTTTAGTATACATAGCCGACTATCAAGAGGGGCAATCACGGTTAGCTCGGAAATCAAGTGCCACTAGATCATTGTCTTGAGCATATGCATTTAGGATCTAGTAAAAGAGCTAACATAACGCCTTGGAAAATGTTTGTGAAATGCTAACACACATGCACATGGTGGTGTACACTTGGTGGTGTTAGTACTTTTGTGAAGGCGGTGGAGTTTAAGCGGTAGAGAGGGGTTTGGGTTCCTCTCTCCCTCCCGCCGAGCTTGCGAGGCGGGATTCGGCGCTTTTTGGAGAAGTGAAATGCCTATTTTCTATTGCGCCGAAAGTTGGAAAAGAAATGGAGGCGAACGGAGGTCACTGCGTGCACCGGACGCTGCACCGGACGCTGCACCCGACGCGGTTACTGTGCGACCGGCGCGTCCGGTCAGGCGAACAGCGGTTCACAAGGACCACCGGACGCGGTGCGCGTCCGGTCATAGGTGACCGGACGCGTCCGGTCGTCCAGGGAGCTTACTGGACTCCCACCGGACGCGGGCACTGTGGCGTCCGGTCAGTTCTTCAGCGCGTCCGGTCGTTGTTTCACGGTGCGCGGCTCGGTGTTGACCGGCGCGTCCGGTGGGTCACGGGACCGGCGCGTCCGGTCGTGACCAGCGCGTCCGGTCGCTCGGTCGAGCGCGTCCGGTCAACGGTAACGGCTAGTTCTGACGCGCACTGTTCACGTCTGTCGCGTAGTGACCGGACGCGTCCGGTCACCCTGACCGGAGCGTCCGGTCAGCGCGATTTCTGCCGCGTCGGTTGTAACGGCTAGCTGCGTACCCCTTCGTTATAAATAGATGGTGGCCGGGGTTTGAGGGCAACTCTTGCACATTTTGAGACATAGAGACATTCTTTGAGCTAGAGAACAACCCCTCCACTCATCTCTTTGATTGATTGCACATCTTGAGTGAGATTGAGTGAGATTCAAGTGCATTGCTTGAGAGTTGCATTCTAGAGGCACTTGATCTTCGAGTTGCTGCGGATTTCTTGTTACTCTTCCGTGTTTCCCGACACGGTAGACGGCTTGGAGCAGCGGAGGTGATTGAGCTCGCAATTGGAGATTGTTGGAGTCTTCACCAAGTGTTGTAAGGGGTTCTTGATCCTTCCCCGCGGGAGTTCGCAAATTGGATACTCTAGTGGAGCTCGTGGCTTGGAGGATCCCCATCTTGTGTGCGGTTGTGCGGCGCCCGCCGAGGGCTCAACTCTTGATAGTTGATTAGCTCGCGAACCGACAAGTGGGTGCATCGCCACAACGAGGAGTAGCTTGCCGGGAAGCAAGTGAACCTCGGGATAAATTCTTGTGTCATTCTCTCCCCGAGGATTTTTCTTGTGTGATTGATTGATTGGTACTTCTCATCTCTACACGGCGGTATAATCACTCGAAGCTCTTCTCTCGTATTACTTCTCGTTTCTAGCTTGTTGTTGTTGTTGTGTTTAGTGGATAGCCTTGTACTAGAATTGTGTAAGTGGCTTGCTTAATTAGTTAGAGCTAGTGCTTTGTGCTTCGCCACCTTTCGTACTAACTTGTGGTTAAGTAATTTGTGTAGAAGTTTTTATTAGGCTATTCACCCCCCCTCTAGCCTATTTGGACCTTACAAGTGGTATCGGAGCCGAGGCACCGTTTATTTGAGGCTTAACAACCTACGGTGAAGAAGAAATGGCTCAAATAAGTTTGCACATCAACAACACAAAGAAGGCACCTCACTTTGATGGCACAAATTATGCATATTGGAAGGTTAAGATGACCGCACACCTCAAGTCAATCAATAGAGAAGTGTGGAAGGTCACCGAAACAAAATTTGAGGTTGCTAATCCGGAGGCACCTACACCGGTGGAAGAGAAGAAGCTCCAATGCAATGATATTGCCATTAGTGCTCTTCATGAGGCATTAGATGACAAGACATTTGAGCAAGTGAAGAACATAGAAGTTGCACATGATGCTTGGGCCAAGTTAGAAGAAACATTTGAGGGCACCGAAGGCACAAAGACCGCTAAGGCATATATCTTGCAAGAAAAGTTTTCTAGCTTCAAGATGCAAGAAGATGAGAGTGTACCGGAAATGTTTCATAGATTGCAAGTCATTGTCAATGAGCTCAAGGCACTTGGTGAGGAAGTCAAGGACAACCAATTCTCTATGAAGTTCTTGAGAAGCTTGCCCAAGAGGTTTGATACATTGATCACCGTGCTAGTGAGGACTACATTGAAGGATTCAACTCCTCAACAAATATTTCAAGAAGTGACGACCGATGATTCATATAGAGAAGATGATGAGAAGGATGAGTTGGTCAAGAAGAAGAAGAAGGAGAATGAGAAGAATGATGATGAAAAGAAGAAGAGTGTGGCATTCAAAGCCACCACATCCAAGGGCAAATCCAAGATTGAATCATCAAGTGAAGAAGACTCAAGCTCTTGTGATAGTGATGACATTGATGAGAAGATGGCTCTCTTTGTCAAGCAATTTGGCAAATTCATGAAGAAGAAGGGCTATCGTGCAAGGAGGAGGAAGAACACATCTAAGAAGAATGAGCATACCATGAGATGCTTTAGATGCCATAGCAAGGACCATCTCATTGCAAAGTGTCCTTATGATAGTGATGATGAAGATGCTATCAAGAAGGAAAGGAAGAAGCAAAAGAAGAAGCAAGAAAAGAAGGAGAGTTCTCATAAGAAGAAGAATGATTCTCATGTTGCTACATGGGATAGTGATGATTCCTCAAGTGATGATGAGGATGACTACAAGAGCAAGAAGAAGGGACATGCTAGCATTGCTATCCAAGAGAAGGTCTCCCTCTTCGACACTCCATCGTGCTTCATGGCTAAGGCCACTAAGGTATCATCCGATAATGAGAGTGATCATGATGATGCTAGTGATAGTGATAGTGATAGTGATGAAGAAGAATTCACTAAAGATGAACTAATCACTATGCTAGAAGATTGCACTCAACATTATAAAGAATCTAGAAAGGAATGCAAGGGCTTGCTTAAGGAAAAGAAAAACCTTATGCAAGAACTTGATGAGCTTAGAGCATCTTATGAGAGTCTAAAGGTAGACCATAAGAAACTTCAAAAGTCTCACACTAAGCTTGAAGAAGCTCATTCCTCTCTAGTTGAAAAATGTGAAAACATGCCAACTAATGTTGAGAAAGCTAAAACTTGCAACATAGGCATATCTTGTGATATAATTGATGAATCTTGTCATAAGCCTATTGTTGTTGCTCCCACTAACCCTTCATGTAGCTCATCTACATCATCCTCATCTAGTAGTGATGGTTTCACTTGTGACTCCACACTTATAATTGAGAATGAAAATCTCAAGAAGGAGGTAAAAGAGCTCAATCACACTTTAGCTAAGGCTTATGGTGGTGAGGACCGCTTGCTTATGTGCTTGGGTAGCCAAAGAGCTTCTCTCTATAAAGAGGGATTGGGCTATAACCCCAAGAAAGGCAAGGCCGCTTTTGCTCCTCACAAAACTCGTTTTGTGAAGAACAATGGTAGCTATTGCAAAAGTTGCAAGCAAGTTGGTCACATAGAGCAACATTGCATGAACAAGAAATCAAATGCTAATGTATCCTCAATTAAGTTTGATTCCTTCTATATACTTACCAAGGGTACAAATAGTGTTCATGCTAAGTTCATTGGTGCACCATGGATGGGCTCAAAGAAGAAAGCCATTTGGGTACCAAAGAGCTTGGTCACTAACCTTGGAGGACCCAAACAAGTTTGGGTACCTAAAAGGAATTGATCTTGTCTTGTAGGTCAATTACAAAGCCGGAGGAAGGCATTGGGTGCTTGATAGTGGGTGCACTCAACATATGACCGGGGATTCTTGTATGTTCAAATCAATTGATACTAGTCAAAATGGTGGTTTTGATGCTATCACTTTCGGCAACAACAAGAAAGGCAAGGTCAAGGGGCTTGGTAAAATTGCTATCTCAAATGACATGAGCATATCAAATGTATTGCTAGTTGAGAGCTTGGATTTCAATCTTTTGTCGGTGGCACAACTTTGTGATCTTGGCTTCAAGTGCATATTTGGTAGTGATGATGTTGAAGTCATAAGTGTTGATGGATCAAATTTGATATTCAAAGGGTTTAGACATGGTAGCTTATACTTGGTTGACTTCAATGATAGTGAGACACATTTGACATCATGCTTGCTTAGCAAATCTAGTATGGGTTGGTTATGGCATAGAAGGCTTGGTCATGTTGGAATGAAACAATTGAACAAACTTTTGAGGCATGACTTAGTTAGAGGCTTGAAAGATGTGACTTTTGAAAAGGATAAACCATGTAGTGCTTGTCAAGCCGGCAAACAAGTTGGAAATAAACATCCTAGTAAGAGTGAAATGAGCACATCAAAGACATTTGAGCTATTGCACATAGACTTGTTTGGGCCAACAACATACACTAGTATTGGTGGAAACAAGTATGGTTTTGTGATTGTTGATGACTATACTAGATACAATTGGGTGTTCTTTCTCTATGACAAGAGTGATGTTTATGATCTATTCAAGTCTTTTGTCAAGAGAGTGCAAAATGAGTTTGAGACTACCATCAAGAAGATTAGAAGTGACAATGGTAGTGAGTTCAAGAACACAAGAATTGAGGAATTGTGTGATGATCTTGGTATTGGACATCAATTCTCTCCAACATACACTCCTCAATCTAATGGTGTAGTTGAAAGGAAGAATAGAACTTTGATTGACATGGCTAGATCAATGCTTAGTGAATACAATGTGAGTCATTCATTTTGGAGTGAAGCTATCAATACGGCTTGCTATTGTAGCAACCGTCTCTATTGTCATGGGAAGCTTGGAAAGACACCATATGAGCTATTGAATGGAAGAAAGCCCAACATTGCATACTTTAGAGTGTTTGGTTGCAAATGCTATATTCTCAAGAAAGGCACTAGATTGAGCAAGTTTGAAAAGAAATGTGATGAAGGGTTCTTACTTGGTTATTCTACCACAAGCAAAGCATATAGAGTCTGGAATCTCACAAAAGGCACCTTGGAAGAAGTTCATGATGTTGAGTTTGATGAAACCCAAGGGTCTCAAAATGAAGCTCAAAACCTTGATGATGTGAGAGGAGATCAATTGTCAAATGCAATGAAGAACATGGACATTGGTGATGTTAGGCCAAGGCAAGTTGATGATGATGATATTCATGTGATCAACCAAAGTGTGCAAATTGATACAAATCAAACAAGCTCTAGTGGTTCTCATGATGAAGTGCAAGATCAAGGTCAAGCTAGTGGAAGCAATCAACTCCCAATACTCCAACCTACTAGTATTGCAAGAGATCATCCATTGGACCAAATCATTGGTGGAATTCAAAGTGGTGTTCAAACTAGATCAAGGCTAGCATCCTTTTGTGAGCATTACTCATTTGTGTCACTTGAAGAACCTAAGAAGATAGAAGACGCATTGAAGGATTCCGATTGGGTAAATGCCATGCATGAAGAGTTGAACAACTTCACTAGAAATCAAGTTTGGGAACTTATTGAGAGGCCAAAGAACTACAATGTGATTGGTACTAAGTGGGTCTTTAGAAACAAGCAAGATCAAGATGGCATGGTTGTGAGGAACAAAGCAAGATTGGTAGCACAAGGTTACACACAAGTTGAAGGTCTTGACTTTGGAGAGACATATGCACCGGTTGCAAGATTGGAGGCAATTAGAATCTTATTAGCATATGCTTGTGCACACAACATCAAGCTCTATCAAATGGATGTGAAAAGTGCATTTCTTAATGGCTACATCAATGAAGAAGTTTATGTTGAGCAACCTCCCGGTTTTGAAAATGACAAGAAGCCCAACCATGTCTACAAACTCAAGAAGGCATTGTATGGTTTGAAGCAAGCACCTAGAGCATGGTATGAGAGGTTGAGGGACTTTCTTCTCTCTAAAGGGTTCAAGATGGGAAAGGTTGACACCACTCTCTTCACCAAGAAAATTAGAAATGACTTGTTTGTGTTGCAAATCTATGTGGATGACATTATCTTTGGATCAACCAATCAAGACTTTTGTGAAGAGTTTGGAAATATGATGGCTAATGAGTTTGAGATGTCTATGATTGGAGAGCTTAGTTACTTTCTTGGACTTCAAATCAAGCAAATGAAGAATGGCACTTTTGTAAGTCAAGGGAAGTACATCAAGGACATGATCAAGAAGTTTGGATTGCAAGATGCTAAGCCAATGAGTACACCAATGGGCACAAATGATCAATTGGGTATTGATGCTAGTGGAAACATGGTAGATCAAAAGCAATATCGGTCTATGATTGGAAGTTTGCTCTATGTCACCGCTTCTAGGCCGGATGTGATGTTTAGTGTGTGCAAGTGTGCAAGATATCAAGCTTCACCTAGAGAGAGTCACTTGAAAGCAACTAAGAGAATATTGAGATATCTTAAGGGCACTCATGATGTTGGATTATGGTTTCCAAAGGGGTCTAATTTTGAGTTGATTGGATATTCGGACTCCGACTATGGTGGATGCAAGATTGATAGAATGAGCACAAGTGGCACTTGTCAATTGCTTGGAAGGTCTCTTGTTTCATGGTCATCAAAGAAACAAAATAGTGTTGCACTATCTACCGCCGAGGCCGAATACATTAGTGCCGGTAGTTGTTGTGCACAATTGCTTTGGATGAAAGCAACCTTGAATGACTTTGGAATCAAATTCAAGAATGTGCCATTGTTTTGTGACAATGAAAGTGCTATCAAGATGACTCAAAATCCGGTTCAACATTCAAGAACAAAGCACATTGACATAAGGCATCACTTCATAAGAGACCATCAACAAAAGGGTGATATTAGCATTGAGAGCATTGGCACCGAAGATCAACTAGCCGACATATTCACAAAGCCACTTGATGAGAAAAGTTTTTACAAGTTGAAAAATGAATTGAACATACTTGACTTCTCCAACTTGAGATGAGTGCAACCCCACATTATTATATGACATGCCTCTCCTCCGACATAGCAAGGTAAAGTTGTTTGACATATCATCCATACTTTGCTAAGGACATGTTTAGAACATATAGACATATTTGCATGACAAATAGGCTCATTCATGAAAATCAAATGAGTTTAATGTATATATGGTACCACTATTGCTTCTATGTTTGATTGATCTAGTGGTAGCATATGACATGTTTGTGGGCTTGCAACCCTAGTGTTGAATCTAGAAAATGAGCTCATGATGTGTAATTCAACATGGTCAAGATAACCCTTATACTTTATGAGGTGTGAAGAAGCTTGTCCTTGGATCAAACCGAATTACATATTCTAGGCAAGTAATCTAGATTGAACCATAATTTGGACTCCCTCATTTTGATTGACTTAACTCTCACTAAAATTGGCACCTTTTTGGTGATTGTTGACAAAGGGGGAGAGAAAAGTCACAAAGATAGAAAAGTCACAAAGGGGGAGAAAGATATAATAAGAGGGGAGAGAAAAGTCACAAAAAGAAAAAGTTACTAAGGGGGAGAGAAAGCATAAGATAAGACTTTGGAAAGGAATCAATTAAATTTGAGCACACAAGTAGGGGGAGCAAGCTCATGAACTATTTGTTGCATTTGTATGCGCATTAACATGATGAATTGTTGCATTGCAAAGCTTAAATTCTTATTCATGTTTGTTTGGTGATTGCTAGAATTAGAACTTGAATGATGATTTGTTAAGAGTAGCTTTTTAAGTGGTATCTAGACACCTTTGCTTATAATGTTGATCTCACGGGGTACTTTAGTGTTTATGATCTTTACAAGTGATGAATTACAAGTGGTGTCTAGCTACATCGATGCTAAGGATGGTATATAAAGGCAACTCCGATTGGTATCACGCTTCAAAGGTCCATTCTATATACCTTAGCATCAATTTGATAGTAGTAACTCTCCCAAAATTCAAATCCATACATATGTGCACAATTGAACCAAACTCATGGAAGCACATATGTAGGGGGAGCTAATACTATCGAAATTGAAAATTAATTTCATTTCATATCTTTGTGATGGTTGTCATCAATTACCAAAAAGGGGGAGATTGAAAGCCCAAGTTTGGTTTTGGTAATTAATGACACCAAGTTGCTAATGCTATTGTATTAAGTGTGATTAAGCTAGGCATAAGCAACATGTGATGGAGGTGGAAATGGCATGAAGAGATGGCCACAAGACCACATGATTTGGTGCATGAAATGATGAGCAAGATCATGGTGGAGATGCACATGAAATGATGGACATGATGATCAAGTGGAGGAGAAGGATCTAAGAGCGCAAGGCAAAGGTATAACCATAGGGTTTTCGTTTTGCCGGTCTAAGTTGAGTAGAGAAGTGATTGACCGGGTTTAGGATACATAGCCGACTATCAAGAGGGGCAATCACGGTTAGCTCGGAAATCAAGTGCCACTAGATCATTGTCTTGAGCATATGCATTTAGGATCTAGTAAAAGAGCTAACATAACGCCTTGGAAAATGTTTGTGAAATGCTAACACACATGCACATGGTGGTGTACACTTGGTGGTGTTAGTACTTTTGTGAAGGCGGTGGAGTTTAAGCGGTAGAGAGGGGTTTGGGTTCCTCTCTCCCTCCCGCCGAGCTTGCGAGGCGGGATTCGGCGCTTTTTGGAGAAGTGAAATGCCTATTTTCTATTGCGCCGAAAGTTGGAAAAGAAATGGAGGCGAACGGAGGTCACTGCGTGCACCGGACGCTGCACCGGACGCTGCACCCGACGCGGTTACTGTGCGACCGGCGCGTCCGGTCAGGCGAACAGCGGTTCACAAGGACCACCGGACGCGGTGCGCGTCCGGTCATAGGTGACCGGACGCGTCCGGTCGTCCAGGGAGCTTACTGGACTCCCACCGGACGCGGGCACTGTGGCGTCCGGTCAGTTCTTCAGCGCGTCCGGTCGTTGTTTCACGGTGCGCGGCTCGGTGTTGACCGGCGCGTCCGGTGGGTCACGGGACCGGCGCGTCCGGTCGTGACCAGCGCGTCCGGTCGCTCGGTCGAGCGCGTCCGGTCAACGGTAACGGCTAGTTCTGACGCGCACTGTTCACGTCTGTCGCGTAGTGACCGGACGCGTCCGGTCACCCTGACCGGAGCGTCCGGTCAGCGCGATTTCTGCCGCGTCGGTTGTAACGGCTAGCTGCGTACCCCTTCGTTATAAATAGATGGTGGCCGGGGTTTGAGGGCAACTCTTGCACATTTTGAGACATAGAGACATCCTTTGAGCTAGAGAACAACCCCTCCACTCATCTCTTTGATTGATTGCACATCTTGAGTGAGATTGAGTGAGATTCAAGTGCATTGCTTGAGAGTTGCATTCTAGAGGCACTTGATCTTCGAGTTGCTGCGGATTTCTTGTTACTCTTCCGTGTTTCCCGACACGGTAGACGGCTTGGAGCAGCGGAGGTGATTGAGCTCGCAATTGGAGATTGTTGGAGTCTTCACCAAGTGTTGTAAGGGGTTCTTGATCCTTCCCCGCGGGAGTTCGCAAATTGGATACTCTAGTGGAGCTCGTGGCTTGGAGGATCCCCATCTTGTGTGCGGTTGTGCGGCGCCCGCCGAGGGCTCAACTCTTGATAGTTGATTAGCTCGCGAACCGACAAGTGGGTGCATCGCCACAACGAGGAGTAGCTTGCCGGGAAGCAAGTGAACCTCGGGATAAATTCTTGTGTCATTCTCTCCCCGAGGATTTTTCTTGTGTGATTGATTGATTGGTACTTCTCATCTCTACACGGCGGTATAATCACTCGAAGCTCTTCTCTCGTATTACTTCTCGTTTCTAGCTTGTTGTTGTTGTGTTTAGTGGATAGCCTTGTACTAGAATTGTGTAAGTGGCTTGCTTAATTAGTTAGAGCTAGTGCTTTGTGCTTTGCCACCTTTCGTACTAACATGTGGTTAAGTAATTTGTGTAGAAGTTTTTATTAGGCTATTCACCCCCCCTCTAGCCTATTTGGACCTTACACAGACAGGGTTCTGGGGTGCTTGTAGTTTCCGCCTGTGTCGATTAAGGACCGACCGTTGTTGGGCCTCGAGTCATGTTGAACGCATGCCTCACATTTAGCTGGCCGAATAAGGTACCTTTCGACCGCGAAGCTGGGAGATTATTCGGGCCGAGTGGATTGCCCGCAACGCACTGTACCGGAGCAGTAGTGGCAGGAAACGGGGGCGCGATGATAAGGCCAAAGAGCAGTCGGGCGGCCCCCGGGTACATGTGGTTCCTGGCAAGCTCGCGACTTTACCTGAATAGTTGACTCGGTGACCAATACCTCACTTTAGCGGGTGAGTGAGGTTTGTGTGAGGAATAATTTACCAGCTGGTTAATAATCGATTCGAATCGCCATCGCTCCTGGATAGTGAGCACTTGACTCGAGTTACTGCATCGTAGTAATGATGATGGAACACAGATGGTTATGTGGATAATGTTGGAAATGCTAAACCTGAGATGGTAACCTTTGATGTTAATGGTTAATCAAGTGATTGCTTTAGCATAGGTGCTTACCTAGATTGAATAGGTTATAATAAATATGATGAAAAAGGACTTAAATTAGTTTATTCATGATAACTTATGCTTTTCACAAATGAGTCAAGCTAGCCCACTGAAAGAAAGCCTTGCATACTCCTTGGTGTCATTATTTCTGGTTTATGACGGGTAAGTCTAGCTGAGTACCTTCTCGTACTCAGGGTTTATTCCCACTTGTTGCAGGTTGTGATATAACATAGCTACTGCAAGAGTTGGAGGACTCCGGCTGTAGTGGCGGAGTGTGATCATGGGCATGATCCTTCTGAGCTATCTTATCTCTCATGCTTTTGTTGGAAATTGACCTTGGTACTGGCATGTATTTGAACTAAGGTGATATTAGTTTTCAAACTACTTTGCTTCCGCTACTTTTGAACTTGAGTTGTAATAACTCTACTGAACTCCGATATATGTTGAATTACTTATGAAATGGATGTAACATATGACCTGTTATGTTGGACCACTACGATCTTGGCTTGTATGTTGGTTGGTTTGAAATCCCTCGGGATTTTATTGGACTACCGGAGTTATAAGAGCTTAAGTACGGGAATTTAATTGCCCCGGCGATTGTTTTTGTACTTTTGTTCTTATAATTTGGGCGGTTCCGTGACAGCTGGTATCGGAGCAAGGTTCAACACTAAACATGTCATATGTGTATTGAAAACAAAGGTTTTTGTTTGCAAAACTCAGTTTTTGACAACTTATAGCTACTACATATATAGGTTTGTTCAAATCTGAATTTTAAATCTAAGTATGCCAGTGGTCATTTCCTTTATGCCCAATTAAGGACCCTTAGGTGGCTTAATTAAGTACTAACTTGGGGGTTTTAAATTTTTGCATCTACGCCCAAGCCAAGGTATGTATGAGTGATAACTTGACCGCACCGTTACCCTGTGGTCGAATGGTAGTGGTAACCTTCATATATGAAATAGCCATATATGTCGCTAGAGTTACATTCTTGCAACGTCACACCTACGCCAAGGTAAGTGTGAGCTGGGAGAGCATGACCGTTCAACCATCGGTCTAGGGGAGAGTTAGCTATGGTTACTGACATAATTACATGTTTAACCATGTACTTATGAAAGTACTTAATTGTGGGTACATTTGTTGGGTAGCTTTGATACCGAAGTATATGCATCAGGGGATGTATGTATGGAGAGTATTTAGTTTACTGCTTTCATTGTGAGCTATATTGGGAATTGTTGGGCTGCAATGAAATTTTCTGCAGGTACGCTAACCACGAATGCGTAAGTGAATGTAGCTGAGACTAGCTCTATATCGAGAGAATGCGTATTATGCCACCGACATAGAACGTGACTGCCACCTTTGGCTGGCAATCTTGTGAGGACGAATAAGACGAAGCATGCATCATCATGATTGTTGCCTTGTGCATATAACTATGTTCCTCCCACCTTTGTCCTAATAAATAAGTAAATTGAGATTGATGTGCATGCACTAAGTTGATTACTTTAGCATACTTTTGTTTTGGCTAAACTTGTAGTTAGTTCTTGTTGAAAAATGCTTGTTAGGTGTGAACCTTATGCTTAGTATTGGATGCTTAAGCTAACCTGGCTAATAATCTCAAGTGTCCGCTTAAAACTATGATGCTGTGTAGATGCTTGTTATCTAGGTAGTGTCATAGTTGACCTCTCTTTCGTCCTTGGTGAGCATGTGAGTGTTGAAGATGCTTTATCCTAGAACAACGCTCACGTTATGTAATCGCATGGTTGTCGTCTTTAATTAGATTCTCTCGTAGGAGCCAGAGCCTGTAGACATGGTTGCTAGCCCTTGAATGTTTGTGTATCCATGCCTTGCTTGAACTGTAGGCCCTAGCGTAGTCCCCTTATATGGTTGCTTAGGCCTTGGACGTCCGCTACCTTTTGGAGAATGCACTTGTTCCATTGACCAACCAAGTTAAGTCCTAACGAACGTCGATCTTAACCACAGTTGTTGCTTGCCAAGTTTTGGAGACCATACCCAATTCCATGTTGGACCTCCCGATTGTCTCTTCTACAGATGATCTGAGCAACGCTAATCTCTCGTTGTCTAATCTAGAAATCTTTGCTGGCGAAATCAGGTGGCTATCTTATCAACCCAATCTCTGATCGGTGTATCATTTTGTTCTAGAAGTCTGCTAAAGTCCTTCTCAACTTCTAACATCTCTCAACATTATTAATCTTGATCTCATGTTGTTGTCCAACGTGACCGGAACCTTTCATCTAGTAATCACCTTAGTGGACGCAAGACGTGCGTGGAATTAACCAAGAACCCTTGCTCAGTTGTCTTCGGCAATTAAGCTATGTTCCCTTGCGCTATGTTTTAATCTTTGAATTGCCTCCTTGTTGACTCTAAACCTTGTAACTACCCTTGCTTGCTACTCCTCCCTTGTCTGGTGTTTGTTCTTACCACCCAATCGGTGCCACTTGAAATTCCACTTTGTTTGTGCGTTTAATAATGGTGTTACGATTAGCATTCTATGGTGCCGCGACGAAACCGAGAGCCTCCTGTGGGCGCGCACACAAGGTTGTGCTGCTCGGCACGCGCTGGTATCAGGGTTGCTATTCATGATCCATTATGAAACGACATCCGATGTGTTATTTCTAGTGACCGTTTTCCTTGGTTATCTCCCTATATCTTACTGAAGATTCATATCTTAGACCTTATGTAGTAGATATCCCTTGAAGTTGCTAAGAAGATGACCTTTGAAGAACAGTCACCGACATAAACATTAACAGACTGCAAGATGTGGTAGACAAGTGACTCTCCTATGTGTCCTTGTACGACGTCGGTTATCGATTGAGCAATGTATGCCATCCCTGTTGAATCGAATGGGCACCTAACACAAAATGATTGGATAAGTTATCCATTGGAAAAGAACCAATCGTCACATGGTGCATATGACCTAACTATCAAAGTCTTGATCCTTGTGTAGATGGCAGTCATACAGATGAAATCAACTCTCTCTGGTGTGACTCCTTATCTGTAGACTTCGATGCCGACCACCTGTTTGTGCCTCGACTGCAATTATTGTTGTGTCAAGAGTGAAGATTTAGAACTTAAGTGTTGTGAGACAACTGATTAGTTACCAGTAAGAAGGTTAATCTCCAGCCAAGTAACGATTCTTCGATAGCTGTGATAGTTATGTCTCGACGAACAATAGTAAGCAAAGAAGCCATGAAGCCGGTCAGCAATGTAGGTGTTGCATCTTCTCCAAATGTGCTATCAAGTCAATTCCATCTTGGACAATCATGTATATAGTGCAAGATGTTGTATTAGCCATGTGAAGGACTAGAGAAAGCATGTCCATAGTTTTGATCTGCATCACTGTGCCCCTAAGTACCACGAACAGTTTTGGTTCAAGGTTCTATTGGATGAAATACCAGAAAATATTCAGAAATGGTTCCTTATCTACGTAGGGATGCCCTCCATGTGGAATAATGCTTTGTGCTCTGTGAAAGCAGCCACAAGTCCAATGCTTGTGCAGCGTCAAGATTGGTGTCTAGATCAACGGTTGAAATTGTTCCCTGAGAAACATGTTAGGAAGACTATAGCCTCCATCCTCAGCTAGAGAAAGGCTTCTGCTACTATGAGAAAGATCAGAGAGTGCAAAACACACACCTCAACATGTGAAGCACAAGAAAAGGAAGAACACGAAATCTGTCCATAATTTTGTGGCACTACACCGGTTATCTTCACGCCAACGGTTAGTGACCCAAACGAAGTTGGATTGACCCCAAACTTAGTAACCTCATTCCTTGCTTAGGACCCTTCAATGTCTTAAGTTGGTATGAATATTGGTTGAGTAAAACATAGGATTTGAGAGATGTCTTGTCAGCCTGGTTTACTGCCATTTCAGAACAGAGCTATTTTGGTGGATGGGTTGTTGGATAGTCAAATGGTGTCCGTTTGAGCTCAATTTTGGCGAGTAGTTAGAAGACCCATGGATCTATATGCCCACCAATATTTGTGCATATTGGAGCAGTAGTTTATGTGATATGAACAGAAAACAAAAGGATACAGAATCGGTGATTTCTCTGTTGACTGCGATCATCCTTCGCATCGGAAGGTTATGTTTGTAATGCATGCCAAGAACTTGCAATTGATAGGTATCTTGCTGTTAGACAACCCTCAGTACCCTTGGAAAGACTAATTGCACCCCTATGTGCCTTTGTATAAGAGAATCTTCTTAGGTAACATTTGGCAGACATCCAGTACCGACAGAGTCAGCTATCATTTTCACTGTTCCCTCAATAGACTCAGATAATACAGTGTTGGCATCAGAGAAAGAGAACTACACACGTGGAGCAATATGTAGTTTTCCATCAGTTGGCATATAAGTGAGTGAGTCATCTATGACCGGTTTAGATATTGTCTATTGGCTAGACGGTTTCTGATAGCGTCAAAGAATGTTTACCTCGTATGTGGATCCAACCCTTATCGAAAGTGTACATGCTATGCCACTAGAAAAGTAAATGCTACGAGTAATTAGCCCATGCTTGTAGTACTCTCCGTGCACCGTGAACAAAGTACCGTATTGTCTTGGATTCCTTCCAAAGTAACAATGCTTCATGGAAGTCAGTGAAGAAAATTCTTCAGACAAAAGTTTCTACATAGAGCGAGTATCGGAAAGTGTCTTGCCCAATTAGCCTCTCTGCTACTTGAAGCTAAGTAGCCTAAGGCGCTTGCAGACGTTGGAATTGGATAACATATTTCTCTTCCCTTGGAAAGTTCTTCGCACCGAATCTCGGGACGCGATTCTTTTAAGGGGGGAGGGCTGTAACACCCGAGGTGTTTGCCACCAGTTAAGCAGTGGGTTTGAGCTTAAACATGCCAGATTAAGTGATGATGAAGATGTCAAGGTCAAACCTATGGAAGCGAGCCCCAACCCAAACTTGGATGTTGCACCCTTGCTTTACATATAGTCCATTTTCAAGATATATGCTCGGGTAGTGTTATTGCAATATCTTCATGTGTCTCACCTTAGTACCTATCTATATTGGTCACTGGCAAAGTTTCATGACGTTTGGAATCAAAAAGTCACATGAAATGATAAGTTATATGCTTGTTGGAATGACTTTACTAAGTGTTGGAATTGCATTATTAAGTGGGTGGAAATATAGGACATCAACCAAACCTTGCAACCTTTCCCAAATGACTCCAGATGGACTCTACAACAAAAGTCGTGAAAGGTTCGTGTTGAGCAAATGCCCAGAAAATGCTCCAATGGCTCAAAACGGACAATTCAAGCTTTATCGCGATACTACATTGGTCAGAGTAGAAATGTAGGTTCTATACCAGTTCTGATGTTGGACCTTAAATGAAAGTTGTAGTTCATGTTATGGAGAAGAAACTTTGTTTAAGGGCCAAGAGCTAGTTTGGTCCATCACCGAGTCAAACAAAGGTCACAAGATTGAATCGGCTGCAGTTTTCAGCACTTGAAATAATTCTAAGTCTGGGATTTCAATGGCGATAATGATTGGCATGCCGCGTTCTCGTGTTTTTGCTAAACAACTTGAGTTGAGCCAAAAATAAAAGTTGGAGTTTACAGGTTGGCGAAGAGCATGCAACAAGTTGAGTTCAGTTTGACGAAGTTTTGACCATCGAAAGTGAGTTTCCATGACTGTCGTCAAGGTGTTGACACTGCAGTTTTGACAACTAGTTAACCGCTAATCCGTTGCTCTAATGACCTTGACTCCTTAATGAAAAACGTAGAGCAGGCCGAGGTGAACAAACTTCGTTTTGAGCCCATTCACTGATTCGGCCTGGATCGAGCCCAAACCGGCACCCACCATGTCCCGTTCGTCACCCGCCACGTGCTCGATGCAATGCCGACGTGGTCACCATGCATGGACGCCGCGCGCTCCCACCTCCGCCACGCGCCCCACGTCCTCTGCCGCTGCTGCCTACTCCTGTCCGTGCGATTGGGATGCCCGGAGCTTCCTCATTCGCCTCCCCGCTCCCGTTTTCGCCGCGACGTGCGCGCACCAGAGCGCCGCCCGCCATGGCTGGTTCCCGAGCTGAGCTCGCTGCCACTACTGCGCGTCGCCTCTGTACCAGCCGCCACCACCCTCGCCTTCGCCTTGTTGGGCTCCACCCCCGGCGTGAGCTCGCCACCGACGTTCACCTCTCCTGCCGCCAGGACGCCTCACCGCGAAGCCGCCGTGGCCCTGCTCTGGTCGCCGCAGTGCGAACGCGTGGCTTGGCCGCTGCGCCCTGCCCCAGCGTGAGCGGGGACCAGCTGCGGTCGCGCTGTGGCCACCCGGTTCCGCGCAGCTCATTCTCGCCGCTCTTCGCGTCCTACAGTACCGCCGCCGCCGGTCTGCGTGCAGCGGAGCCGCATGCACGCGCGGCCAGCCCTCCTCATTCCTCCTCCGGCCGAGCTAGAGGCACCAGCAGGTGCGCGAGCATGCCTTGGTGCTTCCCCGCGCTTCCCCCGCCGCCGGCGTCCACCCTACCGGCCTCCCCGACGAGCTCCGGTGACCTCTCTGCTCTGATTTCGCGTCAAGGGCGTCGCGCATGAATTCGACAAAATGGAGGGGCCTTTCTGTGAAACCACAGACTCAGTTGAATAGTGCAAGAAGGACTTGTTCGCTCGGTTTGATTAAAGTTTCTTCCAGGGGTCCCGTTGTAAAGTGTTTGTCCTTTTCGGTTTAATAATTTTCTTTTTCAGAAAAATGACTAAAACTTTGGAAATTCATAGTAAATTGTAGAAAAATCGTAAAATAGCAAATGAGGACTTTTTGGAATCCTTGTGAAATTCTCTATGCACTAGATCTATAATATAACATGTTTTAGTGTAAAGTTTTCTCTGTAAAAATGGATTTGTGCAGCTAGGTTTTCATTGCTAGATGTATTTGTCATTTTCATAACTGTAGATCTAGGGCTCCAAATGAAGTGAAATTTTTGTGTCATGCTACTCATATGATGATTGATGTGTGGTAAAAATTTCATGAATTTTGGTTGTCATTTGAGTGAGTTATTAGTGTACCTTGCTCTCACATGAATTCTTGTAATAGCAACTTGTCTTTTTCATAGAGGTTGATATACATGTCCAAATGACTTGAAATTTGTACAGTAGACTATTGGGTGTATGTAAGAGCTACTGTAATTTTTATAGATTTTATTATGGACTTTTGGTATATGTTTATTATTTCACCTTGCTATTTAAATAAATTAAGAAATGCATTAAAAGAAATTATTTAATGGTGAGCACTATGCTTTTTGGTGATCATTTAACATGCACTTTATGATGGTTACATTGGTTGTGGCCAAATATATGTTTGGAATGTAAGTTAATATTTATTCTTGCAATTGATGCTTTCCTGGACAGTTTCTGGGATTTTGGTAATTGCACCATGAAAATGATGTTTTCTGAGAAACATGCTTATAACAAAGTTGTAGATAACTCATTAATCTAGCTTGTGTTAAATTTTGGTGGCATTTGGCCTTATAGTTTGTGAGTAATGACTGTTTTAAGTTGGGTTCCAGAAATAGTTGCTCTCTGGAATCTCTGGAGCAGATTCTGTAATTATGCATGTTTGACTTGGTTAACTTGAGAACCATGCTAAGATGATTAAAGATGAATTATAGACAATTTCATAAGCTTTCCAGAATGTCTTGTTGCATGGCTATTGGATTTTTATAACTCCAGTTATGATCAAAACATGTAGCTGTTGTTGCAGTCTAGAAATTTTCAGATGCGAGTTATGGTTGTTTACTCCATGTGTTGCTAAGTGTGGCTTATACCCTTGATGATGGTCAAGTTAAGATACTTGTGATCTTGTTAAACTTGTGTTATGCTTAATGTGCTTGCCCTCTTTAATTGGTTGTGTGATGTTAGTTAATTAGCTTTTGGTGTCTATGTCTTAATCGTGTGTTTACATGAATGATTATGTGATACATCTTGTGTTACCATTCATCATATTCATACGCATGCATCTTGCATCTCAATTAGGTTCGCTAGATGCATCACGTGAAGGATGAGATGTTGAAGCCAAACCGGAAGACGGTGTTTGGTGGACCTATCCCGAAGATGGAAGGACTAAACAAGTGTCGGGATGGGAGATGCTCGCCGAGCGAGTGTCATCTGTCAATCACTAACCCAGTGTTCGATCTCAGGCAAGCCCCGGAGCATTCTAAGCCTCCTACTTTACAAAAGCAATTGAGTATATATATGTTATATATGTATTGTTGCATTAAGTTATAGGAGTTGATTGAAAACACTTGCTGCATATATATATCCTTTTCCTTGTCCCGTAAATATGCCTGAAATCCTATTTTGGTTCGGGATCGAAAATATTGCTTAGCCCTGCTTAGACCGGTAGCGATCGGTGATTTCCTGTCACCGGCAACTATAGGTGGTTACTGGAATACTTTAGCTATGGAATGGATGATATCCTGAAAATAACCAAGTGTTGATGGATAATTGGAGACCAGGCGGAATAAGTATGGGGCAACCAGACAGGGTTCTAGGGTGCTTGTAGTTTCCGCCTGTGTCGATTAAGGACCGACCGTTGTTGGGCCTTGAGTCATGTTGAACGCATGCCTCACATTTAGCTGGCCGAATAAGGTACCTTTCGACCGCGCAGCCGGGAGATTATTCGGGCCGAGTGGATTGCCCGCAACGCACTGTACCGGAGCAGTAGTGGCAGGAAACGGGGGCGCGATAATAAGGCCAAAGAGCAGTCGGGCGGCCCCCGGGTACATGTGGTTCCTGGCAAGCTCGCGACTTTACCTGAATAGTTGACTCGGTGACCAATACCTCACTTTAGCGGGTGAGTGAGGTTTGTGTGAGGAATAATTTACCAGCTGGTTAATAATCGATTCGAATCGCCATCGCTCCTGGATAGTGAGCACTTGACTCGAGTTACTGCATCGTAGTAATGATGATGGAACACAGATGGTTATGTGGATAATGTTGGAAATGCTAAACCTGAGATGGTAACCTTTGATGTTAATGGTTAATCAAGTGATTGCTTTAGCATAGGTGCTTACCTAGATTGAATAGGTTATAATAAATATGATGAAAAAGGACTTAAATTAGTTTATTCATGATAACTTATGCTTTTCGCAAATGAGTCAAGCTAGCCCACTGAAAGAAAGCCTTGCATACTCCTTGGTGTCATTATTTCTGGTTTATGACGGGTAAGTCTAGCTGAGTACCTTCTCGTACTCAGGGTTTATTCCCACTTGTTGCAGGTTGTGATATAACATAGCTACTGCAAGAGTTGGAGGACTCCGGCTGTAGTGGCGGAGTGTGACATGGGCATGATCCTTCTGAGCTATCTTATCTCTCATGCTTTTGTTGGAAATTGACCTTGGTACTGGCATGTATTTGAACTAAGGTGATATTAGTTTTCAAACTACTTTGCTTCCGCTACTTTTGAACTTGAGTTGTAATAACTCTACTAAACTCCGATATATGTTGAATTACTTATGAAATGGATGTAACATATGACCTGTTATGTTGGACCACTACGATCTTGGCTTGTATGTTGGTTGGTTTGAAATCCCTCGGGATTTTATTGGACTACCGGAGTTATAAGAGCTTAAGTACGGGAATTTAATTGCCCCGGCGATTGTTTTTGTACTTTTGTTCTTATAATTTGGGTGGTTTCGTGACAGGTGACGTGGGTCATGTGGAATCTCGCTTTGATCTATTTTGAGACAGTGTTAGCGTCGGTGTAAGATAGGTGCATGGTTTGCACTGAACGTACCATAGGCATAGAAATCGTTTTGGACACACTCGATGGGACTCCTAGGTGACAAGGCTCAAGTGGAAGCTCGGTACGGTCCATTTGGAGATAGTGCTAGTCTTGATGCATCATTGGTGCACGGTTTGCGTCGAACGCAACGTATTCTTAGAAATAGTAATGGAGGCACTCGATGCAACTACTAGGTTACGTGGGTCATGTGGAATCTTGTTTCGATCTATTTTGAAAGTGTTAGCGTCGGTGCAAGATAGTTGCTCGATTTGCGTCAAACGTACCATAGGTTAATAAATCATTTTAGAAGCACCCACGGTACTCCTAGGTGATGAGGGTCTGGTGGTGATCTGTTCTGTTCATTTGGAGATAGTGATACAGAAGAAAAGTGCACGGTTTGCATTGAACGTACCATAGGTCATAAATAGTTTTGGACGCACCCGATGGAACTCGTAAGTGACATGGGTCGTGTGGAATATCGTTTTAGTCCATTTGGAGATAGTGTTAGTGTCAGTGCAATGTTGGAGCACGGTTTGCACCGAACATACCATAGGCATAGAAATCATTTTGGACAAACTCGATCAGACTCCTAGGTGACGAGGCTCAAGTGGAAGCTCGGTTCGGTCCGTTTGGGGGATAGTGCTTCTCTTGATGCAAGATTGGTGCTTGGTTTGCACCAAATGTAGCATAGGCATAGAAATCGTTTTGGACGCACTCGAGGGGACTCCTAGTTGACGAGGCTCAAGTGGAAGCTTGATTCGGTATGTTTGGAGATAGTGCTACTCTTGATGCAAGATTGGTGCTCGGTTTTCGTCTAATGTGCCGTAGGCTCGGAAAGAGTATTGGAGGCACCGATGGAACTCCTAGGTGATGTGGGTCATGTGGAATCTCGCTTTGATCTATTTTGAGACAGTGTTAGCGTCGGTGTAAGATAGGTGCATGGTTTGCACTGAACGTACCATAGGCATAGAAATCATTTTGGACACACTCGATGGGACTCCTTAGTGACAAGGCTCAAGTGGAAGCTCAGTACGGTCCATTTGGAGATAGTGCTAGTCTTGATGCATCATTGGTGCACGGTTTGCGTCGAACGTACCGTATTCTTAAAAATAGTAATGGAGGCACTCGATGCAACTACTAGGTTATGTGGGTCATGTGGAATCTTGTTTCGATCTGTTTTGAAAGTGTTAGCGTCGGTGCAAGATAGTTGCTCGGTTTGCGTCAAATGTACCATAGGTTAATAAATCCTTTTAGAAGCACCCATGGTACTCCTAGGTGATGAGGGTCTGGTGGAGATCTGTTCTGTTCATTTGGAGATAGTGATACAAAAGAAAGGTGCATGGTTTGCATTGAACGTACCATAGGTCATAAATAGTTTTGGACGCACCCGATGGAACTCGTAAGTGACATGGGTCGTGTGGAATATCGTTTTAGTCCATTTGGAGATAGTGTTTGTGTCAGTGCAATGTTGGAGCACGGTTTGCACCGAACATACCATAGGCATAGAAATCATTTTGGACAAACTCGATCAGACTCCTAGGTGACGAGGCTCAAGTGGAAGCTCGGTTCGGTCCGTTTGGGGGATAGTGCTTCTCTTGATGCAAGATTGGTGCTTGGTTTGCACCAAATGTAGCATAGGCATAGAAATCATTTTGGACACACTCGAGGGGACTCCTAGTTGACGAGGCTCAAGTGGAAGCTTGATTCGGTATGTTTGGAGATAGTGCTACTCTTGATGCAAGATTGGAGCTCGATTTTCGTCTAATGTGCCGTAGGCTCGGAAAGAGTATTGGAGGCACCGATGGAACTCCTAGGTGACGTGGGTCATGTGGAATCTCGCTTTGATCTATTTTGAGACAGTGTTAGCGTTGGTGTAAGATAGGTGCATGGTTTGCACTGAACGTACCATAGGCATAGAAATCGTTTTGGACACACTCGATGGGACTCCTAGGTGACAAGGCTCAAGTGGAAGCTCGGTACGGTCCATTTGGAGATAGTGCTAGTCTTGATGCATCATTGGTGCACGGTTTGCGTCGAACGTACCGTATTCTTAGAAATAGTAATGGTGGCACTCGATGCAACTACTAGGTTACGTGGGTCATGTGGAATCTTGTTTCGATCTGTTTTGAAAGTGTTAGCGTCGGTGCAAGATAGTTGCTCGGTTTGCGTCAAACGTACCATAGGTTAATAAATCCTTTTAGAAGCACCCATGGTACTCCTAGGTGATGAGGGTCTGGTGGAGATCTGTTTTGTTCATTTGGAGATAGTGATACAGAAGAAAGGTGCACGGTTTGCATTGAACGTACCATAGGTCATAAATAGTTTTGGACGCACCCGATGGAACTCGTAAGTGACATGGGTCGTGTGGAATATCGTTTTAGTCCATTTGGAGATAGTGTTAGTGTCAGTGCAATGTTGGAGCACGGTTTGCACCGAACATACCATAGGCATAGAAATCATTTTGGACAAACTCGATCAGACTCCTAGGTGACGAGGCTCAAGTGGAAGCTCGGTTCGGTCCGTTTGGGGGATAGTGCTTCTCTTGATGCAAGATTGGTGCTTGGTTTGCACCAAATGTAGCATAGGCATAGAAATCGTTTTGGACGCACTCGAGGGGACTCCTAGTTGACGAGGCTCAAGTGGAAGCTTGATTCGGTATGTTTGGAGATAGTGCTACTCTTGATGCAAGATTGGTGCTCGGTTTTCGTCTAATGTGCCGTAGGCTCGGAAAGAGTATTGGAGGCACCGATGGAACTGCTAGGTGACGTGGGTCATGTGGAATCTCGCTTTGATCTATTTTGAGACAGTGTTAGCGTCGGTGTAAGATAGGTGCATGGTTTGCACTGAACGTACCATAGGCATAGAAATCGTTTTGAACACACTCGATGGGACTCCTAGGTGACAAGGCTCAAGTGGAAGCTCGGTACGGTCCATTTGGAGATAGTGCTTGTAACGGATCAACGTAATTATACGAGATTAAGTAAGAAAATCTCCCACCGAGGCGGTTAATTTAACAAACTTAAGCCCGTATAACTCGAGATTCCGTGAAATCACGAAGGATTTCAAACCAACCAACATACAACCAAGATCGTACTGATTTAGCAGCCACAGTTCACACGATACATAAAGTTGACCATAAGGTAAGATACATCGGAGTTCAGAAATAAAAGTTATTACAACATAGTTCAACATAAAGTAGCGGAAGCAAATAGTTTTACGCACACACCCTTAGTTCAATTACAGTGCCAGTAGATAGTCATGGTCCACAAAAGCAGTAGATAAGACAAACAGAACGACCTTTGCCCAAGGTCCTAGTTGTCACCCATCGTCGGATACAGACAGTTGGAGCAGTACCCGTAGTACATCTGACCATCTGCAACAACAATGGGAACAACGCCCTGAGTACGAGAATGTACTCAGCTAGACTTACCCGTCATAAACCAGAAATAACATGACACCAAGGAGCATGCAAGGCTTTATATAGTGTACTGGCTTGACTCATTTGCGAAAGGCATAAGTTATTAGGAATAACTAAAGATCACTACTTTTAGCGTCATTTTTATGATAACCTATTCATGCTAGGTAAGCACCTATTACTAAAACAATCACTTGATTAACCATTAGCATCAAAGGTTACCATCTCAGGTTTAGCATTTCCAACATTAACCACATAACCATCCGTGTTCCATCATTAACACTACGATGTCGTAGCTCGAGTCAAGTGCTCACTAACCGGGAGCGACAGCGATTCGAATCGAATTCCTATCCAGCTGGAGATTTATTCCTCACACAAACCATGCTTCCCCCGTCAGGGTCGCGTAGATCACCAATGACACTTTCCAAGAAGCCGCGGGATAACAATCATGGATCGCACTACCCAGGGACCGCCCGACTGCCAGGACGCACCTTGGGCTTACTCTTCGCGTCCCCGTACACCCCCTTCAACACCAATCTGCCAACCCGAGTTTATCCCGGCTCGAAAAGTGTCACTAGCTTTGCGGTTGAAAGGTACTCTATTCGGCCAGCTAAATGTGAGGCATGCGTTCAACATGACAAGAGGGACGAGCAACGATCGGTCCTTAATCGACACAGACGGAATCACTATAGTCCAAAACCCTATAAGACTCCGCCCGGTCTCCATTTATCCATCAACACTTGGTTACTTTTCAAGATTCACAGATACTGCTAACCATAGCCAGGTACTCACCTATAGCTCGCAGGTGACAGGAAATCACCCGACTTCTACCGATCTAAGCATGGCTAAGCAATTTACTCGATCCTGACCTAATAAGGTAACATTATTCTGGTGGACAAGGATAGTAATGCAACAACGGTTCCACTCAACTCCTATGACCTAATGCAACAATATATAATTATAAACCAGTTAATAAAGAATAACTCTTGTAAAATAGGAGACTTATAATGCTCCGGGGCTTGCCTCTTTCGAACGAGCTAGGATGGTGGTCGACGCACTCTGGCAGTTCCTCGCTTGGCTCTTCCTCCTCGGGCACCTCCTGTGCCTGGGGCTCCTGCTGGTCCGTCCAAGCCTGCTCCTCCGGTACTGCTGCCTGCGACTCCTCCTGCGATCCTGTATGATGCAAGTGCATAAGTACATGCGAATGATGCATCGGATTATGATGGAATGATGAGGTGACATGAGATGTAGACGAGCACATGGAATGAGCAGATAGTACAAAACTTCATCTTCTACAAGGTAGTCCACGTCATCCAAGAACATGTACCCTAAGGTTTACCCAATTTGATTACACTAATTATCATACACCTGACACAAGCAAGTGACCCTAAATAACCAAACCTTACCACCCTAACTCACTCACAACATCAGCAAGACCTAGTGATGCTTCAAAGATACACCAAACATATTTTATTCTTCTTAAATTCTCATAAAGAATAATCATTTATTCCTTATTTAACTAGGGTTGTACTGCAACACCTATCTCTGGTGTAGATAAAACTCTACAAAAATTACAGTAGAGTATTCTTACCCTAACTAAGCTACCACTAAATTTTCATGGTAAATGGAACTGTAAAACTACCTGTACAAAATAAACAAATTATAGCCTAAATGTGAGCATGAAATTGTTTTATACTAGGAAAAGTATCAAACAATAGATTTCACATTTTTCCTAGGTTACCAACAGTAAACTAACATACTACAAAAATTATCATAAGTATGTTATATACAAATATTGCTTTCTACTAAAAATAACAAATATTAACAAATAAAGGCATTTGAACTACACTTCAAAAATTTCCCATAGAACATGCTTCACTAGCATTTTTCCTAGAAAGTACATCACTAAGAAAGATTAATGCAACAAGAATCACCTTTTTCACTATATTATTTTATTTACTGCAATTTTTCTAAGATAACAGCATATATAACAATTAAATAAAAATGTACAGTAAAGTGTCACAAAAATATCATGGGATATTTTTAAACTGTAGATCTATTCACAAGGAACATTTCAAAATTTGTTTCATGATTTTTGGAGCTATAATTCTTGAGATACAATTTTTGGAAGCCTTTTTCAGATTTTTTGGAAATCAATTTCTTTAAAACCGAAAATCAAAACCGGCCTTAAACGCTACGTGCACCCCGCTGTGACACCCGGGACCGAAACGCTGAGACAGACAGGCGGGTCCCACGGGTCAGCTGACCCCACCGGTCAGCCGGAGCCGGGTCGGGGAGGCGCTGACCGGGGATAACTCGCCGTCGGCGAGGTCGCCGGCGACGAGGTCAGTACCGGTGGACTCCCTGCAAGCATGCGAACCCAGCGAGGTGATTAACGGGGCGAGAGGAAGGGCGGAGCATGGGCCGCGGCGGCAATGGCGGAGGCGGTGGCGCGGCTAGCCGGCGCTAGGCCGGAGCAGGCCATGGCGGAGGTCATGGACGGGCGCACGAGCTCCAGCGAGCGGAGGCGATCATGGTGCGCACGGGGAGGAGGGAAATGTGATGGCGGAAAGTCGAGGTCGACGGAAGCCGCGGCGGCGGCTCACCGGCGGGGGAGAAGACGGCCAAATTCGGCCGCTTACCTTGCCGAGGTGCGCGTCCTGTGACTCGTCGAGGTCGGTTAGGGAAAGGGGAACGCCAGGGCGGGCGGAATTTGGCGGTGGAGTCGCGGTGGCGAGGTGAGGCACGGCAATGGTGCGGCGGTGGTGGCTCGGCGTGCTGCGGCGTTGGCAAGGCACGCGAGCAAGCGGAGGCGAAATGAGGTGAGGGAGCGGGAGCAGGCGAGTCCGGGTGGGGTAAGCGCGGGGCTGCGGGGGCCACAGGGCGCGTGTCGCGCGGCGTCGACGGCGTACGGCCACGCGGCGGACGAGCTCTGCCGCGACGCCACGGCGTCGCGCGCGGGCGCTCGCGCGCGCGGGTGGGAGGGGACGACGCGGGCGCGGGCCGGGCCACCAGCGGGGCTGGGCCGAAAGTGAAGCCGGAGCCCAACAACGAAAATCTGATTTTTCTTTTTCAAAATAATTTCCAGATTTTAAATCTCGGTTTGAAATTTGAATTTGAGGATGAAAAAGAGGTTTTCAGAAATTTGACCCAAAATGAAAGTTGTTCAAAATTTTATTCTCTACAACTTTCATATAGAACATTTTTCCAAATTCCCAATAGATTTTAAATTTGAGATTTAAAGCTAATTTAAAAATCAAAACTCATTTATTTAGAAAAATTTTAAAACAGAATTTGAGGAGAATTTGAATCCAAATTTTGCTCCAATAATCAAGTTGATTTATTCTAGATTATTTAAAATTGCTACTTCTAAAAAGTACACCAACTTTTTAACATTTATTTTAAACTTAGGGTTCCCATTTTATTTGTTTTTCAAGTTAAATTTGAAAAGGGCTACAATTCAAACAATGTTAAACATGCAATGATGTTGAATGCTTATGCTTTGAAATGATAATGCATGCTTAACACCCAGGGGTGTTACAGCCCTCCCCCCTTATAAGAATCTCGTCCCGAGATTTTAAGTTACGAACCATTTATCGTAAAAATCTTTATAAGCAGTTTGAAGATATTCTCCCGTTTCCCAAGAAGCATCGCTCTCGTCATGATGACTCCACTGAACCTTGTAGGTTGTGACCACTTTGTTCCGAGTGACTCGATCCTTGGTATCCAGGACTCGGACTGGTTGCTCGCGATATTCCAAATCTGCCTTGATCCGAATACCCTGAGGTTGTATTCTCTCCTCTGGAACACGTAGACACTTCTTCAATTGGGATACGTGGAAGACGGGAAAGATCGAACTCATCTCTTCTGGTAACTGTAACTTATATGCCACGGGGCCCTTTTTCTCCAAGATCTGGTATGGCCCTATATATCTAGCAGATAGTTTCTTCTTGATTCCAAACCGTTTCTTCTTCATTGGGGTAACCTTTAAATAGACATAGTCACCTACTTGGAAATCCAATGGTCTTCTTCTCTTATCCGCATAACTCTTCTGACGAGACTGCGCTGCTTGCATGTTTTGTTGAATAACACGGACCTTCTTCTCTGCCTCATCTACAAAATCAATTCCGTAAAACCTTCTTTCTCCGGGCTCTACCCAATTTAACGGTGTTCTGCACTTCCGGCCATACAAAGCTTCAAATGGTGCCATCTTGATACTCTCTTGGTAACTGTTGTTATAAGCAAATTCTGCCAACGGTAACCAGGATTCCCATGAACCTCTGGATGATAACACACAAGCTCTAAGCATATCTTCCAGTACTGCATTAACTCTTTCTGTCTGCCCATCAGTCTGTGGGTGGTAAGCCGTGCTACGAATCAAACTAGTGCCCAAACCTTGATGAAGATGTTCCCAAAAGTGAGAGGTAAACTGTGAACCATGATCAGACACTATTGTTTTTGGTATTCCATGCAATCGGACAATCTCAGCAATATACTTTTCTGCATATTGAGGTGGTCGGAAACTTGTTTTGACTGGCAGAAAGTGAGCCGACTTGGTAAGGCGATCGACTATTACCCAAATGGAATCATGGCCCTTCTGTGTGGTGGGGAGACCAGTGATAAAGTCCATACTTATATCATCCCACTTCCAATCGGGTACCGACAAAGGTTGTAGAAGTCCTGCAGGTCTCATGTGAAGAGCTTTAACTCTACAACACATGTCGCATCGAGCAACGTATGCTGCAATCTCCTTTTTCATCTTAGTCCACCAATAACGGGGTCATAAATCTTGGTACATCTTGCTACTTCCGGGGTGAATAGATAGCTTAGAACGATGGGCCTCATCCATCAGCTTGTTTTTAAGCTCTCTATCCTTAGGTACTACCAGGCGATCCTTGAACCATAACACTCCTTGTTCATCCAAGCGAAAGTGTTTGGTGGGTTCTCTCTTTATCTTTTCTTTGATATGAAAGATTCCCTTATCTGTTTTCTGACCATCAATGATCTGGCTTTCCAGAGTGCAACTGATCTGAATATTATGCAACACAGCTGGATGTAGCAAATTGAACCCTTCTTCAAACAATGGTTGCACATCAATAGCGTGAGATTTTCTGCTCAGTGCATCTGCTACTACATTAGCCTTTCCAGGGTGATAGTGCACGTTCAGATTATAGTCCTTTATCAACTCTAACCATCTCCTCTGTCGCATGTTCAACTCAGATTGGGTAAAGATGTATTTGAGACTCTTATGATCTGTGAAGATATTACACATATTACCCAACAGGTAGTGCCTCCAAATCTTTAGAGCATGCACCACTGCTGCAAGCTCTAAATCATGTGTAGGATAGTTAACTTCATGCTTCCTCAACTGTCGTGATGCGTAAGCAATGACTCTTCCATTTTGCATCAGCACACATCCTAACCCATTCTTGGATGCGTCACAGAAAACATCAAACGGCTTTTCTATGTCTGGTTGGACCAGAACAGGAGCAGTGGTCAACAACTTCCGCAAAGTACAGAAAGCTGCTTCGCACTCCTCTGTCCATACAAACTTATGATCCTTCTGTAACAGGCTTGTCATTGGTTTGGCAATCTTCGAGAAATCTGGTATGAAGCGACGGTAGTAACCGGCTAAACCAAGGAAACTGCGAACTTCGTGAACTAAAGTTGGTGACTTCCAGTCCATAACCTCTTGTACTTTACTAGGGTCTACAGAAATGCCATTTTCAGACAACACATGGCCGAGAAAAGGAACTGTCCTGAGCCAGAACTCACACTTGCTGAACTTAGCATACAGTCGATGCTCTCTGAGTCTAGTCAAGACTATCCTGAGGTGTTCTGCGTGTTCTTCTTCATTTTCTGAGTATATTAGTATGTCATCAATGAACACTATCACAAACTAGTCCAATTCGGGCATAAAAACCGAATTCATCAGGTACATAAAGTATGCAGGAGCATTTGTCAGTCCGAAAGACATGACAAGATACTCGTACAAACCATACCTAGTCGAGAATGCAGTCTTAGGCACATCTTGCGGCCTAATCTTTATCTGATGGTACCCTGATCTCAAATCTATCTTAGAGAACACTTTGGCTTTAGACAATTGGTCAAACAAGATATCAATCCGAGGAAGAGGATACTTGTTTTTAATTGTCACTGCATTCAGTGGCCGATAGTCCACGCACATGCGTAAGGAGTTATCCTTCTTCTTTTTCACAAACAGAGCGGGGCATCCCCATTCGGACGAGCTGGGATGAATCAACCCTTTCTTTAGCAAGTCCTGAAGTTGTTTCTTCAATTCTGCCAACTCATTGGGAGGCATCCGATAAGGCCTTCTCGAGATCGGTGCTGTTCCTAGAATTAACTCAATGGCAAACTCGACATCTCGGTCTGGCGGCAGTCCAGGTAACTCCTCTGGAAACACATCTGGAAACTCACAGACCACTGGAATCTGGGCCAGCAGAGTAGTTTGGACCGCACAAGATGTGCTAGCTAGGTTTACCTTCCGAGGTAGGACCACCCGAAAGGTGCCTTCTCCATTGGGTTCCTTAAGAGAGATACTCCTTCCTCCAACATCAATTACAACTCCCATGTGATTCATCCAGTTCATACCCATGATCACATCCAAAACTAACCCTGGCATGACTATCAGATTAAGCTTATATTGCCGGTTTGATATGTTTAGGGTTACTCCCTGAACTATCTGATTAGTCAACAGATCAGCCCCAGCTGAACTAATTTTATATGCACATTCCAATTCAACTATCTTTTGCTCATGCCTTTTAACAAATGCTTGACTTACAAAGGAATGAGACGATCCGGAATCAAACAAGACTACTGCAGGATGATTGTTGATAGAAAACATACCAGCTGTCACCGGTTCTCCTTCAGGGATATCATCCACAGTGGTGTGGTGCACATGAGCTTGATACTGCGTTTGCTGTTTCTTAGGATAGGGACAATACTTTGCAAAGTGCCCAGGTTGGTTGCAGTTGAAGCACGGTCCCTTCACTTGAGCCACGGTTCCCGATGAACTGCCTTGTCCTGTCTTTGCTTGAGGCAATGCCATCTTGAACGGCTTCTGGTTTCTCTGGGGTGGCTGAGCATTCGGATTCTTCCGTTGCGGTGGCCTAAACCTTGCACCGGGGGCAGGCGATTGATAAGCCGGGCGGTTGGTCACTAGGGCCCTGGACTGAGATGAACCCGACTCAAAAGCCCTCTTACGGATCTTGGAAGCGGCATAAACATTGTTGTTGTTCTCTTGCTTCAGACAGTCACTAACGAAGTCATTGAAATTAGTTCTCATGTTTGTACCCACATGTTTCATCATCTTGGGACTCAGGCCTCTCTTGAAACTAGCGATCTTCTTGGCATCAGTATTCACCATATCAGGGGCATAACGGCTCAGGTTATTGAATGCATGCAGATATTGAGTCACAGTCTTCGTGCCTTGATTTAACGCCAAAAATTCCCCAAGCTTCATCTCGGTCAGACCTGGTGGACTGTATGTTCCACGGAAGGCGTCAGTGAACTCCCTCCAAGTGATATGGGCGTGGGGAGCAAAAGTGGTGCGGTGATGCTTCCACCACATTCCTGCCGGACCTTGAAGCTGATGAGCTGCGTACTCAGTCTTCAACACTTCAGTCATCCTCAGGACACGAAACTTATCTTCCATCGTATTAATCCATTCTTCTGCATCTAAAGGTTCTGCGGCTTCCTTGAAGATCGGTGGGCGAGTATCCATGAAGTCCTTAAAACTGCTGTACTGGTTTGCTTCGTGGCCACCCTGGTTTATCCCCCGACGGGTATTATCTGCGATACTGCGCAGCGCAGCTTCCATATTCTGTTGCATGCTTGATGAGGACATCAACACCGATCATACATCCACGCCGTCCACGCCGACACCTGCTGGTCCTATTACCCGTGCTCGTGCTCGAACACTTAATCATCAAGTGAGTTCCTTCTTGAGCTCTTGTCCATCCTGTTTAGATCTTGGAGACACGTGCACTCTTGTTTTGATTAGGAATCAAGGAGAAGACCAAAAGGGAAAAGGACTCGCGTAGGCTGGATTCGGACTGTAGCACACCTCCAACTTGTGACGGTCGCCACGATTACATACGGAGTCGGATTGGGGTGATTCTGGACTTGTTGGAAAGCTAATAAAGTCTACTTTCATACGGATCTGACCTCATACTCATACCTGCTCAGAAACGGCGTCAACAGTCCAAAAATCACCGAGAGGTCTATTCTGTCCAGGGTGCTGCGCCACCTTAAGTTAGCCCAATGGGCTTGTATCTTTTAGAGTCCAGTAGGGACGCATCCTAGGGTTGGAGCACGACCCAAACTCTCTTGTGGTCGTCCTCCACACATCATATACCCCTTAGCCGCCACCAGGAACACTTGGGTTTTGTTTAGATCAAGTTTAGCCTTTGCTACTTGCTTGTAGGCACGTGTGCTGATCCAGCCACCCGTCTCCTTGTCTTCAGAACTCCACTCATAATAAGATTCAGTTTGAGGTTTTCAATTTCATCTTGCAAATTCAGTGCTTGTTTCCTTGTTCTTGCTAGTTCTTCGATTGCTTGCAGGACGGGAGCCCTAGTGGCTGGTTGTCGCGCTCCACAAGATCGTGACAGCCTTTGGAGGTGGTGTATCGGTTGCTAAGGTGCGGTCTTGGAAGGCTGTAGTCGGTCCGTGAACGTCATCTCCATCCACCAAATCGAGTGATCTCACGCCTCTCATCGAAAGATCGTCCATAAACCCTAGCGGGTTCATATCAGTTGGTATCAGAGCAAGGTTGATCGGTGAGAGACTTCTAGTTCTTTGCTGTTTTTATTTTTCCTACAGTCCAAAAAAAAAGCCAAAAAAAAGTAGATTAGTTTCCTACAATCCTATAGACTTTTGGGCCGTGGCTAGTGCTACCTAGTTAGGGCTTGTTGAGTCGTCGGTTGCATCGGTTGTGTCAAGTTGCTGGTCTTAGTTTTAGTCCTTTAGAGTTTCGAGTTCTTGTCACGTTCTATCACAACACGTGCTATCATATAGTCTCTCTGTTGGTCGAATCCAAGTAGGGTTTGAAGTTTGAATCGGACAAGGAATCGGCTGTTCCTCTCTGTTGGCCGAATCCAAGTAGGTTTTCAAGTTTGAGTCGGATCAAGGAATCAGGTATTCCTCGCTGTTGGCCAAGTCCGAGTAGAATTGGAAGTTCCAATCAGACGAGGAATCAGTTCACCCTGTGCTACAAATATCAAACGAACCACGCAGCAAGTATTCATATCTAAATGAGTGGCTTACTCTAGAGAGAGAGAGAGTGTGTGTGTGTGCTGAGTTGTTCTTTGGTAGTGTTCTTGTTCATATAATCAGTTTTGAGTGCCCCTAAAAAAAATATTCAAAAAAAAAGAAAAAAAAAGAAAAAAAAAAGAAAAAGAAAGAAAAAGAAAGAAGCAAAAGAAAAGAAGAGAAAGGGGCTGATCTTAGAGATTCTTCGTTCACTTTGGGTGGTGTGTTGTGCTCTCCTTTGTGTCCAGGCTCGCGTCTCTAGCACGGTCTAGACTAGGACCAGCACAGTACCGCCGGTTGAACGATTATTCAGCATAATAACGTCGTTGAGCGTTTATTCAATTTGCTTGCAGCTAACGTGGTTCTAGTACTTCCTTGCTTTAGCCCACCTATAGCTCCACATATTTCGACTACAGCTTGACAGGTGTTGTTGTTGCGGCACCGATACACTTCACTCCACGGTTGTAGACTTGTTGGTTGCCGTCACCTCCTGTTTGGCTTGGTAAGAACTTGTAAGGGCTTGTTTTAACAAGTTGAGTTTGAGAGAATTACATCTGACACATCCTAGTAGTTGATAGGAGGATACATATTATTTTTGTGTTTCTTGTTTCCTACTAATCATGGCAGGTGATATGGAGATTTTTGAGCTGTTGAAACTAGACCCTCATATTCAGGATGTCATTCAACATTTGCCATTATATGATGGTAAGTTTGATCCTCAAGCTTACATTGATTGGGAGTTAAAAGTAGACAATGAATTTGAGGAGCATGACCTATCCGAGAAACAAAAGATTTGTATTGCCTCTAATATTTTGATTGAATATGCTTTGCTCAAATGGAAACACATTTGTAGGCACATCAAAGTTCCAGAATCTTGGAAAGACTTCAAATTTCTTTTTAGAGATGCATTCGTTCCTGCATATTATGTTAATTATTTGCTTGCAAAATTAGACAACTTGAAGCAGGGTAGCAAGACTGTGAAACAATACTACCATAATTTTAAGATTTGTATCATGTTTGGTGGATTGGATGAATGCATGGAAGATGTTATGAGTAGATTCATGAGAGGGCTCAATTCTGAAATTCGAACCTTATTAATTAGCAAATCATATTGCCATATTGGTCAATTGTTTTGTCTGGCTCTCAATGCTGAAAAAGAGATTCTATTATCTGTGAATACTTGCCAGAATGATGTGACCCATAATGTCCAAAATTTGTCCACTCTGCATGCTAATGAAGAGCAACAAATAGTGGAACCCACTACTGATTTTCCTTTGTCACAAAATGAATTACTCGCGGTTCCTTGTGATAAAGAGGAGTTGTGTGTTGATGATTCTTTTACTCCTATGCCACAAGTAGCAAATAAGTGTGATACTTTTGGTTTGGAACCATACAAATGTGCTGAAGATAAGCTTTTTCATCCTATTACATGTGCACAAGATGAACTGAATTTGTTGTCCTCTTTAAATACTTTGGGTTATATTGAATTTGATATTCTGTGTAATCTAAATTGTCTAAAAGAGAAACTTAAATTTGATTCTATTTTGCCAAGTTTTAATCATTGTTCGCTTCATGCAATTGGCAAATATGACAACAAAGGAGAATATTTGGTGTATAAAGTTTATATTTGCTCTAATCTGAAATATCCTTTTGGGCCACAATACCATGATCAAATTGAGGGCTGCACTAACACTAATGATGTCTTGCAAAGTTTTTCTAGTTTTTCCCAAATGCAACAGGATAAATATCAAGAAGGGGAGCACGGTTCACTTTTACCTACAACACATCCTCCAACAAAGGTCAAACCGAGGACGGTTTGCTGTCAAGAAGGGGAGAATGATGAGGACATCATTGGCTCAAATATGACCATGTCAACCACTTCTATACCAAAGGTGCAACCATTCTATATGAGGCTTATCATTGATGCATTTGATGAATTGGTGCTCCACCATAAAATGTGTATATTTTCATTTTCAGAATTACTTACATGGATCAAGGAAAGGTTTGATTGCATATGGAAAGCATGGAAGGTTAATGAAGTTGATTGGGGACCAAATCCAAGTATTCCCAACGTTCTGCACCTGGACACCACGTCACTTATGGTCCAAGGAAAGAAAGAGATCAAATCCAACACGTTTTGGGGCTGGATTCGGACTCCAGGACAGCTCCAACTTGTGATGTTCACCACGGTCGCATACGGACTCGGATTGGGACGTTCAAGCACTTTTTGGAAAGCTTATCAAGTCTATTTTCCAACGGATCTGGACTCATGGCTATATCTTATCTGATGCTTCCGCAATCGTCGTTTCAACGTTGGGGCCTTTTCTGCCTTTGGTGTTGTGTCACCCTATTTTGGGCTGATGGCCCATGTATCAAGTTGGGTTCATTAGGGATGTGTCCTAGGGTTGGAGAACGACCCCAACACCCCCTGGTCATTCCCCTAGGTATTAATAAGGATTAGAGCCGCCACAAACAGATCGGGTTTTGTTTTGTTGAAAGTTTAGCCATTGCTACTTCCTTGTAGATGCGTGTGTCGACTAGACCATCCGTTCTACTCGATTCAGAACCCCAACTTTGTGATTTCAGATTGGTTTTCATCTCCATATTTGCAATTGAGTTGCTTGTTCTACTTGTTCTTGCTTGTTCCTCGATTGCTTGCAGGAATTACCCTAGTGGTTTGGTTGATCGTGTTCCACAAGATCGCGACGGCTGTTGGAGGTGGTGTATCGGTTGCTAAGGCGCAACATCCTTGGATGGTTGTAGTTGGGCCGTGAACGTCATCTCCATCCCCAAATCGAGTTATCCACCTTCTCTCATCGAAAGATCAGGATTCACCCTAGCGGGTTCATATCAATGCTTTCCATGTTGCGTTGGCTTCCCAGGAATTGGGCGAAAAACTGTTCTGCCGTGTAGGGTGGAGGAGGCGGTGGTGGATCACGGTCATCATTAGCAGCTGCACTACCACCAGCCTCGGCGGCACCATACACGGTACGGCGAGTGTTCGGCATCTGCATGTTTCAGCAACAGTAATTATTAGGTGATGTTGTAGAAATTGCAACCGAATGAAAAATTATGCCGAACTGAATTCACTGGAGAGGATAAATTCATACAATAAAACAGGGGCACAATAAGTCATTCCAATTAACACAACATCACTAATTATATTACTTAAAGCACACACATCGCGTCCATTACAACCAAGTTGCCAGCATACATACACTGGACTTTTGACGTTCGGATATCGTCACAAACACATCCAAGCTTTCCAACATTACATCAAGCTCTAGTCTTCTACTCATTATTACATGCTCAAGTGCCAACAACGCAAAAGATCATGCAAGCGGAACCTAGTAGCTAGCGCAACAACTACTAGCCTACTCATCGTGGTCGCTGTCTAGGTCAGAGACATTGGCGTTGCCGCCAACAGCAGTGTCGTCGTGCTCCTCAGCTGGCGCCACGGGCTCTGCAGGATCTTCGTCTACATCCAAATCCATCTCGGCTGCGCCAGGGAGGTCATAAGGGTTAAGCTGATTGTTCAGCCTATGGACCTCTTCATGCAAGTTATCATTGTACTCCTCTGCATCGGCCAACCGCTGCTCGAGCTCAAACTGTCTAGCTCTCAACACATTCTCTGCGGACTAGGCTTCATTCCTCTGATGGAGCACATGAGCCAGCATGCTCTCAGCATTCCTGTGGGCGGTGGTCAGTCGCTCAAGCTGCTCTCTCAGGGCACGTACATCTCCCTCAAAAACCACAGTCCTCTGAGTGGCCTGATCTCTCTGACGAGTCAACTGAGCCATCTCAGTAGTGAGCCTCTCAATCTCAGCGTCGTGATCTCTTTGAAGCTGACGGCGGTCATCACGAGCCTGACCAAGAGCACTAGAAACACGTCTCAGACTACCTTCCACTCCATCGAAGGCCCTCATCACTGCGAACATGGCACTCATAGCAGGGTTGTCACTGTTTTGTGCCTCTGCTGTGCTAATCTCCAAAGATCTGCCCTTTGCCTGCTGCCACGAGTCAGTGGAGGGGTTGCCCCTCGGAAAGACTCCAACTATAGCTGCTGCCAACTCCTGAGGAAAGCGATCCATGATATCCCTCAGGATCCCAAAGGCTGCCCTCTCAGCGGCTTCTTCAGGGGTCCTGCCAGTTGACTCAAAACGCCAACCGGTCCACTCAGAACCATCACCTCGGGGACGAACTACTGCTTCCACAGTCACCAAAAGTCCTTCGCCCAACCGCTCATTTGACCAAAAGTAGCGGGGCTCCATCCCATCAGGATAGCCTACAAAACTGAGCACTCTCCACAAGAGTGTAGGCATCCCAAACTCTCCAAGAAAAGTGTGGCGCTGGCGAGTGCGCGGAGCAAGCTGATGCCGGGGAGCTCTGCCGGTGGACTTGCGGGCTGTCTGCTTGGTACGTGCCATCTGTAGCAAAATTTTATTATAGGGGTGAGAACAAATTTTTAAGTTGGCATTTTTATCGAAATGAGATAAGCAACTTATAAGGGGAGGAACAATGCCATGAATGAAATACATAACATGATGCATGCACGTTCCGTACGTCCTCATAAACTTAGAAAATCAATAACTACTAACGGAATAAACGGTGGCATACAACGATCTCTTGTAACGTAACTAATACGTGCTACTCGAAAGCGCTGTTATGTACCTACAGAAAATCACTTCAGCCCAAACCTCACAGTATGAAAACATGCAAGAAAGCAGTAAAGTAAGTTACTCGCTCTACACGTATCCCCAGATACGAGTATAACGGTAACCACTACCCGAATCGTCGTCCTATTGACGGCATCGTCACTGCATGACGGAATTTCCCACCAATGATACCCTTATACAAACATGCGCACGGCACGTGAGTACTTCGGAATCACTGAAGCACTCCCCTAGATCGGCAGTGTATCCGACCATGCACTCACAACTCTCACTTACCAAGGCGTAGAGGTAATTGATCCATACATTACCACTCAAGTGAATGGCACTCATACAATAGCACGCCGTATGAGCGACGAAATTTAAATATGATGCAAACCCCCAAGTTAGTACTTAAATAAGCCACCTAGAGTCCTTATCGGGCATAAAGGATATGACCACTGGCACACTTTTAAGTTCAAAAGCTCATTTGAAAAACACAGTTTTGTTTTTAAATACTCATGTGAATAGTAACATGCTAAACCATGCTCCGATACCAGCTGTAACGGATCAACGTAATTATACGAGATTAAGTAAGAAAATCTCCCACCGAGGCGGTTAATTTAACAAACTTAAGCACGTATAACTCGAGATTCCGTCAAATCACGAAGGATTTCAAACCAACCAACATACAACCAAGATCGTACTAATTTAGCAGCCACAGTTCACACGATACATAAAGTTGACCATAAGGTAAGATACATCGGAGTTCAGAAATAAAAGTTATTACAACATAGTTCAACATAAAGTAGCGGAAGCAAATAGTTTTACGCACACACCCTTAGTTCAATTACAGTGCCAGTAGATAGTCATGGTCCACAAAAGCAGTAGATAAGACAAACAGAACGACCTTTGCCCAAGGTCCTAGTTGTCACCCATCGCCGGATACAGACAGTTGGAGCAGTACCCGTAGTACATCTGACCATCTGCAACAACAATGGGAACAACGCCCTGAGTACGAGAATGTACTCAGCTAGACTTACCCGTCATAAACCAGAAATAACATGACACCAAGGAGCATGCAAGGCTTTATATAGTGTACTGGCTTGACTCATTTGCGAAAGGCATAAGTTATTAGGAATAACTAAAGATCACTACATTCAGCATCATTTTTATGATAACCTATTCATGCTAGGTAAGCACCTATTACTAAAACAATCACTTGATTAACCATTAGCATCAAAGGTTACCATCTCAGGTTTAGCATTTCCAACATTAACCACATAACCATCCGTGTTCCATCATTAACACTACGATGTCGTAGCTCGAGTCAAGTGCTCACTAACCGGGAGTGACGGCGATTCGAATCGAATTCCTATCCAGCTGGAGATTTATTCCTCACACAAACCATGCTTCCCCCGTCAGGGTCGCGTAGATCACCAATGACACTTTCCAAGAAGCCGCGGGATAACAATCATGGATCACACTACCCAGGGACCGCCCGACTGCCAGGACGCACCTTGGGCTTACTCTTCGCGTCCCCGTACACCCCCTTCAACACCAGTCTGCCAACCCGAGTTTATCCCGGCTCGAAAAGTGTCGCTAGCTTCGCGGTCGAAAGGTACTCTATTCGGCCAGCTAAATGTGAGGCATGCGTTCAACATGACAAGAGGGACGAGCAACGATCGGTCCTTAATCGACACAGACGGAATCACTATAGTCCAAAACCCTATAAGACTCCGCCCGGTCTCCATTTATCCATCAACACTTGGTTACTTTTCAAGATTCACAAATACTGCTAACCATAGCCAGGTACTCACCTATAGCTCGCAGGTGACAGGAAATCACCCGACTTCTACCGATCTAAGCATGGCTAAGCAATTTACTCGATCCTGACCTAATAAGGTAACATTATTCTGGTGGACAAGGATAGTAATGCAACAACGGTTCCACTCAACTCCTATGACCTAATGCAACAATATATAATTATAAACCAGTTAATAAAGAATAACTCTTGTAAAATAGGAGACTTATAATGCTCCGGGGCTTGCCTCTTTCGAACGAGCTAGGATGGTGGTCGACGCACTCTGGCAGTTCCTCACTTGGCTCTTCCTCCTCGGGCACCTCCTGTGCCTGGGGCTCCTGCTGGTCCGTCCAAGCCTGCTCCTCCGGTACTGCTGCCTGCGACTCCTCCTGCGATCCTGTATGATGCAAGTGCATAAGTACATGCGAATGATGCATCGGATTATGATGGAATGATGAGGTGACATGAGATGTAGACGAGCACATGGAATGAGCAGATAGTACAAAACTTCATCTTCTACAAGGTAGTCCACGTCATCCAAGAACATGTACCCTAAGGTTTACCCAATTTGATTACACTAATTATCATACACCTGACACAAGCAAGTGACCCTAAATAACCAAACCTTACCACCCTAACTCACTCACAACATCAGCAAGACCTAGTGATGCTTCAAAGATACACCAAACATATTTTATTCTTCTTAAATTCTCATAAAGAATAATCATTTATTCCTTATTTAACTAGGGTTGTACTGCAACACCTATCTCTGGTGTAGATAAAACTCTACAAAAATTACAGTAGAGTATTCTTACCCTAACTAAGCTACCACTAAATTTTCATGGTAAATGGAACTGTAAAACTACCTGTACAAAATAAACAAATTATAGCCTAAATGTGAGCATGAAATTGTTTTATACTAGGAAAAGTATCAAACAACAGATTTCACATTTTTCCTAGGTTACCAACAGTAAACTAACATACTACAAAAATTATCATAAGTATGTTATATACAAATATTGCTTTCTACTAAAAATAACAAATATTAACAAATAAAGGCATTTGAACTACACTTCAAAAATTTCCCACAGAACATGCTTCACTAGCATTTTTCCTAGAAAGTACATCACTAAGAAAGATTAATGCAACAAGAATCACCTTTTTCACTATATTATTTTATTTACTGCAATTTTTCTAAGATAACAGCATATATAACAATTAAATAAAAATGTACAGTAAAGTGTCACAAAAATATCATGGGATATTTTTAAACTGTAGATCTATTCACAAGGAACATTTCAAAATTTGTTTCATGATTTTTGGAGCTATAATTCTTGAGATACAATTTTTGGAAGCTTTTTTCAGATTTTCTGGAAATCAATTTCTTTAAAACCGAAAATCAAAACCGGCCTTAAACACTACGTGCACCCCGCTGTGACACCCGGGACCGAAACGCTGAGACAGACAGGCAGGTCCCACGGGTCAGCTGACCCCACCGGTCAGCCGGAGCCGGGTCGGGGAGGCGCTGACCGGGGATAACTCGCCGTCGGCGAGGTCGCCGACGACGAGGTCGGTACCGGTGGACTCCCTGCAAGCATGCGAACCCAGCGAGGTGATTAACGGGGCGAGAGGAAGGGCGGAGCATGGGCCGCGGCGGCAATGGCGGAGGCGGTGGCGCGGCTAGCCGGCGCTAGGCCGGAGCAGGCCATGGCGGAGGTCATGGACGGGCGCACGAGCTCCAGCGAGCGGAGGCGATCATGGTGCGCACGGGGAGGAGGGAAATGTGATGGCGGAAAGTCGAGGTCGACGGAAGCCGCGGCGGCGGCTCACCGGCGGGGGAGAAGACGGCCAAATTCGGCCGCTTACCTTGCCGAGGTGCGCGTCCCGTGACTCGTCGAGGTCGGTTAGGGAAAGGGGAACGCCAGGGCGGGCGGAATTTGGCGGTGGAGTCGCGGTGGCGAGGTGAGGCACGGCAATGGCGCGGCGGTGGTGGCTCGGCGTGCTGCGGCGTTGGCGAGGCACGCGAGCAAGCGGAGGCGAAATGAGGTGAGGGAGCGGGAGCAGGCGAGTCCGGGCGGGGTAAGCGCGGGGCTGCGGGGGCCACAGGACGCGTGTCGCGCGGCGTCGACGGCGTACGGCCACGCGGCGGACGAGCTCTGCCGCGACGCCACGGCGTCGCGCGCGGGCGCTCGCGCGCGCGGGCGGGAGGGGACGACGCGGGCGCGGGCAGGGCCACCAGCGGGGCTGGGCCGAAAGTGAAGCCGGAGCCCAACAACGAAAATCCGATTTTTCTTTTTCAAAATAATTTCCAAATCTTAAATCTCGGTTTGAAATTTGAATTTGAGGATGAAAAAGAGGTTTTCAGAAATTTGACCCAAAATTAAAGTTGTTCAAAATTTTATTCTCTACAACTTTCATATAGAACATTTTTCCAAATTCCCAATAGATTTTAAATTTGAGATTTAAAGCTAATTTAAAAATCAAAACTCATTTATTTAGAAAAATTTTAAAACAGAATTTGAGGAGAATTTGAATCCAAATTTTGCTCCAATAATCAAGTTGATTTATTCTAGATTATTTAAAATTGCTACTTCTAAAAAGTACACCAACTTTTTAACATTTATTTTAAACTTAGGGTTCCCATTTTATTTGTTTTTCAAGTTAAATTTGAAAAGGGCTACAATTCAAACAATGTTAAACATGCAATGATGTTGAATGCTTATGCTTTGAAATGATAATGCATGCTTAACACCCAGGGGTGTTACAGTGCTAGTCTTGATGCATCATTGGTGCACGGTTTGCGTCGAACGTAACGTATTCTTAGAAATAGTAATGGAGGCACTCGATGCAACTACTAGGTTACGTGGGTCATGTGGAATCTTGTTTCGATCTGTTTTGAAAGTGTTAGCGTCGGTGCAAGATAGTTGCTCGGTTTGCGTCAAACGTACCATAGGTTAATAAATCCTTTTAGAAGCACCCATGGTACTCCTAGGTGATGAGGGTCTGGTGGAGATCTGTTCTGTTCATTTGGAGATAGTGATACAGAAGAAAGGTGCACGGTTTGCATTGAACGTACCATAGGTCATAAATAGTTTTGGACGCACCCGATGGAACTCGTAAGTGACATGGGTCGTGTGGAATATCGTTTTAGTCCATTTGGAGATAGTGTTAGTGTCAGTGCAATGTTGGAGCACGGTTTGCACCGAACATACCATAGGCATAGAAATCATTTTGGACAAACTCGATCAGACTCCTAGGTGACGAGGCTCAAGTGGAAGCTCAAGTGGAAGCTCGGTTCGGTCCGTTTGGGGGATAGTGCTTCTCTTGATGCAAGATTGGTGCTTGGTTTGCACCAAATGTAGCATAGGCATAGAAATCATTTTGGACGCACTCGAGGGGACTCCTAGTAGACGAGGCTCAAGTGGAAGCTTGATTCGGTATGTTTGGAGATAGTGCTACTCTTGATGCAAGATTGGTGCTCGGTTTTCGTCTAATTTGCCGTAGGCTCAGAAAGAGTATTGGAGGCACCGATGGAACTCCTAGGTGACGTGGGTCATGTGGAATCTCGCTTTGATCTATTTTGAGACAGTGTTAGCGTTGGTGTAAGATAGGTGCATGGTTTGCACTGAACGTACCATAGGCATAGAAATCGTTTTGGACACACTCGATGGGACTCCTAGGTGACAAGGCTCAAGTGGAAGCTCGGTACGGTCCATTTGGAGATAGTGCTAGTCTTGATGCTTCATTGGTGCACGGTTTGCGTCGAACGTACCGTATTCTTAGAAATAGTAATGGAGGCACTCGATGCAACTACTAGGTTACGTGGGTCATGTGGAATCTTGTTTCGATCTGTTTTGAAAGTGTTAGCGTCGGTGCAAGATAGTTGCTCGGTTTGCGTCAAACGTACCATAGGTTAATAAATCGTTTTAGAAGCACCCACGGTACTCCTAGGTGATGAGGGTCTGGTGGAGATCTGTTCTATTCATTTGGAGATAGTGATACAGAAGAAAGGTGCACGGTTTGCATTGAACGTACCATAGGTCATAAATAGTTTTGGACGCACCCGATGGAACTCGTAAGTGACATGGGTCGTGTGGAATATCGTTTTAGTCCATTTGGAGATAGTGTTAGTATCAGTGCAATGTTGGAGCACGGTTTGCACCGAACATACCATAGGCATAGAAATCATTTTGGACAAACTCGATCAGACTCCTAGGTGACGAGGCTCAAGTGGAAGCTCGGTTCGGTCCGTTTGGGGGATAGTGCTTCTCTTGATGCAAGATTGGTGCTCGGTTCGCACCAAATGTAGCATAGGCATAGAAATCGTTTTGGACGCACTCGAGGGGACTCAGAGTTGACGAGGCTCAAGTGGAAGCTTGATTCGGTATGTTTGGAGATAGTGCTACTCTTGATGCAGGATTGGTGCTCGGTTTTCGTCTAATGTGCCGTAGGCTCGGAAAGAGTATTGGAGGCACCGATGGAACTCCTAGGTGACGTGGGTCATGTGGAATCTCGCTTTGATCTATTTTGAGACAGTGTTAGCGTCGGTGTAAGATAGGTGCATGGTTTGCACTGAATGTACCATAGGCATAGAAATCGTTTTGGACACACTCGATGGGACTCCTAGGTGACAAGGCTCAAGTGGAAGCTCGGTACGGTCCATTTGGAGATAGTGCTAGTCTTGATGCATCATTGGTGCACGGTTTGCGTCGAACGTAACGTATTCTTAGAAATAGTAATGGAGGCACTCGATGCAACTACTAGGTTACGTGGGTCATGTGAAATCTTGTTTCGATCTGTTTTGAAAGTGTTAGCGTCGGTGCAAGATAGTTGCTCGATTTGCGTCAAAGGTACCATAGGTTAATAAATCGTTTTAGAAGCACCCACGGTACTCCTAGGTGATGAGGGTCTGGTGGAGATCTGTTCTGTTCATTTGGAGATAGTGATACAGAAGAAAGGTGCACGGTTTGCATTGAACATACCATAGGTCATAAATAGTTTTGGACGCACCCGATGGAACTCGTAAGTCACATGGGTCGTGTGGAATATCGTTTTAGTCCATTTGGAGATAGTGTTAGTGTCAGTGCAATGTTGGAGCACGGTTTGCACCGAACATACCATAGGCATAGAAATCATTTTGCACAAACTTGATCAGACTCCTAGGTGACGAGGCTCAAGTGGAAGCTCAGTTCGGTCCGTTTGGGGGATAGTGCTCTCTTGATGCAAGATTGGTGCTTGGTTTGCACCAAATGTAGCATAGGCATAGAAATCATTTTGGACGCACTCGAGGGGACTCCTAGTTGACGAGGCTCAAGTGGAAGCTTGATTCGGTGTGTTTGGAGATAGTGCTACTCTTGATGCAAGATTGGTGCTCGGTTTCGTCTAATGTGCCGTAGGCTCGGAAAGAGTATTGGAGGCACCGATGGAACTCCTAGGTGACGTGGGTCATGTGGAATCTCGCTTTGATCTATTTTGAGACAGTGTTAGCGTCGGTGTAAGATCGGTGCATGGTTTGCACTGAACGTACCATAGGCATAGAAATCGTTTTGGACACACTCGATGGGACTCCTAGGTGACAAGGCTCAAGTGGAAGCTCGGTACGGTCCATTTGGAGATAGTGCTAGTCTTGATGCATCATTGGTGCACGGTTTGCGTCGAACGTACCGTATTCTTAGAAATAGTAATGGAGGCACTCGATGCAACTACTAGGTTACGTGGGTCATGTGGAATCTTGTTTCGATCTGTTTTGAAAGTGTTAGCGTCGGTGCAAGATAGTTGCTCGGTTTGCGTCAAACGTACCATAGGTTAATAAATCGTTTTAGAAGCACCCACGGTACTCCTAGGTGATGAGGGTCTGGTGGAGATCTGTTCGGTTCATTTGGAGATAGTGATAAGAAGAAAGGTGCACGGTTTGCATTGAACGTACCATAGGTCATAAATAGTTTTGGACGCACCCGATGGAACTCGTAAGTGACATGGGTCGTGTGGAATATCGTTTTAGTCCATTTGGAGATAGTGTTAGTGTCAGTGCAATGTTGGAGCACGGTTTGCACCGAACATACCATAGGCATAGAAATCATTTTGGACAAACTCGATCAGACTCCTAGGTGACGAGGCTCAAGTGGAAGCTCGGTTCGGTCCGTTTGGGGGATAGTGCTTCTCTTGATGCAAGATTGGTGCTTGGTTTGCACCAAATGTAGCATAGGCATAGAAATCGTTTTGGACGCACTCGAGGGGACTCCTAGTTGACGAGGCTCAAGTGGAAGCTTGATTCGGTATGTTTGGAGATAGTGCTACTCTTGATGCAAGATTGGTGCTCGGTTTCGTCTAATGTGCCGTAGGCTCGGAAAGAGTATTGGAGGCACCGATGGAACTCCTAGGTGACGTGGGTCATGTGGAATCTCGCTTTGATCTATTTTGAGACAGTGTTAGCGTCGGTGTAAGATAGGTGCATGGTTTGCACTGAACGTACCATAGGCATAGAAATCATTTTGGACACACTCGATGGGACTCCTGGGTGACAAGGTCAAGTGGAAGCTCGGTACGGTCCATTTGGAGATAGTGCTAGTCTTGATGCATCATTGGTGCACGGTTTGCGTCGAACGTACCGTATTCTTAGAAATAGTAATGGAGGCACTCGATGCAACTACTAGGTTACGTGGGTCATGTGGAATCTTGTTTCGATCTATTTTGAAAGTGTTAGCGTCGGTGCAAGATAGTTGCTCGGTTTGCGTCAAACGTACCATAGGTTAATAAATCGTTTTAGAAGCACCCACGGTACTCCTAGGTGATGAGGGTCTGGTGGAGATCTGTTCGGTTCATTTGGAGATAGTGATAAGAAGAAAGGTGCACGGTTTGCATTGAACGTACCATAGGTCATAAATAGTTTTGGACGCACCCGATGGAACTCGTAAGTGACATGGGTCGTGTGGAATATCGTTTTAGTCCATTTGGAGATAGTGTTAGTGTCAGTGCAATGTTGGAGCACGGTTTGCACCGAACATACCATAGGCATAGAAATCATTTTGGACAAACTCGATCAGACTCCTAGGTGACGAGGCTCAAGTGGAAGCTCGGTTCGGTCCGTTTGGGGGATAGTGCTTCTCTTGATGCAAGATTGGTGCTTGGTTTGCACCAAATGTAGCATAGGCATAGAAATCATTTTGGACGCACTCGAGGGGACTCCTAGTTGACGAGGCTCAAGTGGAAGCTTGATTCGGTATGTTTGGAGATAGTGCTACTCTTGATGCAAGATTGGTGCTTGGTTTCGTCTAATGTGCCGTAGGCTCGGAAAGAGTATTGGAGGCACCGATGGAACTCCTAGGTGACGTGGGTCATGTGGAATCTCGCTTTGATCTATTTTGAGACAGTGTTAGCGTCGGTGTAAGATAGGTGCATGGTTTGCACTGAACGTACCATAGGCATAGAAATCGTTTTGGACACACTCGATGGGACTCCTAGGTGACAAGGGTCAAGTGGAAGCTCGGTACGGTCCATTTGGAGATAGTGCTAGTCTTGATGCATCATTGGTGCATGGTTTGCGTCGAACGTACCGTATTCTTAGAAATAGTAATGGAGGCACTCGATGCAACTACTAGGTTACGTGGGTCATGTGGAATCTTGTTTCGATCTATTTTGAAAGTGTTAGCGTCGGTGCAAGATAGTTGCTCGGTTTGCGTCAAACGTACCATAGGTTAATAAATCGTTTTAGAAGCACCCACGGTACTCCTAGGTGATGAGGGTCTGGTGGAGATCTATTCGGTTCATTTGGAGATAGTGATAAGAAGAAAGGTGCACGGTTTGCATTGAACGTACCATAGGTCATAAATAGTTTTGGACGCACCCGATGGAACTCGTAAGTGACATGGGTCGTGTGGAATATCGTTTTAGTCCATTTGGAGATAGTGTTAGTGTCAGTGCAATGTTGGAGCACGGTTTGCACCGAACATACCATAGGCATAGAAATCATTTTGGACAAACTCGATCAGACTCCTAGGTGACGAGGCTCAAGTGGAAGCTCGGTTCGGTCCGTTTGGGGGATAGGCTTCTCTTGATGCAAGATTGGTGCTTGGTTTGCACCAAATGTAGCATAGGCATAGAAATCATTTTGGACGCACTCGAGGGGACTCCTTGTTGACGAGGCTCAAGTGGAAGCTTGATTCGGTATGTTTGGAGATAGTGCTACTCTTGATGCAAGATTGGTGCTCGGTTTCGTCTAATGTGCCATAGGCTCGGAAAGAGTATTGGAGGCACCGATGGAACTCCTAGGTGACGTGGGTCATGTGGAATCTCGCTTTGATCTATTTTGAGACAGTGTTAGCGTCGGTGTAAGATAGGTGCATGGTTTGCACTGAACGTACCATAGGCATAGAAATCGTTTTGGACACACTCGATGGGACTCCTAGGTGACAAGGCTCAAGTGGAAGCTCGGTACGGTCCATTTGGAGATAGTGCTAGTCTTGATGCATCATTGGTGCACGGTTTGCGTCGAACGTACCGTATTCTTATAAATAGTAATGGAGGCACTTGATGCAACTACTAGGTTACGTGGGTCATGTGGAATCTTGTTTCGATCTATTTTGAAAGTGTTAGCGTCGGTGCAAGATAGTTGCTCGGTTTGCGTCAAACGTACCATAGGTTAATAAATCGTTTTAGAAGCACCCACGGTACTCCTAGGTGATGAGGGTCTGGTGGAGATCTGTTCGGTTCATTTGGAGATAGTGATAAGAAGAAAGGTGCACGGTTTGCATTGAACGTACCATAGGTCATAAATAGTTTTGGACGCACCCGATGGAACTCGTAAGTGACATGGGTCGTGTGGAATATCGTTTTAGTCCATTTGGAGATAGTGTTAGTGTCAGTGCAATGTTGGAGCACGGTTTGCACCGAACATACCATAGGCATAGAAATCATTTTGGACAAACTCGATCAGACTCCTAGGTGACGAGGCTCAAGTGGAAGCTCGGTTCGGTCCGTTTGGGGGATAGTGCTTCTCTTGATGCAAGATTGGTGCTTGGTTTGCACCAAATGTAGCATAGGCATAGAAATCGTTTTGGACGCACTCGAGGGGACTCCTAGTTGACGAGGCTCAAGTGGAAGCTTGATTCGGTATGTTTGGAGATATTGCTACTCTTGATGCAAGATTGGTGCTCGGTTTCGTCTAATGTGCCGTAGGCTCGGAAAGAGTATTGGAGGCACCGATGGAACTCCTAGGTGACGTGGGTCATGTGGAATCTCGCTTTGATCTATTTTGAGACAGTGTTAGCGTCGGTGTAAGATAGGTGCATGGTTTGCACTGAACGTACCATAGGCATAGAAATCGTTTTGGACACACTCGATGGGACTCCTGGGTGACAAGGTCAAGTGGAAGCTCGGTACGGTCCATTTGGAGATAGTGCTAGTCTTGATGCATCATTGGTGCACGGTTTGCGTCGAACGTACCGTATTCTTAGAAATAGTAATGGAGGCACTCGATGCAACTACTAGGTTACGTGGGTCATGTGGAATCTTGTTTCGATCTATTTTGAAAGTGTTAGCGTCGGTGCAAGATAGTTGCTCGGTTTGCGTCAAACGTACCATAGGTTAATAAATCGTTTTAGAAGCACCCACGGTACTCCTAGGTGATGAGGGTCTGGTGGAGATCTGTTCGGTTCATTTGGAGATAGTGATAAGAAGAAAGGTGCACGGTTTGCATTGAACGTACCATAGGTCATAAATAGTTTTGGACGCACCCGATGGAACTCGTAAGTGACAAGGGTCGTGTGGAATATCGTTTTAGTCCATTTGGAGGTAGTGTTAGTGTCAGTGCAATGTTGGAGCACGGTTTGCACCGAACATACCATAGGCATAGAAATCATTTTGGACAAACTCGATCAGACTCCTAGGTGACGAGGCTCAAGTGGAAGCTCGGTTCGGTCCGTTTGGGGGATAGTGCTTCTCTTGATGCAAGATTGGTGCTTGGTTTGCACCAAATGTAGCATAGGCATAGAAATCGTTTTGGACGCACTCGAGGGGACTCCTAGTTGACGAGGCTCAAGTGGAAGCTTGATTCGGTATGTTTGGAGATAGTGCTACTCTTGATGCAAGATTGGTGCTCGGTTTCGTCTAATGTGCCGTAGGCTCGGAAAGAGTATTGGAGGCACCGATGGAACTCCTAGGTGACGTGGGTCATGTGGAATCTCGCTTTGATCTATTTTGAGACAGTGTTAGCGTCGGTGTAAGATAGGTGCATGGTTTGCACTGAACGTACCATAGGCATAGAAATCGTTTTGGACACACTCGATGGGACTCCTAGGTGACAAGGCTCAACTGGAAGCTCGGTACGGTCCATTTGGAGATAGTTCTAGTCTTGATGCATCATTGGTGCACGGTTTGCGTCGAACGTACCGTATTCTTAGAAATAGTAGTGGAGGCACTCGATGCAACTTCTAGGTTACGTGGGTCATGTGGAATCTTGTTTCGATCTATTTTGAAAGTGTTAGCGTCGGTGCAAGATAGTTGCTCGGTTTGCGTCAAACGTACCATAGGTTAATAAATCGTTTTAGAAGCACCCACGGTACTCCTAGGTGATGAGGGTCTGGTGGAGATCTGTTCGGTTCATTTGGAGATAGTGATAAGAAGAAAGGTGCACGGTTTGCATTGAACGTACCATAGGTCATAAATAGTTTTGGACGCACCCGATGGAACTCGTAAGTGTCATGGGTCGTGTGGAATATCGTTTTAGTCCATTTGGAGGTAGTGTTAGTGTCAGTGCAATGTTGGAGCACGGTTTGCACCGAACATACCATAGGCATAGAAATCATTTTGGACAAACTCGATCAGACTCCTAGGTGACGAGGCTCAAGTGGAAGCTCGGTTCGGTCCGTTTGGGGGATAGTGCTTCTCTTGATGCAAGATTGGTGCTTGGTTTGCACCAAATGTAGCATAGGCATAGAAATCATTTTGGACGCACTCGAGGGGACTCCTAGTTGACGAGGCTCAAGTGGAAGCTTGATTCGGTATGTTTGGAGATAGTGCTACTCTTGATGCAAGATTGGTGCTCGGTTTCGTCTAATGTGCCGTAGGCTCGGAAAGAGTATTGGAGGCACCGATGGAACTCCTAGGTGACGTGGGTCATGTGGAATCTCGCTTTGATCTATTTTGAGACAGTGTTAGCGTCGGTGTAAGATAGGTGCATGGTTTGCACTGAACGTACCATAGGCATAGAAATCGTTTTGGACACACTCGATGGGACTCCTGGGTGACAAGGTCAAGTGGAAGCTCGGTACGGTCTATTTGGAGATAGTGCTAGTCTTGATGCATCATTGGTGCACGGTTTGCGTCGAACGTACCATATTCTTAGAAATAGTAATGGAGGCACTCAATGCAACTACTAGGTTACGTGGGTCATGTGGAATCTTGTTTCGATCTATTTTGAAAGTGTTAGCGTCGGTGCAAGATAGTTGCTCGGTTTGTGTCAAACGTACCATAGGTTAATAAATCGTTTTAGAAGCACCCACGGTACTCCTAGGTGATGAGGGTCTGGTGGAGATCTGTTCGGTTCATTTGGAGATAGTGATAAGAAGAAAGGTGCACGGTTTGCATTGAACGTACCATAGGTCATAAATAGTTTTGGACGCACCCGATGGAACTCGTAAGTGACAAGGGTCGTGTGGAATATCGTTTTAGTCCATTTGGAGGTAGTGTTAGTGTCAGTGCAATGTTGGAGCACGGTTTGCACCGAACATACCATAGGCATAGAAATCATTTTGGACAAACTCGATCAGACTCCTAGGTGACGAGGCTCAAGTGGAAGCTCGGTTCGGTCCGTTTGGGGGATAGTGCTTCTCTTGATGCAAGATTGGTGCTTGGTTTGCACCAAATGTAGCATAGGCATAGAAATCGTTTTGGACGCACTCGAGGGGACTCCTAGTTGACGAGGCTCAAGTGGAAGCTTGATTCGGTATGTTTGGAGATAGTGCTACTCTTGATGCAAGATTGGTGCTCGGTTTCGTCTAATGTGCCGTAGGCTCGGAAAGAGTATTGGAGGCACCGATGGAACTCCTAGGTGACGTGGGTCATGTGGAATCTCGCTTTGATCTATTTTGAGACAGTGTTAGCGTCGGTGTAAGATAGGTGCATGGTTTGCACTGAACGTACCATAGGCATAGAAATCGTTTTGGACACACTCGATGGGACTCCTAGGTGACAAGGCTCAACTGGAAGCTCGGTACGGTCCATTTGGAGATAGTTCTAGTCTTGATGCATCATTGGTGCACGGTTTGCGTCGAACGTACCGTATTCTTAGAAATAGTAATGGAGGCACTCGATGCAACTACTAGGTTACGTGGGTCATGTGGAATCTTGTTTCGATCTATTTTGAAAGTGTTAGCGTCGGTGCAAGATAGTTGCTCGGTTTGCGTCAAACGTACCATAGGTTAATAAATCGTTTTAGAAGCACCCACGGTACTCCTAGGTGATGAGGGTCTGGTGGAGATCTGTTCGGTTCATTTGGAGATAGTGATAAGAAGAAAGGTGCACGGTTTGCATTGAACGTACCATAGGTCATAAATAGTTTTGGACGCACCCGATGGAACTCGTAAGTGTCATGGGTCGTGTGGAATATCGTTTTAGTCCATTTGGAGGTAGTGTTAGTGTCAGTGCAATGTTGGAGCACGGTTTGCACCGAACATACCATAGGCATAGAAATCATTTTGGACAAACTCGATCAGACTCCTAGGTGACGAGGCTCAAGTGGAAGCTCGGTTCGGTCCGTTTGGGGGATAGTGCTTCTCTTGATGCAAGATTGGTGCTTGGTTTGCACCAAATGTAGCATAGGCATAGAAATCATTTTGGACGCACTCGAGGGGACTCCTAGTTGACGAGGCTCAAGTGGAAGCTTGATTCGGTATGTTTGGAGATAGTGCTACTCTTGATGCAAGATTGGTGCTCGGTTTCGTCTAATGTGCCGTAGGCTCGGAAAGAGTATTGGAGGCACCGATGGAACTCCTAGGTGACGTGGGTCATGTGGAATCTCGCTTTGATCTATTTTGAGACAGTGTTAGCGTCGGTGTAAGATAGGTGCATGGTTTGCACTGAACGTACCATAGGCATAGAAATCGTTTTGGACACACTCGATGGGACTCCTGGGTGACAAGGTCAAGTGGAAGCTCGGTACGGTCCATTTGGAGATAGTGCTAGTCTTGATGCATCATTGGTGCACGGTTTGCGTCGAACGTACCATATTCTTAGAAATAGTAATGGAGGCACTCGATGCAACTACTAGGTTACGTGGGTCATGTGGAATCTTGTTTCGATCTATTTTGAAAGTGTTAGCGTCGGTGCAAGATAGTTGCTCGGTTTGTGTCAAACGTACCATAGGTTAATAAATCGTTTTAGAAGCACCCACGGTAATCCTAGGTGATGAGGGTCTGGTGGAGATCTGTTCGGTTCATTTGGAGATAGTGATAAGAAGAAAGGTGCACGGTTTGCATTGAACGTACCATAGGTCATAAATAGTTTTGGACGCACCCGATGGAACTCGTAAGTGACAAGGGTCGTGTGGAATATCGTTTTAGTCCATTTGGAGGTAGTGTTAGTGTCAGTGCAATGTTGGAGCACGGTTTGCACCGAACATACCATAGGCATAGAAATCATTTTGGACAAACTCGATCAGACTCCTAGGTGACGAGGCTCAAGTGGAAGCTCGGTTCGGTCCGTTTGGGGGATAGTGCTTCTCTTGATGCAAGATTGGTGCTTGGTTTGCACCAAATGTAGCATAGGCATAGAAATCGTTTTGGACGCACTCGAGGGGACTCCTAGTTGACGAGGCTCAAGTGGAAGCTTGATTCGGTATGTTTGGAGATAGTGCTACTCTTGATGCAAGATTGGTGCTCGGTTTCGTCTAATGTGCCGTAGGCTCGGAAAGAGTATTGGAGGCACCGATGGAACTCCTAGGTGACGTGGGTCATGTGGAATCTCGCTTTGATCTATTTTGAGACAGTGTTAGCGTCGGTGTAAGATAGGTGCATGGTTTGCACTGAACGTACCATAGGCATAGAAATCGTTTTGGACACACTCGATGGGACTCCTAGGTGACAAGGCTCAACTGGAAGCTCGGTACGGTCCATTTGGAGATAGTTCTAGTCTTGATGCATCATTGGTGCACGGTTTGCGTCGAACGTACCGTATTCTTAGAAATAGTAGTGGAGGCACTCGATGCAACTACTAGGTTACGTGGGTCATGTGGAATCTTGTTTCGATCTATTTTGAAAGTGTTAGCGTCGGTGCAAGATAGTTGCTCGGTTTGCGTCAAACGTACCATAGGTTAATAAATCGTTTTAGAAGCACCCACGGTACTCCTAGGTGATGAGGGTCTGGTGGAGATCTGTTCGGTTCATTTGGAGATAGTGATAAGAAGAAAGGTGCACGGTTTGCATTGAACGTACCATAGGTCATAAATAGTTTTGGACGCACCCGATGGAACTCGTAAGTGTCATGGGTCGTGTGGAATATCGTTTTAGTCCATTTGGAGGTAGTGTTAGTGTCAGTGCAATGTTGGAGCACGGTTTGCACCGAACATACCATAGGCATAGAAATCATTTTGGACAAACTCGATCAGACTCCTAGGTGACGAGGCTCAAGTGGAAGCTCGGTTCGGTCCGTTTGGGGGATAGTGCTTCTCTTGATGCAAGATTGGTGCTTGGTTTGCACCAAATGTAGCATAGGCATAGAAATCGTTTTGGACGCACTCGAGGGGACTCCTAGTTGACGAGGCTCAAGTGGAAGCTTGATTCGGTATGTTTGGAGATAGTGCTACTCTTGATGCAAGATTGGTGCTCGGTTTCGTCTAATGTGCCGTAGGCTCGGAAAGAGTATTGGAGGCACCGATGGAACTCCTAGGTGACGTGGGTCATGTGGAATCTCGCTTTGATCTATTTTGAGACAGTGTTAGCGTCGGTGTAAGATAGGTGCATGGTTTGCACTGAACGTACCATAGGCATAGAAATCGTTTTGGACACACTCGATGGGACTCCTGGGTGACAAGGTCAAGTGGAAGCTCGGTACGGTCCATTTGGAGATAGTGCTAGTCTTGATGCATCATTGGTGCACGGTTTGCGTCGAACGTACCGTATTCTTAGAAATAGTAATGGAGGCACTCGATGCAACTACTAGGTTACGTGGGTCATGTGGAATCTTGTTTCGATCTATTTTGAAAGTGTTAGCGTCGGTGCAAGATAGTTGCTCGGTTTGCGTCAAACGTACCATAGGTTAATAAATCGTTTTAGAAGCACCCACGGTACTCCTAGGTGATGAGGGTCTGGTGGAGATCTGTTCGGTTCATTTGGAGATAGTGATAAGAAGAAAGGTGCACGGTTTGCATTGAACGTACCATAGGTCATAAATAGTTTTGGACGCACCCGATGGAACTCGTAAGTGACATGGGTCGTGTGGAATATCGTTTTAGTCCATTTGGAGATAGTGTTAGTGTCAGTGCAATGTTGGAGCAAGGTTTGCACCGAACATACCATAGGCATAGAAATCATTTTGGACAAACTCGATCAGACTCCTAGGTGACGAGGCTCAAGTGGAAGCTCGGTTCGGTCCGTTTGGGGGATAGTGCTTCTCTTGATGCAAGATTGGTGCTTGGTTTGCACCAAATGTAGCATAGGCATAGAAATCGTTTTGGACGCACTCGAGGGGACTCCTAGTTGACGAGGCTCAAGTGGAAGCTTGATTCGGTATGTTTGGAGATAGTGCTACTCTTGATGCAAGATTGGTGCTCGGTTTCGTCTAATGTGCCGTAGGCTCGGAAAGAGTATTGGAGGCACCGATGGAACTCCTAGGTGACGTGGGTCATGTGGAATATCGCTTTGATCTATTTTGAGACAGTGTTAGCGTCGGTGTAAGATAGGTGCATGGTTTGCGCTGAACGTACCATAGGCATAGAAATCGTTTTGGACACACTCGATGGGACTCCTGGGTGACAAGGTCAAGTGGAAGCTCGGTACGGTCCATTTGGAGATAGTGCTAGTCTTGATGCATCATTGGTGCACGGTTTGCGTCGAACGTACCGTATTCTTAGAAATAGTAATGGAGGCACTCGATGCAACTACTAGGTTACGTGGGTCATGTGGAATCTTGTTTCGATCTATTTTGAAAGTGTTAGCGTCGGTGCAAGATAGTTGCTCGGTTTGCGTCAAACGTACCATAGGTTAATAAATCGTTTTAGAAGCACCCACGGTACTCCTAGGTGATGAGGGTCTGGTGGAGATCTGTTCGGTTCATTTGGAGATAGTGATAAGAAGAAAGGTGCACGGTTTGCATTGAACGTACCATAGGTCATAAATAGTTTTGGACGCACCCGATGGAACTCGTAAGTGACATGGGTCGTGTGGAATATCGTTTTAGTCCATTTGGAGATAGTGTTAGTGTCAGTGCAATGTTGGAGCACGGTTTGCACCGAACATACCATAGGCATAGAAATCATTTTGGACAAACTCGATCAGACTCCTAGGTGACGAGGCTCAAGTGGAAGCTCGGTTCGGTCCGTTTGGGGGATAGTGCTTCTCTTGATGCAAGATTGGTGCTTGGTTTGCACCAAATGTAGCATAGGCATAGAAATCGTTTTGGACGCACTCGAGGGGACTCCTAGTTGACGAGGCTCAAGTGGAAGCTTGATTCGGTATGTTTGGAGATAGTGCTACTCTTGATGCAAGATTGGTGCTCGGTTTCGTCTAATGTGCCGTAGGCTCGGAAAGAGTATTGGAGGCACCGATGGAACTCCTAGGTGACGTGGGTCATGTGGAATCTCGCTTTGATCTATTTTGAGACAGTGTTAGCGTCGGTGTAAGATAGGTGCATGGTTTGCACTGAACGTACCATAGGCATAGAAATCGTTTTGGACACACTCGATGGGACTCCTAGGTGACAAGGCTCAACTGGAAGCTCGGTACGGTCCATTTGGAGATAGTTCTAGTCTTGATGCATCATTGGTGCACGGTTTGCGTCGAACGTACCGTATTCTTAGAAATAGTAATGGAGGCACTCGATGCAACTACTAGGTTACGTGGGTCATGTGGAATCTTGTTTCGATCTATTTTGAAAGTGTTAGCGTCGGTGCAAGATAGTTGCTCGGTTTGCGTCAAACGTACCATAGGTTAATAAATCGTTTTAGAAGCACCCACGGTACTCCTAGGTGATGAGGGTCTGGTGGAGATCTGTTCGGTTCATTTGGAGATAGTGATAAGAAGAAAGGTGCACGGTTTGCATTGAACGTACCATAGGTCATAAATAGTTTTGGACGCACCCGATGGAACTCGTAAGTGACATGGGTCGTGTGGAATATCGTTTTAGTCCATTTGGAGATAGTGTTAGTGTCAGTGCAATGTTGGAGCACGGTTTGCACCGAACATACCATAGGCATAGAAATCATTTTGGACAAACTCGATCAGACTCCTAGGTGACGAGGCTCAAGTGGAAGCTCGGTTCGGTCCGTTTGGGGGATAGTGCTTCTCTTGATGCAAGATTGGTGCTTGGTTTGCACCAAATGTAGCATAGGCATAGAAATCGTTTTGGACGCACTCGAGGGGACTCCTAGTTGACGAGGCTCAAGTGGAAGCTTGATTCGGTATGTTTGGAGATAGTGCTACTCTTGATGCAAGATTGGTGCTCGGTTTCGTCTAATGTGCCGTAGGCTCGGAAAGAGTATTGGAGGCACCGATGGAACTCCTAGGTGACGTGGGTCATGTGGAATCTCGCTTTGATCTATTTTGAGACAGTGTTAGCATCGGTGTAAGATAGGTGCATGGTTTGCACTGAACGTACCATAGGCATAGAAATCGTTTTGGACACACTCGATGGGACTCCTGGGTGACAAGGTCAAGTGGAAGCTCGGTACGGTCCATTTGGAGATAGTGCTAGTCTTGATGCATCATTGGTGCACGGTTTGCATCGAACGTACCGTATTCTTAGAAATAGTAATGGAGGCACTCGATGCAACTACTAGGTTACGTGGGTCATGTGGAATCTTGTTTCGATCTATTTTGAAAGTGTTAGCGTCGGTGCAAGATAGTTGCTCGGTTTGCGTCAAACGTACCATAGGTTAATAAATCGTTTTAGAAGCACCCACGGTACTCCTAGGTGATGAGGGTCTGGTGGAGATCTGTTCGGTTCATTTGGAGATAGTGATAAGAAGAAAGGTGCACGGTTTGCATTGAACGTACCATAGGTCATAAATAGTTTTGGACGCACCCGATGGAACTCGTAAGTGACATGGGTCGTGTGGAATATCGTTTTAGTCCATTTGGAGATAGTGTTAGTGTCAGTGCAATGTTGGAGCACGGTTTGCACCGAACATACCATAGGCATAGAAATCATTTTGGACAAACTCGATCAGACTCCTAGGTGACGAGGCTCAAGTGGAAGCTCGGTTCGGTCCGTTTGGGGGATAGTGCTTCTCTTGATGCAAGATTGGTGCTTGGTTTGCACCAAATGTAGCATAGGCATAGAAATCGTTTTGGACGCACTCGAGGGGACTCCTAGTTGACGAGGCTCAAGTGGAAGCTTGATTCGGTATGTTTGGAGATAGTGCTACTCTTGATGCAAGATTGGTGCTCGGTTTCGTCTAATGTGCCGTAGGCTCGGAAAGAGTATTGGAGGCACCGATGGAACTCCTAGGTGACGTGGGTCATGTGGAATATCGCTTTGATCTATTTTGAGACAGTGTTAGCGTCGGTGTAAGATAGGTGCATGGTTTGCGCTGAACGTACCATAGGCATAGAAATCGTTTTGGACACACTCGATGGGACTCCTGGGTGACAAGGTCAAGTGGAAGCTCGGTACGGTCCATTTGGAGATAGTGCTAGTCTTGATGCATCATTGGTGCACGGTTTGCGTCGAACGTACCGTATTCTTAGAAATAGTAATGGAGGCACTCGATGCAACTACTAGGTTACGTGGGTCATGTGGAATCTTGTTTCGATCTATTTTGAAAGTGTTAGCGTCGGTGCAAGATAGTTGCTCGGTTTGCGTCAAACGTACCATAGGTTAATAAATCGTTTTAGAAGCACCCACGGTACTCCTAGGTGATGAGGGTCTGGTGGAGATCTGTTCGGTTCATTTGGAGATAGTGATAAGAAGAAAGGTGCACGGTTTGCATTGAACGTACCATAGGTCATAAATAGTTTTGGACGCACCCGATGGAACTCGTAAGTGACATGGGTCGTGTGGAATATCGTTTTAGTCCATTTGGAGATAGTGTTAGTGTCAGTGCAATGTTGGAGCACGGTTTGCACCGAACATACCATAGGCATAGAAATCATTTTGGACAAACTCGATCAGACTCCTAGGTGACGAGGCTCAAGTGGAAGCTCGGTTCGGTCCGTTTGGGGGATAGTGCTTCTCTTGATGCAAGATTGGTGCTTGGTTTGCACCAAATGTAGCATAGGCATAGAAATCGTTTTGGACGCACTCGAGGGGACTCCTAGTTGACGAGGCTCAAGTGGAAGCTTGATTCGGTATGTTTGGAGATAGTGCTACTCTTGATGCAAGATTGGTGCTCGGTTTCGTCTAATGTGCCGTAGGCTCGGAAAGAGTATTGGAGGCACCGATGGAACTCCTAGGTGACGTGGGTCATGTGGAATCTCGCTTTGATCTATTTTGAGACAGTGTTAGCGTCGGTGTAAGATAGGTGCATGGTTTGCACTGAACGTACCATAGGCATAGAAATCGTTTTGGACACACTCGATGGGACTCCTAGGTGACAAGGCTCAACTGGAAGCTCGGTACGGTCCATTTGGAGATAGTTCTAGTCTTGATGCATCATTGGTGCACGGTTTGCGTCGAACGTACCGTATTCTTAGAAATAGTAATGGAGGCACTCGATGCAACTACTAGGTTACGTGGGTCATGTGGAATCTTGTTTCGATCTATTTTGAAAGTGTTAGCGTCGGTGCAAGATAGTTGCTCGGTTTGCGTCAAACGTACCATAGGTTAATAAATCGTTTTAGAAGCACCCACGGTACTCCTAGGTGATGAGGGTCTGGTGGAGATCTGTTCGGTTCATTTGGAGATAGTGATAAGAAGAAAGGTGCACGGTTTGCATTGAACGTACCATAGGTCATAAATAGTTTTGGACGCACCCGATGGAACTCGTAAGTGACATGGGTCGTGTGGAATATCGTTTTAGTCCATTTGGAGATAGTGTTAGTGTCAGTGCAATGTTGGAGCACGGTTTGCACCGAACATACCATAGGCATAGAAATCATTTTGGACAAACTCGATCAGACTCCTAGGTGACGAGGCTCAAGTGGAAGCTCGGTTCGGTCCGTTTGGGGGATAGTGCTTCTCTTGATGCAAGATTGGTGCTTGGTTTGCACCAAATGTAGCATAGGCATAGAAATCGTTTTGGACGCACTCGAGGGGACTCCAAGTTGACGAGGCTCAAGTGGAAGCTTGATTCGGTATGTTTGGAGATAGTGCTACTCTTGATGCAAGATTGGTGCTCGGTTTCGTCTAATGTGCCGTAGGCTCGGAAAGAGTATTGGAGGCACCGATGGAACTCCTAGGTGACGTGGGTCATGTGGAATCTCGCTTTGATCTATTTTGAGACAGTGTTAGCGTCGGTGTAAGGTAGGTGCATGGTTTGCACTGAACGTACCATAGGCATAGAAATCGTTTTGGACACACTCGATGGGACTCCTAGGTGACAAGGTCAAGTGGAAGCTCGGTACGGTCCATTTGGAGATAGTGCTAGTCTTGATGCATCATTGGTGCACGGTTTGCGTCGAACGTACCGTATTCTTAGAAATAGTAATGGAGGCACTCGATGCAACTACTAGGTTACGTGGGTCATGTGGAATCTTGTTTCGATCTATTTTGAAAGTGTTAGCGTCGGTGCAAGATAGTTGCTCGGTTTGCGTCAAACGTACCATAGGTTAATAAATCGTTTTAGAAGCACCCACGGTACTCCTAGGTGATGAGGGTCTGGTGGAGATCTGTTCGGTTCATTTGGAGATAGTGATAAGAAGAAAGGTGCACGGTTTGCATTGAACGTACCATAGGTCATAAATAGTTTTGGACGCACCCGATGGAACTCGTAAGTGACATGGGTCGTGTGGAATATCGTTTTAGTCCATTTGGAGATAGTGTTAGTGTCAGTGCAATGTTGGAGCACGGTTTGCACCGAACATACCATAGGCATAGAAATCATTTTGGACAAACTCGATCAGACTCCTAGGTGACGAGGCTCAAGTGGAAGCTCGGTTCGGTCCGTTTGGGGGATAGTGCTTCTCTTGATGCAAGATTGGTGCTTGGTTTGCACCAAATGTAGCATAGGCATAGAAATCGTTTTGGACGCACTCGAGGGGACTCCTAGTTGACGAGGCTCAAGTGGAAGCTTGATTCGGTATGTTTGGAGATAGTGCTACTCTTGATGCAAGATTGGTGCTCGGTTTCGTCTAATGTGCCGTAGGCTCGGAAAGAGTATTGGAGGCACCGATGGAACTCCTAGGTGACGTGGGTCATGTGGAATCTCGCTTTGATCTATTTTGAGACAGTGTTAGCGTCGGTGTAAGGTAGGTGCATGGTTTGCACTGAACGTACCATAGGCATAGAAATCGTTTTGGACACACTCGATGGGACTCCTGGGTGACAAGGTCAAGTGGAAGCTCGGTACGGTCCATTTGGAGATAGTGCTAGTCTTGATGCATCATTGGTGCACGGTTTGCGTCGAACGTACCGTATTCTTAGAAATAGTAATGGAGGCACTCGATGCAACTACTAGGTTACGTGGGTCATGTGGAATCTTGTTTCGATCTATTTTGAAAGTGTTAGCGTCGGTGCGAGATAGTTGCTCGGTTTGCGTCAAACGTACCATAGGTTAATAAATCGTTTTAGAAGCACCCACGGTACTCCTAGGTGATGAGGGTCTGGTGGAGATCTGTTCGGTTCATTTGGAGATAGTGATAAGAAGAAAGGTGCACGGTTTGCATTGAACGTACCATAGGTCATAAATAGTTTTGGACGCACCCGATGGAACTCGTAAGTGACATGGGTCGTGTGGAATATCGTTTTAGTCCATTTGGAGATAGTGTTAGTGTCAGTGCAATGTTGGAGCACGGTTTGCACCGAACATACCATAGGCATAGAAATCATTTTGGACAAACTCGATCAGACTCCTAGGTGACGAGGCTCAAGTGGAAGCTCGGTTCGGTCCGTTTGGGGGATAGTGCTTCTCTTGATGCAAGATTGGTGCTTGGTTTGCACCAAATGTAGCATAGGCATAGAAATCGTTTTGGACGCACTCGAGGGGACTCCTAGTTGACGAGGCTCAAGTGGAAGCTTGATTCGGTATGTTTGGAGATAGTGCTACTCTTGATGCAAGATTGGTGCTCGGTTTCGTCTAATGTGCCGTAGGCTCGGAAAGAGTATTGGAGGCACCGATGGAACTCCTAGGTGACGTGGGTCATGTGGAATCTCGCTTTGATCTATTTTGAGACAGTGTTAGCGTCGGTGTAAGATAGGTGCATGGTTTGCACTGAACGTACCATAGGCATAGAAATCGTTTTGGACACACTCGATGGGACTCCTGGGTGACAAGGTCAAGTGGAAGCTCGGTACGGTCCATTTGGAGATAGTGCTAGTCTTGATGCATCATTGGTGCACGGTTTGCGTCGAACGTACCGTATTCTTAGAAATAGTAATGGAGGCACTCGATGCAACTACTAGGTTACGTGGGTCATGTGGAATCTTGTTTCGATCTATTTTGAAAGTGTTAGCGTCGGTGCAAGATAGTTGCTCGGTTTGCGTCAAACGTACCATAGGTTAATAAATCGTTTTAGAAGCACCCACGGTACTCCTAGGTGATGAGGGTCTGGTGGAGATCTGTTCGGTTCATTTGGAGATAGTGATAAGAAGAAAGGTGCACGGTTTGCATTGAACGTACCATAGGTCATAAATAGTTTTGGACGCACCCGATGGAACTCGTAAGTGACATGGGTCGTGTGGAATATCGTTTTAGTCCATTTGGAGATAGTGTTAGTGTCAGTGCAATGTTGGAGCACGGTTTGCACCGAACATACCATAGGCATAGAAATCATTTTGGACAAACTCGATCAGACTCCTAGGTGACGAGGCTCAAGTGGAAGCTCGGTTCGGTCCGTTTGGGGGATAGTGCTTCTCTTGATGCAAGATTGGTGCTTGGTTTGCACCAAATGTAGCATAGGCATAGAAATCGTTTTGGACGCACTCGAGGGGACTCCTAGTTGACGAGGCTCAAGTGGAAGCTTGATTCGGTATGTTTGGAGATAGTGCTACTCTTGATGCAAGATTGGTGCTCGGTTTCGTCTAATGTGCCGTAGGCTCGGAAAGAGTATTGGAGGCACCGATGGAACTCCTAGGTGACGTGGGTCATGTGGAATCTCGCTTTGATCTATTTTGAGACAGTGTTAGCGTCGGTGTAAGATAGGTGCATGGTTTGCACTGAACGTACCATAGGCATAGAAATCGTTTTGGACATACTCGATGGGACTCCTAGGTGACAAGGCTCAAGTGGAAGCTCGGTACGGTCCATTTGGAGATAGTGCAAGTCTTGATGCATCATTGGTGTACGGTTTGCGTCGAACGTACCGTATTCTTAGAAATAGTAATGGAGGCACTCGATGCAACTACTAGGTTACGTGGGTCATGTGGAATCTTGTTTCGATCTATTTTGAAAGTGTTAGCGTCGGTGCAAGATAGTTGCTCGGTTTGCGTCAAACGTACCATAGGTTAATAAATCGTTTTAGAAGCACCCACGGTACTCCTAGGTGATGAGGGTCTGGTGGAGATCTGTTCGGTTCATTTGGAGATAGTGATAAGAAGAAAGGTGCACGGTTTGCATTGAACGTACCATAGGTCATAAATAGTTTTGGACGCACCCGATGGAACTCGTAAGTGACATGGGTCGTGTGGAATATCGTTTTAGTCCATTTGGAGATAGTGTTAGTGTCAGTGCAATGTTGGAGCACGGTTTGCACCGAACATACCATAGGCATAGAAATCATTTTGGACAAACTCGATCAGACTCCTAGGTGACGAGGCTCAAGTGGAAGCTCGGTTCGGTCCGTTTGGGGGATAGTGCTTCTCTTGATGCAAGATTGGTGCTTGGTTTGCACCAAATGTAGCATAGGCATAGAAATCGTTTTGGACGCACTCGAGGGGACTCCTAGTTGACGAGGCTCAAGTGGAAGCTTGATTCGGTATGTTTGGAGATAGTGCTACTCTTGATGCAAGATTGGTGCTCGATTTCGTCTAATGTGCCGTAGGCTCGGAAAGAGTATTGGAGGCACCGATGGAACTCCTAGGTGACGTGGGTCATGTGGAATCTCGCTTTGATCTATTTTGAGACAGTGTTAGCGTCGGTGTAAGATAGGTGCATGGTTTGCACTGAACGTACCATAGGCATAGAAATCGTTTTGGACACACTCGATGGGACTCCTGGGTGACAAGGTCAAGTGGAAGCTCGGTACGGTCCATTTGGAGATAGTGCTAGTCTTGATGCATCATTGGTGCACGGTTTGCATCGAACGTACCGTATTCTTAGAAATAGTAATGGAGGCACTCGATGCAACTACTAGGTTACGTGGGTCATGTGGAATCTTGTTTCGATCTATTTTGAAAGTGTTAGCGTCGGTGCAAGATAGTTGCTCGGTTTGCGTCAAACGTACCATAGGTTAATAAATCGTTTTAGAAGCACCCACGGTACTCCTAGGTGATGAGGGTCTGGTGGAGATCTGTTCGGTTCATTTGGAGATAGTGATAAGAAGAAAGGTGCACGGTTTGCATTGAACGTACCATAGGTCATAAATAGTTTTGGACGCACCCGATGGAACTCGTAAGTGACATGGGTCGTGTGGAATATCGTTTTAGTCCATTTGGAGATAGTGTTAGTGTCAGTGCAATGTTGGAGCACGGTTTGCACCGAACATACCATAGGCATAGAAATCATTTTGGACAAACTCGATCAGACTCCTAGGTGACGAGGCTCAAGTGGAAGCTCGGTTCGGTCCGTTTGGGGGATAGTGCTTCTCTTGATGCAAGATTGGTGCTTGGTTTGCACCAAATGTAGCATAGGCATAGAAATCGTTTTGGACGCACTCGAGGGGACTCCTAGTTGACGAGGCTCAAGTGGAAGCTTGATTCGGTATGTTTGGAGATAGTGCTACTCTTGATGCAAGATTGGTGCTCGGTTTCGTCTAATGTGCCGTAGGCTCGGAAAGAGTATTGGAGGCACCGATGGAACTCCTAGGTGACGTGGGTCATGTGGAATCTCGCTTTGATCTATTTTGAGACAGTGTTAGCGTCGGTGTAAGGTAGGTGCATGGTTTGCACTGAACGTACCATAGGCATAGAAATCGTTTTGGACACACTCGATGGGACTCCTAGGTGACAAGGCTCAAGTGGAAGCTCGGTACGGTCCATTTGGAGATAGTGCTAGTCTTGATGCATCATTGGTGCACGGTTTGCGTCGAACATACCGTATTCTTAGAAATAGTAATGGAGGCACTCGATGCAACTACTAGGTTACGTGGGTCATGTGGAATCTTGTTTCGATCTATTTTGAAAGTGTTAGCGTCGGTGCGAGATAGTTGCTCGGTTTGCGTCAAACGTACCATAGGTTAATAAATCGTTTTAGAAGCACCCACGGTACTCCTAGGTGATGAGGGTCTGGTGGAGATCTGTTCGGTTCATTTGGAGATAGTGATAAGAAGAAAGGTGCACGGTTTGCATTGAACGTACCATAGGTCATAAATAGTTTTGGACGCACCCGATGGAACTCGTAAGTGACATGGGTCGTGTGGAATATCGTTTTAGTCCATTTGGAGATAGTGTTAGTGTCAGTGCAATGTTGGAGCACGGTTTGCACCGAACATACCATAGGCATAGAAATCATTTTGGACAAACTCGATCAGACTCCTAGGTGACGAGGCTCAAGTGGAAGCTCGGTTCGGTCCGTTTGGGGGATAGTGCTTCTCTTGATGCAAGATTGGTGCTTGGTTTGCACCAAATGTAGCATAGGCATAGAAATCGTTTTGGACGCACTCGAGGGGACTCCTAGTTGACGAGGCTCAAGTGGAAGCTTGATTCGGTATGTTTGGAGATAGTGCTACTCTTGATGCAAGATTGGTGCTCGGTTTCGTCTAATGTGCCGTAGGCTCGGAAAGAGTATTGGAGGCACCGATGGAACTCCTAGGTGACGTGGGTCATGTGGAATCTCGCTTTGATCTATTTTGAGACAGTGTTAGCGTCGGTGTAAGATAGGTGCATGGTTTGCACTGAACGTACCATAGGCATAGAAATCGTTTTGGACACACTCGATGGGACTCCTGGGTGACAAGGTCAAGTGGAAGCTCGGTACGGTCCATTTGGAGATAGTGCTAGTCTTGATGCATCATTGGTGCACGGTTTGCGTCGAACGTACCGTATTCTTAGAAATAGTAATGGAGGCACTCGATGCAACTACTAGGTTACGTGGGTCATGTGGAATCTTGTTTCGATCTATTTTGAAAGTGTTAGCGTCGGTGCAAGATAGTTGCTCGGTTTGCGTCAAACGTACCATAGGTTAATAAATCGTTTTAGAAGCACCCACGGTACTCCTAGGTGATGAGGGTCTGGTGGAGATCTGTTCGGTTCATTTGGAGATAGTGATAAGAAGAAAGGTGCACGGTTTGCATTGAACGTACCATAGGTCATAAATAGTTTTGGACGCACCCGATGGAACTCGTAAGTGACATGGGTCGTGTGGAATATCGTTTTAGTCCATTTGGAGATAGTGTTAGTGTCAGTGCAATGTTGGAGCACGGTTTGCACCGAACATACCATAGGCATAGAAATCATTTTGGACAAACTCGATCAGACTCCTAGGTGACGAGGCTCAAGTGGAAGCTCGGTTCGGTCCGTTTGGGGGATAGGCTTCTCTTGATGCAAGATTGGTGCTTGGTTTGCACCAAATGTAGCATAGGCATAGAAATCATTTTGGACGCACTCGAGGGGACTCCTAGTTGACGAGGCTCAAGTGGAAGCTTGATTCGGTATGTTTGGAGATAGTGCTACTCTTGATGCAAGATTGGTGCTCGGTTTCGTCTAATGTGCCGTAGGCTCGGAAAGAGTATTGGAGGCACCGATGGAACTCCTAGGTGACGTGGGTCATGTGGAATCTCGCTTTGATCTATTTTGAGACAGTGTTAGCGTCGGTGTAAGGTAGGTGCATGGTTTGCACTGAACGTACCATAGGCATAGAAATCGTTTTGGACACACTCGATGGGACTCCTGGGTGACAAGGTCAAGTGGAAGCTCGGTACGGTCCATTTGGAGATAGTGCTAGTCTTGATGCATCATTGGTGCACGGTTTGCGTCGAACGTACCGTATTCTTAGAAATAGTAATGGAGGCACTCGATGCAACTACTAGGTTACGTGGGTCATGTGGAATCTTGTTTCGATCTATTTTGAAAGTGTTAGCGTCGGTGCAAGATAGTTGCTCGGTTTGCGTCAAACGTACCATAGGTTAATAAATCGTTTTAGAAGCACCCACGGTACTCCTAGGTGATGAGGGTCTGGTGGAGATCTGTTCGGTTCATTTGGAGATAGTGATAAGAAGAAAGGTGCACGGTTTGCATTGAACGTACCATAGGTCATAAATAGTTTTGGACGCACCCGATGGAACTCGTAAGTGACATGGGTCGTGTGGAATATCGTTTTAGTCCATTTGGAGATAGTGTTAGTGTCAGTGCAATGTTGGAGCACGGTTTGCACCGAACATACCATAGGCATAGAAATCATTTTGGACAAACTCGATCAGACTCCTAGGTGACGAGGCTCAAGTGGAAGCTCGGTTCGGTCCGTTTGGGGGATAGGCTTCTCTTGATGCAAGATTGGTGCTTGGTTTGCACCAAATGTAGCATAGGCATAGAAATCATTTTGGACGCACTCGAGGGGACTCCTAGTTGACGAGGCTCAAGTGGAAGCTTGATTCGGTATGTTTGGAGATAGTGCTACTCTTGATGCAAGATTGGTGCTCGGTTTCGTCTAATGTGCCGTAGGCTCGGAAAGAGTATTGGAGGCACCGATGGAACTCCTAGGTGACGTGGGTCATGTGGAATCTCGCTTTGATCTATTTTGAGACAGTGTTAGCGTCGGTGTAAGGTAGGTGCATGGTTTGCACTGAACGTACCATAGGCATAGAAATCGTTTTGGACACACTCGATGGGACTCCTGGGTGACAAGGTCAAGTGGAAGCTCGGTACGGTCCATTTGGAGATAGTGCTAGTCTTGATGCATCATTGGTGCACGGTTTGCGTCGAACGTACCGTATTCTTAGAAATAGTAATGGAGGCACTCGATGCAACTACTAGGTTACGTGGGTCATGTGGAATCTTGTTTCGATCTATTTTGAAAGTGTTAGCGTCGGTGCAAGATAGTTGCTCGGTTTGCGTCAAACGTACCATAGGTTAATAAATCGTTTTAGAAGCACCCACGGTACTCCTAGGTGATGAGGGTCTGGTGGAGATCTGTTCGGTTCATTTGGAGATAGTGATAAGAAGAAAGGTGCACGGTTTGCATTGAACGTACCATAGGTCATAAATAGTTTTGGACGCACCCGATGGAACTCGTAAGTGACATGGGTCGTGTGGAATATCGTTTTAGTCCATTTGGAGATAGTGTTAGTGTCAGTGCAATGTTGGAGCACGGTTTGCACCGAACATACCATAGGCATAGAAATCATTTTGGACAAACTCGATCAGACTCCTAGGTGACGAGGCTCAAGTGGAAGCTCGGTTCGGTCCGTTTGGGGGATAGTGCTTCTCTTGATGCAAGATTGGTGCTTGGTTTGCACCAAATGTAGCATAGGCATAGAAATCGTTTTGGACGCACTCGAGGGGACTCCTAGTTGACGAGGCTCAAGTGGAAGCTTGATTCGGTATGTTTGGAGATAGTGCTACTCTTGATGCAAGATTGGTGCTCGGTTTCGTCTAATGTGCCGTAGGCTCGGAAAGAGTATTGGAGGCACCGATGGAACTCCTAGGTGACGTGGGTCATGTGGAATCTCGCTTTGATCTATTTTGAGACAGTGTTAGCGTCGGTGTAAGGTAGGTGCATGGTTTGCACTGAACGTACCATAGGCATAGAAATCGTTTTGGACACAGTCGATGGGACTCCTAGGTGACAAGGCTCAAGTGGAAGCTCGGTACGGTCCATTTGGAGATAGTGCTAGTCTTGATGCATCATTGGTGCACGGTTTGCGTCGAACATACCGTATTCTTAGAAATAGTAATGGAGGCACTCGATGCAACTACTAGGTTACGTGGGTCATGTGGAATCTTGTTTCGATCTATTTTGAAAGTGTTAGCGTCGGTGCAAGATAGTTGCTCGGTTTGCGTCAAACGTACCATAGGTTAATAAATCGTTTTAGAAGCACCCACGGTACTCCTAGGTGATGAGGGTCTGGTGGAGATCTGTTCGGTTCATTTGGAGATAGTGATAAGAAGAAAGGTGCACGGTTTGCATTGAACGTACCATAGGTCATAAATAGTTTTGGACGCACCCGATGGAACTCGTAAGTGACATGGGTCGTGTGGAATATCGTTTTAGTCCATTTGGAGATAGTGTTAGTGTCAGTGCAATGTTGGAGCACGGTTTGCACCGAACATACCATAGGCATAGAAATCATTTTGGACAAACTCGATCAGACTCCTAGGTGACGAGGCTCAAGTGGAAGCTCGGTTCGGTCCGTTTGGGGGATAGTGCTTCTCTTGATGCAAGATTGGTGCTTGGTTTGCACCAAATGTAGCATAGGCATAGAAATCGTTTTGGACGCACTCGAGGGGACTCCTAGTTGACGAGGCTCAAGTGGAAGCTTGATTCGGTATGTTTGGAGATAGTGCTACTCTTGATGCAAGATTGGTGCTCGGTTTCGTCTAATGTGCCGTAGGCTCGGAAAGAGTATTGGAGGCACCGATGGAACTCCTAGGTGACGTGGGTCATGTGGAATCTCGCTTTGATCTATTTTGAGACAGTGTTAGCGTCGGTGTAAGATAGGTGCATGGTTTGCACTGAACGTACCATAGGCATAGAAATCGTTTTGGACACACTCGATGGGACTCCTGGGTGACAAGGTCAAGTGGAAGCTCGGTACGGTCCATTTGGAGATAGTGCTAGTCTTGATGCATCATTGGTGCACGGTTTGCATCGAACGTACCGTATTCTTAGAAATAGTAATGGAGGCACTCGATGCAACTACTAGGTTACGTGGGTCATGTGGAATCTTGTTTCGATCTATTTTGAAAGTGTTAGCGTCGGTGCAAGATAGTTGCTCGGTTTGCGTCAAACGTACCATAGGTTAATAAATCGTTTTAGAAGCACCCACGGTACTCCTAGGTGATGAGGGTCTGGTGGAGATCTGTTCGGTTCATTTGGAGATAGTGATAAGAAGAAAGGTGCACGGTTTGCATTGAACGTACCATAGGTCATAAATAGTTTTGGACGCACCCGATGGAACTCGTAAGTGACATGGGTCGTGTGGAATATCGTTTTAGTCCATTTGGAGATAGTGTTAGTGTCAGTGCAATGTTGGAGCACGGTTTGCACCGAACATACCATAGGCATAGAAATCATTTTGGACAAACTCGATCAGACTCCTAGGTGACGAGGCTCAAGTGGAAGCTCGGTTCGGTCCGTTTGGGGGATAGTGCTTCTCTTGATGCAAGATTGGTGCTTGGTTTGCACCAAATGTAGCATAGGCATAGAAATCGTTTTGGACGCACTCGAGGGGACTCCTAGTTGACGAGGCTCAAGTGGAAGCTTGATTCGGTATGTTTGGAGATAGTGCTACGCTTGATGCAAGATTGGTGCTCGGTTTCGTCTAATGTGCCGTAGGCTCGGAAAGAGTATTGGAGGCACCGATGGAACTCCTAGGTGACGTGGGTCATGTGGAATCTCGCTTTGATCTATTTTGAGACAGTGTTAGCGTCGGTGTAAGGTAGGTGCATGGTTTGCACTGAACGTACCATAGGCATAGAAATCGTTTTGGACACACTCGATGGGACTCCTAGGTGACAAGGGTCAAGTGGAAGCTCGGTACGGTCCATTTGGAGATAGTGCTAGTCTTGATGCATCATTGGTGCACGGTTTGCGTCGAACGTACCGTATTCTTAGAAATAGTAATGGAGGCACTCGATGCAACTACTAGGTTACGTGGGTCATGTGGAATCTTGTTTCGATCTATTTTGAAAGTGTTAGCGTCGGTGCAAGATAGTTGCTCGGTTTGCGTCAAACGTACCATAGGTTAATAAATCGTTTTAGAAGCACCCACGGTACTCCTAGGTGATGAGGGTCTGGTGGAGATCTGTTCGGTTCATTTGGAGATAGTGATAAGAAGAAAGGTGCACGGTTTGCATTGAACGTACCATAGGTCATAAATAGTTTTGGACGCACCCGATGGAACTCGTAAGTGACATGGGTCGTGTGGAATATCGTTTTAGTCCATTTGGAGATAGTGTTAGTGTCAGTGCAATGTTGGAGCACGGTTTGCACCGAACATACCATAGGCATAGAAATCATTTTGGACAAACTCGATCAGACTCCTAGGTGACGAGGCTCAAGTGGAAGCTCGGTTCGGTCCGTTTGGGGGATAGTGCTTCTCTTGATGCAAGATTGGTGCTTGGTTTGCACCAAATGTAGCATAGGCATAGAAATCGTTTTGGACGCACTCGAGGGGACTCCTAGTTGACGAGGCTCAAGTGGAAGCTTGATTCGGTATGTTTGGAGATAGTGCTACGCTTGATGCAAGATTGGTGCTCGGTTTCGTCTAATGTGCCGTAGGCTCGGAAAGAGTATTGGAGGCACCGATGGAACTCCTAGGTGACGTGGGTCATGTGGAATCTCGCTTTGATCTATTTTGAGACAGTGTTAGCGTCGGTGTAAGGTAGGTGCATGGTTTGCACTGAACGTACCATAGGCATAGAAATCGTTTTGGACACACTCGATGGGACTCCTAGGTGACAAGGCTCAAGTGGAAGCTCGGTACGGTCCATTTGGAGATAGTGCTAGTCTTGATGCATCATTGGTGCACGGTTTGCGTCGAACGTACCGTATTCTTAGAAATAGTAATGGAGGCACTCGATGCAACTACTAGGTTACGTGGGTCATGTGGAATCTTGTTTCGATCTATTTTGAAAGTGTTAGCGTCGGTGCAAGATAGTTGCTCGGTTTGCGTCAAACGTACCATAGGTTAATAAATCGTTTTAGAAGCACCCACGGTACTCCTAGGTGATGAGGGTCTGGTGGAGATCTGTTCGGTTCATTTGGAGATAGTGATAAGAAGAAAGGTGCACGGTTTGCATTGAACGTACCATAGGTCATAAATAGTTTTGGACGCACCCGATGGAACTCGTAAGTGACATGGGTCGTGTGGAATATCGTTTTAGTCCATTTGGAGATAGTGTTAGTGTCAGTGCAATGTTGGAGCACGGTTTGCACCGAACATACCATAGGCATAGAAATCATTTTGGACAAACTCGATCAGACTCCTAGGTGACGAGGCTCAAGTGGAAGCTCGGTTCGGTCCGTTTGGGGGATAGTGCTTCTCTTGATGCAAGATTGGTGCTTGGTTTGCACCAAATGTAGCATAGGCATAGAAATCGTTTTGGACGCACTCGAGGGGACTCCTAGTTGACGAGGCTCAAGTGGAAGCTTGATTCGGTATGTTTGGAGATAGTGCTACTCTTGATGCAAGATTGGTGCTCGGTTTCGTCTAATGTGCCGTAGGCTCGGAAAGAGTATTGGAGGCACCGATGGAACTCCTAGGTGACGTGGGTCATGTGGAATCTCGCTTTGATCTATTTTGAGACAGTGTTAGCATCGGTATAAGATAGGTGCATGGTTTGCACTGAACGTACCATAGGCATAGCAATCGTTTTGGACACACTCGATGGGACTCCTGGGTGACAAGGTCAAGTGGAAGCTCGGTACGGTCCATTTGGAGATAGTGCTAGTCTTGATGCATCATTGGTGCACGGTTTGCGTCGAACGTACCGTATTCTTAGAAATAGTAATGGAGGCACTCGATGCAACTACTAGGTTACGTGGGTCATGTGGAATCTTGTTTCGATCTATTTTGAAAGTGTTAGCGTCGGTGCAAGATAGTTGCTCGGTTTGCGTCAAACGTACCATAGGTTAATAAATCGTTTTAGAAGCACCCACGGTACTCCTAGGTGATGAGGGTCTGGTGGAGATCTGTTCGGTTCATTTGGAGATAGTGATAAGAAGAAAGGTGCACGGTTTGCATTGAACGTACCATAGGTCATAAATAGTTTTGGACGCACCCGATGGAACTCGTAAGTGACATGGGTCGTGTGGAATATCGTTTTAGTCCATTTGGAGATAGTGTTAGTGTCAGTGCAATGTTGGAGCACGGTTTGCACCGAACATACCATAGGCATAGAAATCATTTTGGACAAACTCGATCAGACTCCTAGGTGACGAGGCTCAAGTGGAAGCTCGGTTCGGTCCGTTTGGGGGATAGTGCTTCTCTTGATGCAAGATTGGTGCTTGGTTTGCACCAAATGTAGCATAGGCATAGAAATCGTTTTGGACGCACTCGAGGGGACTCCTAGTTGACGAGGCTCAAGTGGAAGCTTGATTCGGTATGTTTGGAGATAGTGCTACGCTTGATGCAAGATTGGTGCTCGGTTTCGTCTAATGTGCCGTAGGCTCGGAAAGAGTATTGGAGGCACCGATGGAACTCCTAGGTGACGTGGGTCATGTGGAATCTCGCTTTGATCTATTTTGAGACAGTGTTAGCGTCGGTGTAAGGTAGGTGCATGGTTTGCACTGAACGTACCATAGGCATAGAAATCATTTTGGACACACTCGATGGGACTCCTGGGTGACAAGGTCAAGTGGAAGCTCGGTACGGTCCATTTGGAGATAGTGCTAGTCTTGATGCATCATTGGTGCACGGTTTGCGTCGAACGTACCGTATTCTTAGAAATAGTAATGGAGGCACTCGATGCAACTACTAGGTTACGTGGGTCATGTGGAATCTTGTTTCGATCTATTTTGAAAGTGTTAGCGTCGGTGCGAGATAGTTGCTCGGTTTGCGTCAAACGTACCATAGGTTAATAAATCGTTTTAGAAGCACCCACGGTACTCCTAGGTGATGAGGGTCTGGTGGAGATCTGTTCGGTTCATTTGGAGATAGTGATAAGAAGAAAGGTGCACGGTTTGCATTGAACGTACCATAGGTCATAAATAGTTTTGGACGCACCCGATGGAACTCGTAAGTGACATGGGTCGTGTGGAATATCGTTTTAGTCCATTTGGAGATAGTGTTAGTGTCAGTGCAATGTTGGAGCACGGTTTGCACCGAACATACCATAGGCATAGAAATCATTTTGGACAAACTCGATCAGACTCCTAGGTGACGAGGCTCAAGTGGAAGCTCGGTTCGGTCCGTTTGGGGGATAGTGCTTCTCTTGATGCAAGATTGGTGCTTGGTTTGCACCAAATGTAGCATAGGCATAGAAATCGTTTTGGACGCACTCGAGGGGACTCCTAGTTGACGAGGCTCAAGTGGAAGCTTGATTCGGTATGTTTGGAGATAGTGCTACTCTTGATGCAAGATTGGTGCTCGGTTTCGTCTAATGTGCCGTAGGCTCGGAAAGAGTATTGGAGGCACCGATGGAACTCCTAGGTGACGTGGGTCATGTGGAATCTCGCTTTGATCTATTTTGAGACAGTGTTAGCGTCGGTGTAAGATAGGTGCATGGTTTGCACTGAACGTACCATAGGCATAGAAATCGTTTTGGACACACTCGATGGGACTCCTGGGTGACAAGGTCAAGTGGAAGCTCGGTACGGTCCATTTGGAGATAGTGCTAGTCTTGATGCATCATTGGTGCACGGTTTGCATCGAACGTACCGTATTCTTAGAAATAGTAATGGAGGCACTCGATGCAACTACTAGGTTACGTGGGTCATGTGGAATCTTGTTTCGATCTATTTTGAAAGTGTTAGCGTCGGTGCAAGATAGTTGCTCGGTTTGCGTCAAACGTACCATAGGTTAATAAATCGTTTTAGAAGCACCCACGGTACTCCTAGGTGATGAGGGTCTGGTGGAGATCTGTTCGGTTCATTTGGAGATAGTGATAAGAAGAAAGGTGCACGGTTTGCATTGAACGTACCATAGGTCATAAATAGTTTTGGACGCACCCGATGGAACTCGTAAGTGACATGGGTCGTGTGGAATATCGTTTTAGTCCATTTGGAGATAGTGTTAGTGTCAGTGCAATGTTGGAGCACGGTTTGCACCGAACATACCATAGGCATAGAAATCATTTTGGACAAACTCGATCAGACTCCTAGGTGACGAGGCTCAAGTGGAAGCTCGGTTCGGTCCGTTTGGGGGATAGTGCTTCTCTTGATGCAAGATTGGTGCTTGGTTTGCACCAAATGTAGCATAGGCATAGAAATCGTTTTGGACGCACTCGAGGGGACTCCTAGTTGACGAGGCTCAAGTGGAAGCTTGATTCGGTATGTTTGGAGATAGTGCTACGCTTGATGCAAGATTGGTGCTCGGTTTCGTCTAATGTGCCGTAGGCTCGGAAAGAGTATTGGAGGCACCGATGGAACTCCTAGGTGACGTGGGTCATGTGGAATCTCGCTTTGATCTATTTTGAGACAGTGTTAGCGTCGGTGTAAGGTAGGTGCATGGTTTGCACTGAACGTACCATAGGCATAGAAATCGTTTTGGACACACTCGATGGGACTCCTAGGTGACAAGGCTCAAGTGGAAGCTCCGTACGGTCCATTTGGAGATAGTGCTAGTCTTGATGCATCATTGGTGCACGGTTTGCGTCGAACGTACCGTATTCTTAGAAATAGTAATGGAGGCACTCGATGCAACTACTAGGTTACGTGGGTCATGTGGAATCTTGTTTCGATCTATTTTGAAAGTGTTAGCGTCGGTGCAAGATAGTTGCTCGGTTTGCGTCAAACGTACCATAGGTTAATAAATCGTTTTAGAAGCACCCACGGTACTCCTAGGTGATGAGGGTCTGGTGGAGATCTGTTCGGTTCATTTGGAGATAGTGATAAGAAGAAAGGTGCATGGTTTGCATTGAACGTACCATAGGTCATAAATAGTTTTGGACGCACTCGATGGAACTCGTAAGTGACATGGGTCGTGTGGAATATCGTTTTAGTCCATTTGGAGATAGTGTTAGTGTCAGTGCAATGTTGGAGCACGGTTTGCACCGAACATACCATAGGCATAGAAATCATTTTGGACAAACTCGATCAGACTCCTAGGCAACGAGGCTCAAGTGGAAGCTCGGTTCGGTCCGTTTGGGGGATAGTGCTTCTCTTGATGCAAGATTGGTGCTTGGTTTGCACCAAATGTAGCATAGGCATAGAAATCGTTTTGGACGCACTCGAGGGGACTCCTAGTTGACGAGGCTCAAGTGGAAGCTTGATTCGGTATGTTTGGAGATAGTGCTACTCTTGATGCAAGATTGGTGCTCGGTTTCGTCTAATGTGCCGTAGGCTCGGAAAGAGTATTGGAGGCACCGATGGAACTCCTAGGTGACGTGGGTCATGTGGAATCTCGCTTTGATCTATTTTGAGACAGTGTTAGCGTCGGTGTAAGATAGGTGCATGGTTTGCACTGAACGTACCATAGGCATAGAAATCGTTTTGGACACACTCGATGGGACTCCTAGGTGACAAGGCTCAAGTGGAAGCCCGGTACGGTCCATTTGGAGATAGTGCTAGTCTTGATGCATCATTAGTGCACGGTTTGCGTCGAACGTACCGTATTCTTAGAAATAGTAATGGAGGCACTCGATGCAACTACTAGGTTACGTGGGTCATGTGGAATCTTGTTTCGATCTATTTTGAAAGTGTTAGCGTCGGTGCAAGATAGTTGCTCGGTTTGCGTCAAACATACCATAGGTTAATAAATCGTTTTAGAAGCACCCACGGTACTCCTAGGTGATGAGGGTCTGGTGGAGATCTGTTCGGTTCATTTGGAGATAGTGATAAGAAGAAAGGTGCACGGTTTGCATTGAACGTACCATAGGTCATAAATAGTTTTGGACGCACCCGATGGAACTCGTAAGTGACATGGGTCGTGTGGAATATCGTTTTAGTCCATTTGGAGATAGTGTTAGTGTCAGTGCAATGTTGGAGCACGGTTTGCACCGAACATACCATAGGCATAGAAATCATTTTGGACAAACTCGATCAGACTCCTAGGCAACGAGGCTCAAGTGGAAGCTCGGTTCGGTCCGTTTGGGGGATAGTGCTTCTCTTGATGCAAGATTGGTGCTTGGTTTGCACCAAATGTAGCATAGGCATAGAAATCGTTTTGGACGCACTCGAGGGGACTCCTAGTTGACGAGGCTCAAGTGGAAGCTTGATTCGGTATGTTTGGAGATAGTGCTACTCTTGATGCAAGATTGGTGCTCGGTTTTCGTCTAATGTGCCGTAGGCTCGGAAAGAGTATTGGAGGCACCGATGGAACTCCTAGGTGACGTGGGTCATGTGGAATCTCGCTTTGATCTATTTTGAGACAGTGTTAGCGTCGGTGTAAGATAGGTGCATGGTTTGCACTGAACATACCATAGGCATAGAAATCGTTTTGGACACACTCGATGGGACTCCTAGGTGACAAGGCTCAAGTGGAAGCTCGGTATGGTCCATTTGGAGATAGTGCTAGTCTTGATGCATCATTGGTGCACGGTTTGCGTCGAACGTACCGTATTCTTAGAAATAGTAATGGAGGCACTCGATGCAACTACTAGGTTACGTGGGTCATGTGGAATCTTGTTTCGATCTATTTTGAAAGTGTTAGCGTCGGTGCAAGATAGTTGCTCGGTTCGCGTCAAACATACCATAGGTTAATAAATCATTTTAGAAGCACCCACGGTACACCTAGGCTTAGAAATAGTATTGGAGGCACTCGATGGAACTCTTAGGTTACGTGGGTCATGTGGAATCTTGTTTCAATCAGTTTTGAAACAGTTTAGCGTCGGTGCAAGATAGTTGCTCGGTTTGCGTCAAACGTACCCATAGGTTAATAAATCGTTTTAGAAGCACCCACGGTACTCCTAGGTGATGAGGGTCTGGTGGAGATCTGTTGTGTTCATTTGGAGATAGTGATACAGAAGAAAGGTGCACGGTTTGCATTGAACGTACCATAGGTCATAAATAGTTTTGGACGCACCCGATGGAACTCGTAAGTGACATGGGTCATGTGGAATATCGTTTTAGTCCATTTGGAGATAGTGTTAGTGTCAGTGCAATGTTGGAGCACGGTTTGCACCGAACATACCATAGGCATAGAAATCATTTTGGACAAACTCGATCAGACTCCTAGGTGACGAGGCTCAAGTGGAAGCTCGGTACGGTCCATTTGGAGATAGTGCTAGTCTTGATGCATCATTGGTGCACGGTTTGCGTCGAACGTACCGTATTCTTAGAAATAGTAATGGAGGCACTCGATGCAACTACTAGGTTACGTGGGTCATGTGGAATCTTGTTTCGATCTATTTTGAAAGTGTTAGCGTCGGTGCAAGATAGTTGCTCGGTTTGCGTCAAACGTACCATAGGTTAATAAATCGTTTTAGAAGCACCCACGGTACTCCTAGGTGATGAGGGTCTGGTGGAGATCTGTTCGGTTCATTTGGAGATAGTGATAAGAAGAAAGGTGCACGGTTTGCATTGAACGTACCATAGGTCATAAATAGTTTTGGACGCACCCGATGGAACTCGTAAGTGACATGGGTCGTGTGGAATATCGTTTTAGTCCATTTGGAGATAGTGTTAGTGTCAGTGCAATGTTGGAGCACGGTTTGCACCGAACATACCATAGGCATAGAAATCATTTTGGACAAACTCGATCAGACTCCTAGGTGACGAGGCTCAAGTGGAAGCTCGGTTCGGTCCGTTTGGGGGATAGTGCTTCTCTTGATGCAAGATTGGTGCTTGGTTTGCACCAAATGTAGCATAGGCATAGAAATCGTTTTGGACGCACTCGAGGGGACTCCTAGTTGACGAGGCTCAAGTGGAAGCTTGATTCGGTATGTTTGGAGATAGTGCTACGCTTGATGCAAGATTGGTGCTCGGTTTCGTCTAATGTGCCGTAGGCTCGGAAAGAGTATTGGAGGCACCGATGGAACTCCTAGGTGACGTGGGTCATGTGGAATCTCGCTTTGATCTATTTTGAGACAGTGTTAGCGTCGGTGTAAGGTAGGTGCATGGTTTGCACTGAACGTACCATAGGCATAGAAATCGTTTTGGACACACTCGATGGGACTCCTAGGTGACAAGGCTCAAGTGGAAGCTCGGTACGGTCCATTTGGAGATAGTGCTAGTCTTGATGCATCATTGGTGCACGGTTTGCGTCGAACGTACCGTATTCTTAGAAATAGTAATGGAGGCACTCGATGCAACTACTAGGTTACGTGGGTCATGTGGAATCTTGTTTCGATCTATTTTGAAAGTGTTAGCGTCGGTGCAAGATAGTTGCTCGGTTTGCGTCAAACGTACCATAGGTTAATAAATCGTTTTAGAAGCACCCACGGTACTCCTAGGTGATGAGGGTCTGGTGGAGATCTGTTCGGTTCATTTGGAGATAGTGATAAGAAGAAAGGTGCACGGTTTGCATTGAACGTACCATAGGTCATAAATAGTTTTGGACGCACCCGATGGAACTCGTAAGTGACATGGGTCGTGTGGAATATCGTTTTAGTCCATTTGGAGATAGTGTTAGTGTCAGTGCAATGTTGGAGCACGGTTTGCACCGAACATACCATAGGCATAGAAATCATTTTGGACAAACTCGATCAGACTCCTAGGTGACGAGGCTCAAGTGGAAGCTCGGTTCGGTCCGTTTGGGGGATAGTGCTTCTCTTGATGCAAGATTGGTGCTTGGTTTGCACCAAATGTAGCATAGGCATAGAAATCGTTTTGGACGCACTCGAGGGGACTCCTAGTTGACGAGGCTCAAGTGGAAGCTTGATTCGGTATGTTTGGAGATAGTGCTACTCTTGATGCAAGATTGGTGCTCGGTTTCGTCTAATGTGCCGTAGGCTCGGAAAGAGTATTGGAGGCACCGATGGAACTCCTAGGTGACGTGGGTCATGTGGAATCTCGCTTTGATCTATTTTGAGACAGTGTTAGCGTCGGTATAAGATAGGTGCATGGTTTGCACTGAACGTACCATAGGCATAGCAATCGTTTTGGACACACTCGATGGGACTCCTGGGTGACAAGGTCAAGTGGAAGCTCGGTACGGTCCATTTGGAGATAGTGCTAGTCTTGATGCATCATTGGTGCACGGTTTGCGTCGAACGTACCGTATTCTTAGAAATAGTAATGGAGGCACTCGATGCAACTACTAGGTTACGTGGGTCATGTGGAATCTTGTTTCGATCTATTTTGAAAGTGTTAGCGTCGGTGCAAGATAGTTGCTCGGTTTGCGTCAAACGTACCATAGGTTAATAAATCGTTTTAGAAGCACCCACGGTACTCCTAGGTGATGAGGGTCTGGTGGAGATCTGTTCGGTTCATTTGGAGATAGTGATAAGAAGAAAGGTGCACGGTTTGCATTGAACGTACCATAGGTCATAAATAGTTTTGGACGCACCCGATGGAACTCGTAAGTGACATGGGTCGTGTGGAATATCGTTTTAGTCCATTTGGAGATAGTGTTAGTGTCAGTGCAATGTTGGAGCACGGTTTGCACCGAACATACCATAGGCATAGAAATCATTTTGGACAAACTCGATCAGACTCCTAGGTGACGAGGCTCAAGTGGAAGCTCGGTTCGGTCCGTTTGGGGGATAGTGCTTCTCTTGATGCAAGATTGGTGCTTGGTTTGCACCAAATGTAGCATAGGCATAGAAATCGTTTTGGACGCACTCGAGGGGACTCCTAGTTGACGAGGCTCAAGTGGAAGCTTGATTCGGTATGTTTGGAGATAGTGCTACGCTTGATGCAAGATTGGTGCTCGGTTTCGTCTAATGTGCCGTAGGCTCGGAAAGAGTATTGGAGGCACCGATGGAACTCCTAGGTGACGTGGGTCATGTGGAATCTCGCTTTGATCTATTTTGAGACAGTGTTAGCGTCGGTGTAAGGTAGGTGCATGGTTTGCACTGAACGTACCATAGGCATAGAAATCATTTTGGACACACTCGATGGGACTCCTGGGTGACAAGGTCAAGTGGAAGCTCGGTACGGTCCATTTGGAGATAGTGCTAGTCTTGATGCATCATTGGTGCACGGTTTGCGTCGAACGTACCGTATTCTTAGAAATAGTAATGGAGGCACTCGATGCAACTACTAGGTTACGTGGGTCATGTGGAATCTTGTTTCGATCTATTTTGAAAGTGTTAGCGTCGGTGCGAGATAGTTGCTCGGTTTGCGTCAAACGTACCATAGGTTAATAAATCGTTTTAGAAGCACCCACGGTACTCCTAGGTGATGAGGGTCTGGTGGAGATCTGTTCGGTTCATTTGGAGATAGTGATAAGAAGAAAGGTGCACGGTTTGCATTGAACGTACCATAGGTCATAAATAGTTTTGGACGCACCCGATGGAACTCGTAAGTGACATGGGTCGTGTGGAATATCGTTTTAGTCCATTTGGAGATAGTGTTAGTGTCAGTGCAATGTTGGAGCACGGTTTGCACCGAACATACCATAGGCATAGAAATCATTTTGGACAAACTCGATCAGACTCCTAGGTGACGAGGCTCAAGTGGAAGCTCGGTTCGGTCCGTTTGGGGGATAGTGCTTCTCTTGATGCAAGATTGGTGCTTGGTTTGCACCAAATGTAGCATAGGCATAGAAATCGTTTTGGACGCACTCGAGGGGACTCCTAGTTGACGAGGCTCAAGTGGAAGCTTGATTCGGTATGTTTGGAGATAGTGCTACTCTTGATGCAAGATTGGTGCTCGGTTTCGTCTAATGTGCCGTAGGCTCGGAAAGAGTATTGGAGGCACCGATGGAACTCCTAGGTGACGTGGGTCATGTGGAATCTCGCTTTGATCTATTTTGAGACAGTGTTAGCGTCGGTGTAAGATAGGTGCATGGTTTGCACTGAACGTACCATAGGCATAGAAATCGTTTTGGACACACTCGATGGGACTCCTGGGTGACAAGGTCAAGTGGAAGCTCGGTACGGTCCATTTGGAGATAGTGCTAGTCTTGATGCATCATTGGTGCACGGTTTGCATCGAACGTACCGTATTCTTAGAAATAGTAATGGAGGCACTCGATGCAACTACTAGGTTACGTGGGTCATGTGGAATCTTGTTTCGATCTATTTTGAAAGTGTTAGCGTCGGTGCAAGATAGTTGCTCGGTTTGCGTCAAACGTACCATAGGTTAATAAATCGTTTTAGAAGCACCCACGGTACTCCTAGGTGATGAGGGTCTGGTGGAGATCTGTTCGGTTCATTTGGAGATAGTGATAAGAAGAAAGGTTAGTGTCAGTGCAATGTTGGAGCACGGTTTGCACCGAACATACCATAGGCATAGAAATCATTTTGGACAAACTCGATCAGACTCCTAGGTGACGAGGCTCAAGTGGAAGCTCGGTTCGGTCCGTTTGGGGGATAGTGCTTCTCTTGATGCAAGATTGGTGCTTGGTTTGCACCAAATGTAGCATAGGCATAGAAATCGTTTTGGACGCACTCGAGGGGACTCCTAGTTGACGAGGCTCAAGTGGAAGCTTGATTCGGTATGTTTGGAGATAGTGCTACGCTTGATGCAAGATTGGTGCTCGGTTTCGTCTAATGTGCCGTAGGCTCGGAAAGAGTATTGGAGGCACCGATGGAACTCCTAGGTGACGTGGGTCATGTGGAATCTCGCTTTGATCTATTTTGAGACAGTGTTAGCGTCGGTGTAAGGTAGGTGCATGGTTTGCACTGAACGTACCATAGGCATAGAAATCGTTTTGGACACACTCGATGGGACTCCTAGGTGACAAGGCTCAAGTGGAAGCTCCGTACGGTCCATTTGGAGATAGTGCTAGTCTTGATGCATCATTGGTGCACGGTTTGCGTCGAACGTACCGTATTCTTAGAAATAGTAATGGAGGCACTCGATGCAACTACTAGGTTACGTGGGTCATGTGGAATCTTGTTTCGATCTATTTTGAAAGTGTTAGCGTCGGTGCAAGATAGTTGCTCGGTTTGCGTCAAACGTACCATAGGTTAATAAATCGTTTTAGAAGCACCCACGGTACTCCTAGGTGATGAGGGTCTGGTGGAGATCTGTTCGGTTCATTTGGAGATAGTGATAAGAAGAAAGGTGCATGGTTTGCATTGAACGTACCATAGGTCATAAATAGTTTTGGACGCACCCGATGGAACTCGTAAGTGACATGGGTCGTGTGGAATATCGTTTTAGTCCATTTGGAGATAGTGTTAGTGTCAGTGCAATGTTGGAGCACGGTTTGCACCGAACATAGCTTGGTTTGCACCAAATGTAGCATAGGCATAGAAATCGTTTTGGACGCACTCGAGGGGACTCAGTGTTAGTGTCAGTGCAATGTTGGAGCACGGTTTGCACCGAACATACCATAGGCATAGAAATCATTTTGGACAAACTCGATCAGACTCCTAGGCAACGAGGCTCAAGTGGAAGCTCGGTTCGGGTCCGTTTGGGGGATAGTGCTTCTCTTGATGCAAGATTGGTGCTTGGTTTTGCACCAAATGTAGCATAGGCATAGAAATCGTTTTGGACGCACTCGAGGGGACTCCTAGTTGACGAGGCTCAAGTGGAAGCTTGATTCGGTATGTTTGGAGATAGTGCTACTCTTGATGCAAGATTGGTGCTCGGTTTCGTCTAATGTGCCGTAGGCTCGGAAAGAGTATTGGAGGCACCGATGGAACTCCTAGGTGACGTGGGTCATGTGGAATCTCGCTTTGATCTATTTTGAGACAGTGTTAGCGTCGGTGTAAGATAGGTGCATGGTTTGCACTGAACGTACCATAGGCATAGAAATCGTTTTGGACACACTCGATGGGACTCCTAGGTGACAAGGCTCAAGTGGAAGCCCGGTACGGTCCATTTGGAGATAGTGCTAGTCTTGATGCATCATTAGTGCACGGTTTGCGTCGAACGTACCGTATTCTTAGAAATAGTAATGGAGGCACTCGATGCAACTACTAGGTTACGTGGGTCATGTGGAATCTTGTTTCGATCTATTTTGAAAGTGTTAGCGTCGGTGCAAGATAGTTGCTCGGTTTGCGTCAAACATACCATAGGTTAATAAATCGTTTTAGAAGCACCCACGGTACTCCTAGGTGATGAGGGTCTGGTGGAGATCTGTTCGGTTCATTTGGAGATAGTGATAAGAAGAAAGGTGCACGGTTTGCATTGAACGTACCATAGGTCATAAATAGTTTTGGACGCACCCGATGGAACTCGTAAGTGACATGGGTCGTGTGGAATATCGTTTTAGTCCATTTGGAGATAGTGTTAGTGTCAGTGCAATGTTGGAGCACGGTTTGCACCGAACATACCCATAGGCATAGAAATCATTTTGGACAAACTCGATCAGACTCCTAGGCAACGAGGCTCAAGTGGAAGCTCGGTTCGGTCCGTTTGGGGGATAGTGCTTCTCTTGATGCAAGATTGGTGCTTGGTTTGCACCAAATGTAGCATAGGCATAGAAATCGTTTTTGGACGCACTCGAGGGGACTCCTAGTTGACGAGGCTCAAGTGGAAGCTTGATTCGGTATGTTTGGAGATAGTGCTACTCTTGATGCAAGATTGGTGCTCGGTTTTCGTCTAATGTGCCGTAGGCTCGGAAAGAGTATTGGAGGCACCGATGGAACTCCTAGGTGACGTGGGTCATGTGGAATCTCGCTTTGATCTATTTTGAGACAGTGTTAGCGTCGGTGTAAGATAGGTGCATGGTTTGCACTGAACATACCATAGGCATAGAAATCGTTTTGGACACACTCGATGGGACTCCTAGGTGACAAGGCTCAAGTGGAAGCTCGGTATGGTCCATTTGGAGATAGTGCTAGTCTTGATGCATCATTGGTGCACGGTTTGCGTCGAACGTACCGTATTCTTAGAAATAGTAATGGAGGCACTCGATGCAACTACTAGGTTACGTGGGTCATGTGGAATCTTGTTTCGATCTATTTTGAAAGTGTTAGCGTCGGTGCAAAGATAGTTGCTCGGTTCGCGTCAAACATACCATAGGTTAATAAATCATTTTAGAAGCACCCACGGTACACCTAGGCTTAGAAATAGTATTGGAGGCACTCGATGGAACTCTTAGGTTACGTGGGTCATGTGGAATCTTGTTTCAATCAGTTTTGAAACAGTTTAGCGTCGGTGCAAGATAGTTGCTCGGTTTGCGTCAAACGTACCCATAGGTTAATAAATCGTTTTAGAAGCACCCACGGTACTCCTAGGTGATGAGGGTCTGGTGGAGATCTGTTGTGTTCATTTGGAGATAGTGATACAGAAGAAAGGTGCACGGTTTGCATTGAACGTACCATAGGTCATAAATAGTTTTGGACGCACCCGATGGAACTCGTAAGTGACATGGGTCATGTGGAATATCGTTTTAGTCCATTTGGAGATAGTGTTAGTGTCAGTGCAATGTTGGAGCACGGTTTGCACCGAACATACCATAGGCATAGAAATCATTTTGGACAAACTCGATCAAACTCCTAGGTGACAAGGCTCAAGTGGAAGCTCGGTTCGGTCCGTTTGGGGGATAGTGCTTCTCTTGATGCAAGATTGGTGCTTGGTTTGCACCAATTGTAGCATAGGCATAGAAATCGTTTTGGACGCACTCGAGGGGACTCCTAGTTGACGAGGCTCAAGTGGAAGCTTGATTCGGTTTGTTTGGAGATAGTGCTACTCTTGATGCAAGATTGGTGCTCGGTTTTCGTCTAATGTGCCGTAGGCTCGGAAATAGTATTGGAGGCACCGATGGAACTCCTAGGTGACGTGGGTCATGTGGAATCTCGCTTTGATCTATTTTGAGACAGTGTTAGCGTCGGTGTAAGATAGGTGCATGGTTTGCACTGAACGTACCGTAGGCATAGAAATCATTTTGGACACACTCGATGGGACTCCTAGGTGACAAGGCTCAAGTGGAAGCTCGGTACGGTCCATTTGGAGATAGTGCTAGTCTTGATGTATCATTGGTGCACGGTTTGCGTCGAACGTACCGTAGTCTTAGAAATAGTAATGGAGGCACTCGATGCAACTACTAGGTTACGTGGGTCATGTGGAATCTTGTTTCGATCTGTTTTGAAAGTGTTAGCGTCGGTGCAAGATAGTTGCTCGGTTTGCGTCAAACGTACCATAGGTTAATAAATCGTTTTAGAAGCACCCACGGTACTCCTTGGTGATGAGGGTCTGGTGGAGATCTGTTCTGTTCATTTGGAGATAGTGATATAGAAGAAAGGTGCACGGTTTGCATTGAACGTACCATAGGTCATAAATAGTTTTGGACGCACCCGATGGAACTCATAAGTGACATGGGTTGTGTGGAATATCGTTTTAGTCCATTTGGAGATAGTGTTAGTGTTAGTGCAATGTTGGAGCACGGTTTGCACCGAACATACCATAGGCATAGAAATCATTTTGGACAAACTCGATCAGACTCCTAGGTGACGAGGCTCAAGTGGAAGCTTGGTTCTGTCCGTTTGGGGGATAGTGCTTCTCTTGATGCAAGATTGGTGCTTGGTTTGCACAAAATGTAGCATAGACATAGAAATCATTTTGGATGCACTCGAGGGGCTCCTAGTTGACGAGGCTCAAGTGGAAGCTTGATTCGGTATGTTTGGAGATAGTGCTACTCTTGATGCAAGATTGGTGCTCGGTTTTCGTCTAATGTGCCGTAGGCTCGGAAAGAGTATTGGAGGCACCGATGGAACTCCTAGGTGACGTGGGTCATGTGGAATCTCGCTTTGATCTATTTTGAGACAGTGTTAGCGTCGGTGTAAGATAGGTGCATGGTTTGCACTGAACATACCATAGGCATAGAAATCGTTTTGGACACACTCGATGGGACTCCTAGGTGACAAGGCTCAAGTGGAAGCTCGGTACGGTCCATTTGGAGATAGTGCTAGTCTTGATGCATCATTGGTGCACGGTTTGCGTCGAACGTACCGTATTCTTAGAAATAGTAATGGAGGCACTCGATGCAACTACTAGGTTACGTGGGTCATGTGGAATCTTGTTTCGATCTATTTTGAAAGTGTTAGCGTCGGTGCAAGATAGTTGCTCGGTTCGCGTCAAACATACCATAGGTTAATAAATCATTTTAGAAGCACCCACGGTACACCTAGGCTCAGAAATAGTATTGGAGGCACTCGATGGAACTCTTAGGTTACGTGGGTCATGTGGAATCTTGTTTCAATCAGTTTTGAAACAGTTTAGCGTCGGTGCAAGATAGTTGCTCGGTTTGCGTCAAACGTACCATAGGTTAATAAATCGTTTTAGAAACACCCACGGTACTCCTAGGTGATGAGGGTCTGGTGGAGATCTGTTGTGTTCATTTGGAGATAGTGATACAGAAGAAAGGTGCACGGTTTGCATTGAACGTACCATAGGTCATAAATAGTTTTGGACGCACCCGATGGAACTCGTAAGTGACATGGGTCATGTGGAATATCGTTTTAGTCCATTTGGAGATAGTGTTAGTGTCAGTGCAATGTTGGAGCACGGTTTGCACCGAACATACCATAGGCATAGAAATCATTTTGGACAAACTCGATCAGACTCCTAGGTGACGAGGCTCAAGTGGAAGCTCGGTTCGGTCCGTTTGGGGGATAGTGCTTCTCTTGATGCAAGATTGGTGCTTGGTTTGCACCAATTGTGGCATAGGCATAGAAATCGTTTTGGACGCACTCGAGGGGACTCCTAGTTGACGAGGCTCAAGTGGAAGCTTGATTCGGTTTGTTTGGAGATAGTGCTACTCTTGATGCAAGATTGGTGCTCGGTTTTCGTCTAATGTGCCGTAGGCTCGGAAATAGTATTGGAGGCACCGATGGAACTCCTAGGTGACGTGGGTCATGTGGAATCTCGCTTTGATCTATTTTGAGACAGTGTTAGCGTCGGTGTAAGATAGGTGCATGGTTTGCACTGAACGTACCGTAGGCATAGAAATCATTTTGGACACACTCGATGGGACTCCTAGGTGACAAGGCTCAAGTGGAAGCTCGGTACGGTCCATTTGGAGATAGTGCTAGTCTTGATGCATCATTGGTGCACGGTTTGCGTCGAACGTACCGTAGTCTTAGAAATAGTAATGGAGGCACTCGATGCAACTACTAGGTTACGTGGGTCATGTGGAATCTTGTTTCGATCTGTTTTGAAAGTGTTAGCGTCGGTGCAAGATAGTTGCTCGGTTTGCGTCAAACGTACCATAGGTTAATAAATCGTTTTAGAAGCACCCACGGTACTCCTTGGTGATGAGGGTCTGGTGGAGATCTGTTCTGTTCATTTGGAGATAGTGATATAGAAGAAAGGTGCACGGTTTGCATTGAACGTACCATAGGTCATAAATAGTTTTGGACGCACCCGATGGAACTCGTAAGTGACATGGGTCGTGTGGAATATCGTTTTAGTCCATTTGGAGATAGTGTTAGTGTTAGTGCAATGTTGGAGCACGGTTTGCACCGAACATACCATAGGCATAGAAATCATTTTGGACAAACTCGATCAGACTCCTAGGTGACGAGGCTCAAGTGGAAGCTTGGTTCTGTCCGTTTGGGGGATAGTGCTTCTCTTGATGCAAGATTGGTGCTTGGTTTGCACAAAATGTAGCATAGACATAGAAATCATTTTGGACGCACTCGAGGGGACTCCTAGTTGACGAGGCTCAAGTGGAAGCTTGATTCGGTATGTTTGGAGATAGTGCTACTCTTGATGCAAGATTGGTGCTCGGTTTTCGTCTAATGTGCCATAGGCTTGGAAAGAGTATTGGAGGCACCGATGGAACTCCTAGGTGACGTGGGTCATGTGGAATCTCGCTTTGATCTATTTTGAGACAGTGTTAGCGTCGGTGTAAGATAGGTGCATGGTTTGCACTGAACGTACCATAGGCATAGAAATCGTTTTGGACACACTCGATGGGACTCCTAGGTGACAAGGCTCAAGTGGAAGCTCGGTACGGTCCATTTGGAGATAGTGCTAGTCTTGATGCATCATTGGTGCACGGTTTGCGTCGAACGTACCGTATTCTTAGAAATAGTAATGGAGGCACTCGATGCAACTACTAGGTTACGTGGGTCATGTGGAATCTTGTTTCGATCTATTTTGAAAGTGTTAGCGTCGGTGCAAGATAGTTGCTCGGTTTGCGTCAAACGTACCATAGGTTAATAAATCATTTTAGAAGCACCCACGGTACACCTAGGCTCAGAAATAGTATTAGAGGCACTCGATGGAACTCTTAGGTTACGTGGGTCATGTGTAATCTTTTTTCGATCAGTTTTGAAAGTGTTAGCGTCGGTGCAAGATAGTTGCTCGGTTTGCGTCAAACGTACCATAGGTTAATAAATCGTTTTAGAAGCACCCACGGTACTCCTAGGTGATGAGGGTCTGGTGGAGATCTGTTCTGTTCATTTGGAGATAGTGATACAGAAGAAAGGTGCACGGTTTGCATTGAACGTACCATAGGTCATAAATAGTTTTGGACGCACCCGATGGAACTCGTAAGTGACGTGGGTCGTGTGGAATATCGTTTTAGTCCATTTGGAGATAGTGTTAGTGTCAGTGCAATGTTGGAGCATGGTTTGCACCGAACATACCATAGGCATAGAAATCATTTTGGACAAACTCGATCAGACTCCTAGGTGACGAGGCTCAAGTGGAAGCTCAGTTCGGTCCGTTTGTGGGATATTGCTTCTCTTGATACAAGATTGGTGCTTGGTTTGCACCAAATGTAGCATAGGCATAGAAATCGTTTTGGACGCACTCGAGGGGACTCCTAGTTGACGAGGCTCAAGTGGAAGCTTGATTCGGTATGTTTGGAGATAGTGCTACTCTTGATGCAAGATTGGTGCTCGGTTTTCATCTAATGTGCCGTAGGCTCGGAAATAGTATTGGAGGCACCGATGGAACTCCTAGGTGACGTGGGTCATGTGGAATCTCGCTTTGATCTATTTTGAGACAGTGTTAGCGTCGGTGTAAGATAGGTGCATGGTTTGCACTGAACGTACCATAGGCATAGAAATCGTTTTGGACACACTCGATGGGACTCCTAGGTGACAAGGCTCAAGTGGAAGCTTGGTACGGTCCATTTGGAGATAGTGCTACTCTTGATGCATGATTGGTGCATGGTTTGCGTCGAACGTACCATAGGCTCGGAAATAGTATTGGAGGCACTCGATGGAACTCCTAGGTTACGTGGGTCATGTGGAATCTTGTTTCGATATGTTTTGAAACAGTGTTAGCGTGGGTGGAAGATAGGTGCTTGGTTTGCGTCAAACGTACCATAGGTTAACATATCGTTTTAGAAGCACCCACAGTGCTCCTAGGTGATGAGGGTCTGGTGGAGATCCGTTCGGTCCGTTTGGAGATAGTGCTGGAAGACAGGTGCACGGTTTGCATTGAACGTACCATAGGTAATAAATTGTTTTGCACGCACCCGATGGAACTCGTAAGTGACGTGGGTCATGTGGAATCTCGTTTTAGTCCATTTGGAGATAATGTTAGTGTCAGTGCAAGGTTGGAGGATGGTTTGCACCGAACATACCATAGGCATAGAAATCGTTTTGGATGAACTCGATCAAACTCCTAGGCGACGAGGCTCAAGTGGAAGCTCGGTTCGGTCCGTTTGGGGATAGTGCTTCTCTTGATGCAAGATTGGTGCTTTGTTTGCACCAAATGTAGCATAGGCATAGAAATCGTTTTGGACGCACTCGAGGGGACTCATAGGTGACGAGGCTCAAGTGGAAGCTCGATTCGGTACGTTTGGAGATAGTGCTACTCTTGATGCAAGATTGGTGCTCGGTTTGCGTCGAATGTGCCCTAGGCTCGGAAATAGTATTGGAGGCACCGATGGAACTCCTAGGTGACGTGGGTTATGTGGAATCTCGCTTTGATCTATTTTGAGACAGTGTTAGCGTCGGTGCAAGATAGGTGCACAGTTTGCACTGAACGTACCATAGGCATAGAAATGGTTTTGGACACACTCGATGGGACTCCTAGGTGACGAGGCTCAAGTGGAAGCTTGGTACGGCACATTTGGAGATAGTGCTACTCTTGATGCATGATTGGTGCACGGTTTGCGTCGAACGTACCGTAGGCTCAGAAATAGTATTGGAGGCACTCGATGGAACTCTTAGGTTATGTGGGTCATGTGGAATCTTGTTTCGATCAGTTTTGAATCAGTGTTAGCGTCGGTGCAAGATAGGTGCTCGGTTTGCGTCAAACGTACCATAGGTTAATAAATCGTTTTAGAAGCACCCACGGTACTCCTAGGTGATGAGGGTCTGGTGGAGATCTGTTCGGTCTATTTCGAGATAGTGCTACAGAAGATAGGTGCACAGTCTGCATTGAACGTACCATAGGTTATAAATAGTTTTGGACGCACCCGATGGAACTCATAAGTGACGTGGGTCGTGTGGAATATCGTTTTAGTCCATTTGGAGATAGTGTTAGTGTCAGTGCAAGGTTGGAGCACGGTTTGCACCGAACATACCAGAGGCATAGAAATCGTTTTGGACGAACTTGATCAGACTCCTAGGTGACGAGGCTCAAGTGGAAGCTCGGTTCGGTCCATTTGGGGATAGTGCTTCTCTTGATGCAAGATTGGTGCTTGGTTTGCACCAAATGTAGCATAGGAAGGGAAATCGTTTTGGACGCACTCGAGGGGACTCCTAGGTGATGAGGCTCAAGTGGAAGCTCGATTCAGTATGTTTGGAGTTAGTGCTACTCTTGATGCAAGATTGGTGCTCAGTTTGCATCGAATGTGCCGTAGGCTCAGAAATAGTATTGGAGGCACCGATAGAACTCCTAGGTGACGTGGGTCATGTGGAATCTCGCTATGATCTATTTTGAGACAGTGTTAGCGTCACTGCAAGATAGGTGCACAGTTTGCACTGAACGGACCATAGGCATAGAAATCGTTTTGGACACACTCGATGGGACTCCTAGGTGACAAGGCTCAAGTGGAAGCTTGGTACGGTCCATTTGGAGATAGTGCTACTCTTGATGCATGATTGGTGCATGGTTTGCGTCGAACGTACCATAGGCTCGGAAATAGTATTGGAGGCACTCGATGGAACTCCTAGGTTACGTGGGTCATGTGGAATCTTGTTTCGATATGTTTTGAAACAGTGTTAGCGTGGGTGGAAGATAGGTGCTTGGTTTGCGTCAAACGTACCATAGGTTAACATATCGTTTTAGAAGCACCCACAGTGCTCCTAGGTGATGAGGGTCTGGTGGAGATCCGTTCGGTCCGTTTGGAGATAGTGCTGGAAGACAGGTGCACGGTTTGCATTGAACGTACCATAGGTAATAAATTGTTTTGCACGCACCCGATGGAACTCGTAAGTGACGTGGGTCATGTGGAATCTCGTTTTAGTCCATTTGGAGATAATGTTAGTGTCAGTGCAAGGTTGGAGGATGGTTTGCACCGAACATACCATAGGCATAGAAATCGTTTTGGATGAACTCGATCAAACTCCTAGGCGACGAGGCTCAAGTGGAAGCTCGGTTCGGTCCGTTTGGGGATAGTGCTTCTCTTGATGCAAGATTGGTGCTTTGTTTGCACCAAATGTAGCATAGGCATAGAAATCGTTTTGGACGCACTCGAGGGGACTCATAGGTGACGAGGCTCAAGTGGAAGCTCGATTCGGTACGTTTGGAGATAGTGCTACTCTTGATGCAAGATTGGTGCTCGGTTTGCGTCGAATGTGCCCTAGGCTCGGAAATAGTATTGGAGGCACCGATGGAACTCCTAGGTGACGTGGGTTATGTGGAATCTCGCTTTGATCTATTTTGAGACAGTGTTAGCGTCGGTGCAAGATAGGTGCACAGTTTGCACTGAACGTACCATAGGCATAGAAATGGTTTTGGACACACTCGATGGGACTCCTAGGTGACGAGGCTCAAGTGGAAGCTTGGTACGGTCCATTTGGAGATAGTGCTACTCTTGATGCATGATTGGTGCACGGTTTGCGTCGAACGTACCGTAGGCTCAGAAATAGTATTGGAGGCACTCGATGGAACTCTTAGGTTATGTGGGTCATGTGGAATCTTGTTTCGATCAGTTTTGAATCAGTGTTAGCGTCGGTGCAAGATAGGTGCTCGGTTTGCGTCAAACGTACCATAGGTTAATAAATCGTTTTAGAAGCACCCACGGTACTCCTAGGTGATGAGGGTCTGGTGGAGATCTGTTCGGTCTATTTCGAGATAGTGCTACAGAAGATAGGTGCACAGTCTGCATTGAACGTACCATAGGTTATAAATAGTTTTGGACGCACCCGATGGAACTCATAAGTGACGTGGGTCGTGTGGAATATCGTTTTAGTCCATTTGGAGATAGTGTTAGTGTCAGTGCAAGGTTGGAGCACGGTTTGCACCGAACATACCAGAGGCATAGAAATCGTTTTGGACGAACTTGATCAGACTCCTAGGTGACGAGGCTCAAGTGGAAGCTCGGTTCGGTCCATTTGGGGATAGTGCTTCTCTTGATGCAAGATTGGTGCTTGGTTTGCACCAAATGTAGCATAGGAAGGGAAATCGTTTTGGACGCACTCGAGGGGACTCCTAGGTGATGAGGCTCAAGTGGAAGCTCGATTCAGTATGTTTGGAGTTAGTGCTACTCTTGATGCAAGATTGGTGCTCAGTTTGCATCGAATGTGCCGTAGGCTCAGAAATAGTATTGGAGGCACCGATGGAACTCCTAGGTGACGTGGGTCATGTGGAATCTCGCTATGATCTATTTTGAGACAGTGTTAGCGTCACTGCAAGATAGGTGCACAGTTTGCACTGAACGGACCATAGGCATAGAAATCGTTTTGGACACACTCGATGGGACTCCTAGGTGACAAGGCTCAAGTGGAAGCTTGGTACGGTCCATTTGGAGATAGTGCTACTCTTGATGCATGATTGGTGCATGGTTTGCGTCGAACGTACCATAGGCTCGGAAATAGTATTGGAGGCACTCGATGGAACTCCTAGGTTACGTGGGTCATGTGGAATCTTGTTTCGATATGTTTTGAAACAGTGTTAGCGTGGGTGGAAGATAGGTGCTTGGTTTGCGTCAAACGTACCATAGGTTAACATATCGTTTTAGAAGCACCCACAGTGCTCCTAGGTGATGAGGGTCTGGTGGAGATCCGTTCGGTCCGTTTGGAGATAGTGCTGGAAGACAGGTGCACGGTTTGCATTGAACGTACCATAGGTAATAAATTGTTTTGCACGCACCCGATGGAACTCGTAAGTGACGTGGGTCATGTGGAATCTCGTTTTAGTCCATTTGGAGATAATGTTAGTGTCAGTGCAAGGTTGGAGGATGGTTTGCACCGAACATACCATAGGCATAGAAATCGTTTTGGATGAACTCGATCAAACTCCTAGGCGACGAGGCTCAAGTGGAAGCTCGGTTCGGTCCGTTTGGGGATAGTGCTTCTCTTGATGCAAGATTGGTGCTTTGTTTGCACCAAATGTAGCATAGGCATAGAAATCGTTTTGGACGCACTCGAGGGGACTCATAGGTGACGAGGCTCAAGTGGAAGCTCGATTCGGTACGTTTGGAAATAGTGCTACTCTTGATGCAAGATTGGTGCTCGGTTTGCGTCGAATGTGCCCTAGGCTCGGAAATAGTATTGGAGGCACCGATGGAACTCCTAGGTGACGTGGGTTATGTGGAATCTCGCTTTGATCTATTTTGAGACAGTGTTAGCGTCGGTGCAAGATAGGTGCACAGTTTGCACTGAACGTACCATAGGCATAGAAATGGTTTTGGACACACTCGATGGGACTCCTAGGTGACGAGGCTCAAGTGGAAGCTTGGTACGGTCCATTTGGAGATAGTGCTACTCTTGATGCATGATTGGTGCATGGTTTGCGTCGAACGTACCGTAGGCTCAGAAATAGTATTGGAGGCACTCGATGGAACTCTTAGGTTATGTGGGTCATGTGGAATCTTGTTTCGATCAGTTTTGAATCAGTGTTAGCGTCGGTGCAAGATAGGTGCTCGGTTTGCGTCAAACGTACCATAGGTTAATAAATCGTTTTAGAAGCACCCACGGTACTCCTAGGTGATGAGGGTCTGGTGGAGATCTGTTCGGTCTATTTCGAGATAGTGCTACAGAAGATAGGTGCACAGTCTGCATTGAACGTACCATAGGTTATAAATAGTTTTGGACGCACCCGATGGAACTCATAAGTGACGTGGGTCGTGTGGAATATCGTTTTAGTCCATTTGAAGATAGTGTTAGTGTCAGTGCAAGGTTGGAGCACGGTTTGCACCGAACATACCAGAGGCATAGAAATCGTTTTGGACGAACTTGATCAGACTCCTAGGTGACGAGGCTCAAGTGGAAGCTCGGTTCGGTCCATTTGGGGATAGTGCTTCTCTTGATGCAAGATTGGTGCTTGGTTTGCACCAAATGTAGCATAGGAAGGGAAATCGTTTTGGACGCACTCGAGGGGACTCCTAGGTGATGAGGCTCAAGTGGAAGCTCGATTCAGTATGTTTGGAGTTAGTGCTACTCTTGATGCAAGATTGGTGCTCAGTTTGCATCGAATGTGCCGTAGGCTCAGAAATAGTATTGGAGGCACCGATGGAACTCCTAGGTGACGTGGGTCATGTGGAATCTCGCTATGATCTATTTTGAGACAGTGTTAGCGTCACTGCAAGATAGGTGCACAGTTTGCACTGAACGGACCATAGGCATAGAAATCGTTTTGGACACACTCGATGGGACTCCTAGGTGACGAGGCTCAAGTGGAAGCTCGGTACAGTCCATTTGGAGATAGTGCTACTCTTGAGGCATGATTGGTGCACGGTTTGCGTCGAACGTACCGTAGGCTCAGAAATAGTATTGGAGGCACTCGATGGAACTCTTAGGTTACGTGGGTCATGTGGAATCTTGTTTCGATCAGTTTTGAAACAGTGTTAGCGTCGGTGCAAGATAGGTGCTCGGTTTGCGTCAAACGTACCATAGGTTAATAAATCGTTTTAGAAGCACCCATGGTACTCCTAGGTGATGAGGGTCTGGTGGAGATCTGTTCGGTCTATTTCGAGATAGTGCTACAGAAGATAGTTGCACAGTCTGCATTGAACGTACCATAGGTTATAAATAGTTTTGGACGCACCCGATGGAACTCATAAGTGACGTGGGTCGTGTGGAATATCGTTTTAGTCCATTTGGAGATAGTGTTAGTGTCAGTGCAAGGTTGGAGCACGGTTTGCACCGAACATACCAGAGGCATAGAAATCGTTTTGGACGAACTTGATCAGACTCCTAGGTGACGAGGCTCAAGTGGAAGCTCGGTTCGGTCCGTTTGGGGATAGTGCTTCTCTTGATGCAAGATTGGTGCTTGGTTTGCACCAAATGTAGCATAGGAAGGGAAATCAGTACGTTTGGAGATAGTGCTACTCTTGATGCAAGATTGGTGCTCGGTTTGCATCGAATGTGTCGTAGGCTCGGAAATAGTATTGGAGGCACCGATGGAACTCCTAGGTGACGTGGGTCATGTGGAATCTCGCTATGATCTATTTTGAGACAGTGTTAGCGTCAGTGCAAGATAGGTGCACAGTTTGCACTGAATGGACCATAGGCATAGAAATCGTTTTGGACACACTCGATGGGACTCCTAGGTGACGAGGCTCAAGTGGAAGCTCGGTACAGTCCATTTGGAGATAGTGGTACTCTTGAGGCATGATTGGTGCACGGTTTGCGTCGAACGTACCGTAGGCTCAGAAATAGTATTGGAGGCACTCGATGGAACTCTTAGGTTACGTGGGTCATGTGGAATCTTGTGTCGATCAGTTTTGAAACAGTGTTAGCGTCGGTGCAAGATAGGTGCTCGGTTTGCGTCAAATGTACCATAGGTTAATAAATCGTTTTAGAAGCACCCACGGTACTCCTAGGTGATGAGGGTCTGGTGGAGATCTGTTCGGTCTATTTCGAGATAGTGCTACAGAAGATAGGTGCATAGTTTGCATTGAACGTACCATAGGTTATAAATAGTTTTGGACGCACCCGATGGAACTCGTAAGTGACGTGGGTCGTGTGGAATATCGTTTTAGTCCATTTGGAGATAGTGTTAGTGTCAGTGCAAGGTTGGAGCACGGTTTGCACCAAACATACCAGAGGCATAGAAATCGTTTTGGACGAACTTGATCAGACTCCTAGGTGACGAGGCTCAAGTGGAAGCTCGGTTCGGTCCGTTTGGGGATAGTGCTTCTCTTGATGCAAGATTGGTGCTTGGTTTGCACCAAATGTAGCATAGGAAGGGAAATCATTTTGGACGCACTCGAGGGGACTCCTAGGTGATGAGGCTCAAGTGGAAGCTCGATTCAGTACGTTTGGAGATAGTGCTACTCTTGATGCAAGATTGGTGCTCGGTTTGCGTCGAATGTGCCGTAGGCTCAGAAATAGTATTGGAGGCACCGATGGAACTCCTAGGTGACGTGGGTCATGTGGAATCTTGCTATGATCTATTTTGAGACAGTGTTAGCGTCAGTGCAAGATAGGTGCATAGTTTGCACTGAACGGACCATAGGCATAGAAATCGTTTTGGGCACACTCGATGGGACTCCTAGGTGACGAGGCTCAAGTGGAAGCTCGGTACGGTCCATTTGGAGATAGTGCTACTCTTGAGGCATGATTGGTGCATGGTTTGCGTCGAACGTACCGTAGGCTCGGAAATAGTATTGGAGGCACCTGATGGAAATCCTAGGTTACGTGGGTCATGTGGAATCTTGTTTCGATCTGTTTTGAAACCATGTTAGCGTCGGTGCAAGATAGGTGCTCGGTTTGCGTCAAACGTACCACAGGTTCATAAATCGTTTTAGCTGCACCCGCGGTACTCCTAGGTGATGAGGGTCTGGTGGAGATCTGTTTGGTCTATTTGGAGATAGTGCTACAGAAGATAGGTGCACGGTTTGCATTGAACGTACCATAGGTCATAAATAGTTTTGGACGCACCCGATGGAACTCGTAATTGACGTGGGTCATGTGGAATATCATTTTAGTCCATTTGGAGATAGTGTTAGTGTCAGTGCAAGGTTGGAGCACGGTTTCACCGAACATACCAGAGGCATAGAAATCGTTTTGGATGAACTCGATCAGACTCCTAGGTGACGAGGCTCAAGTGGAAGCTCGGTTCGATCCGTTTGGGGATACTGCTTCTCTTGATGCAAGATTGGTGCTTGGATTGCACCAAATGTAGCGTAGGCATTGAAATCGTTTTGGACGCACTCGAGGGGACTCCTAGGTGACGAGGCTCAACTGGAAGCTCGATTCGGTACGTTTGAAGATAGTGCTACTCTTGATGCAAGATTGGTGCTCGGTTTGCGTCGAATGTGCCATAGGCTCGGAAATAGTATTGGAGGCACCTGATGGAACTCCTAGGTGACGTGACTCATGTGGAATCTCGTTTTGATCTACTTTGAAACAGTGTTAGCGTCGGTGCAAGACAGGTGCACGATTTGCACTGAACGTACCATAGGCATAGAAATTGTATTGGACACACTCGATGGGACTCCTAGGTGACAAGGCTCAAGTGGAAGCGCGGTATGGTCCATTTGGAGATAGTGCTACTCTTGATGCATGATTGGTGCACGGTTTGCGTCGAACGTACCGTAGGCTCGGAAATAGCATTGGAGGCACTCGATGGAACTGTTAGGTTACGCGGGTCATGTGGAATCTTGTTTCGATCAGTTTTGAAACAGTGTTCGCATCAGGCAAGATAGGCGCTCGGTTTGCGTCAAATGTACCATAGGTTAATAAATCATTTTAGAAGCACCCACGGTACACCTAGGTGATGAGGGTCTGGTGGAGATCTGTTCGGTCCATTTGGAGATAGTGCTACAAAAGATAGGTGCACGGTTTGCATTGAAAATACCATAGGTCATAAATAGTTTTGGACGCACCCGATGGAACTCGTAAGTGACGTGGGTCGTGTGGAATATCGTTTTAGTCCATTTGGAGATACTGTTAGTGTCAGTGCAAGGTTGGAGCACGGTTTGCACCAAACATACCAGAGGCATAGAAATCGTTTTGGACGAACTTGATCAGACTCCTAGGTGACGAGGCTCAAGTGGAAGCTCGGTTCGGTCCATTTGGGGATAGTGCTTCTCTTGATGCAAGATTGGTGCTTGGTTTGCACCAAATGTAGCATAGGAAGGGAAATCATTTTGGACGCACTCGAGGGGACTCCTAGGTGATGAGGCTCAAGTGGAAGCTCGATTCAGTACGTTTGGAGATAGTGCTACTCTTGATGCAAGATTGGTGCTCGGTTTGCGTCGAATGTGCCGTAGGCTCAGAAATAGTATTGGAGGCACCGATGGAACTCCTAGGTGACGTGGGTCATGTGGAATCTTGCTATGATCTATTTTGAGACAGTGTTAGCGTCAGTGCAAGATAGGTGCATAGTTTGCACTGAACGGACCATAGGCATAGAAATCGTTTTGGGCACACTCGATGGGACTCCTAGGTGACGAGGCTCAAGTGGAAGCTCGGTACGGTCCATTTGGAGATAGTGCTACTCTTGAGGCATGATTGGTGCATGGTTTGCGTCGAACGTACCGTAGGCTCGGAAATAGTATTGGAGGCACCTGATGGAAATCCTAGGTTACGTGGGTCATGTGGAATCTTGTTTCGATCTGTTTTGAAACCATGTTAGCGTCGGTGCAAGATAGGTGCTCGGTTTGCGTCAAACGTACCACAGGTTCATAAATCGTTTTAGCTGCACCCGCGGTACTCCTAGGTGATGAGGGTCTGGTGGAGATCTGTTTGGTCTATTTGGAGATAGTGCTACAGAAGATAGGTGCACGGTTTGCATTGAACGTACCATAGGTCATAAATAGTTTTGGACGCACCCGATGGAACTCGTAATTGACGTGGGTCATGTGGAATATCATTTTAGTCCATTTGGAGATAGTGTTAGTGTCAGTGCAAGGTTGGAGCACGGTTTCACCGAACATACCAGAGGCATAGAAATCGTTTTGGATGAACTCGATCAGACTCCTAGGTGACGAGGCTCAAGTGGAAGCTCGGTTCGATCCGTTTGGGGATACTGCTTCTCTTGATGCAAGATTGGTGCTTGGATTGCACCAAATGTAGCGTAGGCATTGAAATCGTTTTGGACGCACTCGAGGGGACTCCTAGGTGACGAGGCTCAACTGGAAGCTCGATTCGGTACGTTTGAAGATAGTGCTACTCTTGATGCAAGATTGGTGCTCGGTTTGCGTCGAATGTGCCATAGGCTCGGAAATAGTATTGGAGGCACCTGATGGAACTCCTAGGTGACGTGACTCATGTGGAATCTCGTTTTGATCTACTTTGAAACAGTGTTAGCGTCGGTGCAAGACAGGTGCACGATTTGCACTGAACGTACCATAGGCATAGAAATTGTATTGGACACACTCGATGGGACTCCTAGGTGACAAGGCTCAAGTGGAAGCGCGGTATGGTCCATTTGGAGATAGTGCTACTCTTGATGCATGATTGGTGCACGGTTTGCGTCGAACGTACCGTAGGCTCGGAAATAGCATTGGAGGCACTCGATGGAACTGTTAGGTTACGCGGGTCATGTGGAATCTTGTTTCGATCAGTTTTGAAACAGTGTTCGCATCAGGCAAGATAGGCGCTCGGTTTGCGTCAAATGTACCATAGGTTAATAAATCATTTTAGAAGCACCCACGGTACACCTAGGTGATGAGGGTCTGGTGGAGATCTGTTCGGTCCATTTGGAGATAGTGCTACAAAAGATAGGTGCACGGTTTGCATTGAACATACCATAGGTCATAAATAGTTTTGGACGCACCCGATGGAACTCGTAAGTGACGTGGGTCGTGTGGAATATCGTTTTAGTCCATTTGGAGATAGTGTTAGTGTCAGTGCAAGGTTGGAGCACGGTTTGCACCGAACATACCAGAGGCATAGAAATCGTTTTGGACGAACTTGATCAGACTCCTAGGTGACGAGGCTCAAGTGGAAGCTCGGTTCGGTCCATTTGGGGATAGTGCTTCTCTTGATGCAAGATTGGTGCTTGGTTTGCACCAAATGTAGCATAGGCATAGAAATCATTTTGGACGCACTCGAGGTGACTCCTAGGTGACGAGGCTTAAGTGGAAGCTCGATTCGGTACGTTTGGAGATAGTGCTACTCTTGATGCAAGATTGGTGCTCGGTTTGCGTCGAATGTGCCGTAGGCTCGGAAATAGTATTGGAGGCACCGATGGAACTCCTAGGTGACATGGGTCATGTGGATCTCGCTTTGATCTATTTTGCTATAGTGTTAGCGTCGGTGCAAGATAGGTGCACAGTTTTCCCTGAACGTACCATAGGCATAGAAATCGTTTTGGACACACTCGATGGGATTGATGAGATCCCATAGGGTTCGCTGGCCGATCTTTCGATGAGAGATGGTGGATAACTCGATTTGTGGATGGAGACGACGTTCACGGCCTGACTACAACCGTCTAAGGACGCTGCGCCTTAGCAACCGATACACCTCCTCCGATGGCTGCCGTGATCTTGCGGTGCGACAACCAGCCACTAGGGCACCCGTCCTACAGGCAATCGAAGATCTAGCAAGAACAAGAAGAACAAGCACTTAATTGCCAAATAAATATGAAGGTTTCAATCTAAAAACACAAGATGGTGAGGTTCTGAAAACAATCAGTCAGCCGGTTGATCCAACACACGCGCTGAAAGGTGGTAGCAATAGCTAACTCGATGAAACAAAACCTAATCTGTTTGTGGCGGCCCTAGAGGCATATAAGTAGATGGGAGGACGACCACAAGGGTGTTTGAGTCGTTCTCCAACCCTAGGACGCATCCCTAATGGACCCAACTTGATACATGGGCCATCGGCCCAAAATAAGGTGACGCAGCACCGTTGACAGAAAAGATCTCGGTACAAAAATAGTTACTGCAGAAGCATCTGATAAGATATATCCATGCGGCTAGGTCCGTTGGAAAGTAGACTTAATAAGCTTTCCAAAAAGTACTAGAACGTTCCAATCCGAGTCCATATGAAGTCGTGGCATGCATCACAAGTTGGTGCTATCCTGCAGTCCAAATCCAGCCGGCGCCAATCCCCTGCCCTTCTGATCCTCTCCATCATTCCTAAGTAAAACAAGAGTGCACGTGTTTCCATTGTCTAAATATGATGGACAAGAGTTTAAGAATAAACTTACTTGATGGTTGAGTTGACGGGCACGAGCACGAGTAAGAGGACCAAGTGGTGCTAGCGATGGTGTAGGTGTGGTGTTGATGTCATCATCATCCTCCCCTTCTTGCATTTGAGTCGTCCTCGACTTCAAGCTCAACGTCCTCACCCAAATATGGCTTTAAATCTGCAATGTTGAATGTGGGACTAACCCCAAAATTTGCAGGCAGATCTAGCTTATATGCATTATCATTAATTTTCTCTAACACTTTAAATGGTCCATCAGCCCTAGGCATCAATTTAGACTTTCTCAATTCAGAAAACCTATCCTTTCTCAAATGCAACCAAACTAAATCTCCAGGTTCAAATATTAGTTCCTTTCTACCTTTATCACCAGCAAACTTATATTTAGCATTCATACGCTCTATGTTTTCTTGAGTTGTTTCATGCAGTTTTAACATCAGTTCAGCACGCTTAGTAGCATCAAAATTTAGTTTTTCAGAAGATGGCAAAGGCATCAAATCAATAGGAGCACGAGGCAAAAAACCATATACAATCTGAAATGGGCACATCTTTGTAGTAGAATGCAGTGAATGATTATAAGCAAATTCAATATGAGGCAAACAATCTTCCCACATCTTAATGTTCTTCTTTAAAACAGCCCTTAACATAGTAGACAAAGTTCTATTGACAACTTCAGTTTGACCATCGGTTTGGGGATGACATGTAGTAGAAAACAAAAGCTTAGTTCCTAGTTTTCCCCATAAAGTCTTCCAAAAATGACTAAGAAATTTAGCATCATGATCAGAAACAATTGTGTTGGGTACACCATGCAGACGAACAATTTCTTGAAAGAACAATTCAGCAATATGAGTAGCATCATCAGTTTTACGACATGGTATGAAATGTGCCATCTTAGAAAATCTATCAACAACCACAAACACACTATCATGTCCCTTTCTAGTCCTTGGCAAACCCAACACAAAATCCATAGAAATATCTTCCCAAGGGGCACTAGGAACAGGTAGAGGCAAATATAAACCATGTGGATTTAACCGTGACTTAGCCTTTTGACATGTCGTGCAACGAGCAACAAATCTCTCCACATCTCTTCTCATCTTTGGCCAAAAGAAATGACCAGCAAGTATGTCCTCTGTTTTCTTGGCTCCAAAATGCCCCATCAAGCCACCTCCATGTGCCTCCTGCAGCAACAACAAACGAACGGAGCTAGCTGGAATGCATAGCTTGTTAGCTCTAAACACAAATCCATCACTAAAGATGAATTTGTTCCATCCTTTCCCATCTTTACAATGCAGCAACACTTCTTTAAAATCAGCATCATTAACATATTGGTCTTTAATTGTTTCTAATCCAAAGATTTTGCAATCAAGTTGATTCAGCAAAGTATATCTCCTAGACAAAGCATCAGCAATAATATTCTCTTTCCCTTTCTTGTGCTTAATAACATAAGGAAAAGATTAAATAAATTCAACCCACTTAGCATGTCTATGGTTCAATTTCCCTTGACTACGAATATGCTTCAAAGATTCATGATCAGAATGAATAACAAACTCTTTAGGCCACAAGTAATGCTTCCATGTTTCTAATGTGCGAACAAGAGCATACAATTCCTTATCATAAGTAGAATAATTTAGAACAGGCCCACTCAATTTTTCACTAAAATACGCAACAGGTTTGCCTTCTTGTAACAAAACACCACCCAATCCAATTCCACTAGCATCACATTCAAGCTCAAAAGTCTTATTAAAATCAGGAAGTTGGAGGAGGGGTGCATGTGTCAACTTATCTTTCAGCATGTTGAAGGAGTTCTCGTGTACTTTGCCCTAACTAAAAGGCACTCCCTTCTTCGTAAGCTCATTCAAAGGTGCAGCAATGGTGCTGAAGTCCTTCACAAAACGGCGATAGAAACCAGCAAGTCCTAGGAAACTTCGCACTTGGGTGATAGTCTTTGGTACAGGCCATCCCTGTATAGCTTCTACCTTGGCTTGATCAACCTCAATTCCCTGTGGAGTCACAACATAGCCAAGAAAAGACACTCGATCGGTGCAAAAGGTGCACTTCTCAAGGTTACCAAATAAACGTGCATCTCGTAAAGCATTAAAAACAGCACGTAAATGATCAAGATGTTCATCCATAGATTTACTGTAAATCAATATATCATCAAAGTAGACTACAACAAATTTTCCAATGAAAGCACGCAGAACCTCCTTCATTAATCTCATGAAAGTACTTGGTGCATTAGTTAACCCAAAAGGCATGACTAACCACTCATATAAACCAAATTTAGTTTTGAAAGCAGTTTTCCATTCATCTCCCAATTTCATATGAATCTGGTGGTACCCACTACGCAAATCAACTTTAGAAAACACAACAGCACCACTCAGTTCATCAAGCATATCATCCAAACGTGGAATAGGGTGTCGATATCGAATGGTGATATTATTAATAGCTCTACAATCAACACACATGTGCCATGTACCATCTTTCTTAGGCACTAAAATAACAGGAACAGCACAAGGACTAAGGGACTCACGCACGTAACCTTTGTCGAGTAGTTCTTGCACTTGTCGCTGTATTTCCTTCGTTTCTTCTGGATTTGTCCTGTATGGCGTACGATTTGGCAAAGATGCACCAGGAATAAGATAAATTTGGTGCTCATCCCTCGTATTGGTGGCAGCCCCGCTGGTATCTCACTTGGAAAAACATCGGAATACTCCTGCAAAATGTTAGCAATAGCAGGGGGCAAAGAATGCTGCATATCGTGAATTGAAATCAAAATGTCCTTGCACACCAAAGCATAGGCAACAGAAGTGGAAGCAACTAATTCATTAATATCAGATTTAGTACCAAGCAAGGAATGTCCATTCAATCTTATCTCATCTTTCTTACTACTCACAGATTTGGCATTTTTATCGCTCTCACTTTTAGCTTTTGCAGCTTTAGCAAGATCATTTTGCATAATAGCTTCAGGAGACATAGGATGCAACACAATTTCTCTATCATGGTATAGAAAAGAATACTGATTTGCTCTACCATGATGCATAGAATCTCTATCAAATTGCCAAGGTCTACCTAGCAGAATATTACAAGCTTGCATAGGCACAACATCACATTCAACAACATCTTTATAGGATCCAATGGAAAAATTGATTCGCACAAGTCTAGTTACCTTTGCCTTACCACTGTTGTTCAGCCATTGAATGTAATATGGATGTGGGTGTGGTTTGGTGGTAAGCGCAAGCTTCTCCACCATGTCACTGCTAGCCAAGTTGTTGCAACTACCTCCAACAATGATCATGCAGCACGAACACTCTTTGATGACACACTTTGTTTGAAACAATGTGTGTCGCTGATTTTGCTCCGCCTTCTCCATTTGAACGCTAAGCACACACTGCACAATGAGGCTCTCATAATGATCTGCATTCTCTGCACCATCTGCTCTTCTGGTTGTTCGTCACTACCTGCATGGTCAGCAGCAAGCAAAGCAAATGCATCTTCATCAAAATCACTAGCAGAGGAATACTCACCATCATCTTTGACGACCATAACACGCTTGCTTGGACAGTCACGCATCACATGTCCATACCCCTTGCACCGGTGACACTGGATGTCTCTTGTTCTACTAGTAGATGCCATGGATGAAGCGCTTGCAGCAGGCTTCTGGATCGTCTTGGCCACTGAATTTGCGGGAGTAGCACGTGGCTTGTTGCTGGATGATGGCATAGGAGTACGTGTAGTCAGAGTAGTACTCGTGCGGGGATGCCATGAATTAGTCTTCCCTACAGAAAAATTATTCTTGGTACTGGCACATCGCCCCTGCACTTCCCTTTCAGCTTTACAAGCAAGATGAAACAAACGGGTTACGTTAGTGTATTCTTTATAAGCAAGGATGTCCTGAATTTCTTGATTTAACCCACCCAAAAATCTTGCCATAGCAGGTTCTTCATCCTCATCTAAATTACAACGCAACATACCCATTTGCAATTCTTGATAATATTCTTCTACACTTTTAGTACCCTGTCTCAGTTGTTGCAATTTATGTAACAAATCACGTGCATAGTAAGAAGGAACAAATCTAGCCCTCATGATTCGTTTCAAAGCATTCCAAGTTCGTGGTATGTTATTAGGATTTTTCTTGCCATGTTCTATCCACCAAACAGTAGCAAAGTCAGTAAACTCACTAGTAGCAGCCCTAACACGTGTATTCTCAGGAAATTCATGACATGCAAACTTCTGGTCAACAGCAATTTCCTAAGAAAGGTATGCATCAGGATCATACTTACCATCAAAAGGAGGTATCTTAAATTTAATCTTACTGAAAGCATCATTATTATTGTGTACCTCGCGTCGGCGGTGACCACCCATACCTCTACGATTATGGCGTAGACGACGCCGATCACGAGTGTCATGATCATCCTGTTCAGTATCAGCAGTATAGTCATCATTAAAATTATCTTCGAGTTGCTCTTCATCCTTGTTGTCTTCATTATGCTGCTCTTTGTCTTTCGTGTGGAATCATCAAAACGCTACAGAAGAGCAGCAAGGCTTCTGTCCACATGAGCAACAAATGACTCCAATGTTGTAAGCTTGGTGTTGATGGCAAGTTGGGTGGCCTCCAATTGCCCAATCTTGTCATTGGTCACTTGTAAATCTTGATCAAGTCCTTCTGTATGCAGCTGCACTTGCCTTGTAAAATGTTGAATGATGCCCTTGGTGCGAGGAGATTGTGGAATCTTGGTACTGTCCTCTGATCCTAACATGGTTCAACAAACACAAAGTGGAAACAAGATAACAGGTGAAGAAATAAAAGCCCTACAACTACTAGGATGTAGCTACAACAAGGCGCTCACTCTCAACCTGTTTATCAAGCTCTTACCAGTTCTTACCTTGCTCAATAAGAGGGGTCAACAACCAGCAAGTCTGTAACCTTGGAAGAGAATGTATCGGTAACGCAGCAACAATACCTGTCAAGCTGTAGTCGTATATGTGGAGCTGTAGGTGGCCCAAATGCTATGCACAAGGAAAGATACTAGCACCACGTTAGTCAGAAAAGCGAGCTGAATAATCGTTCAACGGTGGTACTGTGCTGGTCCTAGCCTAGACCGTGCTGGAGATGCGAGCCTGGACACAAAGGAAATCACAAACTCCACCTAACAAAATGAGACAACACAAAGATCAGCCCCTTTTTTCTTTCTTTTTTTTTCCTTTTTTTCCTTTTTTTCTTTTTTTTCTTTTTTTTTCCTTTTTTTCTGTTTTTTTAATCCTCAAAACTGATTATTTGATCAGAGAGATATCAAATGAGCAATTCACCACACACAGTTTTTCTGAAAAAAACAGGGGTATTCCGGTAAAAAAAGATACTCTCTCTCTCTAGAGTAAAAACGAGCCAAAATGTATACGCAAGACGTGGAGAGTTTGAGTATAGGTAGGACTACTGCTGCATAAAGATGTACTCGGATTCAGACTCAAAACAGCAACAAGACAGTTGTCAATTCGGACTCCAAACCGATTCCAACTCGAAATCAACCCCACGTGGAATTCGGTCTGAAAACAACTCAGATTCCTACTCCGACTCACTATTACCCGCTAGCAAAGACGCAACAAAAAAAGGCCAAGTGACCTAATTGTAGTCGGGCGGCGACTGTGTGAGCCTCTGAATAATCCCACCTTGCTTAGCTTGGGAGGAGGAAGCCACCTTAAAAGAGAGAGCCACCCTTCCCCTATCAGACTAGTCTTTTAGGGACATTGGGCCTTTCCCTGAGTGGGTGTGCATAAGAACTGTTGGGGTCCGGGCAACCTTAATTTATTGGGCCTTGGCCAACCCCACCTGGGCCGGATGCATCATTTGGTATCAGAGTTGGGCCCTTGTTTAAGGGGGTGGGAATGATGAGGACATCCTCCACTATTACCCGCTGGCAAAGACGCAACAAAAAAAGGCCAAGTGGCCTAGTTGTAGTCGGGCGGCGACCGTGTGAGCCTCTGAATAATCCCATCTTGCTTAGCTTGGGAGGAGGAAGCCACCTTAAAAGAGAAAGCCACCCTTCCCCTATCAAACTAGTCTTTTAGGGACATTGGGCCTTTCCCTGAGTGGGTGTGCATAAGAACTATTGGGGTCCGGGCAACCTTAATTTATTGGGCCTCGGCCAACCCCACCTAGGCCGGATGCATCATCGATGATGAGGACATCAACACCACACCTACACCATCGCTAGCACCACTTGGTCCTCTTACTCGTGCTCGTGCCCGTCAACTCAACCATCAAGTAAGTTTATTCTTAAACTCTTGTCCATCATATTTAGACAATGGAAACATGTGCACTCTTGTTTTGGACTGCGCCGGCTGGATTTGGACTGCAGGATAGCACCAACTTGTGATGCATGCCACGACTTCATATGGACTCGGATTGGAACGTTCTAGCACTTTTTGGAAAGCTTATCAAGTCTACTTTCCAACGGATCTAGCCTCATGGATATATCTTATCAGATGCTTCTGCAGTAACTATTTTTGTACCGAGACCTTTTCTGTCAACGGTGCTGCGTCACTTTATTTTGGGCCGATGGCCCATGTATCAAGTTGGGTCCATTAGGGACGCGTCCTAGGGTTGGAGAACGACTCAAACACCCTTGTGGTCATCCTCCCATCTACTTATATGCCTCTAGGGCCGCCACAAACAGATTAGGCTTTGTTTCGTCGAGTTAGCTATTGCTACCGCCTTTCAGCGCGCGTGTTGGATCAACCGCCTGACTGATTGTTTTCAGAACCTCACCATCTTGTGTTTTTAGATTGAAACCTTCATATTTATTTGGCAATTAAGTGCTTGTTCTTCTTGTTCTTGCTGGTTCTTCGATTGCCTGCAGGACGGGTGCCCGAGTGGCTGGTTGTCGCACCGCAAGATCACGACAGCCATCGGAGGAGGTGTATCGGTTGCTAAGGCGCAGCGTCCTTGGACGGTTGTAGTTGGGCCGTGAACGTCGTCTCCATCCACAAATCGAGTTATCCACCATCTCTCATTGAAAGATCGGCCAGCGAACCCTACGGGATCTCATCAGGGACTCCTAGGTGACGAGGCTCAAGTGGAAGCTCGGTACGGTCCATTTGGAGATAGTGCTACTCTTGATGCATGATTGGTGCACGGTTTGCGTCGAACATACCGTAGGCTCAGAAATAGTATTGGAGGCACCTGATGGAACTCCTAGGTTACGTGGGTCATGTGGAATCTTGTTTCGATCTATTTTGAAACAGTGTTAGCATCGGTGCAAGATAGGTGCTCGGTTTGCGTCAAACGTACCACAGGTTCATAAATCGTTTTAGCTGCACCTGTGGTACTCCTAGGTGATGAGGGTCTGGTGGAGATCTGTTTGGTCTATTTGGAGATAGTGCTACAGAAGATAGGTGCACGGTTTGCATTGAACGTACCATAGGTCATAAATTGTTTTGGACGCACCCGATGGAACTCGTAATTGACGTGGGTCATGTGGAATATCGTTTTAGTCCATTTGGAGATAGTGTCAGTGTCAGTGCAAGGTTGGAGCACGATTTGCACCCAACATACCATAAGGCATAGAAATCATTTTGGACGAACTCGATCAGACTCCTACGTGACAAGGCTCAAGTGGAAGCTCGGTTCGGTCCATTTGGGGATAGTGCTTCTCTTGATGCAAGATTGGTGCTTGGTTTGCACCAAATGTAGCATAGGCATAGAAATTGTTTTGGACGCGCTCGAGGGGACTCCTAGGTGACGAGGCTCAACTGGAAGCTTGATTTGGTACGTTTGGAGATAGTGCTACTCTTGATGCAAGATTGGTGCTCGGTTTGCGTCGAATGTGCCATAGGCTCAGAAATAGTATTGGACGCACCTGATGGAACTCCTAGGTGACGTGAGTCATGTGGAATCTCATTTTGATATACTTTGAGACAGTGTTAGCATCGGTGCAAGACAGGTGCACAGTTTGCAGTGAACGTACCATAGGCATAGAAATCGTTTTGGACACACTCGATAGGACTCCTGGGTGACGAAGCTCAAGTGGAAGCGCGGTACGGTCCATTTGGAGATAGTGCTACTCTTGATGCATGATTGGTGCATGGTTTGCATCGAACGTACCGTAGGCTCGGAAATAGTATTGGAGGCACTCGATGGAACTCTTAGGTTACGTGGGTCATGTGGAATCTTGTTTCGATCAGTTTTGAAACAGTGTTAGCATCGGTGCAAGATAGGTGCTCGGTTTGCATCAAACATACCATAGGTTAATAAATCGTTTTAGAAGCACCCACGGTACTCCTAGGTGATGAGGGTATGGTGGAGATCTGTTTGGTCCATTTGGAGGTAGTGCTACAGAAGATAGGTGCACGGTTTGCATTGATCATACCATAGGTCATAAATAGTTTTGGACGCACCCGATGGAACTCGTAAGTGACGTGCGTCGTGTGGAATATCGTTTTAGTCCATTTGGAGATAGTGTTAGAGTCGGTGCATGGTTGGAGCACGGTTTGCACCAAACATACCATAGGCATAGAAACCGTTTTGGATGAACTCGATTAGACTCCTAGGTGACGAGGCTCAAGTGGAAGCTCGGTTCGATCCGTTTGGGGATAGTGCTTCTCTTGATGCAAGATTGGTGCTTGGTTTGCACCAAATGTATCATAGGCATAGAAATTGTTTTGGATGCACTCAAGGGGACTCCTAGGTGACGAGGCTTAAGTGGAAGTTCGATTCGGTACGTTTGGAGATAGTGCTACTCTTGATGCAAGATTGGTGCTCAGTTTGCGTTGAATGTGCCGTAGGCTCGGAAATAGTATTAGAGGCACCGATGGAACTCCTAGGTGACGTGGGTCATGCGGAATCTCGCTTTGATCTATTTTGAGACAGTGTTAGCGTCGGTGGAAGATAGGAGCATAGTTTGCACTTAACGTTCCATAGGCATAGAAATCATTTTGGACACACTTGATGGGACTCCTAGGTGACGAGGCTCTAGTGGAAGCTCGGTATGGTCCATTTGGAGATAGTGCTACTCTTGATGCATGATTGGTGCACAGTTAGCGTCGAACGTACCGTAGGCTCAGAAATAGTATTGGAGGCACCCGATGGAACTCCTAGGTTACGTGGGTCATGTGGAATCTTGTTTCGATCTGTTTTGAAACAGTGTTAGCGTCGGTGCAAGATAGGTGCTCGGTTTGTGTCAAACGTACCACAGGTTCAAAAATCGTTTTAGCTGCACCAGCAGTACTCCTAGGTGATGAGGGTCTGGTGGAGATCTGTTTTGTCTGTTTGGAGATAGTGCTACAGAAGATAGGTGCATGGTTTGCATTGAACGTACCATAGGTCATAAATAGTTTTGGACGCACCCGATGGAACTCGTAAGTGATGTGGGTCATGTGGAATCTCGTTTTAGTCCATTTGGAGATAGTGTCAGTGTCAGTGCAAGGTTCGAGCACGGTTTGCACCGAATATACCATAGGCGTAGAAATTGTTTTGGACGAACTCGATTAGACTCCTAGGTGACGAGGCTCAAGTGGAAGCTCGGTTCAGTCCGTTTGGGGATAGTGCTTCTCTTGATGCAAGATTGGTGCTTGGTTTGCACCAAATATAGCATAGGCATAGAAATCATTTTGGACGCACTCGAGGGGACTCCTAGGTGACGTGGCTCAACTCGAAGCTCGATTTGGTACATTTGGAGATAGTGCTACTCTTGATGCAAGATTGGTGCTCGGTTTACGTCGAATGTGCCATAGGCTCGGAAATAGTATTGGAGGCACCTGATGGAACTCCTAGGTGACGTGAGTCATGTGGAATGTCGTTTTGATCTAATTTGAGGCAGTGTTAGCGTCAGTGCAAGACAGGTGCATGGTTTGCACTGAACGTACCATAGGCATAGAAATCGTTTTGGACACACTCGATGGGACTCCTAGGTGACGAGGCTCAAGTGGAAGCGCGGTACGGTCCATTTGGAGATAGTGCTGCTATTGATGCATGATTGGTGCATGGTTTGCGTCGAACGTACCGTAGGCTTAGAAATAGTATTGGAGGCACTCGATGGAACTCTTAGGTTACGTGGGTCATGTGGAATCTTGTTTCGATCAGTTTTGAAACAGTGTTAGCGTCGGTGCAAGATAGGTTCTCGGTTTGCGTCAAACGTACCATAGGTTAATGAATCGTTTTAGAAGCACCCACGGTACTCCTAGGTGATGAGGGTCTGGTGGAGATCTGTTTGGTCCATTTGGAGATAGTGCTACAGAAGATAGGAGCACGGTTTGAATTGAAGGTACCATAGGTCACAAATAGTTTTGGACGCACCCGATGGAACTTGTAAGTGACGTGGGTTGTGTGGAATATCGTTTTAGTCCATTTGGAGATAGTGTTAGTGTCAGTGCAAGGTTGGAGGACGGTTTGCACCGAACATACCAGAGGCATAGAAATCGTATTTGATGAACTCGATCAGACTCCTAGGTGACGAGGCTCAAGTGGAAGCTCGGTTCGGTCCGTTGGGGGATAGTGCTTCTCTTGATGCAAGATTGGTGCTTGGTTTGCACCAAATGTAGCATAGGCATAGAAATCATTTTGGACGCACTCGAGGGGACGCCTAGGTGACGAGGCTCAAGTGGAAGTTCGATTCGGTATGTTTGGAGATAGTGCTACTCTTGATGCAAGATTGGTGCTCGGTTTGCGTCGAATGTGCTGTAGGCTCGGAAATAGTATTGAAGGCACCGATGGAGCTCCTAGGTGACGTGGGTCATGTGGAATCTCGCTTTGATCTATGTTGAGACAGTGTTAGTGTCGGTGCAAGATAGGTGCACGGTTTGCACTGAACGTACCATAGGCATAGAAATCGTTTTGGACACACTCGATGGGACTCCTAGGTGACGAGGCTCTAGTGGAAGCTCGGTATGGTCCATTTGGAGATATTGCTACTCTTGATGCATGATTGGTGCACAATTAGCGTCGAACGTACCGTAGGCTCAGAAATAGTATTGGAGGCACCCGATGGAACTCCTAGGTTACATGGGTCATGTGGAATCTTGTTTCGATCTGTTTTGAAATAGTGTTAGCGTCGGTGCAAGATTGGTGCTCGGTTTGCGTCAAACGTACCACAGGTTCATAAATCGTTTTAGCTGCACCAGCAGTACTCCTAGGTGATGAGGGTCTGGTGGAGATCTGTTTGGTCTATTTGGAGATAGTGCTACAGAAGATAGGTGCATGGTTTGCATTGAACGTACAATAGGTCATAAATAGTTTTGGACGCACCCGATGGAACTCGTAAGTGATGTGGGTCAGGTGGAATCTCGTTTTAGTCTAGTTGGAGATAGTGTCAGTGTCTGTGCAAGGTTCAAGCACGGTTTGCACCGAATATACCATAGGCGTAGAAATTGTTTTGGACGAACTCAATTAGACTCCTAGGTGACGAGGCTCAAGTGGAAGCTCGGTTCAGTCCGTTTGGGGATAGTGCTTCTCTTGATGCAAGATTGGTGCTTGGTTTGCACCAAATATAGCATAGGCATAGAAATCATTTTGGACGCACTCGAGGGGACTCCTAGGTGACGTGGCTCAACTGGAAGCTCGATTTGGTACGTTTGGAGATAGTGCTACTCTTGATGCAAGATTGGTTCTCGGTTTGCGTCGAATGTGCCATAGGCTCAGAAATAGTATTGGAGGCACCTGATGGAACTCCTAGGTGACATGAGTCATGTGGAATGTCATTTTGATCTACTTTGAGACAGTGTTAGCGTCAATGCGAGACAGGTGCATGGTTTGCACTGAACGTACCATAGGCATAGAAATCGTTTTGGACACACTCGATGGAACTCCTAGGTGACGAGGCTCAAGTGGAAGCGTGGTACGGTCCATTTGGAGATAGTGCTACTATTGATGCATGATTGGTGCATGGTTTGCGTCGAACGTACCGTAGGCTTAGAAATAGTATTGGAGGCACTCGATGGAACTCTTAGGTTATGTGGGTCATGTGGAATCTTGTTTCGATCAGTTTTGAAACAGTTTTAGCGTCGGTGCAAGATAGGTGCTCGGTTTGCGTCAAACGTACCATAGGTTAACGAATCATTTTAGAAGCACCCACGGTACTCCTAGGTGATGAGGGTCTGGTGGAGATCTGTTTGGTCCATTTGGAGATAGTGCTACAGAAGATAGGAGCACGGTTTGCATTGAAGGTACCATAGGTCATAAATAGTTTTGGACGCACCCGATGGAACTTGTAAGTGACATGGGTTGTGTGGAATATCGTTTTAGTCCATTTGGAGATAGTGTTAGTGTCAGTGCAAGGTTGGAGCACGGTTTGCACCGAACATACCAGAGGCATAGAAATTGTTTTGGATGAACTCGATCAGACTCCTAGGTAACGAGGCTCAAGTGGAAGCTCGGTTCGGTCCGTTTGGGGATCGTGCTTCTCTTGATGCAAGATTGGTGCTTGGTTTGCACCAAATGTAGCATAGGCATAGAAATCGTTTTGGACACACTCGAGGGGACGCCTAGGTGACGAGGCTGAAGTGGAAGCTTGATTCGGTACGTTTGGAGATAGTGCTACTCTTGGTGCAAGATTGGTGCTCGGTTTGCGTTGAATGTGCTGTAGGCTTGGAAATTGGAGGCACCGATGGAACTCCTAGGTGACGTGGGTCATGTGGAATCTCGCTTTGATCTATGTTGAGACAGTGTTAGTGTCGGTGCAAGATAGGTGCACGGTTTGCACTGAACATACCACAGGCATAGAAATCATTTTGGACACACTCGATGGGACTCCTAGGTGACGAGGCTCAAGTGGAAGCTCGGTACGGTCCAGTTGGAGATAGTGCTACTCTTGATGCATGATTGGTGCACGGTTTGCGTCGAACGTACCGTAGGCTCCGAAATAATATTGGAGGCACCCGAGGGAACTCCTAGGTTACGTGGGTCATGTGGAATCTTGTTTCGATCTTTTTTGAAACAGTGTTAGCGTCGGTGCAAGATAGGTGCTCGGTTTGCATCAAACGTACCATAGGTTCATAAATCGTTTTAGCTGCACCCGCGGTACTCGTAGGTGATGAGGGTCTGGTGGAGATCTGTTTGGTCTATTTGGAGATAGTGCTACATAAGATAGGTGCACAGTTTGCATTGAACGTACCATAGGTCATAAATAGTTTTGGACGCACCCGATGGAACTCGTATGTGACGTGGGTCATGTGGAATCTCGTTTTAATCCATTTGGAGATAGTGTTAGTGTCAGTGCAAGGTTGGAGCATGGTTTGCACCGAACATACCATAGGCATAGAAATCGTTTTGGAGGAACTCGATCAGACTCCTAGGTGACGAGGCTCAAATGGAAGCTCGGTTTGGTACGTTTGGAAATAGTGCTACTCTTGATGCAAGATTGGTGCTCGGTTTGCGTCGAATGTGCTGTAGGCTCAGAAATAGTATTGGAGGCACCCGATGGAACTCCTAGGTGACGTGGGTCATGTGGAATCTTGTTTTGATCTACTTTGAGACAGTGTTAGCATCGATGCAAGACAGGTGCACGGTTTGCACTGAACGTACCATAGGCATAGAAAAATCATTTTGGACACACTCGATGGGACTCCTAGGTGGCGAGGCTCAAGTGGAAGCGCGGTATGGTCCATTTGTAGATAGTGCTACTCTTGATGTTTGATTGGTGCAAGGTTTGCATCGAACGTACCATAGGCTCGAAAATACTATTGGAGGCACTCGATGGAACTCTTAGGTTACGTGGGTCATGTGGAATCTTGTTTCGATCAGTTTTAAAACAGTGTTAGCGTCGGTGCAAGATAGGTGCTCGGTTTTCGTCAAATGTACCATAGGTTAATGAATCATTTTAGAAGCATCCACGATACTCCTAGGTGATGAGGGTCTGGTGGAGATCTGTTTGGTCCATTTGGAGATAGTGCTACAGAAGATAGGAGCGCGGTTTGCATTGAAGGTACCATAGGTCATAAATAGTTTTGGACGCACCCGATGGAACTTGTAAGTGACATGGGTTGTGTGGAATATCATTTTAGTCCATTTGGAGATAGTGTTAGTGTCAGTGCAAGGTTGGAGCACGGTTTGCACCGAACATACCAGAGGCATAGAAATCGTTTTGGATGAACTCGATCAGACTCCTAGGTAACGAGGCTCAAGTGGAAGCTCGGTTCGGTCCGTTTGGGGATAGTGCTTCTCTTGATGCAAGATTGGTGCTTGGTTTGCACCAAATGTAGCATAGGCATAGAAATCGTTTTGGACACACTCGAGGGGACGCCTAGGTGACGAGGCTGAAGTGGAAGCTTGATTCGGTACGTTTGGAGATAGTGCTACTCTTGGTGCAAGATTGGTGCTCGGTTTGCGTCGAATGTGCTGTAGGCTTGGAAATTGGAGGCACCGATGGAACTCCTAGGTGACGTGGGTCATGTGGAATCTCGCTTTGATCTATGTTGAGACAGTGTTAGTGTCGGTGCAAGATAGGTGCACGGTTTGCAATGAACATACCACAGGCATAGAAATCATTTTGGACACACTCGATGGGACTCCTAGGTGACGAGGCTCAAGTGGAAGCTCAGTACGGTCCAGTTGGAGATAGTGCTACTCTTGATACATGATTGGTGCACGGTTTGCGTCGAACGTACCGTAGGCTCCGAAATAATATTGGAGGCACCCGAGGGAACTCCTAGGTTACGTGGGTCATGTGGAATCTTGTTTTGATCTTTTTTGAAACAGTGTTAGCGTCGGTGCAAGATAGGTGCTCGGTTTGCATCAAACGTACCATAGGTTCATAAATCGTTTTAGCTGCACCCGCGGTACTCGTAGGTGATGAGGGTCTGGTGGAGATCTGTTTGGTCTATTTGGAGATAGTGCTACATAAGATAGGTGCACAGTTTGCATTGAACGTACCATAGATCATAAATAGTTTTGGACGCACCCGATGGAACTCGTATGTGACGTGGGTCATGTGGAATCTCGTTTTAGTCCATTTGGAGATAGTGTTAGTGTCAGTGCAAGGTTGGAGCATGGTTTGCACCGAACATACCATAGGCATAGAAATCGTTTTGGAGGAACTCGATCAGACTCCTTGGTGACGAGGCTCAAATGGAAGCTCGGTTTGGTACGTTTGGAAATAGTGCTACTCTTGATGCAAGATTGGTGCTCGGTTTGCGTCGAATGTGCTGTAGGCTCAGAAATAGTATTGGAGGCACCCGATGGAACTCCTAGGTGACGTGGGTCATGTGGAATCTTGTTTTGATCTACTTTGAGACAGTGTTAGCGTCGATGCAAGACAGGTGCACGGTTTGCACTGAACGAACCATAGGCATAGAAAAATCATTTTGGACACACTCGATGGGACTCCTAGGTGGCGAGGCTCAAGTGGAAGCGCGGTATGGTCCATTTGTAGATAGTGCTACTCTTGATGTTTGATTGGTGCAAGGTTTGCATCGAACGTACCATAGGCTCGAAAATAGTATTGGAGGCACTCGATGGAACTCTTAGGTTACGTGGGTCATGTGGACTCTTGTTTCAATCAGTTTTAAAACAGTGTTAGCGTCGGTGCAAGATAGGTGCTCGGTTTTCGTCAAATGTACCATAGGTTAATGAATCATTTTAGAAGCATCCACGATACTCCTAGGTGATGAGGGTCTGGTGGAGATCTGTTCGGTCCATTTGGAGATAGTGCTACAGAAGATAGGAGCATGGTTTGAATTGAACGTACCATAGGTTATAAATAGTTTTGGACGCACCTGATGGAACTTATCATTGACGTGGGTTGTGTGGAATATCGTTTTAGTCCATTTAGAGATAGTGTTAGTGTCAGTGCAAGCTAGGAGCACGGTTTGCACCGAACATACCAGAGGCATAGAAATCGTTTTGGACGAACTCGATCAGACTCCTAGGTGACAAGGCTCAAGTGGAAGCTCAGTTCGGTCCGTTTGGGGATAGTGCTTCTCTTGAAGCAAGATTGGTTCTTGGTTTGCACCAAATGTAGCATAGGCATAGAAATCGTTTTGGACGCACTCGAGGGGACTCCTCGGTGACGAGGCTCAAGTGGAAGCTCGATTCGGTACGTTTGGAGATAGTGCTACTCTTGATGCAAGATTGGTGCTCGGTTTGCATCGAATGTGCCGTAGGCTCGGAAATAGTATTGGAGGCACCGATGGAACTCCTTGGTGACGTGGGTCATGTGGAATCTTGTTTCGATCTATTTTGAAACAGTGTTAGCGTCGGTGCAAGATAGGTGCTCGGTTTGCATCAAACGTACCATAGGTTCATAAATCGTTTTAGCTGCACCCGCGGTACTCCTAGGTGATGAGGGTCAGGTGGAGATCTGTTTGGTCTATTTGGAGATAGTGCTACAGAAGATAGGTGCACGGTTTGCATTGAACGTATCATAGGTCATAAATAGTTTTGGATGCACCCGATGGAACTCGTAAGTGACGTGGGTCATGTGGAATCTCGTTTTAGTCCATTTGGAGATAGTGTTTGTGTCAGTGCAAGGTTGGAGCACGGTTTGCACCGAACATACCATAGGCATGGCAATCGTTTTGGACGAACTCGATCAGACTCCTAGGTGACGAGGCTCAAGTGGAAGCTCGGTTTGGTACGTTTGGAAATAGTGCTACTCTGGATGCAAGATTGGTGCTCGGTTTGCGTCGAATGTGCTGTAGGCTCGGAAATAGTATTGGAGGCACCCGATGGAACTCCTAGGTGACGTGGGTCATGTGGAATCTTGTTTTGATCTACTTTGAGACAGTGTTAGCGTCGATGCAAGATAGGTGCATGGTTTGCACTGAACGTACCATAGGCATAGAAATCATTTTGGACACACTCGATGGGACTCCTAGGTGGCGAGGCTCAAGTGGAAGCGCGGTATGGTCCATTTGTAGATAGTGCTACTCTTGATGTATGATTGGTGCAAGGTTTGCGTCGAACGTACCATAGGCTCGGAAATAGTATTGGAGGCAATCGATGGAACTCTTAGGTTACGTGGGTCATGTGGAATCTTGTTTCAATCAGTTTTGAAACAGTGCTAGCGTCAGTGCAAGATAGGTGCTCGGTTTGCGTCAAACATACCATAGGTTAATGAATCGTTTTAGAAGCACCCACGGTACTCCTAAGTGATGAGGGTCTGGTGGAGATCTGTTCGGTCAATTTGGAGATAGTGCTACAGAAGATAGGAGCACGGTTTGCATTGAACGTACCATAGGTTATAAATAGTTTTGGACGCACCCGATGGAACTTATCATTGACGTGGGTTGTGTGGAATATCGTTTTAGTCTATTTCGAGATAGTGTTAGTGTCAGTGCAAGCTAGGAGCACGGTTTGCACCGAACATACCAGAGGCATAGAAATCGTTTTGGACGCACTCGAGGGGACTCCTATGCGACGAGGCTGAAGTGGAAGCTCAATTTGGTATGTTTGGAAATAGTGCTACTCTTGATGCAAGATTGGTGCTCGGTTTGCGTCGAATGTGCTGTAGGCTCAGAAATAGTATTGGAGGCACCCGATGGAACTCCTAGGTGACGTGGGTCATGTGGAATCTTGTTTTGATCTACTTTGAGACAGTGTTAGCGTCAATGCAAGATAGGTGCACGATTTGCACTGAACGTACCATAGGCATAGAAATCATTTTGGACACACTCGATGGGACTCCTAGGTGGCGAGGCTCAAGTGGAAGCGCGGTATGGTCCATTTGTAGATAGTGCTACTCTTGATGTTTGATTGGTGCAAGGTTTGCGTCGAACATACCATAGGCTTGGAAATAGTATTGGAGGCACTCGATGGAACTCTTAGGTTGCGTGGGTCATGTGGAATCTTGTTTCGATAAGTTTTGAAACAATGCTAGCGTCAGTGCAAGATAGGTGCTCGGTTTGCGTCAAACATACCATAGGTTAATGAATCATTTTAGAAGCACCCACGGTACTCCTAAGTGATGAGGGTCTGGTGGAGATCTGTTCGGTCCATTTGGAGATAGTGCTACAGAAGATAGGAGCACGGTTTGCATTGAACGTACCGTAGGTTATAAATAGTTTTGGACGCACTCGATGGAACTTATCATTGACGTGGGTTGTGTGGAATATCGTTTTAGTCTATTTCGAGATAGTGTTAGTGTCAGTGCAAGCTAGGAGCACGGTTTGCACCGAACATACCAGAGGCATAGAAATCGTTTTGGACGCACTCGAGGGGACTCCTATGCGACGAGGCTGAAGTGGAAGCTCAATTTGGTACGTTTGGAAATAGTGCTACTCTTGATGCAAGAATGGTGCTCGGTTTGCATCGAATGTGCTGTAGGCTTGGAAATAGTATTGGAGGCACCCGATGGAACTCCTAGGTGACGTGGGTCATGTGGAATCTTGTTTTGATCTACTTTGAGACAGTGTTAGCGTCGATGCAAGACAGGTGCACGATTTGCCCTGAACGTACCATAGGCATAGAAATCATTTTGGACACACTCGATGGGACTCCTAGGTGGCGAGGCTCAAGTGGAAGCGCGGTATGGTCCATTTGTAGATAGTGCTACTCTTGATGTTTGATTGGTGCAAGGTTTGCGTCGAACATACCATAGGCTTGGAAATAGTATTGGAGGCACTCGATGGAACTCTTAGGTTGCGTGGGTCATGTGGAATCTTGTTTTGATAAGTTTTGAAACAGTGTTAGCGTCGGTGCAAGATAGGTGCTCGGTTTGCGTCAAACATACCATAGGTTAATGAATCGTTTTAGAAGCACCCACGGTACTCCTAAGTGATGAGGGTCTGGTGGAGATCTGTTCGGTCCATTTGGAGATAGTGCTACAGAAGATAGGAGCACGGTTTGAATTGAACGTACCATAGGTTATAAATAGTTTTCGACGCACCTGATGGAACTTATCATTGACGTGGGTTGTGTGGAATATCATTTTAGTCCACTTAGAGATAGTGTTAGTGTCAGTGCAAGCTAGGAGCACGGTTTGCACCGAACATACCAGAGGCATAGAAATCGTTTTGGACGAACTCGATCAAACTCCTAGGTGACGAGGCTCAAGTGGAAGCTCAGTTCGGTCCGTTTAGGGATAGTGCTTCTCTTGAATCAAGATTGGTGCTTGGTTTGCACCAAATGTAGCATAGGCATAGAAATCGTTTTGGACACGCTCGAGGGGACTCCTAGGTGACGAGGCTCAAGTGGAAGCTCGATTCGGTACGTTTGGAGATAGTGCTACTCTTGAAGCAAGATTGGTGCTCGGTTTGCGTCGAATGTGCTGTAGGCTCGGAAATAGTATTGGAGGCACCGATGGAACTCCTAGGTGACGTGGGTCATGTGGAATCTCGCTTTGATCTATTTTGAGATAGTGTTAGTGTCGGTGCAAGATAGGTGCACGGTTTGCACTGAATGTACCATAGGCATAGAAATCACTTTGGACACCCTCGATGGGATTCCTAGGTGACGAGGCTCAAGTGGAAGCTCGGTACGGTCCATTTAGAGATAGCGCTAGTCTTGATGCATGATTGGTGCACGGTTTGCGTCGAACGTACCGTAGGCTCAGAAATAGTATTCGAGGCACTCGATGGAACTCCTAGGTTACATGGGTCATGTGGAATCTTGTTTTGATCAGTTTTGAAACAGCGTTAGCGTCGGTGCAAGATAGGTGCTCGGTTTGCTTCAAACGTACCATAGGTTAATAAATCATTTTAGAAGCACCCACGGTACTCCTAGGTTATGAGGGTCTAGTGGAGATCTGTCCGGTCCGTTTGGAGATAGTGCTTCAGAATATATGTGCACGGTTTGCATTGAACGTACCATAGGTCGTAAATAGTTTTGGACGCACCCGATGGAACTCGTAAGTGACGTGGGTCGTGTGGAATATCGTTTTTGTCCATTTGGAGATAGTGTTAGTGTCAGTGCAAGGTTGGAGCACGGTTTGCACCAAACATACCATAGGCATAGTAATCGTTTGGACGAACTCGAGGGGACTCCTAGGTGACGAGGCTCAAGTGGAAGCTCGATTTGGTCCATTTGGGGATAGTGCTTCTCTTGATGCAAGATTGGTGCTTGGTTTGCACCAAATGTAGCATAGGCATAGAAATCATTTTGGACGCACTTGAGGAGACTCCTAGGTGACGAGGCTCAAGTGGAAGCTCGATTCGGTATGTTTGGAGATAGTGCTACTCTTGATGCAAGATTGGTGCATGGTTTGAGTCAAATGTGCCATAGGCTCGGAAATAGTATTGGGGCACCGATGGAACTCCTAGGTGACGTGGGTCATGTGGAATCTCGCTTTGATCTATTTTGAGACAGTGTTAGCATCGGTGCAAGATAGGTGCACGGTTTGTATTGAACGTTCCATACGCATAGAAATCGTTTTGGACACACTCGATGGGACTCCTAGGTGACGAGGCTCAAGTGGAAGCTCGGTACGGTCCATTTGGAGACAGTGCTACTCTTGATGCATGATTGGTGCATGGTTTGCGTCGAACGTACCGTAGGCTCGGAAATTGTATTGGAGGCACCCGATGGAACTCCTAGGTTACGTGGATCATGTGGAATCTTGTTTCGATTTGTTTTGAAACAGTGTTAGCGTCGGAGCAAGATAGGTGCTCGATTTGCGTCAAATGTACCACAGGTTCATAAATCGTTTTAGCTGCACCCACGGTACTCCTAGGTGATGAGGGTCTGGTGGAGATCTGTTCGGTCTATTTGGAGATAGTGCTACAGAAGATAGGTGCATTGTTTGTATTGAACTTACCATAGGTCATAAATAGTTTTGGAAGCACCCGATGGAAACTCGTAAGTAACGTGGGTCATGTGGAATCTCGTTTTAGTCCATTTGGAGATAGTGTCAGTGTCAGTGCAAGGTTGGAGCACGGTTTGCACCGAACATACCATAGGCATAGAAATCGTTTTAGACAAACTCGATCAGACTCCTAGGTGACGAGGCTTAAGTGGAAGCTCGGTTCAGTCCGTTCGGGGATAGTGCTTCTCTTGATGCAAGATTGATGCTTGGTATGCACCAAATGTAGCATAGGCATATAAATCGTTTTGGATGCACTCAAGGGGACTCCTAGGTGACGAGGCTCAAGTGGAAGCTTGATTTGGTACGTTTGGAGATAGTGCTACTCTTGATGCAAGATTGGTGCTCGGTTTGCGTCGATGTGCAGTAGGCTCAGAAATAGTATTGGAGGCACCCGATGGAATTCCTACGTGACGTGGGTCATGTGGAATCTCGTTTTGATCTATTTGGGACAATGTTAGCGTCGCTGCAAGATAGGTGCACGGTTTGCACTGAACGTACCATAGGCATAGAAATCACTTTGGACACACTCGATGGGACTCCTAGGTGATGAGGCTCAAGTGGAAGCTCGGTACGGTGCATTTGGAGATTGGGCTACTCTTGATGCATGATTGGTGCACGGTTTGCGTCGAACGTACCATAGCCTCGGAAATAGTGTTCGAGGCACTCGATGGAACTCCTAGGTTACGTGGGTCATGTGGAATCTTGTTTCGATCTGTTTTGAAATAGTGTTAGCGTCGGTGCAAGACAGGTGGTCGTTTTGCTTGAGACGTACCATGGGTTAATAAATCGTTTTAGAAGCACCCATGGTACTCCTAGGTGATGAGGGTCTGGTGGAGATCTGTTCGGTCTGTTTGGAGATAGTGCTACAGAAGATAGGTGCACGGTTTGCATTGAACTTACCATAGGTCATAAATAGTTTTGGACGCACCTGATGGAACTTATCATTGACGTGGGTTGTGTGGAATATCATTTTAGTCCACTTAGAGATAGTGTTAGTGTCAGTGCAAGGTTGGAGCACGGTTTGCACCGAACATACCAGAGGCATAGAAATCGTTTTGGACGAACTCGATCAAACTCCTAGGTGACGAGGCTCAAGTGGAAGCTCAGTTCGGTCCGTTTAGGGATAGTGCTTCTCTTGAATCAAGATTGGTGCTTGGTTTGCACCAAATGTAGCATAGGCATAGAAATCGTTTTGGACACGCTCGAGGGGACTCCTAGGTGACGAGGCTCAAGTGGAAGCTCGATTCGGTACGTTTGGAGATAGTGCTACTCTTGAAGCAAGATTGGTGCTCGGTTTGCGTCGAATGTGCTGTAGGCTCGGAAATAGTATTGGAGGCACCGATGGAACTCCTAGGTGACGTGGGTCATGTGGAATCTCGCTTTGATCTATTTTGAGACAGTGTTAGTGTCGGTGCAAGATAGGTGCACGGTTTGCACTGAATGTACCATAGGCATAGAAATCACTTTGGACACCCTCGATGGGATTCCTAGGTGACGAGGCTCAAGTGGAAGCTCGGTACGGTCCATTTAGAGATAGCGCTAGTCTTGATGCATGATTGGTGCACGGTTTGCGTCGAACGTACCGTAGGCTCAGAAATAGTATTCGAGGCACTCGATGGAACTCCTAGGTTACATGGGTCATGTGGAATCTTGTTTTGATCAGTTTTGAAACAGCGTTAGCGTCGGTGCAAGATAGGTGCTCGGTTTGCTTCAAACGTACCATAGGTTAATAAATCATTTTAGAAGCACCCACGGTACTCCTAGGTTATGAGGGTCTAGTGGAGATCTGTTCGGTCCGTTTGGAGATAGTGCTTCAGAATATATGTGCACGGTTTGCATTGAACGTACCATAGGTCGTAAATAGTTTTGGACGCACCCGATGGAACTCGTAAGTGACGTGGGTCGTGTGGAATATCGTTTTTGTCCATTTGGAGATAGTGTTAGTGTCAGTGCAAGGTTGGAGCACGGTTTGCACCAAACATACCATAGGCATAGTAATCGTTTGGACGAACTCGAGGGGACTCCTAGGTGACGAGGCTCAAGTGGAAGCTCGATTTGGTCCATTTGGGGATAGTGCTTCTCTTGATGCAAGATTGGTGCTTGGTTTGCACCAAATGTAGCATAGGCATAGAAATCATTTTGGACGCACTTGAGGAGACTCCTAGGTGACGAGGCTCAAGTGGAAGCTCGATTCGGTATGTTTGGAGATAGTGCTACTCTTGATGCAAGATTGGTGCATGGTTTGAGTCAAATGTGCCATAGGCTCGGAAATAGTATTGGGGCACCGATGGAACTCCTAGGTGACGTGGGTCATGTGGAATCTCGCTTTGATCTATTTTGAGACAGTGTTAGCATCGGTGCAAGATAGGTGCACGGTTTGTATTGAACGTTCCATACGCATAGAAATCGTTTTGGACACACTCGATGGGACTCCTAGGTGACGAGGCTCAAGTGGAAGCTCGGTACGGTCCATTTGGAGACAGTGCTACTCTTGATGCATGATTGGTGCATGGTTTGCGTCGAACGTACCGTAGGCTCGGAAATTGTATTGGAGGCACCCGATGGAACTCCTAGGTTACGTGGATCATGTGGAATCTTGTTTCGATTTGTTTTGAAACAGTGTTAGCGTCGGAGCAAGATAGGTGCTCGATTTGCGTCAAATGTACCACAGGTTCATAAATCGTTTTAGCTGCACCCACGGTACTCCTAGGTGATGAGGGTCTGGTGGAGATCTGTTCGGTCTATTTGGAGATAGTGCTACAGAAGATAGGTGCATTGTTTGTATTGAACTTACCATAGGTCATAAATAGTTTTGGAAGCACCCGATGGAAACTCGTAAGTAACGTGGGTCATGTGGAATCTCGTTTTAGTCCATTTGGAGATAGTGTCAGTGTCAGTGCAAGGTTGGAGCACGGTTTGCACCGAACATACCATAGGCATAGAAATCGTTTTAGACAAACTCGATCAGACTCCTAGGTGACGAGGCTTAAGTGGAAGCTCGGTTCAGTCCGTTCGGGGATAGTGCTTCTCTTGATGCAAGATTGATGCTTGGTATGCACCAAATGTAGCATAGGCATATAAATCGTTTTGGATGCACTCAAGGGGACTCCTAGGTGACGAGGCTCAAGTGGAAGCTTGATTTGGTACGTTTGGAGATAGTGCTACTCTTGATGCAAGATTGGTGCTCGGTTTGCGTCGATGTGCAGTAGGCTCAGAAATAGTATTGGAGGCACCCGATGGAATTCCTACGTGACGTGGGTCATGTGGAATCTCGTTTTGATCTATTTGGGACAATGTTAGCGTCGCTGCAAGATAGGTGCACGGTTTGCACTGAACGTACCATAGGCATAGAAATCACTTTGGACACACTCGATGGGACTCCTAGGTGATGAGGCTCAAGTGGAAGCTCGGTACGGTGCATTTGGAGATTGGGCTACTCTTGATGCATGATTGGTGCACGGTTTGCGTCGAACGTACCATAGCCTCGGAAATAGTGTTCGAGGCACTCGATGGAACTCCTAGGTTACGTGGGTCATGTGGAATCTTGTTTCGATCTGTTTTGAAATAGTGTTAGCGTCGGTGCAAGACAGGTGGTCGTTTTGCTTGAGACGTACCATGGGTTAATAAATCGTTTTAGAAGCACCCATGGTACTCCTAGGTGATGAGGGTCTGGTGGAGATCTGTTCGGTCTGTTTGGAGATAGTGCTACAGAAGATAGGTGCACGGTTTGCATTGAACTTACCATAGGTCATAAATAGTTTTGGACGCACCTGATGGAACTTATCATTGACGTGGGTTGTGTGGAATATCATTTTAGTCCACTTAGAGATAGTGTTAGTGTCAGTGCAAGGTTGGAGCACGGTTTGCACCGAACATACCAGAGGCATAGAAATCGTTTTGGACGAACTCGATCAAACTCCTAGGTGACGAGGCTCAAGTGGAAGCTCAGTTCGGTCCGTTTAGGGATAGTGCTTCTCTTGAATCAAGATTGGTGCTTGGTTTGCACCAAATGTAGCATAGGCATAGAAATCGTTTTGGACACGCTCGAGGGGACTCCTAGGTGACGAGGCTCAAGTGGAAGCTCGATTCGGTACGTTTGGAGATAGTGCTACTCTTGAAGCAAGATTGGTGCTCGGTTTGCGTCGAATGTGCTGTAGGCTCGGAAATAGTATTGGAGGCACCGATGGAACTCCTAGGTGACGTGGGTCATGTGGAATCTCGCTTTGATCTATTTTGAGACAGTGTTAGTGTCGGTGCAAGATAGGTGCACGGTTTGCACTGAATGTACCATAGGCATAGAAATCACTTTGGACACCCTCGATGGGATTCCTAGGTGACGAGGCTCAAGTGGAAGCTCGGTACGGTCCATTTAGAGATAGCGCTAGTCTTGATGCATGATTGGTGCACGGTTTGCGTCGAACGTACCGTAGGCTCAGAAATAGTATTCGAGGCACTCGATGGAACTCCTAGGTTACATGGGTCATGTGGAATCTTGTTTTGATCAGTTTTGAAACAGCGTTAGCGTCGGTGCAAGATAGGTGCTCGGTTTGCTTCAAACGTACCATAGGTTAATAAATCATTTTAGAAGCACCCACGGTACTCCTAGGTTATGAGGGTCTAGTGGAGATCTGTTCGGTCCGTTTGGAGATAGTGCTTCAGAATATATGTGCACGGTTTGCATTGAACGTACCATAGGTCGTAAATAGTTTTGGACGCACCCGATGGAACTCGTAAGTGACGTGGGTCGTGTGGAATATCGTTTTTGTCCATTTGGAGATAGTGTTAGTGTCAGTGCAAGGTTGGAGCACGGTTTGCACCAAACATACCATAGGCATAGTAATCGTTTGGACGAACTCGAGGGGACTCCTAGGTGACGAGGCTCAAGTGGAAGCTCGATTTGGTCCATTTGGGGATAGTGCTTCTCTTGATGCAAGATTGGTGCTTGGTTTGCACCAAATGTAGCATAGGCATAGAAATCATTTTGGACGCACTTGAGGAGACTCCTAGGTGACGAGGCTCAAGTGGAAGCTCGATTCGGTATGTTTGGAGATAGTGCTACTCTTGATGCAAGATTGGTGCATGGTTTGAGTCAAATGTGCCATAGGCTCGGAAATAGTATTGGGGCACCGATGGAACTCCTAGGTGACGTGGGTCATGTGGAATCTCGCTTTGATCTATTTTGAGACAGTGTTAGCATCGGTGCAAGATAGGTGCACGGTTTGTATTGAACGTTCCATACGCATAGAAATCGTTTTGGACACACTCGATGGGACTCCTAGGTGACGAGGCTCAAGTGGAAGCTCGGTACGGTCCATTTGGAGACAGTGCTACTCTTGATGCATGATTGGTGCATGGTTTGCGTCGAACGTACCGTAGGCTCGGAAATTGTATTGGAGGCACCCGATGGAACTCCTAGGTTACGTGGATCATGTGGAATCTTGTTTCGATTTGTTTTGAAACAGTGTTAGCGTCGGAGCAAGATAGGTGCTCGATTTGCGTCAAATGTACCACAGGTTCATAAATCGTTTTAGCTGCACCCACGGTACTCGTAGGTGATGAGGGTCTGGTGGAGATCTGTTCGGTCTATTTGGAGATAGTGCTACAGAAGATAGGTGCATTGTTTGTATTGAACTTACCATAGGTCATAAATAGTTTTGGAAGCACCCGATGGAAACTCGTAAGTAACGTGGGTCATGTGGAATCTCGTTTTAGTCCATTTGGAGATAGTGTCAGTGTCAGTGCAAGGTTGGAGCACGGTTTGCACCGAACATACCATAGGCATAGAAATCGTTTTAGACAAACTCGATCAGACTCCTAGGTGACGAGGCTTAAGTGGAAGCTCGGTTCAGTCCGTTCGGGGATAGTGCTTCTCTTGATGCAAGATTGATGCTTGGTATGCACCAAATGTAGCATAGGCATATAAATCGTTTTGGATGCACTCAAGGGGACTCCTAGGTGACGAGGCTCAAGTGGAAGCTTGATTTGGTACGTTTGGAGATAGTGCTACTCTTGATGCAAGATTGGTGCTCGGTTTGCGTCGATGTGCAGTAGGCTCAGAAATAGTATTGGAGGCACCCGATGGAATTCCTACGTGACGTGGGTCATGTGGAATCTCGTTTTGATCTATTTGGGACAATGTTAGCGTCGCTGCAAGATAGGTGCACGGTTTGCACTGAACGTACCATAGGCATAGAAATCACTTTGGACACACTCGATGGGACTCCTAGGTGATGAGGCTCAAGTGGAAGCTCGGTACGGTGCATTTGGAGATTGGGCTACTCTTGATGCATGATTGGTGCACGGTTTGCGTCGAACGTACCATAGCCTCGGAAATAGTGTTCGAGGCACTCGATGGAACTCCTAGGTTACGTGGGTCATGTGGAATCTTGTTTCGATCTGTTTTGAAATAGTGTTAGCGTCGGTGCAAGACAGGTGGTCGTTTTGCTTGAGACGTACCATGGGTTAATAAATCGTTTTAGAAGCACCCATGGTACTCCTAGGTGATGAGGGTCTGGTGGAGATCTGTTCGGTCTGTTTGGAGATAGTGCTACAGAAGATAGGTGCACGGTTTGCATTGAACTTACCATAGGTCATAAATAGTTTTGGACGCACCCAATGGAACTTGTAAGTGACGTGGGTCGTGTGGAATCTCGTTTTAGTCCATTTGGAGATAGTGTTAGTGTTAGTGCAAGGTTGGAGCATAGTTTGCACCGAACATACCACAGGCATAGAAATCATTTTGGACGCACTCGAGGGGACTCCTAGGTGACGAGGCTCAAGTGGAAGCTCGATTCAGTATGTTTGGAAATAGTGCTACTCTTGATGCATGAGTAGTGCTCGATTTGCGTCGAATGTGCAGTAGGCTCGGAAATAGTATTGGAGGCACCCGATGAAACTCCTACGTGACATGGGTCATGTGGAATGTCGTATTGATCTATTTTGAGACAGTGTTAGCGTCGGTGCAAGATAGGTGCACGGTTTGCACTGAACGTACCATAGGCATAGAAATCGCTTTGGACACACTTGATGGGACTCCGAGGTGACAAGGCTCAAGTGGAAGCTCGGTACAGTCCATTTGGAGATAGTGCTAGTCTCGGTGTATGATTGGTGCACGGTTTGCGTCGAACATACCGTAGGCTCGGAAATAGTATTCGAGGCACTCAATGGAACTCCTAGGTTACGTGGGTCATGTGGAATCTTGTTTCGATCTATTTTGAAACAGTTTTAGCATCAGTGCAAGATAGGTGCTCGGTTTGCTTGAGATGTACCATATGTTAATAAATCGTTTTAGAAGCGCCCACGGTACTCCTAGGTTATGAGGGTCTGGTGGAGATCAGTTCGGTCTGTTTGGAGATAGTGCTACAGAAGATAGGTACAAGGTTTGCATTGAACTTACGATAGGTCATAAATAGTTTTAGACGCACCCGACGGAACTCATAAGTGACGTGGGTCATGTGGAATCTCAATTTAGTCCATTTGGAGATAGTGTTAGTGTCAGTGCAAGGTTGGAGCACGGTTTGCACCGAACATACCATAGGCATAGAAATCGTTTTAGACGAACTCGATCAGACTCCTAGGTGACGAGGCTCAAGTGGAAGCTCGGTTCAGTCCGTTTGGGGATTGTGCTTCTCTTGATGCATGATTGGTGCTTGGTATGCACCAAATGTAGCATAGGCATATAAATTGTTTTGGATGCACTCGAGGGGACTCCTAGGTGACGAGGCTCAAGTGGAAGCTCGATTTGGTACGTTTGGAGATAGTGCTACTCTTGATGCAAGATTGGTGCTCGGTTTGCGTCGAATGTGCCATAGGTGACGTGGGTCATGTGGAATCTTGTTTTGATCTAATTTGACACAGTGTTAGCGTCGGTGCAAGACAGGTGCTCGTTTTGCTTGAGACGTACCATGGGTTAATAAATCGTTTTAGAAGCACCCATGGTACTCCTAGGTGATGAGGGTCTGGTGGAGATCTGTTCGGTCTGTTTGGAGATAGTGCTACAGAAGATAGGTGCACGGTTTGCATTGAACTTACCATAGGTCATAAATAGTTTTGGACGCACCCAATGGAACTTGTAAGTGACGTGGGTCGTGTGGAATCTCGTTTTAGTCCATTTGGAGATAGTGTTTATGTCAGTGCAAGGTTGGAGCATAGTTTGCACCGAACATACCACAGGCATAGAAATCATTTTGGACGCACTCGAGGGGACTCCTTGTGACGAGGCTCAAGTGGAAGCTCGATTCAGTACGTTTGGAAATAGTGCTACTCTTGATGCATGATTAGTGCTCGATTTGCATCGAATGTGCAGTAGGCTCGGAAATAGTATTGGAGGCACCCGATGAAACTCCTACGTGACATGGGTCATGTGGAATGTCGTATTGATCTATTTTGAGACAGTGTTAGCGTCGGTGCAAGATAGGTGCACGGTTTGCACTGAACGTACCATAGGCATAGAAATCGCTTTGGACACACTTGATGGGACTCCGAGGTGACAAGGCTCAAGTGGAAGCTCGGTACAGTCCATTTGGAGATAGTGCTAGTCTTGATGTATGATTGGTGCACGGTTTGCGTCGAACATACCGTAGGCTCGGAAATAGTATTCGAGGCACTCGATGGAACTCCTAGGTTACGTGGGTCATGTGGAATCTTGTTTCGATCTATTTTGAAACAGTTTTAGCATCGGTGCAAGATAGGTGCTCGGTTTGCTTGAGATGTACCATATGTTAATAAATCATTTTAGAAGCGCCCACGGTACTCCTAGGTTATGAGGGTCTGGTGGAGATCTGTTCGGTCTGTTTGGAGATAGTGCTACAGAAGATAGGTGCACGGTTTGCATTGAACTTACGATAGGTCATAAATAGTTTTGGACGCACCCGATGGAACTCATAAGTGACGTGGGTCATGTGGAATCTCATTTTAGTCCATTTGGAGATAGTGTCAGTGTCAGTGCAAGGTTGGAGCACGGTTTGCACCGAACATACCATAGGCATAGAAATCATTTTAGACGAACTCGATCAGACTCCTAGGTGACAAGGCTCAAGTGGAAGCTCGGTTCAGTCCGTTTGGGGATAGTGCTTCTCTTGATGCATGATTGGTGCTTGGTATGCACCAAATGTAGCATAGGCATATAAATTGTTTTGGATGCACTCGAGGGGACTCCTAGGTGACGAGGCTCAAGTGGAAGCTCGATTTGGTACGTTTGGAGATAGTGCTACTCTTGATGCAAGATTGGTGCTCGGTTTGCGTCGAATGTGCCATAGGTGACGTGGGTCATGTGGAATCTTGTTTTGATCTAATTTGACACAGTGTTAGCGTCGGTGCAAGACAGGTGCTCGTTTCGCTTGAGACGTACCATGGGTTAATAAATCGTTTTAGAAGCACCCATGGTACTCCTAGGTGATGAGGGTCTGGTGGAGATCTGTTCGGTCTGTTTGGAGATAGTGCTACAGAAGATAGGTGCACGGTTTGCATTGAACTTACCATAGGTCATAAATAGTTTTGGACGCACCCAATGGAACTTGTAAGTGACGTGGGTCGTGTGGAATCTCGTTTTAGTCCATTTGGAGATAGTGTTAGTGTCAGTGCAAGGTTGGAGCATAGTTTGCACCGAACATACCACAGGCATAGAAATCATTTTGGACGCACTCGAGGGGACTCCTAGGTGACGAGGCTCAAGTGGAAGCTCGATTCAGTACGTTTGGAGATAGTGCTACTCTTGATGCATGATTAGTGCTCGATTTGCGTCGAATGTGCAGTAGGCTCGGAAATAGTATTGGAGGCACCCGATGAAACTCCTACGTGACATGGGTCATGTGGAATGTCGTTTTGATCTATTTGGAGACAGTGTTAGCGTCGGTGCAAGATAGGTGCACGGTTTGCACTGAACGTACCATAGGCATAGAAATCGCTTTGGACACACTTGATGGGACTTCGAGGTGACAAGGCTCAAGTGGAAGCTCGGTACAGTCCATTTGGAGATAGTGCTAGTCTTGATGTATGATTGGTGCACGGTTTGCGTCGAACGTACCGTAGGCTCGGAAATAGTATTCGAGGCACTCGATGGAACTCCTAGGTTACGTGGGTCATGTGGAATCTTGTTTCGATCTATTTTGAAACAGTTTTAGCATCGGTGCAAGATAGGTGCTCGGTTTGCTTGAGATGTACCATATGTTAATAAATCGTTTTAGAAGCACCCACGGTACTCCTAGGTTATGAGGGTCTGGTGGAGATCTGTTCGGTCTGTTTGGAGATAGTGCTACAGAAGATAGGTGCACGGTTTGCATTGAACTTACGATAGGTCATAAATAGTTTTGGACGCACCCGATAGAACTCATAAGTGACGTGGGTCATGTGGAATCTCATTTTAGTCCATTTGGAGATAGTGTCAGTGTCAGTGCAAGGTTGGAGCACGGTTTGCACCGAACATACCATAGGCATAGAAATCGTTTTAGACGAACTCGATCAGACTCCTAGGTGACGAGGCTCAAGTGGAAGCTCGGTTCAGTCCGTTTGGGGATTGTGCTTCTCTTGATGCATGATTGGTGCTTGGTATGCACCAAATGTAGCATAGGCATATAAATCGTTTTGGATGCACTCGAGGGGACTCCTAGGTGACGAGGCTCAAGTGGAAGCTCGATTTGGTACGTTTGGAGATAGTGCTACTCTTGATGCAAGATTGGTGCTCGGTTTGCGTCCAATGTGCCATAGGTGACGTGGGTCATTTGGAATCTTGTTTTGATCTAATTTGACACAGTGTAAGCGTCGGTGCAAGACAGGTGCACGGTTTGCACTGAACGTACCGTAGGCATAGAAATCATTTTGGACACACTCGATGGGACTCCTAGGTGACGAGGCTCAAGTGGAAGCGCGGTACGGTCCATTTGGAGATAGCGCTACTCTTGATGCATGATTGGTGCACGGTTTGCGTTGGACGTACCGTAGGCTCGGAAATAGTATTGGAGGCACTCGATGGAACTCCTAGGTTACGTGGGTCATGTGGAATCTTGTTTTGATCTGTTTTGAAACAGTGTTAGCGTCGGTGCAAGATAGGTGCTCGGTTTGCTTGAGATGTACCATATGTTAATAAATCGTTTTAGAAGCGCCCACGGTACTCCTAGGTTATGAGGGTCTGGTGGAGATCTGTTCGGTCTGTTTGGAGATAGTGCTACAGAAGATAGGTGCACGGTTTGCATTGAACTTACGATAGGTCATAAATAGTTTTGGACGCACCCGATGGAACTCATAAGTGATGTGGGTCATGTGGAATCTCATTTTAGTCCATTTGGAGATAGTGTCAGTGTCAGTGCAAGGTTGGAGCACGGTTTGCACCGAACATACCATAGGCATAGAAATCGTTTTAGACGAACTCGATCAGACTCCTAGGTGATGAGGCTCAAGTGGAAGCTCGGTTCAGTCCGTTTGGGGATAGTGCTTCTCTTGATGCATGATTGGTGCTTGGTATGCACCAAATGTAGCATAGGCATATAAATTGTTTTGGATGCACTCGAGGGGACTCCTAGGTGACGAGGCTCAAGTGGAAGCTCGATTTAGTACGTTTGGAGATAGTGCTACTCTTCATGCAAGATTGGTGCTCGGTTTGCGTCGAATGTGCCATAGGTAACGTGGGTCATGTGGAATCTTGTTTTGATCTAATTTGACACAGTGTTAGCGTCGGTGCAGGACAGGTGCTCATTTTGCTTGAGACGTACCATGGGTTAATAAATCGTTTTAGAAGCACCCATGGTACTCCTAGGTGATGAGGGTCTGGTGGAGATCTGTTCGGTCTGTTTGGAGATAGTGCTACAGAAGATAGGTGCACGGTTTGCATTGAACTTACCATAGGTCATAAATAGTTTTGGACGCACCCAATGGAACTTGTAAGTGACGTGGGTCGTGTGGAATCTCGTTTTAGTCCATTTGGAGATAGTGTTAGTGTCAGTGCAAGGTTGGAGCATAGTTTGCACCGAACATACCACAGGCATAGAAATCATTTTGGACGCACTCGAGGGGACTCCTAGGTGACGAGGCTCAAGTGGAAGCTCGATTCAGTACGTTTGGAGATAGTGCTACTCTTGATGCATGATTAGTGCTCGATTTGCGTCGAATGTGCAGTAGGCTCGGAAATAGTATTGGAGGCACCCGATGAAACTCCTACGTGACATGGGTCATGTGCAATGTCGTTTTGATCTATTTGGAGACAGTGTTAGCGTTGGTGCAAGATAGGTGCACGGTTTGCACTGAACGTACCATAGGCATAGAAATCGCTTTGGACACACTTGATGGGACTTCGAGGTGACAAGGCTCAAGTGGAAGCTCGGTACAGTCCATTTGGAGATAGTGCTAGTCTTGATGTATGATTGGTGCACGGTTTGCGTCGAACGTACCGTAGGCTCGGAAATAGTATTCGAGGCACTCGATGGAACTCCTAGGTTACGTGGGTCATGTGGAATCTTGTTTCGATCTATTTTGAAACAGTTTTAGCATCGGTGCAAGATAGGTGCTCGGTTTGCTTGAGATGTACCATATGTTAATAAATCGTTTTAGAAGCGTCCACGGTACTCCTAGGTTATGAGGGTCTGGTGGAGATCTGTTCGGTCTGTTTGGAGATAGTGCTACAGAAGATAGGTGCACGGTTTGCATTGAACTTACGATAGGTCATAAATAGTTTTGGACGCACCCGATGGAACTCATAAGTGACGTGGGTCATGTGGAATCTTATTTTAGTCCATTTGGAGATAGTGTCAGTGTCAGTGCAAGGTTGGAGCACGGTTTGCACCGAACATACCATAGGCATAGAAATCGTTTTAGATGAACTCGATCAGACTCCTAGGTGACGAGGCTCAAGTGGAAGCTCGGTTCAGTCTGTTTGGGGATAGTGCTTCTCTTGATGCATGATTCGTGCTTGGTATGCACCAAATGATGAGGACATCATTGGCTCAAATATGACCATGTCAACCACTTCTATACCAAAGGTGCAACCATTCTATATGAGGCTTATCATTGATGCATTTGATGAATTGGTGCTCCACCATAAAATGTGTATATTTTCATTTTCAGAATTACTTACATGGATCAAGGAAAGGTTTGATTGCATATGGAAAGCATGGAAGGTTAATGAAGTTGATTGGGGACCAAATCCAAGTATTCCCAACGTCCTGCACCTGGACACCCGTCACTTTTGGTCCAAGGAAAGAAAGAGATCAAATCCAACACGTTTTGGGGCTGGATTCGGACTCAAGGACAGCTCCAACTTGTGATGTTCACCACGGTCGCATACGGACTCGGATTGGGACGTTCTAGCACTTTTTGGAAAGCTTATCGAGTCTATTTTCCAACGGATCTGGACTCATGGCTCTATCTTATCTGATGCTTCCGCAATCGTCGTTTCAACGCCGGGGCCTTTTCTGCCTTTGGTGCTGTGTCACCCTATTTTGGGCTGATGGCCCATGTATCAAGTTGGGTTCATTAGGGACGTGTCCTAGGGTTAGAGAACGACCCCAAGATGGCCCATGTATCAAGTTAGGTTCATTAGGGACGTGTCCTAGGGTTGGAGAACGACCCCAACACCCCCTGGTCGTTCCCGTTGGTATTAATAAGGATTAGAGCCGCCACAAATAGATCGGGGTTTTGTTTTGTTGAAAGTTTAGCCATTGCTACTTCCTTGTAGACGCGTGTGTTGACTAGACCATCCGTTCTACTTAATTCAGAACCCCAACTTTGTGATTTCAGATTGGTTTTCATTTCCATATTTGCAATTGAGTTGCTTGTTATACTTGTTCTTGCTTGTTCCTCGGTTGCTTGCAGGAATTACCCTAGTGGTTTGGTTGATCGTGTTCCACAAGATCGCGACGGCTGTTGGAGGTGGTGTATCGGTTGCTAAGGCGCAACATCCTTGGATGGTTGTAGTCGGGCCGTGAACGTCATCTCCATCCCCAAATCGAGTTATCCACCTTCTCTCATCGAAAGATCAGGATTCACCCTAGCGGGTTCATGTCAGTTGGTATCAGAGCCCTACCAAATGATACATCCGGCCCAGTTAGGGTTGGCCGAGGCTCAATAAATTAAGGTTGCTCAGACCCCAATAGTTCTTATGCACACCCACTCGAAAAAAGGCCCAATGTCCCTAAAAGACTAGTCCGATAGGGAAGGGTGACTCTCTCTTTTAAGGTGACTTCCTCCTCCCAAGCTAAGCAAGGTGGGATTATTCAGAGGCTCACACGGTCACCGCTCGTCTACAACTAGGCCAGCGGGTAATAGTAGAGGATGTCCTCATCATTCCCACCCCCTTAAACAAGGGCCCAGCTCTGATACCAACTGACATGAACCCGCTAGGGTGAATCCTGATCTTTCGATGAGAGAAGGTGGATAGCTCGATTTGGGGATGGAGATGACGTTCACCGCCCGACTACAACCATCCAAGGATGCTGCACCTTAGCAACCGATACACCACCTCCAATAGCCGTCGCGATCTTGTGGAACACGATCAACCAAACCACTAGGGTAATTCCTGCAAGCAACCGAGGAACAAGCAAGAACAAGTATAACAAGCAACTCAATTGCAAATATGGAAATGAAAATCAATCTGAAATCACAAAGTTGGGGTTCTGAATCAAGTAGAACGGATGGTCTAGTCGACACACGCGTCTACAAGGAAGTAGCAATGGCTAAACTTTCAACAAACCAAAACCCCGATCTGTTTGTGGCGGCTCTAATCCTTATTAATACCAACGGGAACGACCAGGGGTGTTGGGGTCGTTCTCCAACCCTAGGACACGTCCCTAATGAACCCAACTTGATACATGGGCCATCTTGGGGTCGTTCTCCAACCCTCGGACACGTCCCTAATGAACCCAACTTGATACATGGGCCATCAGCCCAAAATAGGGTGACACAGCACCAAAGGCAGAAAAGGCCCCAGCGTTGAAACGACGATTGCAGAAGCATCAGATAAGATAGAGCCATGAGTCTAGATCCGTTGGAAAATAGACTCGATAAGCTTTCCAAAAAGTGCTAGAACGTCCCAATCCGAGTCCGTATGCGACCGTGGTGAACATCACAAGTTGGAGCTGTCCTTGAGTCCGAATCCAGCCCCAAAACGTGTTGGATTTGATCTCTTTCTTTCCTTGGACCAAAAGTGACGTGGTGTCCAGGTGCAGGACGTTGGGAATACTTGGATTTGGTCCCCAATCAACTTCATTAACCTTCCATGCTTTCCATATGCAATCAAACCTTTCCTTGATCCATGTAAGTAATTCTGAAAATGAAAATATACACATTTTATGGTGGAGCACCAATTCATCAAATGCATCAATGATAAACCTCATATAGAATGGTTGCACCTTTGGTATAGAAGTGGTTGACATGGTCATATTTGAGCCAATGATGTCCTCATCATTACTGACATGAACCCGCTAGGGTGAATCCTGATCTTTCGATGAGAGAAGGTGGATAACTCGATTTGGGGATGGAGATGACGTTCACGGCCCGACTACAACCATCCAAGGATGCTGCACCTTAGCAACCGATACACCACCTCCAACAGCCGTCGCGATCTTGTGGAACACGATCAACCAAACCACTAGGGTAATTCCTGCAAGCAACCGAGGAACAAGCAAGAACAAGTATAACAAGCAACTCAATTGCAAATATGGAAATGAAAACCAATCTGAAATCACAAAGTTGGGGTTCTGAACCAAGTAGAACGGATGGTCTAGTCGACACACGCGTCTACAAGGAAGTAGCAATGGCTAAACTTTCAACAAAACAAAACCCCGATCTGTTTGTGGCGGCTCTAATCCTTATTAATACCAACGGGAACGACCAGGGGTGTTGGGGTCGTTCTCCAACCCTAGGACACGTCCCTAATGAACCCAACTTGATACATGGGCCATCTTGGGGTCGTTCTCCAACCCTAGGACACGTCCCTAATGAACCCAACTTGATACATGGGCCATCAGCCCAAAATAGGGTGACACAGCACCAAAGGCAGAAAAGGCCCCGGCGTTGAAACGACGATTGCGGAAGCATCAGATAAGATAGAGCCATGAGTCCAGATCCGTTGGAAAATAGACTCGATAAGCTTTCCAAAAAGTGCTAGAACGTCCCAATCCGAGTCCGTATGCGACCGTGGTGAACATCACAAGTTGGAGCTGTCCTTGAGTCCGAATCCAGCCCCAAAACTGTTGGATTTGATCTCTTTCTTTCCTTGGACCAAAAGTGACGTGGTGTCCAGGTGCAGGACGTTGGGAATACTTGGATTTGGTCCCCAATCAACTTCATTAACCTTCCATGCTTTCCATATGCAATCAAACCTTTCCTTGATCCATGTAAGTAATTCTGAAAATGAAAATATACACATTTTATGGTGGAGCACCAATTCATCAAATGCATCAATGATAAGCCTCATATAGAATGGTTGCACCTTTGGTATAGAAGTGGTTGACATGGTCATATTTGAGCCAATGATGTCCTCATCATTACTGACATGAACCCGCTAGGGTGAATCCTGATCTTTCGATGAGAGAAGGTGGATAGCTCGATTTGGGGATGGAGATGACGTTCACCGCCCGACTACAACCATCCAAGGATGCTGCACCTTAGCAACCGATACACCACCTCCAATAGCCGTCGCGATCTTGTGGAACACGATCAACCAAACCACTAGGGTAATTCCTGCAAGCAACCGAGGAACAAGCAAGAACAAGTATAACAAGCAACTCAATTGCAAATATGGAAATGAAAATCAATCTGAAATCACAAAGTTGGGGTTCTGAATCAAGTAGAACGGATGGTCTAGTCGACACACGCGTCTACAAGGAAGTAGCAATGGCTAAACTTTCAACAAACCAAAACCCCGATCTGTTTGTGGCGGCTCTAATCCTTATTAATACCAACGGGAACGACCAGGGGTGTTGGGGTCGTTCTCCAACCCTAGGACACGTCCCTAATGAACCCAACTTGATACATGGGCCATCTTGGGGTCGTTCTCCAACCCTAGGACACGTCCCTAATGAACCCAACTTGATACATGGGCCATCAGCCCAAAATAGGGTGACACAGCACCAAAGGCAGAAAAGGCCCCAGCGTTGAAACGACGATTGCAGAAGCATCAGATAAGATAGAGCCATGAGTCCAGATCCGTTGGAAAATAGACTCGATAAGCTTTCCAAAAAGTGCTAGAACGTCCCAATCCGAGTCCGTATGCGACCGTGGTGAACATCACAAGTTGGAGCTGTCCTTGAGTCCGAATCCAGCCCCAAAACGTGTTGGATTTGATCTCTTTCTTTCCTTGGACCAAAAGTGACGTGGTGTCCAGGTGCAGGACGTTGGGAATACTTGGATTTGGTCCCCAATCAACTTCATTAACCTTCCATGCTTTCCATATGCAATCAAACCTTTCCTTGATCCATGTAAGTAATTCTGAAAATGAAAATATACACATTTTATGGTGGAGCACCAATTCATCAAATGCATCAATGATAAACCTCATATAGAATGGTTGCACCTTTGGTATAGAAGTGGTTGACATGGTCATATTTGAGCCAATGATGTCCTCATCATTACTGACATGAACCCGCTAGGGTGAATCCTGATCTTTCGATGAGAGAAGGTGGATAACTCGATTTGGGGATGGAGATGACGTTCACGGCCCGACTACAACCATCCAAGGATGCTGCACCTTAGCAACCGATACACCACCTCCAACAGCCGTCGCGATCTTGTGGAACACGATCAACCAAACCACTAGGGTAATTCCTGCAAGCAACCGAGGAACAAGCAAGAACAAGTATAACAAGCAACTCAATTGCAAATATGGAAATGAAAACCAATCTGAAATCACAAAGTTGGGGTTCTGAATCAAGTAGAACGGATGGTCTAGTCGACACACGCGTCTACAAGGAAGTAGCAATGGCTAAACTTTCAACAAAACAAAACCCCGATCTGTTTGTGGCGGCTCTAATCCTTATTAATACCAACGGGAACGACCAGGGGTGTTGGGGTCGTTCTCCAACCCTAGGACACGTCCCTAATGAACCCAACTTGATACATGGGCCATCTTGGGGTCGTTCTCCAACCCTAGGACACGTCCCTAATGAACCCAACTTGATACATGGGCCATCAGCCCAAAATAGGGTGACACAGCACCAAAGGCAGAAAAGGCCCCAGCGTTGAAACGACGATTGCGGAAGCATCAGATAAGATAGAGCCATGAGTCCAGATCCGTTGGAAAATAGACTCGATAAGCTTTCCAAAAAGTGCTAGAACGTCCCAATCCGAGTCCGTATGCGACCGTGGTGAACATCACAAGTTGGAGCTGTCCTTGAGTCCGAATCCAGCCCCAAAACGTGTTGGATTTGATCTCTTTCTTTCCTTGGACCAAAAGTGACGTGGTGTCCAGGTGCAGGACGTTGGGAATACTTGGATTTGGTCCCCAATCAACTTCATTAACCTTCCATGCTTTCCATATGCAATCAAACCTTTCCTTGATCCATGTAAGTAATTCTGAAAATGAAAATATACACATTTTATGGTGGAGCACCAATTCATCAAATGCATCAATGATAAGCCTCATATAGAATGGTTGCACCTTTGGTATAGAAGTGGTTGACATGGTCATATTTGAGCCAATGATGTCCTCATCATTACTGACATGAACCCGCTAGGGTGAATCCTGATCTTTCGATGAGAGAAGGTGGATAGCTCGATTTGGGGATGGAGATGACGTTCACCGCCCGACTACAACCATCCAAGGATGCTGCACCTTAGCAACCGATACACCACCTCCAATAGCCGTCGCGATCTTGTGGAACACGATCAACCAAACCACTAGGGTAATTCCTGCAAGCAACCGAGGAACAAGCAAGAACAAGTATAACAAGCAACTCAATTGCAAATATGGAAATGAAAATCAATCTGAAATCACAAAGTTGGGGTTCTGAATCAAGTAGAACGGATGGTCTAGTCGACACACGCGTCTACAAGGAAGTAGCAATGGCTAAACTTTCAACAAACCAAAACCCCGATCTGTTTGTGGCGGCTCTAATCCTTATTAATACCAACGGGAACGACCAGGGGTGTTGGGGTCGTTCTCCAACCCTAGGACACGTCCCTAATGAACCCAACTTGATACATGGGCCATCTTGGGGTCGTTCTCCAACCCTAGGACACGTCCCTAATGAACCCAACTTGATACATGGGCCATCAGCCCAAAATAGGGTGACACAGCACCAAAGGCAGAAAAGGCCCCAGCGTTGAAACGACGATTGCAGAAGCATCAGATAAGATAGAGCCATGAGTCCAGATCCGTTGGAAAATAGACTCGATAAGCTTTCCAAAAAGTGCTAGAACGTCCCAATCCGAGTCCGTATGCGACCGTGGTGAACATCACAAGTTGGAGCTGTCCTTGAGTCCGAATCCAGCCCCAAAACGTGTTGGATTTGATCTCTTTCTTTCCTTGGACCAAAAGTGACGTGGTGTCCAGGTGCAGGACGTTGGGAATACTTGGATTTGGTCCCCAATCAACTTCATTAACCTTCCATGCTTTCCATATGCAATCAAACCTTTCCTTGATCCATGTAAGTAATTCTGAAAATGAAAATATACACATTTTATGGTGGAGCACCAATTCATCAAATGCATCAATGATAAGCCTCATATAGAATGGTTGCACCTTTGGTATAGAAGTGGTTGACATGGTCATATTTGAGCCAATGATGTCCTCATCATTACTGACATGAACCCGCTAGGGTGAATCCTGATCTTTCGATGAGAGAAGGTGGATAACTCGATTTGGGGATGGAGATGACGTTCACGGCCCGACTACAACCATCCAAGGATGCTGCACCTTAGCAACCGATACACCACCTCCAACAGCCGTCGCGATCTTGTGGAACACGATCAACCAAACCACTAGGGTAATTCCTGCAAGCAACCGAGGAACAAGCAAGAACAAGTATAACAAGCAACTCAATTGCAAATATGGAAATGAAAACCAATCTGAAATCACAAAGTTGGGGTTCTGAATCAAGTAGAACGGATGGTCTAGTCGACACACGCGTCTACAAGGAAGTAGCAATGGCTAAACTTTCAACAAAACAAAACCCCGATCTGTTTGTGGCGGCTCTAATCCTTATTAATACCAACGGGAATGACCAGGGGTGTTGGGGTCGTTCTCCAACCCTAGGACACGTCCCTAATGAACCCAACTTGATACATGGGCCATCTTGGGGTCGTTCTCCAACCCTAGGACACGTCCCTAATGAACCCAACTTGATACATGGGCCATCAGCCCAAAATAGGGTGACACAACACCAAAGGCAGAAAAGGCCCCGGCGTTGAAACGACGATTGCGGAAGCATCAGATAAGATAGAGCCATGAGTCCAGATCCGTTGGAAAATAGACTCGATAAGCTTTCCAAAAAGTGCTAGAACGTCCCAATCCGAGTCCGTATGCGACCGTGGTGAACATCACAAGTTGGAGCTGTCCTTGAGTCCGAATCCAGCCCCAAAACGTGTTGGATTTGATCTCTTTCTTTCCTTGGACCAAAAGTGACGTGGTGTCCAGGTGCAGGACGTTGGGAATACTTGGATTTGGTCCCCAATCAACTTCATTAACCTTCCATGCTTTCCATATGCAATCAAACCTTTCCTTGATCCATGTAAGTAATTCTGAAAATGAAAATATACACATTTTATGGTGGAGCACCAATTCATCAAATGCATCAATGATAAGCCTCATATAGAATGGTTGCACCTTTGGTATAGAAGTGGTTGACATGGTCATATTTGAGCCAATGATGTCCTCATCATTACTGACATGAACCCGCTAGGGTGAATCCTGATCTTTCGATGAGAAAAGGTGGATAGCTCGATTTGGGGATGGAGATGACGTTCACCGCCCGACTACAACCATCCAAGGATGCTGCACCTTAGCAACCGATACACCACCTCCAATAGCCGTCGCGATCTTGTGGAACACGATCAACCAAACCACTAGGGTAATTCCTGCAAGCAACCGAGGAACAAGCAAGAACAAGTATAACAAGCAACTCAATTGCAAATATGGAAATGAAAATCAATCTGAAATCACAAAGTTGGGGTTCTGAATCAAGTAGAACGGATGGTCTAGTCGACACACGCGTCTACAAGGAAGTAGCAATGGCTAAACTTTCAACAAACCAAAACCCCGATCTGTTTGTGGCGGCTCTAATCCTTATTAATACCAACGGGAACGACCAGGGGTGTTGGGGTCGTTCTCCAACCCTAGGACACGTCCCTAATGAACCCAACTTGATACATGGGCCATCTTGGGGTCGTTCTCCAACCCTAGGACACGTCCCTAATGAACCCAACTTGATACATGGGCCATCAGCCCAAAATAGGGTGACACAGCACCAAAGGCAGAAAAGGCCCCAGCGTTGAAACGACGATTGCAGAAGCATCAGATAAGATAGAGCCATGAGTCCAGATCCGTTGGAAAATAGACTCGATAAGCTTTCCAAAAAGTGCTAGAACGTCCCAATCCGAGTCCGTATGCGACCGTGGTGAACATCACAAGTTGGAGCTGTCCTTGAGTCCGAATCCAGCCCCAAAACGTGTTGGATTTGATCTCTTTCTTTCCTTGGACCAAAAGTGACGTGGTGTCCAGGTGCAGGACGTTGGGAATACTTGGATTTGGTCCCCAATCAACTTCATTAACCTTCCATGCTTTCCATATGCAATCAAACCTTTCCTTGATCCATGTAAGTAATTCTGAAAATGAAAATATACACATTTTATGGTGGAGCACCAATTCATCAAATGCATCAATGATAAGCCTCATATAGAATGGTTGCACCTTTGGTATAGAAGTGGTTGACATGGTCATATTTGAGCCAATGATGTCCTCATCATTACTGACATGAACCCGCTAGGGTGAATCCTGATCTTTCGATGAGAGAAGGTGGATAACTCGATTTGGGGATGGAGATGACGTTCACGGCCCGACTACAACCATCCAAGGATGCTGCACCTTAGCAACCGATACACCACCTCCAACAGCCGTCGCGATCTTGTGGAACACGATCAACCAAACCACTAGGGTAATTCCTGCAAGCAACCGAGGAACAAGCAAGAACAAGTATAACAAGCAACTCAATTGCAAATATGGAAATGAAAACCAATCTGAAATCACAAAGTTGGGGTTCTGAATCAAGTAGAACGGATGGTCTAGTCGACACACGCGTCTACAAGGAAGTAGCAATGGCTAAACTTTCAACAAAACAAAACCCCGATCTGTTTGTGGCGGCTCTAATCCTTATTAATACCAACGGGAACGACCAGGGGGTGTTGGGGTCGTTCTCCAACCCTAGGACACGTCCCTAATGAACCCAACTTGATACATGGGCCATCTTGGGGTCGTTCTCCAACCCTAGGACACGTCCCTAATGAACCCAACTTGATACATGGGCCATCAGCCCAAAATAGGGTGACACAGCACCAAAGGCAGAAAAGGCCCCGGCGTTGAAATGACGATTGCGGAAGCATCAGATAAGATAGAGCCATGAGTCCAGATCCGTTGGAAAATAGACTCGATAAGCTTTCCAAAAAGTGCTAGAACGTCCCAATCCGAGTCCGTATGCGACCGTGGTGAACATCACAAGTTGGAGCTGTCCTTGAGTCCGAATCCAGCCCCAAAACGTGTTGGATTTGATCTCTTTCTTTCCTTGGACCAAAAGTGACGTGGTGTCCAGGTGCAGGACGTTGGGAATACTTGGATTTGGTCCCCAATCAACTTCATTAACCTTCCATGCTTTCCATATGCAATCAAACCTTTCCTTGATCCATGTAAGTAATTCTGAAAATGAAAATATACACATTTTATGGTGGAGCACCAATTCATCAAATGCATCAATGATAAGCCTCATATAGAATGGTTGCACCTTTGGTATAGAAGTGGTTGACATGGTCATATTTGAGCCAATGATGTCCTCATCATTCTCCCCTTCTTGACAGCAAACCGTCCTCGGTTTGACCTTTGTTGGAGGATGTGTTGTAGGTAAAAGTGAACCGTGCTCCCCTTCTTGATATTTATCCTGTTGCATTTGGGAAAAACTAGAAAAACTTTGCAAGACATCATTAGTGTTAGTGCAGCCCTCAATTTGATCATGGTATTGTGGCCCAAAAGGATATTTCAGATTAGAGCAAATATAAACTTTATGCACCAAATATTCTCCTTTGTTGTCATATTTGCCAATTGCATGAAGCGAACAATGATTAAAACTTGACAAAATAGAATCAAATTTAAGTTTCTCTTTTAGACAATTTAGATTACACAGAATATCAAATTCAATATAACCCAAAGTATTTAAAGAGGACAACAAATTCAGTTCATCTTGTGCACATGTAATAGGATGAAAAAGCTTATCTTCAGCACATTTGTATGGTTCCAAACCAAAAGTATCACACTTATTTGCTACTTGTGGCATAGGAGTAAAAGAATCATCAACACACAACTCCTCTCTATCACAAGGAACCACGAGTAATTCATTTTGTGACAAAGGAAAATCAGTAGTGGGTTCCACTATTTGTTGCTCTTCATTAGCATGCAGAGTGGACAAATTTTGGACATTATGGGTCACATCATTCTGGCAAGTATTCACAGATAATAGAATCTCTTTTTCAGCATTAAGAGCCAGACAAAACAATTGACCAATATGGCAATATGATTTGCTAATTATTAAGGTTCGAATTTCAGAATTGAGCCCTTTCATGAATCTACTCATAACATCTTCCATGCATTCATCCAATCCACCAAACATGATACAAATCTTAAAATTATGGTAGTATTGTTTCACAGTCTTGCTACCCTGCTTCAAGTTGTCTAATTTTGCAAGCAAATAATCAACATAATATGCAGGAACGAATGCATCTCTAAAAAGAAATTTGAAGTCTTTCCAAGATTCTGGAACTTTGATGTGCCTACAAATGTGTTTCCATTCTAGCAAAGCATATTCAATCAAAATATTAGAGGCAATACAAATCTTTTGTTTCTCGGATAGGTCATGCTCATCAAATTCATTGTCTACTTTTAACTCCCAATCAATGTAAGCTTGAGGATCAAACTTACCATCATATAATGGCAAGTGTTGAATGACATCCTGAATATGAGGGTCTAGTTTCAACAGCTCAAAAATCTCCATATCACCTGCCATGATTAGTAGGAAACAAGAAACACAAAAATAATATGTATCCTCCTATCAACTACTAGGATGTGTCAGATGTAATTATCTCAAACTCAACTTGTTAAAACAAGCCCTTACAAGTTCTTACCAAGCCAAACAGGAGGTGACGGCAACCAACAAGTCTACAACCGTGGAGTGAAGTGTATCGGTGCCGCAACAACAACACCTGTCAAGCTGTAGTCGAAATATGTGGAGCTATAGGTGGGCTAAAGCAAGGAAGTACTAGAACCACGTTAGTTGCAAGCAAATTGAACAAACGCTCAACGACGTTATTATGCTGGTCCTAGGCTAGTACATGCTAGAGACGCGAGCCTGGACACAAACGAAGTCACTGAGCAGCAGCAAAGAAGGATCACAAGGACAGGAATAACAACAAAAGAAAAACTCTTCTCTTCTTCTTTCTCTTTCTTTTCTTTCTTTCTTTCTTTCTTTCTGTCTTTCTTTTCTTTCTTTCTTTCCTTTCTTTCTGTCTTTTTTTTCTGTTTTTTTCTTTCAACTAGCACAAAACTGAAATTTTGCAACAAGAAATAACAAGCTACTTACAGCAATTAAATGTTTCCTTGGGAAGGGTGATTCAGTAGCAAAGTGAAACAAGTGGTTGTTTTGCAAAACCAGCAGACGCACAAATCTCCACAGCAATTGCGAAGCGCTCAGAATGAATTTGGGACCAAGCTCTGATCCGTTGGAAAGAGGACAAGTTAAGGTTTCCAGATTGTATTTAAACTCCCTATTCAGACTCCTGACAAAGGAAATATGGTGCTTTTGTTTTCAAGATAAAATAGGACTCCGAATCGAATTCTATCTTGATCTCGTTGGATTTCCTTTTTGTAGATGGAAATATGGACGTGGATGAAACCTCCAAGGACATGGCTAGGATAATGGTGGTAAACAAAACAAAGGAATTTGAAAATCCACTCGGATTCCTAGAGAGAAACAAATAAACTCAAATCTGCGATGGTGACAGAAACGTGACTAGAACTCGAAACTCTAAACGACTAGACGCTAAGACCAGCAACTTGCACGACGATGCAACCGTTAATTCAATAAGCCCTAACTAAGCAGTAATAGTATTAAGCTCAAAGGGGTTTTGGGATTATGAAGAACTAATCTACTAATTTTGTTTTGGCTTTTTCTGGACCATAGGAGATTAAAAACAACAAAGAACTAGAAGTCTCTCACCGATCAACCTTGCTCTGATTACCAACTGATATGAACCCGCTAGGGTGAATCCTGATCTTTCGATGAGAGAAGGTGGATAACTCAATTTGGGGATGGAGATGACGTTCAGATCCGTTGGAAAATAGACTCGATAAGCTTTCCAAAAAGTGCTAGAACGTCCCAATCCGAGTCCGTATGCGACCGTGGTGAACATCACAAGTTGGAGCTGTCCTTGAGTCCGAATCCAGCCCCAAAACGTGTTGGATTTGACCTCTTTCTTTCCTTAGACCAAAAGTGACGTGGTGTCCAGGTGCAGGACGTTGGGAATACTTGGATTTGGTCCCCAATCAACTTCATTAACCTTCCATGCTTTCCATATGCAATCAAACCTTTCCTTGATCCATGTAAGTAATTCTGAAAATGAAAATATACACATTTTATGGAGGAGCACCAATTCATCAAATGCATCAATGATAAGCCTCATATAGAATGGTTGCACCTTTGGTATAGAAGTGGTTGACATGGTCATATTTGAGCCAATGATGTCCTCATCACCAAATGTAGCATAGGCATATAAATTGTTTTGGATGCACTCGAGGGGACTCCTAGGTGACGAGGCTCAAGTGGAAGCTCGATTTGGTACGTTTGGAGATAGTGCTACTCTTGATCTAAGATTGGTGCTCGGTTTGCGTTGAATGTGCCATAGGTGACGTGGGTCATGTGGAATCTTGTTTTGATCTAATTTGACATAGTGTTAGCATCGGTGCAAGACAGGTGCTCGTTTTGCTTGAGACGTACCATGGATTAATAAATCATTTTAGAAGCACCCATGGTACTCCTAGGTGATGAGGGTCTGGTGGAGATCTGTTCGGTCTATTTGGAGATAGTGCTACAGAAGATAGGTGCACGGTTTGCATTGAACTTACCATAGGTCATAAATAGTTTTGGACGCACCCAATGGAACTTGTAAGTGACGTGGGTCGTGTGGAATCTCGTTTTAGTCCATTTGGAGATAGTGTTAGTGTCAGTGCAAGGTTGGAGCATAGTTTGCACCGAACATACCACAGGCATAGAAATCATTTTGGACGCACTCGAGGGGACTCCTAGGTGACGAGGCTCAAGTGGAAGCTCGATTCAGTACGTTTGGAGATAGTGCTACTCTTGATGCATGATTAGTGCTCGATTTGCGTCGAATGTGCAGTAGGCTCGGAAATAGTATTGGAGGCACCCGATGAAACTCCTACGTGACATGGGTCATGTGGAATGTCGTTTTGATCTATTTTGAGACAGTGTTAGCGTTGGTGCAAGATAGGTGCACTGTTTGCACTGAACGTACCATAGGCATAGAAATCGCTTTGGACACACTTGATGGGACTCCGAGGTGACAAGGCTCAAGTGGAAGCTCGGTACAGTCCATTTGGAGATAGTGCTAGTCTTGATGTATGATTGGTGCACGGTTTGCGTCGAACGTACCGTAGGCTCGGAAATAGTATTCGAGGCACTCGATGGAACTCCTAGGTTACGTGGGTCATGTGGAATCTTGTTTTGATCTATTTTGAAACAGTTTTAGCATCGGTGCAAGATAGGTGCTCGGTTTGCTTGAGATGTACCATATGTTAATAAATCGTTTTAGAAGCACCCACGGTACTCCTAGGTTATGAGGGTCTGGTGGAGATCTGTTCGGTCTGTTTGGAGATAGTGCTACAGAAGATAGGTGCACGGTTTGCATTGAACTTACGATAGGTCATAAATAGTTTTGGACGCACCCGATGGAACTCATAAGTGACGTGGGTCATGTGGAATCTCATTTTAGTCCATTTGGAGATAGTGTCAGTGTCAGTGCAAGGTTGGAGCACGGTTTGCACCGAACATACCATAGGCATAGAAATCGTTTTAGACGAACTCGATCAGACTCCTAGGTGACGAGGCTCAAGTGGAAGCTCGGTTCAGTCCGTTTGGGGATAGTGCTTCTCTTGATGCATGATTGGTGCTTGGTATGCACCAAATGTAGCATAGGCATATAAATCGTTTTGGATGCACTCGAGGGGACTCCTAGGTGACGAGGCTCAAGTGGAAGCTCGATTTGGTACGTTTGGAGAGAGTGCTACTCTGGATGCAAGATTGGTGCTCGGTTTGCGTCGAATGTGCCATAGGTGATGTGGGTCATTTGGAATCTTGTTTTGATCTAATTTGACACAGTGTAAGCGTCGGTGCAAGACAGGTGCACGGTTTGCACTGAACGTACCATAGGCATAGAAATCATTTTGGACACACTCGATGGGACTCCTAGGTGACGAGGCTCAAGTGGAAGCGTGGTACGGTCCATTTGGAGATAGCGCTACTCTTGATGCATGATTGGTGCACGGTTTGCGTCGGACGTACCGTAGGCTCAGAAATAGTATTGGAGGCACTCGATGGAACTCCTAGGTTACGTGGGTCATGTGGAATCTTGTTTTGATCTGTTTTGAAACAGTGTTAGCGTCAGTGCAAGATAGGTGCTCGGTTTGCGTCAAACGTACCATAGGTTAATAAATCATTTTAGAAGCACCCACGGTACTCCAGGTCATGAGGGTCTGGTGGAGATATGTTCGTTCCATTTGGAGATAGTGCTACAGGAGATAGGTGCACGGTTTGCATTGAACGTTCCATAGGTCATAAATAGTTTTGGACGCACCTGATGGAACTCATAAGTGACGTGGGTCATGTGGAATCTCGTTTTAGTCCATTTGGAGATAGTGTTAGTGTCAGTGCAAGGTTGGAGCATGGTTTGCACCGAACATACCACGGGCATAAAATTTGTTTTGGACGCACTCGAGGGGACTCCTCGGTGACGAGGCTCAAGTGGAAGCTCGATTTGGTACGTTTGGAGATAGTGCTACTCTTGATGCATGATTGGTGCACGGTTTGCGTCGAACGTGCAGTAGGCTCGGAAATGGTATTGGAGGCACCCGATGAAACTCCTACGTGACGTGGGTCATGTGGAATCTCATTTTGATCTATTTTGAGACAGTGTTAGCGTCGGTGCAAGATAGGTGCACGGTTTGCACTGAACGTACCATAGGCATAGAAATCACTTTGGACACACTCGATGGGACTCCTAGGTGACGAGGCTCAAGTGGAAGCTCGGTATGGTCCATTTGGAGATAGTGCTAGTCTTGATGCATGATTGGTGCACGGTTTGCGTCGAACGTACCGTAGACTCGAAAATAGTATTCGAGGCACTCGATGGAACAACTAGGTTACGTGGGTCATGTGGAATCTTGCTTCGATCTGTTTTGAAACAGTGTTAGCGTCGGTGCAAGATAGGTGCTCGGTTTGCTTGAGACGTACCATAGGTTAATAAATCGTTTTAGAAGCACCCACGATACTCCTAGGTTATGAGGGTCTAGTGGAGATCTGTTCGGTCCGTTTGGAGTTAGTGCTTCAGAAGATATGTGCACGGTTTGCATTGAACGTACCATAGGTCGTAAATAGTTTTGGACGCACCCGATGGAACTCGTAAGTGACGTGGGTCGTGTGGAATATCGTTTTAGTCTATTTGGAGATAGTGTTAGTGTCAGTGCAAGGTTGGAGCACAGTTTGCATCGAACATACCATAGGCATAGTAATCGTTTTGGACGAACTCGAGGGGGACTCCTAGGTGACGAGGCTCAAGTGGAAGCTCGGTTCGGTCCATTTGGGGATAGTGCTTCTCTTGATGCAAGATTGGTGCTTGGTTTGCACCAAATGAAGCATAGGCATAGAAATCATTTTGGACGCACTCGAGGCGACTCCTAGGTGACGAGGCTCAAGTGGAAGCTCGATTCGATACATTTGGGGATAGTGCTACTCTTGATGCAAGATTGGTGCTCGATTTGCGTCGAATCTGCAGTAGGCTCGGAAATAGTATTGGAGGCACCCGATGAAACTCCTAGGTGACGTGGGTCATGTGGAATCTTGTTTTGATCTATTTTGAGACAGTGTTAGCGTCGGTGCAAGATAGGTGCACGGTTTGCACTTAACGTACCATAGGCATAGAAATCGCTTTGGACACACTCAGTGGGTCTCCTAGGTGACGAGGCTCAAGTGGAAGCTCGGTACAGTCCATTTGGAGATAGTGCTAGTCTTGATGCATGATTGGTGCACGGTTTGCATCGAACATGCCGTAGGCTCAGAAATAGTATTTGAGGCACTCGATGGAACTCCTAGGTTACGTGGGTCATGTGGAATCTTGTTTCGATCTGTTTTGAAACAGTGTTAGCGTCGGTGCAAGATAGGTGCTCGGTTTGCTTGAGACGTACCATAGGTTAATAAATCATTTTAGAAGCACCCACGATACTCCTAGGTTATGAGGGTCTAGTGGAGATCTGTTCGGTCTGTTTGGAGTTAGTGCTTCAGAAGATATGTGCACGGTTTGCATTGAACGTACCATAGGTCATAAATAGTTTTGGACGCACCCGATGGAACTCGTAAGTGACGTGGGTCGTGTGGAATATCGTTTTTGTCCATTTGGAGATAGTGTTAGTGTCAGTACAAGGTTGGAGCACAGTTTGCACCGAACATACCATAGGCATAGTAATCGTTTTGGACGAACTCGAGGGGACTCCTAGGTGACAAGGCTCAAGTGGAAGCTCAATTCAGTACGTTTGGAGATAGTGCTACTCTTGATGCAAGATTGGTGCTCGGTTTGCGTCGAATGTGACGTAGGCTAGGAAATAGTATTGGAGGCGCCAATGGAACTCCTAGGTGACGTGGGTCATGTGGAATCTCGCTTTGATCTATTTTGAGACAGTGTTCGTGTCGGTGCAAGATAGGTGCACAGTTTACATTGAACGTACCATAGGCATAGAAATCATTTTGGACACACTCGATGGGATTCCTAGGTGACGAGGCTTAAGTGGAAGCTCGGTACGGTCCATTTGGAGATAGTCTGCTCTTCATGCATGATTGGTGGACGGTTTGCGTCGAACGTACCGTAGGCTCGGAAATTGTATTGGAGGTACCCGATGGAACTCCTAGGTTACGTGGGTCATGTGGAATCTTGTTTTGATCTATTTTGAAACAGTGTTAGCGTCGGTGATAAGATCCCATAGGGTTCGCTGGCCGATCTTTCGATGAGAGATGGTGGATAACTCGATTTGTGGATGGAGACGACGTTCACGGCTCGAACACAACCGTCCAAGGACGCTGCACCTTAGCAACCGATACACCTCCTCCGATGGCTGCCGTGGTCTTGCGGGGCGACAACCAGCCACTACGGCACCCGTCCTACAGGCAATCAAAGAACCAGAAAGAACAAGAAGAACAAGCACTTAATTGCCAAATAAATATGAAGGTTTCAATCTAAAAACACAAGATGGTGAGGTTCTAAAAACAATCAGTCAGGCGATTGATCCAACACGCACGCTGAAAGGCGGTAGCAATAGCTAACTCGATGAAACAAAACCTAATCTGTTTGTGGCGGCCCTAGAGGCATATAAGTAGATGGGAGGACGACCACAAGGGTGTTTGAGTCATTCTCCAACCCTAGGACGCGTCCCTAATGGACCCAACTTGATACATGGGCCATCAGCCCAATATAAGGTTCGCAGCACCGTTGACAGAAAAGGTCTCGGTACAAAAATAGTTACTGCAGAAGCATCTCATAATATATATCTATGAGGCTAGATCCGTTGGAAGGTAGACTTGATAAGCTTTCCAAAAAGTGCTAGAACGTTCCAATCCGAGTCCATATGAAGTCATGGCATGCATCACAAGTTGGTGCTATCCTGCAGTCCAAATCCAGCCGGCGCCAATCCCCTGCCCTTCTGATCCTCTCCATCATTCCTAAGTAAAACAAGAGTGCATGTGTTTCCATTGTCTAAATATGATGGATGAGAGTTTAAGAATAAACTTACTTGATGGTTGAGTTGATGGGCACGAGCACGAGTAAGAGGACCAAGTGGTGCTAGCGATGGTGTAGGTGTGGTGTTGATATCATCATCATCCTCCCCTTCTTGCATTTGAGTCGTCCTCGACTCAAGCTCAACGTCCTCACCCAAATATGGCTTTAAATCTGCAATGTTAAATGTGGGACTAACCCCAAAATTTGCAGGTAGATCCAGCTTATATGCATTATCATTAATTTTCTCTAACACTTTAAATGGTCCATCAGCCCTTGGCATCAATTTAGACTTTCTCAATTCAGGAACCCTTTCTCAAATGCAACCAAACTAAATCTCTAGGTTCAAATATTAGTTCCTTTCTACCTTTATCACCAGCAAACTTATATTTAGCATTCATACGCTCTATGTTTTCTTTAGTTGTTTCATGCAGTTTTAACATCAGTTCAGCACGCTTAGTAGCGTCAAAATTTAGTTTTTCAGAAGATGGCAAAGGCATCAAATCAATAGGAGCACGAGGCAAGAAACCATATACAATCTGAAATGGGCACATCTTTGTAGTAGAATGCAGTGAATGATTATAAGCAAATTCAATATGAGGCAAACAATCTTCCCACATCTTAATGTTCTTCTTTAAAACAGCCCTTAACATAGTAGACAAAGTTCTATTGACAACTTCAGTTTGACCATCGGTTTGGGGATGACATGTAGTAGAAAACAAAAGCTTAGTTCCTAGTTTTCCCCATAAAGTCTTCCAAAAATGACTAAGAAATTTAGCATCACGATCAGAAACAATTGTGTTGGGTACACCATGCAAATGAATAATTTCTCGAAAGAACAAATCAGCAATATGAGTAGCATCATCAGTTTTACGACATGGTATGAAATGTGCCATCTTAGAAAATCTATCAATAACCACAAACACACTATCATGTCCCTTTCTAGTCCTTGGCAAACCCAACACAAAATCCATAGAAATATCTTCCCAAGAGGCACTAGGAACAGGTAGAGGCAAATACAAACTGTGTGGATTTAACCGTGACTTAGCCTTTTGACATGTCGTGCAACGAGCAACAAATCTCTCCACATCTCTTCTCATCTTTGGCCAAAAGAAATGACCAGCAAGTATGTCCTCTGTTTTCTTGGCTCCAAAATGCCCCATCAAGCCACCTCCATGTGCCTCCTGCAGCAACAACAAACGAACGGAGCTAGCTGGAATGCATAGCTTGTTAGCTCTAAACACAAATCCATCACTAAAGATGAATTTGTTCCATCCTTTCCCATCTTTATAATGCAGCAACACTTCTTTAAAATCTGCACCATTAACATATTGGTCTTTAATTGTTTCTAATCCAATGATTTTGCAATCAAGTTGATTCAGCAAAGTATATCTCCTAGACAAAGCATCAGCAATAATATTCTCTTTCCCTTTCTTGTGCTTAATAACATAAGGAAAAGATTCAATAAATTCAACCCACTTAGCATGTCTACAGTTCAATTTCCCTTGACTACGAATATGCTTCAAAGACTCATGATCAGAATGAATAACAAACTCTTTGGGCCACAAGTAATGCTGTCATGTTTCTAATGTGCGAACAAGAGCATACAATTCCTTATCATAAGTAGAATAATTTAGAACAGGACCACTCAATTTTTCACTAAAATACGCAACAGGTTTGCCTTCTTGTAACAAAACACCATCCAATCCAATTCCACTAGCATCACATTCAAGCTCAAAAGTCTTATTAAAATCAGGAAGTTGGAGGAGGGGTGCATGTGTCAACTTATCTTTCAGCATGTTGAAGGAGTTCTCGTGTACTTTGCCCCAACTAAAAGGCACTCCCTTCTTCGTAAGCTCATTCAAAGGTGCAGCAATGGTGCTGAAGTCCTTCACAAAACGGCGATAGAAACCAGCAAGTCCTAGGAAACTTCGCACTTGGGTGATAGTCTTTGGTACAGGCCATCCCTGTATAGCTTCTACCTTGGCTTGATCAACCTCAATTCCCTGTGGAGTCACAACATAGCCAAGAAAAGACACTCGATCGGTGCAAAAGGTGCACTTCTCAAGGTTACCAAATAAACGTGCATCTCGTAAAGCATTAAAAACAGCACGTAAATGATCAAGATGTTCATCCATAGATTTGCTGTAAATCAATATATCATCAAAATAGACTACAACAAATTTTCCAATGAAAGCACGCAGAACCTCGTTCATTAATCTCATGAAAGTACTTGGTGCATTAGTTAACCCAAAAGGCATGACTAACCACTCATATAAACCAAATTTAGTTTTGAAAGCAGTTTTCCATTCATCTCCCAATTTCATACGAATCTGGTGGTACCCACTACGCAAATCAACTTTAGAAAACACAACAGCACCACTTAGTTCATCAAGCATATCATCCAAACGTGGAATAGGGTGTCGATATCGAATGGTGATATTATTAATAGCTCTACAATCAACACACATGCGCCATGTACCATCTTTCTTAGGCACTAAAATAACAGGAACAGCACAAGGACTAAGGGACTCACGCACATAACCTTTGTCGAGTAGTTCTTGCACTTCTCGCTGTATTTCCTTCGTTTCTTCTGGATTTGTCCTGTATGGTGCACGATTTGGCAAAGATGCACCAGGAATAAGATCAATTTGGTGCTCAATCCCTCGTATTGGTGGCAGCCCCGCTGGTATCTCACTTGGAAAAACATCAGAATACTCCTGCAAAATGTTAGCAACAGCAGGGGCAAAGAATGCTGCATATCGTGAATTGAAATCAAAATGTCCTTGCACACCAAAGCATAGGCAACAGAAGTGGAAGCAACCAATTCATTAATTTCAGATTTAGTAGCAAGCAAGCAATGTCCATTCAATCTTATCTCATCTTTCTTACTACTCACAGATTTGGCATTTTTATCGCTCTCACTTTTAGCTTTTGCAGCTTTAGCAAGATCATTTTGCATAATAGCTTCAGGAGACATAGGATGCAACACAATTTTTCTATCATGGTATAGAAAAGAATACTGATTTGCTCTACCATGATGCATAGAATCTCTATCAAATTGCCAAGGTCTACCTAGCAGAATATTACAAGCTTGCATAGGCACAACATCACATTCAACAACATCTTTATAGGATCCAATGGAAAAATTGATTCGCACAAGTCTAGTTACCTTTGCCTTACCACTGTTGTTTAGCCATTGAATGAATATGGATGTGGGTGTGGTTTGGTGATAAGCGCAAGCTTCTCCACCATGTCACTGCTAGCCAAGTTGTTGCAACTACCTCCATCAATGATCATGCAGCACGAACGCTCTTTGATGACACACTTTGTTTGAAACAATGTGTGTCGCTGATTTTGCTCCGCCTTCTCCATTTGAACGCTAAGCACACGCTGCACAATGAGGCTCTCATAATGATCTGCATTCTCTGCACCAATCTGCTCTTCTGGTTGTTCATCACTACCTGCATGGTCAGCAGCAAGCAAAGCAAATGCATCTTCATCAAAATCACTAGCAGAGGAATACTCACCATCATCTTTGACGACCATAACATGCTTGCTTGGACAGTCACGCATCACATGTCCATACCCCTTGCACCAGTGACACTAAATGTCTCTTGTTCTACCAGTAGATGCCATGGATGAAGCGCTTGCAGTAGGCTTCTGGATCGTCTTGGCCACTGAATTTGCGAGAGTAGTACGTGGCTTGTCGCTGGATGATGGCATAGGAGTACATGTAGTCGGAGTAGTACTCGTGCGGGGCTGCCATGAATTAGTCTTCCCTACAGAAAAATTATTCTTGGTACTGGCACGTCGCCCCTGCACTTCCCTTTCAGCTTTACAAGCAAGATGAAACAAACGGGTTACGTTAGTGTATTCTTTATAAGCAAGGATGTCCTGAATTTCTCGATTTAACCCACCCAAAAATCTTGCCATAGCAGGTTCTTCATCCTCATCTAAATTACAACGCAACATACCCATTTGCAATTCTTGATAATATTCTTCTATACTTTTAGTACCCTGTCTCAGTTGTTGCAATTTATGTAACAAATCACGTGCATAGTAAGAAGGAACAAATCTAGCCCTCATGATTCGTTTCAAAGCATTCCAAGTTCGTGGTATGTTATTAGGATTTTTCTTGCCATGTTCTATCCACCAAACAGTAGCAAAATCAGTAAACTCACTAGTAGCTGCCCTAACACGTGTATTCTCAGGAAATTCATGATATGCAAACTTCTGGTCAACAGCAATTTCCCAAGAAAGGTATGCATCAGGATCATACTTACCATCAAAAGGAGGTATCTTAAATTTAATCTTACTGAAAGCATCATTATTATTGTGTACCTCGCGTTGGCGGTGACCACCCATACCTCTACGATTGTGGCGTAGACGACACCGATCACGAGTGTCATGATCATCCTGTTCAGTATCAGCAGTATAGTCATCATTAAAATTATCTTCGAGTTGCTCTTCGTCCTTGTTGTCTTCATTATGCTGCTCTTTGTCTTTCGGGTGGAAGTCATCAAAACGCTGCAGAAGAGCAGCAAGGCTTCTGTCCACATGAGCAACAGATGCCTCCAATGTTGCAAGCTTGGTGTTGGTGGCAAGTTGGGTGGGCTCCAATTGCCCAATCTTGTCATTGGTCACCTGTAAATCTTGATCAAGTCCTTCTGTATGTAGCTGCACTTGCCTTGTAAAATGTTGAATGATGCCCTTGGTGCGAGGAGATTGTGAAATCTTGGTACTATCCTCTGATCCTGACATGGTTCAACAAAACAAAGTGGAAACAAGATAACAGGTGAAGAAATAAAAGCCCTACAACTACTAGGATGTAGCTACAGCAAGGCGCTCACTCAACCTGTTTATCAAGCTCTTACCAGTTCTTACCTTGCTCAACAAGAGGGGTCAACAACCAGCAAGTCTGCAACCTTGGAAGAGAATGTATCGGTACCACAGCAACAACACCTGTCAAGCTGTAGTCGTATATGTGGAGCTGTAGGTGGCCCAAATGCTATGCACAAGGAAAGATACTAGCACCACGTTAGTCAGAAAAGCGAGCTGAATAATCGTTCAATGGTGGTACTGTGCTGGTCCTAGCCTAAACCGTGATAGAGACGTGAGCCTGGACACAAAGGAAATCACAAACTCCACCTAACAAAATGAGACAACACAAAGATCAGCCCCTTTTTTCTTTTTTTTTCTTTTTTTCTTTTTTTCTTTTTTTTCTTTTTTTTGAATCCTCAAAACTGATTATATGATCAGAGAGATATCAAATGAGTAATTCACCACACACACTTTTTCTGAAAAAAAACAGGGGTATTCCGGTAAAAAAAAGATGTATTCGGAAGACGTCAAAATAGGGGTATTCTCTCTCTCTAGAGTAATAACGAGCCAAAATGTATACGCAAGACGTGGAGAGTTTGAGTATAGGTAAGACTACTGCTGCACAAAGATGTACTTAGATTCAGACTCAAAACAGGAACAAGGCAGCTGTCAATTCGGACTCTAAACCGATTCCAACTCGAACTCAACCCCACGTGGAATTCGGTCTGAAAACAACTCAGATTCCTACTCAGACTTGAACACAAGGATGTATTCGGATTTAGCTAACAAAAGGTTTATATGGTAGCACACGGCTGTGACTATAACGTGACAAGAACTCGAAACTCGAAAGGACTAAAACTAAGACCAGCAACTCGACGCAACCGATGTAACCGACGACTCAACAAGCCCTACTAAGCAGTGCTAGCAAAGGCTCAAAAGGTCTATAGGATTACGGAACCCTAATCTACTAACTGTTTTTGGCTTTTCTGGACTATAGGAAATTTAAAACAGCGAAGGATTGGAAGTCTCTCACCGATCAACCTTGCTCTGATTACCAACTGATAAGATCCCGTAGGGTTCGCTGGCCGATCTTTCGATGAGAGATGATGGATAACTCGATTTGTGGATGGAGACGATGTTCACGGCCCGACTACAACCGTCCAAGGACACTGCGCCTTAGCAACCGATACACCTCCTCCGATGGCTGCCGTGATCTTGCGGCGCGACAACCAGCCACTAGGGCACCCGTCCTACAGGCAATCAAAGAACCAGCAAGAACAAGAAGAACAAGCACTTAATTGCCAAATAAATATGAAGGTTTCAATCTAAAAACAGAAGATGGTGAGGTTCTAAAAACAATCAGTCAGGCGGTTGATCCAACACGCGCGCTGAAAGGCGGTAGCAATAGCTAACTCGATGAAACAAAACCTAATCTGTTTGTGGCGGCTCTAGAGGCATATAAGTAGATGGGAGGACGACCACAAGGGTGTTTGAGTCGTTCTCCAACCCTAGGACGCGTCCCTAATGGACCCAACTTGATACATGGGCCATCAGCCCAAAATAAGGTGACGCAGCACCGTTGACAGAAAAGGTCTCGGTACAAAAATAGTTACTGCAGAAGCATCTGATAATATATATCTATGAGGCTAGATCCGTTGGAAAGTAGACTTGATAAGCTTTTCAAAAAGTGCTAGAACATTCCAATCCGAGTCCATATGAAGTCGTGGCATGCATCACAAGTTGGTGCTATCCTGTAGTCCAAATCCAGCCGGCGCCAATCCCCTGCCCTTCTGATCCTCTCCATCATTCCTAAGTAAAACAAGAGTGCACGTGTTTCCATTGTCTAAATATGATGGACGAGAGTTTAAGAATAAACTTACTTGATGGTTGAGTTGACGGGCACGAGCACGAGTAGGAGGACCAAGTGGTGCTAGCGATGGTGTAGGTATGGTGTTGATGTCCTCATCAGTCGGTGCAAGATAGGTGCTCGGTTTGCGTCAAACGTACCACAGGTTCATAAATCATTTTAGCTGCACCCGCGATACTCCTAGGTTATGAGGGTCTGGTGGAGATCTGTTTGGTCTATTTGGAGATAGTGCTACCGAAGACAGGTGCACGGTTTGCATTGAACTTACCATAGGTCATAAATAGTTTTGGATGCACCCGATGGAACTCGTAAGTGACGTGGGTCATGTGGAATCTCATTTTAGTCCATTTGGAGATAGTGTTAGTGTTAGTGCAAGGTTGGAGCACGATTGCACCGAACATACCATAGGCATAGAAATCATTTTGGACGAACTCGATCAGACTCCTAGGTGACGAGGCTCAAGAGGAAGCTCGGTTCGGTCCGTTTGGGGATAGTGCTTCTCTTGATGCAAGATTGGAGCTTGGTTTGCACCAAATTTAGCATAGGCATAGAAATCGTTTTGGATGCACTCGAGGGGACTCCTAGGTGACGAGGCTCAAGTGGAAGCTCGATTCGGTACGTTTGGAGATAGTGCTACCCTTGATGCAAGATTGGTGCTCGGTTTGCGTCGAATGTGCCGTAGGCTCGGAATTAGTATTGGAGGCACCCGATGGAACTCCTAGGTGACGTGGGTCATGTGGAATCTCGTTTTGATCTATTTGGAGGCAGTGTTAGCGTCGGTGCAAGATAAGTGCACGGTTTGCACTGAATGTACCATAGGCATAGAAATTGTTTTGGACACACTCGATGGGACTCCTAGGTGACGAGGCTCTAGTGGAAGCTCGGTATGGTCCATTTGGAGATAGTGCTACTCTTGATGCATGATTGGTGCACGGTTTGCGTCGAACGTACCGTAGGCTTAGAAATAGTATTGGAGGCACTCGATGGAACTCCTAGGTTACGTGGGTCATGTGGAATCTTGTTTCGATCTATTTTAAAACAGTGTTAACGTCGGTGCAAGATAGGTGCATGGTTTGCTTGAAACGTACCATAGGTTAATAAATCGTTTTAGAAGCACCCACGGTACTCCTAGGTTATGAGGGTCTGATGGAGATCTGTTCGGTCCGTTTGGAGACAATGCTACAGAAGATAGGTGCACGGTTTGCATTGAACGTACCATAGGTCATAAATAGTTTTGGACGCACCCGATGGAACTCGTAAGTGACGTGGGTCATGTGGAATATCGTTTTAGTCCATTTGGAGATAGTGTTAGTGTCAGCGCAAGGTTGGAGCATGGTTTGCACCGAACATACCATAGGCATAGTAATCATTTTGGACGAACTCGAGGGGACTCCTAGGTGACGAGGCTCAAGTGGAAGCTCGGTTCGGTCCATTTGGGGATAGTGCTTCTCTTGATGCAAGATCGGTGCTTGGTTTGCACCAAATGTAGCATAGGCATATAAATCGTTTTGGACGCACTCGAGGGGACTCCTAGGTGACGAGGCTCAAGTGGAAGCTTGATTCGGTATGTTTGGAGATAGTGCTACTCTTGATGCAAGATTGGTGCTCGGTTTGCGTCGAATGTGCCGTAGGCTCGGAAATAGTATTGGAGGCGCCGATGGAACTCCTAGGTGACGTGGGTCGTGTGGAATCTCGCTTTGATCTATTTTGAGACAGTGTTAGCGTCGGTGCAAGATAGGTGCACGGTTTGCATTGAACGTACCATAGGCATAGAAATCGTTTTGGACACACTCGATGGGACTCCTAGGTGAGGAGGCTCAAGTGGAAGCTCGGTACGGTCCATTTGGACATAGTGCTACTCTTGATGCATGATTGGTGTACGGTTTGCGTCGAACGTACCATAGGCTCGGAAATTGTATTGGAGGCACCCGATGGAACTCCTAGGTTACGTGGGTCATGTGGAATCTTGTTTCGATCTGTTTTGAAACAGTGTTAGCGTCGGTGCAAGATAGGTGCTCGGTTTGCGTCAAACGTACCACAGGTTCATAAATCATTTTAGCTGCACCCGTGGTACTCCTAGGTTATGAGGGTCTGGTGGAGATCTGTTTGGTCTATTTGGAGATAGTGCTACAGAAGATAGGTGCACGGTTTGCATTGAAGTTACCATAGATCATAAATAGTTTTGGACGCACCCGATGGAACTCGTAAGTGACGTGGGTCATGTGGAATCTCATTTTAGTCCATTTGAAGATAGTGTTAGTGTTAGTGCAAGGTTGGAGCACGATTGCACCGAACATACCATAGGCATAGAAATCATTTTGGACGAACTCGATCAGACTCCTAGGTGACGAGGCTCAAGAGGAAGCTCGGTTCGGTCCGTTTGGGGATAGTGCTTCTCTTGATGCAAGATTGGAGCTTGGTTTGCACCAAATTTAGCATAGGCATAGAAATCGTTTTGGATGCACTCGAGGGGACTCCTAGGTGACGAGGCTCAAGTGAAAGCTCGATTCGGTACGTTTGGAGATAGTGCTACTCTTGATGCAAGATTGGTGCTCGGTTTGCGTTGAATGTGCCGTAGGCTCGGAATTAGTATTGGAGGCACCCGATGGAACTCCTAGGTGACGTGGGTCATGTGGAATCTCGTTTTGATCTATTTGGAGGCAGTGTTAGCGTCGGTGCAAGATAAGTGCACGGTTTGCACTGAATGTACCATAGGCATAGAAATTGTTTTGGACACACTCGATGGGACTCCTAGGTGACGAGGCTCTAGTGGAAGCTCGGTATGGTCCATTTGGAGATAGTGCTACTCTTGATGCATGATTGGTGCACGGTTTGCGTCGAACGTACCGTAGGCTTAGAAATAGTATTGGAGGCACTCGATGGAACTCCTAGGTTACGTGGGTCATGTGGAATCTTGTTTCGATCTATTTTGAAACAGTGTTAGCGTCGGTGCAAGATAGGTGCATGGTTTGCTTGAAACGTACCATAGGTTAATAAATCGTTTTAGAAGCACCCACGGTACTCCTAGGTTATGAGGGTCTGGTGGAGATCTGTTCGGTCCGTTTGGAGACAATGTTACAGAAGATAGGTGCACGGTTTGCATTGAACGTACCATAGGTCATAAATAGTTTTGGACGCACCCGATGGAACTCGTAAGTGACGTGGGTCATGTGGAATATCGTTTTAGTCCATTTGGAGATAGTGTTAGTGTCAGCGCAAGGTTGGAGCATGGTTTGCACCGAACATACCATAGGCATAGTAATCATTTTGGACGAACTCGAGGGGACTCCTAGGTGACGAGGCTCAAGTGGAAGCTCGGTTCGGTCCATTTGGGGATAGTGCTTCTCTTGATGCAAGATCGGTGCTTGGTTTGCACCAAATGTAGCATAGGCATATAAATCGTTTTGGACGCACTCGAGGGGACTCCTAGGTGACGAGGCTCAAGTGGAAGCTTGATTCGGTATGTTTGGAGATAGTGCTACTCTTGATGCAAGATTGGTGCTCGGTTTGCGTCGAATGTGCCGTAGGCTCGGAAATAGTATTGGAGGCGCCGATGGAACTCCTAGGTGACGTGGGTCGTGTGGAATCTCGCTTTGATCTATTTTGAGACAGTGTTAGCGTCGGTGCAAGATAGGTGCACGGTTTGCATTGAACGTACCATAGGCATAGAAATCGTTTTGGACACACTCGATGGGACTCCTAGGTGAGGAGGCTCAAGTGGAAGCTCGGTACGGTCCATTTGGACATAGTGCTACTCTTGATGCATGATTGGTGTACGGTTTGCGTCGAACGTACCATAGGCTCGGAAATTGTATTGGAGGCACCCGATGGAACTCCTAGGTTACGTGGGTCATGTGGAATCTTGTTTCGATCTGTTTTGAAACAGTGTTAGCGTCGGTGCAAGATAGGTGCTCGGTTTGCGTCAAACGTACCACAGGTTGATAAATCATTTTAGCTGCACCCGTGGTACTCCTAGGTTATGAGGGTCTGGTGGAGATCTGTTTGGTCTATTTGGAGATAGTGCTACAGAAGACAGGTGCACGGTTTGCATTGAAGTTACCATAGATCATAAATAGTTTTGGACGCACCCGATGGAACTCGTAAGTGACGTGGGTCATGTGGAATCTCATTTTAGTCCATTTGAAGATAGTGTTAGTGTTAGTGCAAGGTTGGAGCACGATTGCACCGAACATACCATAGGCATAGAAATCATTTTGGACGAACTCGATCAGACTCCTAGGTGACGAGGCTCAAGAGGAAGCTCGGTTCGGTCCGTTTGGGGATAGTGCTTCTCTTGATGCAAGATTGGAGCTTGGTTTGCACCAAATTTAGCATAGGCATAGAAATCGTTTTGGATGCACTCGAGGGGACTCCTAGGTGACGAGGCTCAAGTGGAAGCTCGATTCGGTACGTTTGGAGATAGTGCTACTCTTGATGCAAGATTGGTGCTCGGTTTGCGTCGAATGTGCCGTAGGCTTGGAATTAGTATTGGAGGCACCCGATGGAACTCCTAGGTGACGTGGGTCATGTGGAATCTCGTTTTGATCTATTTGGAGGCAGTGTTAGCGTCGGTGCAAGATAAGTGCACAGTTTGCACTGAATGTACCATAGGCATAGAAATTGTTTTGGACACACTCGATGGGACTCCTAGGTGACGAGGCTCTAGTGGAAGCTCGGTATGGTCCATTTGGAGATAGTGCTACTCTTGATGCATGATTGGTGCATGGTTTGCGTCGAACGTACCGTAGGCTTAGAAATAGTATTGGAGGCACTCGATGGAACTCCTAGGTTACGTGGGTCATGTGGAATCTTGTTTCGATCTATTTTGAAACAGTGTTAGCGTCGGTGCAAGATAGGTGCATGGTTTGCTTGAAACGTACCATAGGTTAATAAATCGTTTTAGAAGCACCCACGGTACTCCTAGGTTATGAGGGTCTGGTGGAGATCTGTTCGGTCCGTTTGGGAGACAATGCTACAGAAGATAGGTGCACGGTTTGCATTGAACGTACCATAGGTCATAAATAGTTTTGGACGCACCCGATGGAACTCGTAAGTGACGTGGGTCATGTGGAATATCGTTTTAGTCCATTTGGAGATAGTGTTAGTGTCAACGCAAGGTTGGAGCATGGTTTGCACCGAACATACCATAGGCATAGTAATCATTTTGGACGAACTCGAGGGGACTCCTAGGTGACGAGGCTCAAGTGGAAGCTCGGTTCGGTCCATTTGGGGATAGTGCTTCTCTTGATGCAAGATCGGTGCTTGGTTTGCACCAAATGTAGCATAGGCATATAAATCGTTTTGGACGCACTCGAGGGGACTCCTAGGTGACGAGGCTCAAGTGGAAGCTCGATTCGGTATGTTTGGAGATAGTGCTACTCTTGATGCAAGATTGGTGCTCGGTTTGCGTCGAATGTGCCGTAGGCTCGGAAATAGTATTGGAGGCGCCGATGGAACTCCTAGGTGACGTGGGTTGTGTGGAATCTCGCTTTGATCTATTTTGAGACAGTGTTAGCGTCGGTGCAAGATAGGTGCACGGTTTGCATTGAACGTACCATAGGCGTAGAAATCGTTTTGGACACACTCGATGGGACTCCTAGGTGAGGAGGCTCAAGTGGAAGCTCGGTACGGTCCATTTGGACATAGTGCTACTCTTGATGCATGATTGGTGTACGGTTTGCGTCGAACGTACCATAGGCTCGGAAATTGTATTGGAGGCACCCGATGGAACTCCTAGGTTACGTGGGTCATGTGGAATCTTGTTTCGATCTGTTTTGAAACAGTGTTAGCGTCGGTGCAAGATAGGTGCTCGGTTTGCGTCAAACGTACCACAGGTTCATAAATCATTTTAGCTGCACCCGTGGTACTCCTAGGTTATGAGGGTCTGGTGGAGATCTGTTTGGTCTATTTGGAGATAGTGCTACAGAAGACAGGTGCACGGTTTGCATTGAAGTTACCATAGATCATAAATAGTTTTGGACGCACCCGATGGAACTCGTAAGTGACGTGGGTCATGTGGAATCTCATTTTAGTCCATTTGAAGATAGTGTTAGTGTTAGTGCAAGGTTGGAGCACGATTGCACCGAACATACCATAGGCATAGAAATCATTTTGGACGAACTCGATCAGACTCCTAGGTGACGAGGCTCAAGAGGAAGCTCGGTTCGGTCCGTTTGGGGATAGTGCTTCTCTTGATGCAAGATTGGAGCTTGGTTTGCACCAAATTTAGCATAGGCATAGAAATCGTTTTGGATGCACTCGAGGGGACTCCTAGGTGACGAGGCTCAAGTGGAAGCTCGATTCGGTACGTTTGGAGATAGTGCTACTCTTGATGCAAGATTGGTGCTCGGTTTGCGTCGAATGTGCCGTAGGCTTGGAATTAGTATTGGAGGCACCCGATGGAACTCCTAGGTGACGTGGGTCATGTGGAATCTCGTTTTGATCTATTTGGAGGCAGTGTTAGCGTCGGTGCAAGATAAGTGCACAGTTTGCACTGAATGTACCATAGGCATAGAAATTGTTTTGGACACACTCGATGGGACTCCTAGGTGACGAGGCTCTAGTGGAAGCTCGGTATGGTCCATTTGGAGATAGTGCTACTCTTGATGCATGATTGGTGCACGGTTTGCGTCGAACGTACCGTAGGCTTAGAAATAGTATTGGAGGCACTCGATGGAACTCCTAGGTTACGTGGGTCATGTGGAATCTTGTTTCGATCTATTTTGAAACAGTGTTAGCGTCGGTGCAAGATAGGTGCATGGTTTGCTTGAAACGTACCATAGGTTAATAAATCGTTTTAGAAGCACCCACGGTACTCCTAGGTTATGAGGGTCTGGTGGAGATCTGTTCGGTCTGTTTGGAGACAATGCTACAGAAGATAGGTGCACGGTTTGCATTGAACGTACCATAGGTCATAAATAGTTTTGGACGCACCCGATGGAACTCGTAAGTGACGTGGGTCATGTGGAATATTGTTTTAGTCCATTTGGAGATAGTGTTAGTGTCAGCGCAAGGTTGGAGCATGGTTTGCACCGAACATACCATAGGCATAGTAATCATTTTGGACGAACTCGAGGGGACTCCTAGGTGACGAGGCTCAAGTGGAAGCTCGGTTCGGTCCATTTGGGGATAGTGCTTCTCTTGATGCAAGATCGGTGCTTGGTTTGCACCAAATGTAGCATAGGCATATAAATCGTTTTGGACGCACTCGAGGGGACTCCTAGGTGACGAGGCTCAAGTGGAAGCTCGATTCGGTATGTTTGGAGATAGTGCTACTCTTGATGCAAGATTGGTGCTCGGTTTGCGTCGAATGTGCCGTAGGCTCGGAAATAGTATTGGAGGCGCCGATGGAACTCCTAGGTGACGTGGGTCGTGTGGAATCTCGCTTTGATCTATTTTGAGACAGTGTTAGCGTCGGTGCAAGATAGGTGCACGGTTTGCATTGAACGTACCATAGGCATAGAAATCGTTTTGGACACACTCGATGGGACTCCTAGGTGAGGAGGCTCAAGTGGAAGCTCGGTACGGTCCATTTGGACATAGTGCTACTCTTGATGCATGATTGGTGTACGGTTTGCGTCGAACGTACCATAGGCTCGGAAATTGTATTGGAGGCACCCGATGGAACTCCTAGGTTACGTGGGTCATGTGGAATCTTGTTTCGATCTGTTTTGAAACAGTGTTAGCATCGGTGCAAGATAGGTGCTCGGTTTGCGTCAAACGTACCACAGGTTCATAAATCATTTTAGCTGCACCCGTGGTACTCCTAGGTTATGAGGGTCTGGTGGAGATCTGTTTGGTCTATTTGGAGATAGTGCTACAGAAGACAGGTGCACGGTTTGCATTGAAGTTACCATAGATCATAAATAGTTTTGGACGCACCCGATGGAACTCGTAAGTGACGTGGGTCATGTGGAATCTCATTTTAGTCCATTTGAAGATAGTGTTAGTGTTAGTGCAAGGTTGGAGCACGATTGCACCGAACATACCATAGGCATAGAAATCATTTTGGACGAACTCGATCAGACTCCTAGGTGACGAGGCTCAAGAGGAAGCTCGGTTCGGTCCGTTTGGGGATAGTGCTTCTCTTGATGCAAGATTGGAGCTTGGTTTGCACCAAATTTAGCATAGGCATAGAAATCGTTTTGGATGCACTCGAGGGGACTCCTAGGTGACGAGGCTCAAGTGAAAGCTCGATTCGGTACGTTTGGAGATAGTGCTACTCTTGATGCAAGATTGGTGCTCGGTTTGCGTTGAATGTGCCGTAGGCTCGGAATTAGTATTGGAGGCACCCGATGGAACTCCTAGGTGACGTGGGTCATGTGGAATCTCGTTTTGATCTATTTGGAGGCAGTGTTAGCGTCGGTGCAAGATAAGTGCACGGTTTGCACTGAATGTACCATAGGCATAGAAATTGTTTTGGACACACTCGATGGGACTCCTAGGTGACGAGGCTCTAGTGGAAGCTCGGTATGGTCCATTTGGAGATAGTGCTACTCTTGATGCATGATTGGTGCACGGTTTGCATCGAACGTACCGTAGGCTTAGAAATAGTATTGGAGGCACTCGATGGAACTCCTAGGTTACGTGGGTCATGTGGAATCTTGTTTCGATCTATTTTAAAACAGTGTTAACGTCGGTGCAAGATAGGTGCATGGTTTGCTTGAAACGTACCATAGGTTAATAAATCGTTTTAGAAGCACCCACGGTACTCCTAGGTTATGAGGGTCTGGTGGAGATCTGTTCGGTCCGTTTGGAGACAATGCTACAGAAGATAGGTGCACGGTTTGCATTGAACGTACCATAGGTCATAAATAGTTTTGGACGCACCCGATGGAACTCGTAAGTGACGTGGGTCATGTGGAATATCGTTTTAGTCCATTTGGAGATAGTGTTAGTGTCAGCGCAAGGTTGGAGCATGGTTTGCACCGAACATACCATAGGCATAGTAATCATTTTGGACGAACTCGAGGGGACTCCTAGGTGACGAGGCTCAAGTGGAAGCTCGGTTCGGTCCATTTGGGGATAGTGCTTCTCTTGATGCAAGATCGGTGCTTGGTTTGCACCAAATGTAGCATAGGCATATAAATCATTTTGGACGCACTCGAGGGGACTCCTAGGTGACGAGGCTCAAGTGGAAGCTTGATTCGGCATGTTTGGAGATAGTGCTACTCTTGATGCAAGATTGGTTGCTCGGTTTGCGTCGAATGTGCCGTAGGCTCGGAAATAGTATTGGAGGCGCCGATGGAACTCCTAGGTGACGTGGGTCGTGTGGAATCTCGCTTTGATCTATTTTGAGATAGTGTTAGCGTCGGTGCAAGATAGGTGCACGGTTTGCATTGAACGTACCATAGGCATAGAAATCGTTTTGGACACACTCGATGGACTCCTAGGTGAGGAGGCTCAAGTGGAAGCTCGGTACGGTCCATTTGGACATAGTGCTACTCTTGATGCATGATTGGTGTACGGTTTGCGTCGAACGTACCATAGGCTCGGAAATTGTATTGGAGGCACCGATGGAACTCCTAGGTTACGTGGGTCATGTGGAATCTTGTTTCGATCTGTTTTGAAACAGTGTTAGCGTCGGTGCAAGATAGGTGCTCGGTTTGCATCAAACGTACCACAGGTTGATAAATCATTTTAGCTGCACCCGTGGACCATAGGCATAGAAATCATTTTGGACGAACTCGATCAGACTCCTAGGTGACGAGGCTCAAGAGGAAGCTCGGTTCGGTCCGTTTGGGGATAGTGCTTCTCTTGATGCAAGATTGGAGCTTGGTTTGCACCAAATTTAGCATAGGCATAGAAATCGTTTTGGATGCACTCGAGGGGACTCCTAGGTGACGAGGCTCAAGTGGAAGCTCGATTCGGTACGTTTGGAGATAGTGCTACTCTTGATGCAAGATTGGTGCTCGGTTTGCGTCGAATGTGCCGTAGGCTTGGAATTAGTATTGGAGGCACCCGATGGAACTCCTAGGTGACGTGGGTCATGTGGAATCTCGTTTTGATCTATTTGGAGGCAGTGTTAGCGTCGGTGCAAGATAAGTGCACGGTTTGCACTGAATGTACCATAGGCATAGAAATTGTTTTGGACACACTCGATGGGACTCCTAGGTGACGAGGCTCTAGTGGAAGCTCGGTATGGTCCATTTAGAGATAGTGCTACTCTTGATGCATGATTGGTGCACGGTTTGCGTCGAACGTACCGTAGGCTTAGAAATAGTATTGGAGGCACTCGATGGAACTCCTAGGTTACGTGGGTCATGTGGAATCTTGTTCGATCTATTTTGAAACAGTGTTAGCGTCGGTGCAAGATAGGTGCATGGTTTGCTTGAAACGTACCATAGGTTAATAATCGTTTTAGAAGCACCCACGGTACTCCTAGGTTATGAGGGTCTGGTGGAGATCTGTTCGGTCCGTTTGGAGACAATGCTACAGAAGATAGGTGCACGGTTTGCATTGAACGTACCATAGGTCATAAATAGTTTTGGACGCACCCGATGGAACTCGTAAGTGACGTGGGTCATGTGGAATATCGTTTTAGTCCATTTGGAGATAGTGTTAGTATCAGCGCAAGGTTGGAGCATGGTTTGCACCGAACATACCATAGGCATAGTAATCATTTTGGACGAACTCGAGGGGACTCCTAGGTGACGAGGCTCAAGTGGAAGCTCGGTTCGGTCCATTTGGGGATAGTGCTTCTCTTGATGCAAGATCGGTGCTTGGTTTGCACCAAATGTAGCACAGGCATATAAATCGTTTTGGACGCACTTGAGGGGACTCCTAGGTGACGAGGCTCAAGTGGAAGCTCGATTCGGTATGTTGGAGATAGTGCTACTCTTGATGCAAGATTGGTGCTCGGTTTGCGTCGAATGTGCCGTAGGCTCGGAAATAGTATTGGAGGCGCCGATGGAACTCCTAGGTGACGTGGGTCGTGTGGAATCTCGCTTTGATCTATTTTGAGACAGTGTTAGCGTCGGTGCAAGATAGGTGCACGGTTTGCATTGAACGTACCATAGGCATAGAAATCGTTTTGGACACACTCGATGGGACTCCTAGGTGAGGAGGCTCAAGTGGAAGCTCGGTACGGTCCATTTGGACATAGTGCTACTCTTGATGCATGATTGGTGTACGGTTTGCGTCGAACGTACCATAGGCTCGGAAATTGTATTGGAGGCACCCGATGGAACTCCTAGGTTACGTGGGTCATGTGGAATCTTGTTTCGATCTGTTTTGAAACAGTGTTAGCGTCGGTGCAAGATAGGTGCTCGGTTTGCGTCAAACGTACCACATGTTGATAAATCATTTTAGCTGCACCCGTGGTACTCCTAGGTTATGAGGGTCTGGTGGAGATCTGTTTGGTCTATTTGGAGATAGTGCTACAGAAGACAGGTGCACGGTTTGCATTGAAGTTACCATAGATCATAAATAGTTTTGGACGCACCCGATGGAACTCGTAAGTGACGTGGGTCATGTGGAATCTCATTTTAGTCCATTTGAAGATAGTGTTAGTGTTAGTGCAAGGTTGGAGCACGATTGCACCGAACATACCATAGGCATAGAAATCATTTTGGACGAACTCGATCAGACTCCTAGGTGACGAGGCTCAAGAGGAAGCTCGGTTCGGTCCGTTTGGGGATAGTGCTTCTCTTGATGCAAGATTGGAGCTTGGTTTGCACCAAATTTAGCATAGGCATAGAAATCGTTTTGGATGCACTCGAGGGGACTCCTAGGTGACGAGGCTCAAGTGGAAGCTCGATTCGGTACGTTTGGAGATAGTGCTACTCTTGATGCAAGATTGGTGCTCGGTTTGCGTCGAATGTGCCTTAGGCTCGGAACTCGATCAGACTCCTAGGTGACGAGGCTCAAGAGGAAGCTCGGTTCGGTCCGTTTGGGGATAGTGCTTCTCTTGATGCAAGATTGGAGCTTGGTTTGCACCAAATTTAGCATAGGCATAGAAATCGTTTTGGATGCACTCGAGGGGACTCCTAGGTGACGAGGCTCAAGTGGAAGCTCGATTCGGTACGTTTGGAGATAGTGCTACTCTTGATGCAAGATTGGTGCTCGGTTTGCGTCGAATGTGCCGTAGGCTTGGAATTAGTATTGGAGGCACCCGATGGAACTCCTAGGTGACGTGGGTCATGTGGAATCTCGTTTTGATCTATTTGGAGGCAGTGTTAGCGTCGGTGCAAGATAAGTGCTCAGTTTGCACTGAATGTACCATAGGCATAGAAATTGTTTTGGACACACTCAATGGGACTCCTAGGTGACGAGGCTCTAGTGGAAGCTCGGTATGGTCCATTTGGAGATAGTGCTACTCTTGATGCATGATTGGTGCACGGTTTGCGTCGAACGTACCATAGGCTTAGAAATAGTATTGGAGGCACTCGATGGAACTCCTAGGTTACGTGGGTCATGTGGAATCTTGTTTCGATCTGTTTTGAAACAGTGTTAGCGTCGGTGCAAGATAGGTGCTCGGTTTGCGTCAAACGTACCACAGGTTGATAAATCATTTTAGCTGCACCCGTGGTACTCCTAGGTTATGAGGGTCTGGTGGAGATCTGTTCGGTCCGTTTGGAGACAATGCTACAGAAGATAGGTGCACGGTTTGCATTGAACGTACCATAGGTCATAAATAGTTTTGGACGCACCCGATGGAACTCGTAAGTGACGTGGGTCATGTGGAATATCATTTTAGTCCATTTGGAGATAGTGTTAGTGTCAGCGCAAGGTTGGAGCATGGTTTGCACCGAACATACCATAGGCATAGTAATCATTTTGGACGAACTCGAGGGGACTCCTAGGTGACGAGGCTCAAGTGGAAGCTCGGTTCGGTCCATTTGGGGATAGTGCTTCTCTTGATGCAAGATCGGTGCTTGGTTTGCACCAAATGTAGCATAGGCATATAAATCGTTTTGGACGCACTCGAGGGGACTCCTAGGTGACGAGGCTCAAGTGGAAGCTCGATTCGGTATGTTTGGAGATAGTGCTACTCTTGATGCAAGATTGGTGCTCGGTTTGCGTCGAATGTGCCGTAGGCTCGGAAATAGTATTGGAGGCGCCGATGGAACTCCTAGGTGACGTGGGTCGTGTGGAATCTCACTTTGATCTATTTTGAGACAGTGTTAGCGTCGGTGCAAGATAGGTGCACGGTTTGCATTGAACGTACCATAGGCATAGAAATCATTTTGGACACAATCGATGGGACTCCTAGGTGAGGAGGCTCAAGTGGAAGCTCGGTACGGTCCATTTGGACATAGTGCTACTCTTGATGGATGATTGGTGTACGGTTTGCGTCGAACGTACCATAGGCTCGGAAATTGTATTGGAGGCACCCGATGGAACTCCTAGGTTACGTGGGTCATGTGGAATCTTGTTTCGATCTGTTTTGAAACAGTGTTAGCGTCGGTGCAAGATAGGTGCTCGGTTTGCGTCAAACGTACCACAGGTTGATAAATCATTTTAGCTGCACCCGTGGTACTCCTAGGTTATGAGGGTCTGGTGGAGATCTGTTTGGTCTATTTAGAGATAGTGCTACAGAAGACAGGTGCACGGTTTGCATTGAAGTTACCATAGATCATAAATAGTTTTGGACGCACCCGATGGAACTCGTAAGTGACGTGGGTCATGTGGAATCTCATTTTAGTCCATTTGAAGACAGTGTTAGTGTTAGTGCAAGGTTGGAGCACGATTGCACCGAACATACCATAGGCATAGAAATCATTTTGGACGAACTCGATCAGACTCCTAGGTGACGAGGCTCAAGAGGAAGCTCGGTTCGGTCCGTTTGGGGATAGTGCTTCTCTTGATGCAAGATTGGAGCTTGGTTTGCACCAAATTTAGCATAGGCATAGAAATCGTTTTGGATGCACTCGAGGGGACTCCTAGGTGACGAGGCTCAAGTGGAAGCTCGATTCGGTACGTTTGGAGATAGTGCTACTCTTGATGCAAGATTGGTGCTCAGTTTGCGTCGAATGTGCCGTAGGCTCGGAATTAGTATTGGAGGCACCCGATGGAACTCCTAGGTGACGTGGGTCATGTGGAATCTCGTTTTGATCTATTTGGAGGCAGTGTTAGCGTCGGTGCAAGATAAGTGCACGGTTTGCACTGAATGTACCATAGGCATAGAAATTGTTTTGGACACACTCGATGGGACTCCTAGGTGACGAGGCTCTAGTGGAAGCTCGGTATGGTCCATTTGGAGATAGTGCTACTCTTGATGCATGATTGGTGCACGGTTTGCGTCGAACGTACCGTAGGCTTAGAAATAGTATTGGAGGCACTCGATGGAACTCCTAGGTTACGTGGGTCATGTGGAATCTTGTTTCGATCTATTTTGAAACAGTGTTAGCGTCGGTGCAAGATAGGTGCATGGTTTGCTTGAAACGTACCATAGGTTAATAAATCGTTTTAGAAGCACCCACGGCACTCCTAGGTTATGAGGGTCTGGTGGAGATCTGTTCGGTCCGTTTGGAGACAATGCTACAGAAGATAGGTGCACGGTTTGCATTGAACGTACCATAGGTCATAAATAGTTTTGGACGCACCCGATGGAACTCGTAAGTGACGTGGGTCATGTGGAATATCGTTTTAGTCCATTTGGAGATAGTGTTAGTGTCAGCGCAAGGTTGGCGCATGGTTTGCACCGAACATACCATAGGCATAGTAATCATTTTGGACGAACTCGAGGGGACTCCTAGGTGACGAGGCTCAAGTGGAAGCTCGGTTCGGTCCATTTGGGGATAGTGCTTCTCTTGATGCAAGATCGGTGCTTGGTTTGCACCAAATGTAGCATAGGCATATAAATCGTTTTGGACGCACTCGAGGGGACTCCTAGGTGACGAGGCTCAAGTGGAAGCTCGATTCGGTATGTTTGGAGATAGTGCTACTCTTGATGCAAGATTGGTGCTCGGTTTGCGTCGAATGTGCCGTAGGCTCGGAAATAGTATTGGAGGCACCGATGGAACTCCTAGGTGACGTGGGTCGTGTGGAATCTCGCTTTGATCTATTTTGAGACTGTGTTAGCGTCGGTGCAAGATAGGTGCACGGTTTGCATTGAACGTACCATAGGCATAGAAATCGTTTTGGACACACTCAATGGGACTCCTAGGTGAGGAGGCTCAAGTGGAAGCTCGGTACGGTCCATTTGGACATAGTGCTACTCTTGATGCATGATTGGTGTACGGTTTGCGTCGAACGTACCATAGGCTCAGAAATTGTATTGGAGGCACCCGATGGAACTCCTAGGTTACGTGGGTCATGTGGAATCTTGTTTCGATCTGTTTTGAAACAGTGTTAGCGTCGATGCAAGATAGGTGCTCGGTTTGCGTCAAACGTACCACAGGTTGATAAATCATTTTAGCTGCACCCGTGGTACTCCTAGGTTATGAGGGTCTGGTGGAGATCTGTTCGGTCCGTTTGGAGACAATGCTACAGAAGATAGGTGCACGGTTTGCATTGAACGTACCATTGGTCATAAATAGTTTTGGACGCACCCGATGGAACTCGTAAGTGACGTGGGTCATGTGGAATATCGTTTTAGTCCATTTGGAGATAGTGTTAGTGTCAGCGCAAGGTTGGAGCATGGTTTGCACCGAACATACCATAGGCATAGTAATCATTTTGGACGAACTCGAGGGGACTCCTAGGTGACGAGGCTCAAGTGGAAGCTCGGTTCGGTCCATTTGGGGATAGTGCTTCTCTTGATGCAAGATTGGAGCTTGGTTTGCACCAAATTTAGCATAGGCATAGAAATCGTTTTGGATGCACTCGAGGGGACTCCTAGGTGACAAGGCTCAAGTGGAAGCTCGATTTGGTACGTTTGGAGATAGTGCTACTCTTGATGCAAGATTGGTGCTCGGTTTGCGTCGAATCTGCCGTAGGCTCAGAATTAGTATTGGAGGCACCCGATGGAACTCCTAGGTGACGTGGGTCATGTGAAATCTCGTTTTGATCTATTTGGAGGCAGTGTTAGCGTCGGTGCAAGATAAGTGCACGGTTTGCACTGAATGTACCATAGGCATAGAAATTGTTTTGGACACACTCGATGGGACTCCTAGGTGACGAGGCTCTAGTGGAAGCTCGGTATGGTCCATTTGGAGATAGTGCTACTCTTGATGCATGATTGGTGCACGGTTTGCGTCGAACGTACCGTAGGCTTAGAAATAGTATTGGAGGCACTCGATGGAACTCCTAGGTTACGTGGGTCATGTGGAATCTTGTTTCGATCTATTTTGAAACAGTGTTAGCGTCGGTGCAAGATAGGTGCATGGTTTGCTTGAAACGTACCATAGGTTAATAAATCGTTTTAGAAGCACCCTCGGCACTCCTAGGTTATGAGGGTCTGGTGGAGATCTGTTCGGTCCGTTTGGAGACAATGCTACAGAAGATAGGTGCACGGTTTGCATTGAACGTACCATAGGTCATAAATAGTTTTGGACGCACCCGATGGAACTCGTAAGTGACGTGGGTCATGTGGAATATCGTTTTAGTCCATTTGGAGATAGTGTTAGTGTCAGCGCAAGGTTGGAGCATGGTTTGCACCGAACATACCATAGGCATAGTAATCATTTTGGACGAACTCGAGGGGACTCCTAGGTGACGAGGCTCAAGTGGAAGCTCGGTTCGGTCCATTTGGGGATAGTGCTTCTCTTGATGCAAGATCGGTGCTTGGTTTGCACCAAATGTAGCATAGGCATATAAATCGTTTTGGACGCACTCGAGGGGACTCCTAGGTGACGAGGCTCAAGTGGAAGCTCGATTCGGTATGTTTGGAGATAGTGCTACTCTTGATGCAAGATTGGTGCTCGGTTTGCGTCGAATGTGCCGTAGGCTCGGAAATAGTATTGGAGGCACCGATGGAACTCCTAGGTGACGTGGGTCGTGTGGAATCTCGCTTTGATCTATTTTGAGACAGTGTTAGCGTCGGTGCAAGATAGGTGCACGGTTTGCATTGAACGTACCATAGGCATAGAAATCGTTTTGGACACACTCAATGGGACTCCTAGGTGAGGAGGCTCAAGTGGAAGCTCGGTACGGTCCATTTGGACATAGTGCTACTCTTGATGCATGATTGGTGTACGGTTTGCGTCGAACGTACCATAGGCTCGGAAATAGTATTGGAGGCACCCGATGGAACTCCTAGGTTACGTGGGTCATGTGGAATCTTGTTTCGATCTGTTTTGAAACAGTGTTAGCGTCGATGCAAGATAGGTGCTCGGTTTGCGTCAAACGTACCACAGGTTGATAAATCATTTTAGCTGCACCCGTGGTACTCCTAGGTTATGAGGGTCTGGTGGAGATCTGTTTGGTCTATTTGGAGATAGTGCTACAGAAGACAGGTGCACGGTTTGCATTGAAGTTACCATAGATCATAAATAGTTTTGGACGCACCCGATGGAACTCGTAAGTGACGTGGGTCATGTGGAATCTCATTTTAGTCCATTTGAAGATAGTGTTAGTGTTAGTGCAAGGTTGGAGCACGATTGCACCGAACATACCATAGGCATAGAAATCATTTTGGACGAACTCGATCAGACTCCTAGGTGACGAGGCTCAAGAGGAAGCTCGGTTCGGTCCGTTTGGGGATAGTGCTTCTCTTGATGCAAGATTGGAGCTTGGTTTGCACCAAATTTAGCATAGCCATAGAAATCGTTTTGGATGCACTCGAGGGGACTCCTAGGTGACGAGGCTCAAGTGGAAGCTCGAATCGGTACGTTGGGAGATAGTGCTACTCTTGATGCAAGATTGGTGCTCGGTTTGCGTCGAATGTGCCGTAGGCTCGGAATTAGTATTGGAGGCACCCGATGGAACTCCTAGGTGACGTGGGTCATGTGAAATCTCGTTTTGATCTATTTGGAGGCAGTGTTAGCGTCGGTGCAAGATAAGTGCACGGTTTGCACTGTATGTACCATAGGCATAGAAATTGTTTTGGACACACTCGATGGGACTCCTAGGTGACGAGGCTCTAGTGGAAGCTCGGTATGGTCCATTTGGAGATAGTGCTACTCTTGATGCATGATTGGTGCACGGTTTGCGTCGAACGTACCGTAGGCTTAGAAATAGTATTGGAGGCACTCGATGGAACTCCTAGGTTACGTGGGTCATGTGGAATCTTGTTTCGATCTATTTTGAAACAGTGTTAGCGTCGGTGCAAGATAGGTGCATGGTTTGCTTGAAACGTACCATAGGTTAATAAATCGTTTTAGAAGCACCCACGGTACTCCTAGGTTATGAGGGTCTGGTGGAGATCTGTTCGGTCCGTTTGGAGATAATGCTACAGAAGATAGGTGCACGGTTTGCATTGAACGTACCATAGGTCATAAATAGTTTTGGACGCACCCGATGGAACTCGTAAGTGACGTGGGTCATGTGGAATATCGTTTTAGTCCATTTGGAGATAGTGTTAGTGTCAGCGCAAGGTTGGAGCATGGTTTGCACCGAACATACCATAGGCATAGTAATCATTTTGGACGAACTCGAGGGGACTCCTAGGTGACGAGGCTCAAGTGGAAGCTCGGTTCGGTCCATTTGGGGATAGTGCTTCTCTTGATGCAAGATCGGTGCTTGGTTTGCACCAAATGTAGCATAGGCATATAAATCGTTTTGGACGCACTCGAGGGGACTCCTAGGTGACGAGGCTCAAGTGGAAGCTCGATTCGGTATGTTTGGAGATAGTGCTACTCTTGATGCAAGATTGGTGCTCGGTTTGCGTCGAATGTGCCGTAGGCTCGGAAATAGTATTGGAGGCACCGATGGAACTCCTAGGTGACGTGGGTCGTGTGGAATCTCGCTTTGATCTATTTTGAGACTGTGTTAGCGTCGGTGCAAGATAGGTGCACGGTTTGCATTGAACGTACCATAGGCATAGAAATCGTTTTGGACACACTCAATGGGACTCCTAGGTGAGGAGGCTCAAGTGGAAGCTCGGTACGGTCCATTTGGACATAGTGCTACTCTTGATGCATGATTGGTGTACGGTTTGCGTCGAACGTACCATAGGCTCAGAAATTGTATTGGAGGCACCCGATGGAACTCCTAGGTTACGTGGGTCATGTGGAATCTTGTTTCGATCTGTTTTGAAACAGTGTTAGCGTCGATGCAAGATAGGTGCTCGGTTTGCGTCAAACGTACCACAGGTTGATAAATCATTTTAGCTGCACCCGTGGTACTCCTAGGTTATGAGGGTCTGGTGGAGATCTGTTCGGTCCGTTTGGAGACAATGCTACAGAAGATAGGTGCACGGTTTGCATTGAACGTACCATTGGTCATAAATAGTTTTGGACGCACCCGATGGAACTCGTAAGTGACGTGGGTCATGTGGAATATCGTTTTAGTCCATTTGGAGATAGTGTTAGTGTCAGCGCAAGGTTGGAGCATGGTTTGCACCGAACATACCATAGGCATAGTAATCATTTTGGACGAACTCGAGGGGACTCCTAGGTGACGAGGCTCAAGTGGAAGCTCGGTTCGGTCCATTTGGGGATAGTGCTTCTCTTGATGCAAGATTGGAGCTTGGTTTGCACCAAATTTAGCATAGGCATAGAAATCGTTTTGGATGCACTCGAGGGGACTCCTAGGTGACAAGGCTCAAGTGGAAGCTCGATTCGGTACGTTTGGAGATAGTGCTACTCTTGATGCAAGATTGGTGCTCGGTTTGCGTCGAATCTGCCGTAGGCTCAGAATTAGTATTGGAGGCACCCGATGGAACTCCTAGGTGACGTGGGTCATGTGAAATCTCGTTTTGATCTATTTGGAGGCAGTGTTAGCGTCGGTGCAAGATAAGTGCACGGTTTGCACTGAATGTACCATAGGCATAGAAATTGTTTTGGACACACTCGATGGGACTCCTAGGTGACGAGGCTCTAGTGGAAGCTCGGTATGGTCCATTTGGAGATAGTGCTACTCTTGATGCATGATTGGTGCACGGTTTGCGTCGAACGTACCGTAGGCTTAGAAATAGTATTGGAGGCACTCGATGGAACTCCTAGGTTACGTGGGTCATGTGGAATCTTGTTTCGATCTATTTTGAAACAGTGTTAGCGTCGGTGCAAGATAGGTGCATGGTTTGCTTGAAACGTACCATAGGTTAATAAATCGTTTTAGAAGCACCCTCGGCACTCCTAGGTTATGAGGGTCTGGTGGAGATCTGTTCGGTCCGTTTGGAGACAATGCTACAGAAGATAGGTGCACGGTTTGCATTGAACGTACCATAGGTCATAAATAGTTTTGGACGCACCCGATGGAACTCGTAAGTGACGTGGGTCATGTGGAATATCGTTTTAGTCCATTTGGAGATAGTGTTAGTGTCAGCGCAAGGTTGGAGCATGGTTTGCACCGAACATACCATAGGCATAGTAATCATTTTGGACGAACTCGAGGGGACTCCTAGGTGACGAGGCTCAAGTGGAAGCTCGGTTCGGTCCATTTGGGGATAGTGCTTCTCTTGATGCAAGATCGGTGCTTGGTTTGCACCAAATGTAGCATAGGCATATAAATCGTTTTGGACGCACTCGAGGGGACTCCTAGGTGACGAGGCTCAAGTGGAAGCTCGATTCGGTATGTTTGGAGATAGTGCTACTCTTGATGCAAGATTGGTGCTCGGTTTGCGTCGAATGTGCCGTAGGCTCGGAAATAGTATTGGAGGCACCGATGGAACTCCTAGGTGACGTGGGTCGTGTGGAATCTCGCTTTGATCTATTTTGAGACAGTGTTAGCGTCGGTGCAAGATAGGTGCACGGTTTGCATTGAACGTACCATAGGCATAGAAATCGTTTTGGACACACTCAATGGGACTCCTAGGTGAGGAGGCTCAAGTGGAAGCTCGGTACGGTCCATTTGGACATAGTGCTACTCTTGATGCATGATTGGTGTACGGTTTGCGTCGAACGTACCATAGGCTCGGAAATAGTATTGGAGGCACCCGATGGAACTCCTAGGTTACGTGGGTCATGTGGAATCTTGTTTCGATCTGTTTTGAAACAGTGTTAGCGTCGATGCAAGATAGGTGCTCGGTTTGCGTCAAACGTACCACAGGTTGATAAATCATTTTAGCTGCACCCGTGGTACTCCTAGGTTATGAGGGTCTGGTGGAGATCTGTTTGGTCTATTTGGAGATAGTGCTACAGAAGACAGGTGCACGGTTTGCATTGAAGTTACCATAGATCATAAATAGTTTTGGACGCACCCGATGGAACTCGTAAGTGACGTGGGTCATGTGGAATCTCATTTTAGTCCATTTGAAGATAGTGTTAGTGTTAGTGCAAGGTTGGAGCACGATTGCACCGAACATACCATAGGCATAGAAATCATTTTGGACGAACTCGATCAGACTCCTAGGTGACGAGGCTCAAGAGGAAGCTCGGTTCGGTCCGTTTGGGGATAGTGCTTCTCTTGATGCAAGATTGGAGCTTGGTTTGCACCAAATTTAGCATAGCCATAGAAATCGTTTTGGATGCACTCGAGGGGACTCCTAGGTGACGAGGCTCAAGTGGAAGCTCGAATCGGTACGTTGGGAGATAGTGCTACTCTTGATGCAAGATTGGTGCTCGGTTTGCGTCGAATGTGCCGTAGGCTCGGAATTAGTATTGGAGGCACCCGATGGAACTCCTAGGTGACGTGGGTCATGTGAAATCTCGTTTTGATCTATTTGGAGGCAGTGTTAGCGTCGGTGCAAGATAAGTGCACGGTTTGCACTGTATGTACCATAGGCATAGAAATTGTTTTGGACACACTCGATGGGACTCCTAGGTGACGAGGCTCTAGTGGAAGCTCGGTATGGTCCATTTGGAGATAGTGCTACTCTTGATGCATGATTGGTGCACGGTTTGCGTCGAACGTACCGTAGGCTTAGAAATAGTATTGGAGGCACTCGATGGAACTCCTAGGTTACGTGGGTCATGTGGAATCTTGTTTCGATCTATTTTGAAACAGTGTTAGCGTCGGTGCAAGATAGGTGCATGGTTTGCTTGAAACGTACCATAGGTTAATAAATCGTTTTAGAAGCACCCACGGTACTCCTAGGTTATGAGGGTCTGGTGGAGATCTGTTCGGTCCGTTTGGAGATAATGCTACAGAAGATAGGTGCACGGTTTGCATTGAACGTACCATAGGTCATAAATAGTTTTGGACGCACCCGATGGAACTCGTAAGTGACGTGGGTCATGTGGAATATCGTTTTAGTCCATTTGGAGATAGTGTTAGTGTCAGCGCAAGGTTGGAGCATGGTTTGCACCGAACATACCATAGGCATAGTAATCATTTTGGACGAACTCGAGGGGACTCCTAGGTGACGAGGCTCAAGTGGAAGCTCGGTTCGGTCCATTTGGGGATAGTGCTTCTCTTGATGCAAGATCGGTGCTTGGTTTGCACCAAATGTAGCATAGGCATATAAATCGTTTTGGACGCACTCGAGGGGACTCCTAGGTGACGAGGCTCAAGTGGAAGCTCGATTCGGTATGTTTGGAGATAGTGCTACTCTTGATGCAAGATTGGTGCTCGGTTTGCGTCGAATGTGCCGTAGGCTCGGAAATAGTATTGGAGGCGCCGATGGAACTCCTAGGTGACGTGGGTCGTGTGGAATCTCGCTTTGATCTATTTTGAGACAGTGTTAGCGTCGGTGCAAGATAGGTGCACGGTTTGCATTGAACGTACCATAGGCATAGAAATCGTTTTGGACACACTCAATGGGACTCCTAGGTGAGGAGGCTCAAGTGGAAGCTCGGTACGGTCCATTTGGACATAGTGCTACTCTTGATGCAAGATTGGTGCTCGGTTTGCGTCAAATGTGCCGTAGGCTCGAAAATAGTATTGGAGGCACCGATGGAACTCCTAGGTGACGTGGGTCGTGTGGAATCTCGCTTTGATCTATTTTGAGACAGTGTTAGCGTCAGTGCAAGATAGGTGCACGGTTTGCATTGAACGTACCATAGGCATAGAAATCGTTTTGGACACACTCAATGGGACTCCTAGGTGAGGAGGCTCAAGTGGAAGCTCGGTACGGTCCATTTGGACATAGTGCTACTCTTGATGCATGATTGGTGTACGGTTTGCGTCGAACGTACCATAGGCTCAGAAATTGTATTGGAGGCACCCGATGGAACTCCTAGGTTACGTGGGTCATGTGGAATCTTGTTTCGATCTGTTTTGAAACAGTGTTAGCGTCGATGCAAGATAGGTGCTCGGTTTGCGTCAAACGTACCACATTTTGATAAATCATTTTAGCTGCACCCGTGGTACTCCTAGGTTATGAGGGTCTGGTGGAGATCTGTTTGGTCTATTTGGAGATAGTGCTACAGAAGACAGGTGCACGGTTTGCATTGAAGTTACCATAGATCATAAATAGTTTTGGACGCACCCGATGGAACTCGTAAGTGACGTGGGTCATGTGGAATCTCATTTTAGTCCATTTGAAGATAGTGTTAGTGTTAGTGCAAGGTTGGAGCACGATTGCACCGAACATACCATAGGCATAGAAATCATTTTGGACGAACTCGATCAGACTCCTAGGTGACGAGGCTCAAGAGGAAGCTCGGTTCGGTCCGTTTGGGGATAGTGCTTCTCTTGATGCAAGATTGGAGCTTGGTTTGCACCAAATTTAGCATAGGCATAGAAATCGTTTTGGATGCACTCGAGGGGACTCCTAGGTGACGAGGCTCAAGTGGAAGCTCGATTCGGTACGTTTGGAGATAGTGCTACTCTTGATGCAAGATTGGTGCTCGGTTTGCGTCGAATGTGCCGTAGGCTCGGAATTAGTATTGGAGGCACCCGATGGAACTCCTAGGTGACGTGGGTCGTGTGGAATCTCGCTTTGATCTATTTTGAGACAGTGTTAGCGTCGGTGCAAGATAGGTGCACGGTTTGCATTGAACGTACCATAGGCATAGAAATCGTTTATGACACACTCAATGGGACTCCTAGGTGAGGAGGCTCAAGTGGAAGCTCGGTACGGTCCATTTGGACATAGTGCTACTCTTGATGCATGATTGGTGTACGGTTTGCGTCGAACGTACCATAGGCTCGGAAATTGTATTGGAGGCACCCGATGGAACTCCTAGGTTACGTGGGTCATGTGGAATCTTGTTTCGATCTGTTTTGAAACAGTGTTAGCGTCGATGCAAGATAGGTGCTCGGTTTGCGTCAAACGTACCACAGGTTGATAAATCATTTTAGCTGCACCCGTGGTACTCCTAGGTTATGAGGGTCTGGTGGAGATCTGTTTGGTCTATTTGGAGATAGTGCTACAGAAGACAGGTGCACGGTTTGCATTGAAGTTACCATAGATCATAAATAGTTTTGGACGCACCCGATGGAACTCGTAAGTGACGTGGGTCATGTGGAATCTCATTTTAGTCCATTTGAAGATAGTGTTAGTGTTAGTGCAAGGTTGGAGCACGATTGCACCGAACATACCATAGGCATAGAAATCATTTTGGACGAATTCGATCAGACTCCTAGGTGACGAGGCTCAAGAGGAAGCTCGGTTCGGTCCGTTTGGGGATAGTGCTTCTCTTGATGCAAGATTGGAGCTTGGTTTGCACCAAATTTAGCATAGGCATAGAAATCGTTTTGGATGCACTCGAGGGGACTCCTAGGTGACGAGGCTCAAGTGGAAGCTCGAATCGGTACGTTTGGAGATAGTGCTACTCTTGATGCAAGATTGGTGCTCGGTTTGCGTCGAATGTGCCGTAGGCTCGGAATTAGTATTGGAGGCACCCGATGGAACTCCTAGGTGACGTGGGTCATGTGAAATCTCGTTTTGATCTATTTGGAGGCAGTGTTAGCGTCGGTGCAAGATAAGTGCACGGTTTGCACTGAATGTACCATAGGCATAGAAATTGTTTTGGACACACTCGATGGGACTCCTAGGTGACGAGGCTCTAGTGGAAGCTCGGTATGGTCCATTTGGAGATAGTGCTACTCTTGATGCATGATTGGTGCACGGTTTGCGTCGAACGTACCGTAGGCTTAGAAATAGTATTGGAGGCACTCGATGGAACTCCTAGGTTACGTGGGTCATGTGGAATCTTGTTTCGATCTATTTTGAAACAGTGTTAGCGTCGGTGCAAGATAGGTGCATGGTTTGCTTGAAACGTACCATAGGTTAATAAATCGTTTTAGAAGCACCCACGGTACTCCTAGGTTATGAGGGTCTGGTGGAGATCTGTTCGGTCCGTTTGGAGACAATGCTACAGAAGATAGGTGCACGGTTTGCATTGAACGTACCATAGGTCATAAATAGTTTTGGACGCACCCGATGGAACTCGTAAGTGACGTGGGTCATGTGGAATATCGTTTTAGTCCATTTGGAGATAGTGTTAGTGTCAGCGCAAGGTTGGAGCATGGTTTGCACCGAACATACCATAGGCATAGTAATCATTTTGGACGAACTCGAGGGGACTCCTAGGTGACGAGGCTCAAGTGGAAGCTCGGTTCGGTCCATTTGGGGATAGTGCTTCTCTTGATGCAAGATCGGTGCTTGGTTTGCACCAAATGTAGCATAGGCATATAAATCGTTTTGGACGCACTCGAGGGGACTCCTAGGTGACGAGGCTCAAGTGGAAGCTCGATTCGGTATGTTTGGAGATAGTGCTACTCTTGATGCAAGATTGGTGCTCGGTTTGCGTCGAATGTGCCGTAGGCTCGGAAATAGTATTGGAGGCGCCGATGGAACTCCTAGGTGACGTGGGTCGTGTGGAATCTCGCTTTGATCTATTTTGAGACAGTGTTAGCGTCGGTGCAAGATAGGTGCACGGTTTGCATTGAACGTACCATAGGCATAGAAATCGTTTTGGACACACTCAATGGGACTCCTAGGTGAGGAGGCTCAAGTGGAAGCTCGGTACGGTCCATTTGGACATAGTGCTACTCTTGATGCAAGATTGGTGCTCGGTTTGCGTCAAATGTGCCGTAGGCTCGGAAATAGTATTGGAGGCACCGATGGAACTCCTAGGTGACGTGGGTCGTGTGGAATCTCGCTTTGATCTATTTTGAGACAGTGTTAGCGTCAGTGCAGGATAGGTGCACGGTTTGCATTGAACGTACCATAGGCATAGAAATCGTTTTGGACACACTCAATGGGACTCCTAGGTGAGGAGGCTCAAGTGGAAGCTCGGTACGGTCCATTTGGACATAGTGCTACTCTTGATGCATGATTGGTGTACGGTTTGCGTCGAACGTACCATAGGCTCGGAAATTGTATTGGAGGCACCCGATGGAACTCCTAGGTTACGTGGGTCATGTGGAATCTTGTTTCGATCTGTTTTGAAACAGTGTTAGCGTCGATGCAAGATAGGTGCTCGGTTTGCGTCAAACGTACCACATTTTGATAAATCATTTTAGCTGCACCCGTGGTACTCCTAGGTTATGAGGGTCTGGTGGAGATCTGTTTGGTCTATTTGGAGATAGTGCTACAGAAGACAGGTGCACGGTTTGCATTGAAGTTACCATAGATCATAAATAGTTTTGGACGCACCCGATGGAACTCGTAAGTGACGTGGGTCATGTGGAATCTCATTTTAGTCCATTTGAAGATAGTGTTAGTGTTAGTGCAAGGTTGGAGCACGATTGCACCGAACATACCATAGGCATAGAAATCATTTTGGACGAACTCGATCAGACTCCTAGGTGACGAGGCTCAAGAGGAAAGCTCGGTTCGGTCCGTTTGGGGATAGTGCTTCTCTTGATGCAAGATTGGAGCTTGGTTTGCACCAAATTTAGCATAGGCATAGAAATCGTTTTGGATGCACTCGAGGGGACTCCTAGGTGACGAGGCTCAAGTGGAAGCTCGATTCGGTACGTTTGGAGATAGTGCTACTCTTGATGCAAGATTGGTGCTCGGTTGCGTCGAATGTGCCGTAGGCTCGGAATTAGTATTGGAGGCACCCGATGGAACTCCTAGGTGACGTGGGTCATGTGGAATCTCGTTTTGATCTATTTGGAGGCAGTGGAGATCTGTTTGGTCTATTTGGAGATAGTGCTACAGAAGATAGGTGCACGGTTTGCATTGAAGTTACCATAGATCATAAATAGTTTTGGACGCACCCGATGGAACTCGTAAGTGACGTGGGTCATGTGGAATCTCATTTTAGTCCATTTGAAGAGTGTTAGTGTTAGTGCAAGGTTGGAGCACGATTGCACCGAACATACCATAGGCATAGAAATCATTTTGGACGAACTCGATCAGACTCCTAGGTGACGAGGCTCAAGAGGAAGCTCGGTTCGGTCCGTTTGGGGATAGTGCTTCTCTTGATGCAAGATTGGAGCTTGGTTTGCACCAAATTTAGCATAGGCATAGAAATCGTTTTGGATGCACTCGAGGGGACTCCTAGGTGACGAGGCTCAAGTGGAAGCTCGATTCGGTACGTTTGGAGATAGTGCTACTCTTGATGCAAGATTGGTGCTCGGTTTGCGTCGAATGTGCCGTAGGCTCGGAATTAGTATTGGAGGCACCCGATGGAACTCCTAGGTGACGTGGGTCATGTGGAATCTCGTTTTGATCTATTTGGAGGCAGTGTTAGCGTCGGTGCAAGATAAGTGCACGGTTTGCACTGAATGTACCATAGGCATAGAAATTGTTTTGGACACACTCGATGGGACTCCTAGGTGACGAGGCTCTAGTGGAAGCTCGGTATGGTCCATTTGGAGATAGTGCTACTCTTGATGCATGATTGGTGCACGTTTGCATCGAACGTACCGTAGGCTTAGAAATAGTATTGGAGGCACTCGATGGAACTCCTAGGTTACGTGGGTCATGTGGAATCTTGTTTCGATCTATTTTAAAACAGTGTTAACGTCGGTGCAAGATAGGTGCATGGTTTGCTTGAAACGTACCATAGGTTAATAAATCGTTTTAGAAGCACCCACGGTACTCCTAGGTTATGAGGGTCTGGTGGAGATCTGTTCGGTCCGTTTGGAGACAATGCTACAGAAGATAGGTGCACGGTTTGCATTGAACGTACCATAGGTCATAAATAGTTTTGGACGCACCCGATGGAACTCGTAAGTGACGTGGGTCATGTGGAATATCATTTTAGTCCATTTGGAGATAGTGTTAGTGTCAGCGCAAGGTTGGAGCATGGTTTGCACCGAACATACCATAGGCATAGTAATCATTTTGGACGAACTCGAGGGGACTCCTAGGTGACGAGGCTCAAGTGGAAGCTCGGTTCGGTCCATTTGGGGATAGTGCTTCTCTTGATGCAAGATCGGTGCTTGGTTTGCACCAAATGTAGCATAGGCATATAAATTGTTTTGGACGCACTCAAGGGGACTCCTAGGTGACGAGGCACAAGTGGAAGCTCGATTCGGTACGTTTGGAGATAGTGCTACCCTTGATGCAAGATTGGTGCTCGGTTTGCGTCGAATGTGCCGTAGGCTCGGAAATAGTATTGGAGGCGCCGATGGAACTCCTAGGTGACGTGGGTCGTGTGGAATCTCGCTTTGATCTATTTTGAGACGGTGTTAGCGTCGGTGCAAGATAGGTGCACGGTTTGCATTGAACGTACCATAGGCATAGAAATCGTTTTGGACACACTCGATGGGACTCCTAGGTGAGGAGGCTCAAGTGGAAGCTCGGTACGGTCCATTTGGACATAGTGCTACTCTTGATGCATGATTGGTGTACGGTTTGCGTCGAACGTACCATAGGCTCGGAAATTGTATTGGAGGCACCCGATGGAACTCCTAGGTTACGTGGGTCATGTGGAATCTTGTTTCGATCTGTTTTGAAACAATGTTAGCGTCGGTGCAAGATAGGTGCTCGGTTTGCGTCAAACGTACCACAGGTTGATAAATCATTTTAGCTGCACCCATGGTACTCCTAGGTTATGAGGGTCTGGTGGAGATCTGTTTGGTCTATTTGGAGATAGTGCTACAGAAGATAGGTGCACGGTTTGCATTGAAGTTACCATAGATCATAAATAGTTTTGGACGCACCCGATGGAACTCGTAAGTGACGTGGGTCATGTGGAATCTCATTTTAGTCCATTTGAAGATAGTGTTAGTGTTAGTGCAAGGTTGGAGCACGATTGCACCGAACATACCATAGGCATAGAAATCATTTTGGACGAACTCGATCAGACTCCTAGGTGACGAGGCTCAAGAGGAAGCTCGGTTCGGTCCGTTTGGGGATAGTGCTTCTCTTGATGCAAGATTGGAGCTTGGTTTGCACCAAATTTAGCATAGGCATAGAAATCGTTTTGGATGCACTCGAGGGGACTCCTAGGTGACGAGGCTCAAGTGGAAGCTCGATTCGGTACGTTTGGAGATAGTGCTACTCTTGATGCAAGATTGGTGCTCGGTTTGCGTCGAATGTGCCGTAGGCTCGGAATTAGTATTGGAGGCACCCGATGGAACTCCTAGGTGACGTGGGTCATGTGGAATCTCGTTTTGATCTATTTGGAGGCAGTGTTAGCGTCGGTGCAAGATAAGTGCACGGTTTGCACTGAATGTACCATAGGCATAGAAATTGTTTTGGACACACTCGATGGGACTCCTAGGTGACGAGGCTCTAGTGGAAGCTCGGTATGGTCCATTTGGAGATAGTGCTACTCTTGATGCATGATTGGTGCACGGTTTGCATCGAACGTACCGTAGGCTTAGAAATAGTATTGGAGGCACTCGATGGAACTCCTAGGTTACGTGGGTCATGTGGAATCTTGTTTCGATCTATTTTAAAACAGTGTTAACGTCGGTGCAAGATAGGTGCATGGTTTGCTTGAAACGTACCATAGGTTAATAAATCGTTTTAGAAGCACCCACGGTACTCCTAGGTTATGAGGGTCTGGTGGAGATCTGTTCGGTCCGTTTGGAGACAATGCTACAGAAGATAGGTGCACGGTTTGCATTGAACGTACCATAGGTCATAAATAGTTTTGGACGCACCCGATGGAACTCGTAAGTGACGTGGGTCATGTGGAATATCATTTTAGTCCATTTGGAGATAGTGTTAGTGTCAGCGCAAGGTTGGAGCATGGTTTGCACCGAACATACCATAGGCATAGTAATCATTTTGGACGAACTCGAGGGGACTCCTAGGTGACGAGGCTCAAGTGGAAGCTCGGTTCGGTCCATTTGGGGATAGTGCTTCTCTTGATGCAAGATCGGTGCTTGGTTTGCACCAAATGTAGCATAGGCATATAAATTGTTTTGGACGCACTCAAGGGGACTCCTAGGTGACGAGGCTCAAGTGGAAGCTCGATTCGGTACGTTTGGAGATAGTGCTACCCTTGATGCAAGATTGGTGCTCGGTTTGCGTCGAATGTGCCGTAGGCTCGGAAATAGTATTGGAGGCGCCGATGGAACTCCTAGGTGACGTGGGTCGTGTGGAATCTCGCTTTGATCTATTTTGAGACGGTGTTAGCGTCGGTGCAAGATAGGTGCACGGTTTGCATTGAACGTACCATAGGCATAGAAATCGTTTTGGACACACTCGATGGGACTCCTAGGTGAGGAGGCTCAAGTGGAAGCTCGGTACGGTCCATTTGGACATAGTGCTACTCTTGATGCATGATTGGTGTACGGTTTGCGTCGAACGTACCATAGGCTCGGAAATTGTATTGGAGGCACCCGATGGAACTCCTAGGTTACGTGGGTCATGTGGAATCTTGTTTCGATCTGTTTTGAAACAGTGTTAGCGTCGGTGCAAGATAGGTGCTCGGTTTGCGTCAAACGTACCACAGGTTGATAAATCATTTTAGCTGCACCCATGGTACTCCTAGGTTATGAGGGTCTGGTGGAGATCTGTTTGGTCTATTTGGAGATAGTGCTACAGAAGATAGGTGCACGGTTTGCATTGAAGTTACCATAGATCATAAATAGTTTTGGACGCACCCGATGGAACTCGTAAGTGACGTGGGTCATGTGGAATCTCATTTTAGTCCATTTGAAGATAGTGTTAGTGTTAGTGCAAGGTTGGAGCACGATTGCACCGAACATACCATAGGCATAGAAATCATTTGGACGAACTCGATCAGACTCCTAGGTGACGAGGCTCAAGAGGAAGCTCGGTTCGGTCCGTTTGGGGATAGTGCTTCTCTTGATGCAAGATTGGAGCTTGGTTTGCACCAAATTTAGCATAGGCATAGAAATCGTTTTGGATGCACTCGAGGGGACTCCTAGGTGACGAGGCTCAAGTGGAAGCTCGATTCGGTACGTTTGGAGATAGTGCTACTCTTGATGCAAGATTGGTGCTCGGTTTGCGTTGAATGTGCCGTAGGCTCGGAATTAGTATTGGAGGCACCCGATGGAACTCCTAGGTGACGTGGGTCATGTGGAATCTCGTTTTGATCTATTTGGAGGCAGTGTTAGCGTCGGTGCAAGATAAGTGCACGGTTTGCACTGAATGTACCATAGGCATAGAAATTGTTTTGGACACACTCGATGGGACTCCTAGGTGACGAGGCTCTAGTGGAAGCTCGGTATGGTCCATTTGGAGATAGTGCTACTCTTGATGCATGATTGGTGCACGGTTTGCATCGAACGTACCGTAGGCTTAGAAATAGTATTGGAGGCACTCGATGGAACTCCTAGGTTACGTGGGTCATGTGGAATCTTGTTTCGATCTATTTTAAAACAGTGTTAACGTCGGTGCAAGATAGGTGCATGGTTTGCTTGAAACGTACCATAGGTTAATAAATCGTTTTAGAAGCACCCACGGTACTCCTAGGTTATGAGGGTCTGGTGGAGATCTGTTCGGTCCGTTTGGAGACAATGCTACAGAAGATAGGTGCACGGTTTGCATTGAACGTACCATAGGTCATAAATAGTTTTGGACGCACCCGATGGAACTCGTAAGTGACGTGGGTCATGTGGAATATCGTTTTAGTCCATTTGGAGATAGTGTTAGTGTCAGCGCGAGGTTGGAGCATGGTTTGCACCGAACATACCATAGGCATAGTAATCATTTTGGACGAACTCGAGGGACTCCTAGGTGACGAGGCTCAAGTGGAAGCTCGGTTCGGTCCATTTGGGGATAGTGCTTCTCTTGATGCAAGATCGGTGCTTGGTTTGCACCAAATGTAGCATAGGCATATAAATTGTTTTGGACGCACTCGAGGGGACTCCTAGGTGACAAGGCTCAAGTGGAAGCTCGATTCAGTACGTTTGGAGATAGTGCTACTCTTGATGCAAGATTGGTGCTCGGTTTGCGTCGAATGTGCCGTAGGCTCGGAAATAGTATTGGAGGCGCCGATGGAACTCCTAGGTGACGTGGGTCGTGTGGAATCTCGCTTTGATCTATTTTGAGACAGTGTTAGCGTCGGTGCAAGATAGGTGCACGGTTTGCATTGAACGTACCATAGGCATAGAAATCGTTTTGGACACACTCGATGGGACTCCTAGGTGAGGAGGCTCAAGTGGAAGCTCGGTACGGTCCATTTGGACATAGTGCTACTCTTGATGCATGATTGGTGTACGGTTTGCGTCGAACGTACCATAGGCTCGGAAATTGTATTGGAGGCACCCGATGGAACTCCTAGGTTACGTGGGTCATGTGGAATCTTGTTTCGATCTGTTTTGAAACAGTGTTAGCGTCGGTGCAAGATAGGTGCTCGGTTTGCGTCAAACGTACCACAGGTTCATAAATCATTTTAGCTGCACCCGTGGTACTCCTAGGTTATGAGGGTCTGGTGGAGATCTGTTTGGTCTATTTGGAGATAGTGCTACAGAAGACAGGTGCACGGTTTGCATTGAAGTTACCATAGATCATAAATAGTTTTGGACGCACCCGATGGAACTCGTAAGTGACGTGGGTCATGTGGAATCTCATTTTAGTCCATTTGAAGATAGTGTTAGTGTTAGTGCAAGGTTGGAGCACGATTGCACCGAACATACCATAGGCATAGAAATCATTTTGGACGAACTCGATCAGACTCCTAGGTGACGAGGCTCAAGAGGAAGCTCGGTTCGGTCCGTTTGGGGATAGTGCTTCTCTTGATGCAAGATTGGAGCTTGGTTTGCACCAAATTTAGCATAGGCATAGAAATCGTTTTGGATGCACTCGAGGGGACTCCTAGGTGACGAGGCTCAAGTGAAAGCTCGATTCGGTACGTTTGGAGATAGTGCTACTCTTGATGCAAGATTGGTGCTCGGTTTGCGTTGAATGTGCCGTAGGCTCGGAATTAGTATTGGAGGCACCCGATGGAACTCCTAGGTGACGTGGGATAGTGTTAGTGTTAGTGCAAGGTTGGAGCACGATTGCACCGAACATACCATAGGCATAGAAATAATTTTGGACGAACTCGATCAGACTCCTAGGTGACGAGGCTCAAGAGGAAGCTCGGTTCGGTCCGTTTGGGGATAGTGCTTCTCTTGATGCAAGATTGGAGCTTGGTTTGCACCAAATTAGCATAGGCATAGAAATCGTTTTGGATGCACTCGAGGGGGACTCCTAGGTGACGAGGCTCAAGTGGAAGCTCGATTCGGTATGTTTGGAGATAGTGCTACTCTTGATGCAAGATTGGTGCTCGGTTTGCGTCGAATGTGCCGTAGGCTCGGAATTAGTATTGGAGGCACCCGATGGAACTCCTAGGTGACGTGGGTCATGTGGAATCTCGTTTTGATCTATTTGGAGGCAGTGTTTAGCGTCGGTGCAAGATAAGTGCACGGTTTGCACTGAATGTACCATAGGCATAGAAATTGTTTTGGACACACTCGATGGGACTCCTAGGTGACGAGGCTCTAGTGGAAGCTCGGTATGGTCCATTTGGAGATAGTGCTACTCTTGATGCATGATTGGTGCACGGTTTGCGTCGAACGTACCGTAGGCTTAGAAATAGTATTGGAGGCACTCGATGGAACTCCTAGGTTACGTGGGTCATGTGGAATCTTGTTTCGATCTATTTTGAAACAGTGTTAGCGTCGGTGCAAGATAGGTGCATGGTTTGCTTGAAACGTACCATAGGTTAATAAATCGTTTTAGAAGCACCCACGCTACTCCTAGGTTATGAGGGTCTGGTGGAGATCTGTTCGGTTCGTTTGGAGACAATGCTACAGAATATAGGTGCACGGTTTGCATTGAACGTACCAGGTCATAAATAGTTTTGGACGCACCCGATGGAACTCGTAAGTGACGTGGGTCATGTGGAATATCGTTTTAGTCCATTTGGAGATAGTGTTAGTGTCAGCGCAAGGTTGGAGCATGGTTTGCACCGAACATACCATAGGCATAGTAATCATTTTGGACGAACTCGAGGGGACTCCTAGGTGATGAGGCTCAAGTGGAAGCTCGGTTCGGTCCATTTGGGGATAGTGCTTCTCTTGATGCAAGATCGGTGCTTGGTTTGCACCAAATGTAGCATAGGCATATAAATCGTTTTGGACGCACTCGAGGGGACTCCTAGGTGACGAGGCTCAAGTGGAAGCTCGATTCGGTATGTTTGGAGATAGTTCTACTCTTGATGCAAGATTGGTGCTCGGTTTGCGTCGAATGTGCCGTAGGCTCGGAAATAGTATTGGAGGCGCCGATGTAACTCCTAGGTGACGTGGGTCGTGTGGAATCTCGCTTTGATCTATTTTGAGACAGTGTTAGCGTCGGTGCAAGATAGGTGCACGGTTTGCATTGAACGTACCATAGGCATAGAAATCGTTTTGGACACACTCGATGGGGACTCCTAGGTGAGGAGGCTCAAGTGGAAGCTCGGTACGGTCCATTTGGACATAGTGCTACTCTTGATGCATGATTGGTGTACGGTTTGCGTCGAACGTACCATAGGCTCGGAAATTGTATTGGAGGCACCCGATGGAACTCCTAGGTTACGTGGGTCATGTGGAATCTTGTTTCGATCTGTTTTGAAACAGTGTTAGCGTCGGTGCAAGATAGGTGCTCGGTTTGCGTCAAACGTACCACAGGTTGACAAATCAGTTTAGCTGCACCCGTGGTACTCCTAGGTTATGAGGGTCTGGTGGAGATCTGTTTGGTCTATTTGGAGATAGTGCTACAGAAGACAGGTGCACGGTTTGCATTGAAGTTACCATAGATCATAAATAGTTTTGGACGCACACGATGGAACTCGTAAGTGACGTGGGTCATGTGGAATCTCATTTTAGTCCATTTGAAGATAGTGTTAGTGTTAGTGCAAGGTTGGAGCACGATTGCACCGAACATACCATAGGCATAGAAATCATTTTGGACGAACTCGATCAGACTCCTAGGTGACGAGGCTCAAGAGGAAGCTCGGTTCGGTCCGTTTGGGGATAGTGCTTCTCTTGATGCAAGATTAGAGCTTGGTTTGCACCAAATTTAGAATAGGCATAGAAATCGTTTTGGATGCACTCGAGGGGACTCCTAGGTGACGAGGCTCAAGTGGAAGCTCGATTCGGTATGTTTGGAGATAGTGCTACTCTTGATGCAAGATTGGTGCTCGGTTTGCGTTGAATGTGCCGTAGGCTCGGAATTAGTATTGGAGGCACCCGATGGAACTCCTAGGTGACGTGGGTCATGTGGAATCTCGTTTTGATCTATTTGGAGGCAGTGTTAGCGTCGGTGCAAGATAAGTGCACGGTTTGCACTGAATGTACCATAGGCATAGAAATTGTTTTGGACACACTCGATGGGACTCCTAGGTGACGGGGCTCTAGTGGAAGCTCGGTATGGTCCATTTGGAGATAGTGCTACTCTTGATGCATGATTGGTGCACGGTTTGCGTCGAACGTACCGTAGGCTTAGAAATAGTATTGGAGGCACTCGATGGAACTCCTAGGTTACGTGGGTCATGTGGAATCTTGTTTCGATCTATTTTGAAACAGTGTTAGCGTCGGTGCAAGATAGGTGCATGGTTTGCTTGAAACGTACCATAGGTTAATAAATCGTTTTAGAAGCACCCACGGTACTCCTAGGTTATGAGGGTCTGGTGGAGATCTGTTCGGTCCGTTTGGAGACAATGCTACAGAAGATAGGTGCACGGTTTGCATTGAACGTACCATAGGTCATAAATAGTTTTGGACGCACCCGATGGAACTCGTAAGTGACGTGGGTCATGTGGAATATCGTTTTAGTCCATTTGGAGATAGTGTTAGTGTCAGCGCAAGGTTGGAGCATGGTTTGCACCGAACATACCATAGGCATAGTAATCATTTTGGACGAACTCGAGGGGACTCCTAGGTGACGAGGCTCAAGTGGAAGCTCGGTTCGGTCCATTTGGGGATAGTGCTTCTCTTGATGCAAGATCGGTGCTTGGTTTGCACCAAATGTAGCATAGGCATATAAATCGTTTTGGACGCACTCGAGGGGACTCCTAGGTGACGAGGCTCAAGTGGAAGCTCGATTCGGTATGTTTGGAGATAGTGCTACTCTTGATGCAAGATTGGTGCTCGGTTTGCGTCGAATGTGCCGTAGGCTCGGAAATAGTATTGGAGGCGCCGATGGAACTCCTAGGTGACGTGGGTCGTGTGGAATCTCGCTTTGATCTATTTTGAGACAGTGTTAGCGTCGGTGCAAGATAGGTGCACGGTTTGCATTGAACGTACCATAGGCATAGAAATCGTTTTGGACACACTCGATGGGACTCCTAGGTGAGGAGGCTCAAGTGGAAGCTCGGTACGGTCCATTTGGACATAGTGCTACTCTTGATGCATGATTGGTGTACGATTTGCGTCGAACGTACCATAGGCTCGGAAATTGTATTGGAGGCACCCGATGGAACTCCTAGGTTACGTGGGTCATGTGGAATCTTGTTTCGATCTGTTTTGAAACAGTGTTAGCGTCGGTGCAAGATAGGTGCTCGGTTTGCGTCAAACGTACCACAGGTTGACAAATCAGTTTAGCTGCACCCGTGGTACTCCTAGGTTATGAGGGTCTGGTGGAGATCTGTTTGGTCTATTTGGAGATAGTGCTACAGAAGACAGGTGCACGGTTTGCATTGAAGTTACCATAGATCATAAATAGTTTTGGACGCACACGATGGAACTCGTAAGTGACGTGGGTCATGTGGAATCTCATTTTAGTCCATTTGAAGATAGTGTTAGTGTTAGTGCAAGGTTGGAGCACGATTGCACCGAACATACCATAGGCATAGAAATCATTTTGGACGAACTCGATCAGACTCCTAGGTGACGAGGCTCAAGAGGAAGCTCGGTTCGGTCCGTTTGGGGATAGTGCTTCTCTTGATGCAAGATTAGAGCTTGGTTTGCACCAAATTTAGCATAGGCATAGAAATCGTTTTGGATGCACTCGAGGGGACTCCTAGGTGACGAGGCTCAAGTGGAAGCTCGATTCGGTATGTTTGGAGATAGTGCTACTCTTGATGCAAGATTGGTGCTCGGTTTGCGTTGAATGTGCCGTAGGCTCGGAATTAGTATTGGAGGCACCCGATGGAACTCCTAGGTGACGTGGGTCATGTGGAATCTCGTTTTGATCTATTTGGAGGCAGTGTTAGCGTCGGTGCAAGATAAGTGCACGGTTTGCACTGAATGTACCATAGGCATAGAAATTGTTTTGGACACACTCGATGGGACTCCTAGGTGACGAGGCTCTAGTGGAAGCTCGGTATGGTCCATTTGGAGATAGTGCTACTCTTGATGCATGATTGGTGCACGGTTTGCGTCGAACGTACCGTAGGCTTAGAAATAGTATTGGAGGCACTCGATGGAACTCCTAGGTTACGTGGGTCATGTGGAATCTTGTTTCGATCTATTTTGAAACAGTGTTAGCGTCGGTGCAAGATAGGTGCATGGTTTGCTTGAAACGTACCATAGGTTAATAAATCGTTTTAGAAGCACCCACGGTACTCCTAGGTTATGAGGGTCTGGTGGAGATCTGTTCGGTCCGTTTGGAGACAATGCTACAGAAGATAGGTGCACGGTTTGCATTGAACGTACCATAGGTCATAAATAGTTTTGGACGCACCCGATGGAACTCGTAAGTGACGTGGGTCATGTGGAATATCGTTTTAGTCCATTTGGAGATAGTGTTAGTGTCAGCGCAAGGTTGGAGCATGGTTTGCACCGAACATACCATAGGCATAGTAATCATTTTGGACAAACTCGAGGGGACTCCTAGGTGACGAGGCTCAAGTGGAAGCTCGGTTCGGTCCATTTGGGGATAGTGCTTCTCTTGATGCAAGATCGGTGCTTGGTTTGCACCAAATGTAGCATAGGCATATAAATCGTTTTGGACGCACTCGAGGGGACTCCTAGGTGACGAGGCTCAAGTGGAAGCTCGATTCGGTATGTTTGGAGATAGTGCTACTCTTGATGCAAGATTGGTGCTCGGTTTGCGTCGAATGTGCCGTAGGCTCGGAAATAGTATTGGAGGCGCCGATGGAACTCCTAGGTGACGTGGGTCGTGTGGAATCTCGCTTTGATCTATTTTGAGACAGTGTTAGCGTCGGTGCAAGATAGGTGCACGGTTTGCATTGAACGTACCATAGGCATAGAAATCGTTTTGGACACACTCGATGGGACTCCTAGGTGAGGAGGCTCAAGTGGAAGCTCGGTACGGTCCATTTGGACATAGTGCTACTCTTGATGCATGATTGGTGTACGGTTTGCGTCGAACGTACCATAGGCTCAGAAATTGTATTGGAGGCACCCGATGGAACTCCTAGGTTACGTGGGTCATGTGGAATCTTGTTTCGATCTGTTTTGAAACAGTGTTAGCGTCGGTGCAAGATAGGTGCTCGGTTTGCGTCAAACGTACCACAGGTTGATAAATCATTTTAGCTGCACCCGTGGTACTCCTAGGTTATGAGGGTCTGGTGGAGATCTGTTTGGTCTATTTGGAGATAGTGCTACAGAAGACAGGTGCACGGTTTGCATTGAAGTTACCATAGATCAAAAATAGTTTTGGACGCACCCGATGGAACTCGTAAGTGACGTGGGTCATGTGGAATCTCATTTTAGTCCATTTGAAGATAGTGTTAGTGTTAGTGCAAGGTTGGAGCACGATTGCACCGAACATACCATAGGCATAGAAATCATTTTGGACGAACTCGATCAGACTCCTAGGTGACGAGGCTCAAGAGGAAGCTCGGTTCGGTCCGTTTGGGGATAGTGCTTCTCTTGATGCAAGATTGGAGCTTGGTTTGCACCAAATTTAGCATAGGCATAGAAATCGTTTTGGATGCACTCGAGGGGATTCCTAGGTGACGAGGCTCAAGTGGAAGCTCGATTCGGTACGTTTGGAGATAGTGCTACTCTTGATGCAAGATTGGTGCTCGGTTTGCGTCGAATGTGCCGTAGGCTCGGAATTAGTATTGGAGGCACCCGATGGAACTCCTAGGTGACGTGGGTCATGTGGAATCTCGTTTTGATCTATTTGGAGGCAGTGTTAGCGTCGGTGCAAGATAAGTGCACGGTTTGCACTGAATGTACCATAGGCATAGAAATTGTTTTGGACACACTCGATGGGACTCCTAGGTGACGAGGCTCTAGTGGAAGCTCGATATGGTCCATTTGGAGATAGTGCTACTCTTGATGCATGATTGGTGCACGGATTGCGTCGAACGTACCGTAGGCTTAGAAATAGTATTGGAGGCACTCGATGGAACTCCTAGGTTACGTGGGTCATGTGGAATCTTGTTTCGATCTATTTTGAAACAGTGTTAGCGTCGGTGCAAGATAGGTGCATGGTTTGCTTGAAACGTACCATAGGTTAATAAATCGTTTTAGAAGCACCCACGGTACTCCTAGGTTATGAGGGTCTGGTGGAGATCTGTTCGGTCCGTTTGGAGACAATGCTACAGAAGATAGGTGCACGGTTTGCATTGAACGTACCATAGGTCATAAATAGTTTTGGACGCACCCGATGGAACTCGTAAGTGACGTGGGTCATGTGGAATATCGTTTTAGTCCATTTGGAGATATTGTTAGTGTCAGCGCAAGGTTGGAGCATGCTTTGCACCGAACATACCATAGGCATAGTAATCATTTTGGACGAACTCGAGGGGACTCCTAGGAGACGAGGCTCAAGTGGAAGCTCGGTTCGGTCCATTGGGGGATAGTGCTTCTCTTGATGCAAGATTGGTGCTTGGTTTGCACCAAATGTAGCATAGGCATATAAATCGTTTTGGACGCACTCGAGGGGACTCCTAGGTGACGACGCTCAAGTGGAAGCTCGATTCGGTACGTTTGGAGATAGTGCTACTCTTGATGCAAGATTGGTGCTCGGTTTGCGTCGAATGTGCCGTAGGCTCGGAAATAGTATTGGAGGCGCCGATGGAACTCCTAGGTGACGTGGGTCATGTGGAATCTCGCTTTGATCTATTTTGAGACAGTGTTAGCGTCGGTGCAAGATAGGTGCACGGTTTGCATTGAACGTACCATATGCATAGAAATCATTTTGGACACACTCGATGGGACTCCTAGGTGACGAGGCTCAAGTGGAAGCTCGGTATGGTCCATTTGGAGATAGTGCTACTCTTGATGCATGATTGGTGTACGGTTTGCGTCGAACGTTCCATAGGCTCAGAAATTGTATTGGAGGCACCCGATGGAACTCCGAGGTTACGTGGGTCATGTGGAATCTTGTTTCGATCTGTTTTGAAACAGTGTTAGCGTCGGTGCAAGATAGGTGCTCGGTTTGCGTCAAACGTACCACAGGTTCATAAATCATTTTAGCTGCACCCGTGGTACTCCTAGGTTATGAGGGTCTGGTGGAGATCTGTTTGGTCTATTTGGAGATAGTTCTACAGAAGACAGGTGCATGGTTTGCATTGAAGTTACCATAGATCATAAATAGTTTTGGACGCACCCGATGGAACTCGTAAGTGACGTGGGTCATGTGGAATCTCATTTTAGTCCATTTGAAGATAGTGTTAGTGTTAGTGCAAGGTTGGAGCACGATTGCACCGAACATACCATAGGCATAGAAATCGTTTTGGACGAACTCGATCAGACTCCTAGGTGACGAGGCTCAAGAGGAAGCTCGGTTCGGTACGTTTGGGGATAGTGCTTCTCTTGATGCAAGATTGGAGCTTGGTTTGCACCAAATTTAGCATAGGCATAGAAATCGTTTTGGATGCACTCGAGGGGACTCCTAGGTGACGAGGCTCAAGTGGAAGCTCGATTCGGTACGTTTGGAGATAGTGCTACTCTTGATGCAAGATTGGTGCTCGGTTTGCGTCGAATGTGCCGTAGGCTCGGAATTAGTATTGGAGGCACCCGATGGAACTCCTAGGTGACGTGGGTCATGTGGAATCTCGTTTTGATCTATTTGGAGGCAGTGTTAGCGTCGGTGCAAGATAAGTGCACGGTTTGCACTGAATGTACCATAGGCATAGAAATTGTTTTGGACACACTCGATGGGACTCCTAGGTGACGAGGCTCTAGTGGAAGCTCGGTATGGTCCATTTGGAGATAGTGCTACTCTTGATGCATGATTGGTGCACGGTTTGCGTCGAACGTACCGTAGGCTTAGAAATAGTATTGGAGGCACTCGATGGAACTCCTAGGTTACGTGGGTCATGTGGAATCTTGTTTCGATCTATTTTGAAACAGTGTTAGCGTCGGTGCAAGATAGGTGCATGGTTTGCTTGAAACGTACCATAGGTTAATAAATCGTTTTTGAAGCACCCACGGTACTCCTAGGTTATGAGGGTCTGGTGGAGATCTGTTCGGTCTGTTTGGAGACAATGCTACAGAATATAGGTGCACAGTTTGCATTGAACGTACCATTGGTCATAAATAGTTTTGGACGCACCCGACGGAACTCGTAAGTGACGTGGGTCATGTGGAATATCGTTTTAGTCCATTTGGAGATAGTGTTAGTGTCAGCGCAAGGTTGGAGCATGGTTTGCACCGAACATACCATAGGCATAGTAATCATTTTGGACGAAATCGAGGGGACTCCTAGGTGACGAGGCTCAAGTGGAAGCTCGGTTCGGTCCATTTGGGGATAGTGCTTCTCTTGATGCAAGATTGGTGCTTGGTTTGCACCAAATGTAGCATAGGCATATAAATCGTTTTGGACGCACTCGAGGGGACTCCTAGGTGACGAGGCTCAAGTGGAAGCTCGATTCGGTACGTTTGGAGATAGTGCTACTCTTGATGCAAGATTGGTGCTCGGTTTGCGTCGAATGTGCCGTAGGCTCGGAAATAGTATTGGAGGCGCTGATGGAACTCCTAGGTGACGTGGGTCGTGTGGAATCTCGCTTTGATCTATTTTGAGACAGTGTTAGCGTCGGTGCAAGGTAGGTGCACTGTTTGCATTGAACGTACCATAGGCATAGAAATCGTTTTGGACACACTCGATGGGACTCCTAGGTGAGGAGGCTCAAGTGGAAGCTCGGTACGGTCCATTTGGACATAGTGCTACTCTTGATGCATGATTGGTGTACGGTTTGCGTCGAACGTACCATAGGCTCGGAAATTGTATTGGAGGCACCCGATGGAACTCCTAGGTTACGTGGGTCATGTGGAATCTTGTTTTGATCTGTTTTGAAACAGTGTTAGCGTCGGTGCAAGATAGGTGCTCGGTTTGCGTCAAACGTACCACAGGTTGATAAATCAGTTTAGCTGCACCCGTGGTACTCCTAGGTTATGAGGGTCTGGTGGAGATCTGTTTGGTCTATTTGGAGATAGTGCTACAGAAGACAGGTGCACGGTTTGCATTGAAGTTACCATAGATCATAAATAGTTTTGGACGCACCCGATGGAACTCGTAAGTGACGTGGGTCATGTGGAATCTCATTTTAGTCCATTTGAAGATAGTGTTAGTGTTAGTGCAAGGTTGGAGCACGATTGCACCGAACATACCATAGGCATAGAAATAATTTTGGACGAACTCGATCAGACTCCTAGGTGACGAGGCTCAAGAGGAAGCTCGGTTCGGTCCGTTTGGGGATAGTGCTTCTCTTGATGCAAGATTGGAGCTTGGTTTGCACCAAATTTAGCATAGGCATAGAAATCGTTTTGGATGCACTCGAGGGGACTCCTAGGTGACGAGGCTCAAGTGGAAGCTCGATTCGGTACGTTTGGAGATAGTGCTACTCTTGATGCAAGATTGGTGCTCGGTTTGCGTCGAATGTGCCGTAGGCTCGGAATTAGTATTGGAGGCACCCGATGGAACTCCTAGGTGACGTGGGTCATGTGGAATCTCGTTTTGATCTATTTGGAGGCAGTGTTAGCGTCGGTGCAAGATAAGTGCACGGTTTGCACTGAATGTACCATAGGCATAGAAATTGTTTTGGACACACTCGATGGGACTCCTAGGTGACGAGGCTCTAGTGGAAGCTCGGTATGGTCCATTTGGAGATAGTGCTACTCTTGATGCATGATTGGTGCACGGTTTGCGTCGAACGTACCGTAGGCTTAGAAATAGTATTGGAGGCACTCGATGGAACTCCTAGGTTACGTGGGTCATGTGGAATCTTGTTTCGATCTATTTTGAAACAGTGTTAGCGTCGGTGCAAGATAGGTGCATGGTTTGCTTGAAACGTACCATAGTTTAATAAATCGTTTTTGAAGCACCCACGGTACTCCTAGGTTATGAGGGTCTGGTGGAGATCTGTTCGGTCTGTTTGGAGACAATGCTACAGAATATAGGTGCACGGTTTGCATTGAACGTACCATTGGTCATAAATAGTTTTGGACGCACCCGATGGAACTCGTAAGTGACGTGGGTCATGTGGAATATCGTTTTAGTCCATTTGGAGATAGTGTTAGTGTCAGCGCAAGGTTGGAGCATGGTTTGCACCGAACATACCATAGGCATAGTAATCATTTTGGACGAACTCGAGGGGACTCCTAGGTGACGAGGCTCAAGTGGAAGCTCGGTTCGGTCCATTTGGGGATAGTGCTTCTCTTGATGCAAGATCGGTGCTTGGTTTGCACCAAATGTAGCATAGGCATATAAATCGTTTTGGACGCACTCGAGGGGACTCCTAGGTGACGAGGCTCAAGTGGAAGCTCGATTCGGTACGTTTGGAGATAGTGCTACTCTTGATGCAAGATTGGTGCTCGGTTTGCGTCGAATGTGCCGTAGGCTCGGAAATAGTATTGGAGGCGCCGATGGAACTCCTAGGTGACGTGGGTCGTGTGGAATCTCGCTTTGATCTATTTTGAGACAGTGTTAGCGTCGGTGCAAGATAGGTGAGGAGGCTCAAGTGGAAGCTCGGTACGGTCCATTTGGACATAGTGCTACTCTTGATGCATGATTGGTGTACGGTTTGCGTCGAACGTACCATAGGCTCGGAAATTGTATTGGAGGCACCCGATGGAACTCCTAGGTTACGTGGGTTATGTGGAATCTTGTTTCGATCTGTTTTGAAACAGTGTTAGCGTCGGTGCAAGATAGGTGCTCGGTTTGCGTCAAACGTACCACAGGTTGATAAATCATTTTAGCTGCACCTGTGGTACTCCTAGGTTATGAGGGTCTGGTGGAGATCTGTTTGGTCTATTTGGAGATAGTGCTACAGAAGACAGGTGCACGGTTTGCATTGAAGTTACCATAGATCATAAATAGTTTTGGACGCACCCGATGGAACTCGTAAGTGACGTGGGTCATGTGGAATCTCATTTTAGTCCATTTGAAGATAGTGTTAGTGTTAGTGCAAGGTTGGAGCACGATTGCACCGAACATACCATAGGCATAGAAATCATTTTGGACGAACTCGATCAGACTCCTAGGTGACGAGGCTCAAGAGGAAGCTCGGTTCGGTCCGTTTGGGGATAGTGCTTCTCTTGATGCAAGATTGGAGCTTGGTTTGCACCAAATTTAGCATAGGCATAGAAATCGTTTTGGATGCACTCGAGGGGACTCCTAGGTGACGAGGCTCAAGTGAAAGCTCGATTCGGTACGTTTGGAGATAGTGCTACTCTTGATGCAAGATTGGTGCTCGGTTTGCGTTGAATGTGCCGTAGGCTCAGAATTAGTATTGGAGGCACCCGATGGAACTCCTAGGTGACGTGGGTCATGTGGAATCTCGTTTTGATCTATTTGGAGGCAGTGTTAGCGTCGGTGCAAGATAAGTGCACGGTTTGCACTGAATGTACCATAGGCATAGAAATTGTTTTGGACACACTCGATGGGACTCCTAGGTGACGAGGCTCTAGTGGAAGCTCGGTATGGTCCATTTGGAGATAGTGCTACTCTTGATGCATGATTGGTGCACGGTTTGCGTCGAACGTACCGTAGGCTTAGAAATAGTATTGGAGGCACTCGATGGAACTCCTAGGTTACGTGGGTCATGTGGAATCTTGTTTCGATCTATTTTGAAACAGTGTTAGCGTCGGTGCAAGATAGGTGCATGGTTTGCTTGAAACGTACCATAGGTTAATAAATCGTTTTAGAAGCACCCATGGTACTCCTAGGTTATGAGGGTCTGGTGGAGATCTGTTCGGTCCATTTGGAGACAATGCTACAGAAGATAGGTGCACGGTTTGCATTGAACGTACCATAGGTCATAAATAGTTTTGGACGCACCCGATGGAACTCGTAAGTGACGTGGGTCATGTGGAATATCGTTTTAGTCCATTTGGAGATAGTGTTAGTGTCAGCGCAAGGTTGGAGCATGGTTTGCACCGAACATACCATAGGCATAGTAATCATTTTGGACGAACTCGAGGGGACTCCTAGGTGACGAGGCTCAAGTGGAAGCTCGGTTCGGTCCATTTGGGGATAGTGCTTCTCTTGATGCAAGATCGGTGCTTGGTTTGCACCAAATGTAGCATAGGCATATAAATCGTTTTGGACGCACTCGAGGGGACTCCTAGGTGACGAGGCTCAAGTGGAAGCTTGATTCGGTATGTTTGGAGATAGTGCTACTCTTGATGCAAGATTGGTGCTCGGTTTGCGTCGAATGTGCCGTAGGCTCGGAAATAGTATTGGAGGCGCCGATGGAACTCCTAGGTGACGTGGGTCGTGTGGAATCTCGCTTTGATCTATTTTGAGACAGTGTTAGCGTCGGTGCAAGATAGGTGCACGGTTTGCATTGAACGTACCATAGGCATAGAAATCGTTTTGGACACACTCGATGGGACTCCTAGGTGAGGAGGCTCAAGTGGAAGCTCGGTACGGTCCATTTGGACATAGTGCTACTCTTGATGCATGATTGGTGTACGGTTTGCGTCGAACGTACCATAGGCTCGGAAATTGTATTGGAGGCACCCGATGGAACTCCTAGGTTACGTGGGTCATGTGGAATCTTGTTTCGATCTGTTTTGAAACAGTGTTAGCGTCGGTGCAAGATAGGTGCTCGGTTTGCGTCAAACGTACCACAGGTTGATAAATCATTTTAGCTGCACCCGTGGTACTCCTAGGTTATGAGGGTCTGGTGGAGATCTGTTTGGTCTATTTGGAGATAGTGCTACAGAAGACAGGTGCACGGTTTGCATTGAAGTTACCATAGATCATAAATAGTTTTGGACGCACCTGATGGAACTCGTAAGTGACGTGGGTCATGTGGAATCTCATTTTAGTCCATTTGAAGATAGTGTTAGTGTTAGTGCAAGGTTGGAGCACGATTGCACCGAACATACCATAGGCATAGAAATCATTTTGGACGAACTCGATCAGACTCCTAGGTGACGAGGCTCAAGAGGAAGCTCGGTTCGGTCCGTTTGGGGATAGTGCTTCTCTTGATGCAAGATTGGAGCTTGGTTTGCACCAAATTTAGCATAGGCATAGAAATCGTTTTGGATGCACTCGAGGGGACTCCTAGGTGACGAGGCTCAAGTGGAAGCTCGATTCGGTACGTTTGGAGATAGTGCTACTCTTGATGCAAGATTGGTGCTCGGTTTGCGTCGAATGTGCCGTAGGCTTGGAATTAGTATTGGAGGCACCCGATGGAACTCCTAGGTGACGTGGGTCATGTGGAATCTCGTTTTGATCTATTTGGAGGCAGTGTTAGCGTCGGTGCAAGATAAGTGCTCAGTTTGCACTGAATGTACCATAGGCATAGAAATTGTTTTGGACACACTCGATGGGACTCCTAGGTGACGAGGCTCTAGTGGAAGCTCGGTATGGTCCATTTGGAGATAGTGCTACTCTTGATGCATGATTGGTGCACGGTTTGCGTCGAACGTACCGTAGGCTTAGAAATAGTATTGGAGGCACTCGATGGAACTCCTAGGTTACGTGGGTCATGTGGAATCTTGTTTCGATCTGTTTTGAAACAGTGCTAGCGTCGGTGCAAGATAGGTGCTCGGTTTGCGTCAAACGTACCACAGGTTGATAAATCATTTTAGCTGCACCCGTGGTACTCCTAGGTTATGAGGGTCTGGTGGAGTTCTGTTCGGTCCGTTTGGAGACAATGCTATAGAAGATAGGTGCACGGTTTGCATTGAACGTACCATAGGTCATAAATAGTTTTGGACGCACCCGATGGAACTCGTAAGTGACGTGGGTCATGTGGAATATCGTTTTAGTCCATTTGGAGATAGTGTTAGTGTCAGCGCAAGGTTGGAGCATGGTTTGCACCGAACATACCATAGGCATAGTAATCATTTTGGACGAACTCGAGGGGACTCCTAGGTGACGAGGCTCAAGTGGAAGCTCGGTTCGGTCCATTTGGGGATAGTGCTTCTCTTGATGCAAGATCGGTGCTTGGTTTGCACCAAATGTAGCATAGGCATATAAATCGTTTTGGACGCACTCGAGGGGACTCCTAGGTGACGAGGCTCAAGTGGAAGCTCGATTCGGTATGTTTGGAGATAGTGCTACTCTTGATGCAAGATTGGTGCTCGGTTTGCGTCGAATGTGCCGTAGGCTCGGAAATAGTATTGGAGGCGCCGATGGAACTCCTAGGTGACGTGGGTCGTGTGGAATCTCGCTTTGATCTATTTTGAGACAGTGTTAGCGTCGGTGCAAGATAGGTGCACGGTTTGCATTGAACGTACCATAGGCATAGAAATCGTTTTGGACACACTCGATGGGACTCCTAGGTGAGGAGGCTCAAGTGGAAGCTCGGTACGGTCCATTTGGACATAGTGCTACTCTTGATGCATGATTGGTGTACGGTTTGCGTCGAACGTACCATAGGCTCGGAAATTGTATTGGAGGCACCCGATGGAACTCCTAGGTTACGTGGGTCATGTGGAATCTTGTTTCGATCTGTTTTGAAACAGTGTTAGCGTCGGTGCAAGATAGGTGCTCGGTTTGCGTCAAACGTACCACAGGTTGATAAATCATTTTAGCTGCACCCGTGGTACTCCTAGGTTATGAGGGTCTGGTGGAGATCTGTTTGGTCTATTTGGAGATAGTGCTACAGAAGACAGGTGCACGGTTTGCATTGAAGTTACCATAGATCATAAATAGTTTTGGACGCACCCGATGGAACTCGTAAGTGACGTGGGTCATGTGGAATCTCATTTTAGTCCATTTGAAGATAGTGTTAGTGTTAGTGCAAGGTTGGAGCACGATTGCACCGAACATACCACAGGCATAGAAATCATTTTGGACGAACTCGATCAGACTCCTAGGTGACGAGGCTCAAGAGGAAGCTCGGTTCGGTCCGTTTGGGGATAGTGCTTCTCTTGATGCAAGATTGGAGCTTGGTTTGCACCAAATTTAGCATAGGCATAGAAATCGTTTTGGATGCACTCGAGGGGACTCCTAGGTGACGAGGCTCAAGTGGAAGCTCGATTCGGTACGTTTGGAGATAGTGCTACTCTTGATGCAAGATTGGTGCTCGGTTTGCGTCGAATGTGCCGTAGGCTCGGAATTAGTATTGGAGGCACCCGATGGAACTCCTAGGTGACGTGGGTCATGTGGAATCTCGTTTTGATCTATTTGGAGGCAGTGTTAGCGTCGGTGCAAGATAAGTGCACGGTTTGCACTGAATGTACCATAGGCATAGAAATTGTTTTGGACACACTCGATGGGACTCCTAGGTGACGAGGCTCTAGTGGGAGCTCGGTATGGTCCATTTGGAGATAGTGCTACTCTTGATGCATGATTGGTGCACGGTTTGCGTCGAACGTACCGTAGGCTTAGAAATAGTATTGGAGGCACTCGATGGAACTCCTAGGTTACGTGGGTCATGTGGAATCTTGTTTCGATCTATTTTGAAACAGTGTTAGCGTCGGTGCAAGATAGGTGCATGGTTTGCTTGAAACGTACCATAGGTTAATAAATCGTTTTAGAAGCACCCACGGCACTCCTAGGTTATGAGGGTCTGGTGGAGATCTGTTCGGTCCGTTTGGAGACAATGCTACAGAAGATAGGTGCACGGTTTGCATTGAACGTACCATAGGTCATAAATAGTTTTGGACGCACCCGATGGAACTCGTAAGTGACGTGGGTCATGTGGAATATCGTTTTAGTCCATTTGGAGATAGTGTTAGTGTCAGTGCAAGGTTGGAGCATGGTTTGCACCGAACATACCATAGGCATAGTAATCATTTTGGACGAACTCGAGGGGACTCGTAGGTGACGAGGCTCAAGTGGAAGCTCGGTTCGGTCCATTTGGGGATAGTGCTTCTCTTGATGCAAGATCGGTGCTTGGTTTGCACCAAATGTAGCATAGGCATATAAATCGTTTTGTACGCACTCGAGGGGACTCCTAGGTGACGAGGCTCAAGTGGAAGCTCGATTCGGTATGTTTGGAGATAGTGCTACTCTTGATGCAAGATTGGTGCTCGGTTTGCGTCGAATGTGCCGTAGGCTCGGAAATAGTATTGGAGGCACCGATGGAACTCCTAGGTGATGTGGGTCGTGTGGAATCTCGCTTTGATCTATTTTGAGACAGTGTTAGCGTCGGTGCAAGATAGGTGCACGGTTTGCATTGAACGTACCATAGGCATAGAAATCGTTTTGGACACACTCAATGGGACTCCTAGGTGAGGAGGCTCAAGTGGAAGCTCGGTACGGTCCATTTGGACATAGTGCTACTCTTGATGCATGATTGGTGTACGGTTTGCGTCGAACGTACCATAGGCTCAGAAATTGTATTGGAGGCACCCGATGGAACTCCTAGGTTACGTGGGTCATGTGGAATCTTGTTTCGATCTGTTTTGAAACAGTGTTAGCGTCGATGCAAGATAGGTGCTCGGTTTGCGTCAAACGTACCACAGGTTGATAAATCATTTTAGCTGCACCCGTGGTACTCCTAGGTTATGAGGGTCTGGTGGAGATCTGTTTGGTCTATTTGGAGATAGTGCTACAGAAGACAGGTGCACGGTTTGCATTGAAGTTACCATAGACCATAAATAGTTTTGGACGCACCCGATGGAACTCGTAAGTGACGTGGGTCATGTGCAATCTCATTTTAGTCCATTTGAAGATAGTGTTAGTGTTAGTGCAAGGTTGGAGCACGATTGCACCGAACATACCATAGGCATAGAAATCATTTTGGACGAACTCGATCAGACTCCTAGGTGACGAGGCTCAAGAGGAAGCTCGGTTCGGTCCGTTTGGGGATAGTGCTTCTCTTGATGCAAGATTGGAGCTTGGTTTGCACCAAATTTAGCATAGGCATAGAAATCGTTTTGGATGCACTCGAGGGGACTCCTAGGTGACGAGGCTCAAGTGGAAGCTCGATTCGGTACGTTTGGAGATAGTGCTACTCTTGATGCAAGATTGGTGCTCGGTTTGCGTCGAATGTGCCGTAGGCTCGGAATTAGTATTGGAGGCACCCGATGGAACTCCTAGGTGACGTGGGTCATGTGGAATCTCGTTTTGATCTATTTGGAGGCAGTGTTAGCGTCGGTGCAAGATAAGTGCACGGTTTGCACTGAATGTACCATAGGGATAGAAATTGTTTTGGACACACTCGATGGGACTCCTAGGTGACGAGGCTCTAGTGGGAGCTCGGTATGGTCCATTTGGAGATAGTGCTACTCTTGATGCATGATTGGTGCACGGTTTGCGTCGAACGTACCGTAGGCTTAGAAATAGTATTGGAGGCACTCGATGGAACTCCTAGGTTACGTGGGTCATGTGGAATCTTGTTTCGATCTATTTTGAAACAGTGTTAGCGTCGGTGCAAGATAGGTGCATGGTTTGCTTGAAACGTACCATAGGTTAATAAATCGTTTTAGAAGCACCCACGGCACTCCTAGGTTATGAGGGTCTGGTGGAGATCTGTTCGGTCCGTTTGGAGACAATGCTACAGAAGATAGGTGCACGGTTTGCATTGAACGTACCATAGGTCATAAATAGTTTTGGACGCACCCGATGGAACTCGTAAGTGACGTGGGTCATGTGGAATATCGTTTTAGTCCATTTGGAGATAGTGTTAGTGTCAGTGCAAGGTTGGAGCATGGTTTGCACCGAACATACCATAGGCATAGTAATCATTTTGGACGAACTCGAGGGGACTCGTAGGTGACGAGGCTCAAGTGGAAGCTCGGTTCGGTCCATTTGGGGATAGTGCTTCTCTTGATGCAAGATCGGTGCTTGGTTTGCACCAAATGTAGCATAGGCATATAAATCGTTTTGTACGCACTCGAGGGGACTCCTAGGTGACGAGGCTCAAGTGGAAGCTCGATTCGGTATGTTTGGAGATAGTGCTACTCTTGATGCAAGATTGGTGCTCGGTTTGCGTCGAATGTGCCGTAGGCTCGGAAATAGTATTGGAGGCACCGATGGAACTCCTAGGTGACGTGGGTCGTGTGGAATCTCGCTTTGATCTATTTTGAGACAGTGTTAGCGTCGGTGCAAGATAGGTGCACGGTTTGCATTGAACGTACCATAGGCATAGAAATCGTTTTGGACACACTCAATGGGACTCCTAGGTGAGGAGGCTCAAGTGGAAGCTCGGTACGGTCCATTTGGACATAGTGCTACTCTTGATGCATGATTGGTGTACGGTTTGCGTCGAACGTACCATAGGCTCAGAAATTGTATTGGAGGCACCCGATGGAACTCCTAGGTTACGTGGGTCATGTGGAATCTTGTTTCGATCTGTTTTGAAACAGTGTTAGCGTCGATGCAAGATAGGTGCTCGGTTTGCGTCAAACGTACCACAGGTTGATAAATCATTTTAGCTGCACCCGTGGTACTCCTAGGTTATGAGGGTCTGGTGGAGATCTGTTTGGTCTATTTGGAGATAGTGCTACAGAAGACAGGTGCACGGTTTGCATTGAAGTTACCATAGACCATAAATAGTTTTGGACGCACCCGATGGAACTCGTAAGTGACGTGGGTCATGTGGAATCTCATTTTAGTCCATTTGAAGATAGTGTTAGTGTTAGTGCAAGGTTGGAGCACGATTGCACCGAACATACCATAGGCATAGAAATCATTTTGGACGAACTCGATCAGACTCCTAGGTGACGAGGCTCAAGAGGAAGCTCGGTTCGGTCCGTTTGGGGATAGTGCTTCTCTTGATGCAAGATTGGAGCTTGGTTTGCACCAAATTTAGCAAAGGCATAGAAATCGTTTTGGATGCACTCGAGGGGACTCCTAGGTGACGAGGCTCAAGTGGAAGCTCGATTCGGTACGTTTGGAGATAGTGCTACTCTTGATGCAAGATTGGTGCTCGGTTTGCGTCGAATCTGCCGTAGGCTCGGAATTAGTATTGGAGGCACCCGATGGAATTCCTAGGTGACGTGGGTCATGTGAAATCTCGTTTTGATCTATTTGGAGGCAGTGTTAGCGTCGGTGCAAGATAAGTGCACGGTTTGCACTGAATGTACCATAGGCATAGAAATTGTTTTGGACACACTCGATGGGACTCCTAGGTGACGAGGCTCTAGTGGAAGCTCGGTATGGTCCATTTGGAGATAGTGCTACTCTTGATGCATGATTGGTGCACGGTTTGCATCGAACGTACCGTAGGCTTAGAAATAGTATTGGAGGCACTCGATGGAACTCCTAGGTTACGTGGGTCATGTGGAATCTTGTTTCGATCTATTTTGAAACAGTGTTAGCGTCGGTGCAAGATAGGTGCATGGTTTGCTTGAAACGTACCATAGGTTAATAAATCGTTTTAGAAGCACCCACGGCACTCCTAGGTTATGAGGGTCTGGTGGAGATCTGTTCGGTCCGTTTGGAGACAATGCTACAGAAGATAGGTGCACGGTTTGCATTGAACGTACCATAGGTCATAAATAGTTTTGGACGCACCCGATGGAACTCGTAAGTGACGTGGGTCATGTGGAATATCGTTTTAGTCCATTTGGAGATAGTGTTAGTGTCAGCGCAAGGTTGGAGCATGGTTTGCACCGAACATACCATAGGCATAGTAATCATTTTGGACGAACTCGAGGGGACTCCTAGGTGACGAGGCTCAAGTGGAAGCTCGGTTCGGTCCATTTGGGGATAGTGCTTCTCTTGATGCAAGATCGGTGCTTGGTTTGCACCAAATGTAGCATAGGCATATAAATCGTTTTGGACGCACTCGAGGGGACTCCTAGGTGACGAGGCTCAAGTGGAAGCTCGATTCGGTATGTTTGGAGATAGTGCTACTCTTGATGCAAGATTGGTGCTCGGTTTGCGTCGAATGTGCCGTAGGCTCGGAAATAGTATTGGAGGCACCGATGGAACTCCTAGGTGACGTGGGTCGTGTGGAATCTCGCTTTGATCTATTTTGAGACAGTGTTAGCGTCGGTGCAAGATAGGTGCACGGTTTGCATTGAACGTACCATAGGCATAGAAATCGTTTTGAACACACTCAATGAGACTCCTAGGTGAGGAGGCTCAAGTGGAAGCTCGGTACGGTCCATTTGGACATAGTGCTACTCTTGATGCAAGATTGGTGCTCGGTTTGCGTCAAATGTGCCGTAGGCTCGGAAATAGTATTGGAGGCACCGATGGAACTCCTAGGTGACGTGGGTCGGGTGGAATCTCGCTTTGATCTATTTTGAGACAGTGTTAGCGTCAGTGCAAGATAGGTGCACGGTTTGCATTGAACGTACCATAGGCATAGAAATCGTTTTGGACACACTCAATGGGACTCCTAGGTGAGGAGGCTCAAGTGGAAGCTCGGTACGGTCCATTTGTACATAGTGCTACTCTTGATGCATGATTGGTGTACGGTTTGCGTCGAACGTACCATAGGCTCAGAAATTGTATTGGAGGCACCCGATGGAACTCCTAGGTTACGTGGGTCATGTGGAATCTTGTTTCGATCTGTTTTGAAACAGTGTTAGCGTCGATGCAAGATAGGTGCTCGGTTTGCGTCAAACGTACCACAGGTTGATAAATCATTTTAGCTGCACCCGTGGTACTCCTAGGTTATGAGGGTCTGGTGGAGATCTGTTTGGTCTATTTGGAGATAGTGCTACAGAAGACAGGTGCACGGTTTGCATTGAAGTTACCATAGATCATAAATAGTTTTGGACGCACCCGATGGAACTCGTAAGTGACGTGGGTCATGTGGAATCTCATTTTAGTCCATTTGAAGATAGTGTTAGTGTTAGTGCAAGGTTGGAGCACGATTGCACCGAACATACCATAGGCATAGAAATCATTTTGGACGAACTCGATCAGACTCCTAGGTGACGAGGCTCAAGAGGAAGCTCGGTTCGGTCCGTTTGGGGATAGTGCTTCTCTTGATGCAAGATTGGAGCTTGGTTTGCACCAAATTTAGCATAGGCATAGAAATCGTTTTGGATGCACTCGAGGGGACTCCTAGGTGACGAGGCTCAAGTGGAAGCTTGATTCGGTACGTTTGGAGATAGTGCTACTCTTGATGCAAGATTGGTGCTCGGTTTGCGTCGAATGTGCCGTAGGCTCGGAATTAGTATTGGAGGCACCCGATGGAACTCCTAGGTGACGTGGGTCATGTGGAATCTCGTTTTGATCTATTTGGAGGCAGTGTTAGCGTCAGTGCAAGATAAGTGCACGGTTGCACTGAATGTACCATAGGCATAGAAATTGTTTTGGACACACTCGATGGGACTCCTAGGTGACGAGGCTCTAGTGGAAGCACGGTATGGTCCATTTGGAGATAGTGCTACTCTTGATGCATGATTGGTGCACGGTTTGCGTCGAACGTACCGTAGGCTTAGAAATAGTATTGGAGGCACTCGATGGAACTCCTAGGTTACGTGGGTCATGTGGAATCTTGTTTCGATCTATTTTGAAACAGTGTTAGCGTCGGTGCAAGATAGGTGCATGGTTTGCTTGAAACGTACCATAGGTTAATAAATCGTTTTAGAAGCACCCACGGTACTCCTAGGTTATGAGGGTCTGGTGGAGATCTGTTCGGTCCGTTTGGAGACAATGCTACAGAAGATAGGTGCACGGTTTGCATTGAACGTACCATAGGTCATAAATAGTTTTGGACGCACCCGATGGAACTCGTAAGTGACGTGGGTCATGTGGAATATCATTTTAGTCCATTTGGAGATAGTGTTAGTGTCAGCGCAAGGTTGGAGCATGGTTTGCACCGAACATACCATAGGCATAGTAATCATTTTGGACGAACTCGAGGGGACTCCTAGGTGACGAGGCTCAAGTGGAAGCTCGGTTCGGTCCATTTGGGGATAGTGCTTCTCTTGATGCAAGATCGGTGCTTGGTTTGCACCAAATGTAGCATAGGCATATAAATCGTTTTGTACGCACTCGAGGGGACTCCTAGGTGACGAGGCTCAAGTGGAAGCTCGATTCGGTACGTTTGGAGATAGTGCTACTCTTGATGCAAGATTGGTGCTCGGTTTGCGTCGAATGTGCCGTAGGCTCGGAAATAGTATTGGAGGCGCCGATGGAACTCCTAGGTGACGTGGGTCGTGTGGAATCTCGCTTTGATCTATTTTGAGACAGTGTTAGCGTCGGTGCAAGATAGGTGCACGGTTTGCATTGAACGTACAATAGGCATAGAAATCGTTTTGGACACACTCGATGGGACTCCTAGGTGAGGAGGCTCAAGTGGAAGCTCGGTACGGTCCATTTGGACATAGTGCTACTCTTGATGCATGATTGGTGTACGGTTTGCGTCGAACGTACCATAGGCTCGGAAATTGTATTGGAGGCACCCGATGGAACTCCTAGGTTACGTGGGTCATGTGGATTCTTGTTTCGATCTGTTTTGAAACAGTGTTAGCATCGGTGCAAGATAGGTGCTCGGTTTGCGTCAAACGTACCACAGGTTGATAAATCATTTTAGCTGCACCCGTGGTACTCCTAGGTTATGAGGGTCTGGTGGAGATCTGTTTGGTCTATTTGGAGATAGTGCTACAGAAGACAGGTGCACGGTTTGCATTGAAGTTACCATAGATCATAAATAGTTTTGGACGCACCCGATGGAACTCGTAAGTGACGTGGGTCATGTGGAATCTCATTTTAGTCCATTTGAAGATAGTGTTAGTGTTAGTGCAAGGTTGGAGCACGATTGCACCGAACATACCATAGGCATAGAAATCATTTTGGACGAACTCGATCAGACTCCTAGGTGACGAGGCTCAAGAGGAAGCTCGGTTCGGTCCGTTTGGGGATAGTGCTTCTCTTGATGCAAGATTGGAGCTTGGTTTGCACCAAATTTAGCATAGGCATAGAAATCGTTTTGGATGCACTCGAGGGGACTCCTAGGTGACGAGGCTCAAGTGGAAGCTCGATTCGGTACGTTTGGAGATAGTGCTACTCTTGATGCAAGATTGGTGCTCGGTTTGCGTCGAATGTGCCGTAGGCTCGGAATTAGTATTGGAGGCACCCGATGGAACTCCTAGGTGACGTGGGTCATGTGGAATCTCGTTTTGATCTATTTGGAGGCAGTGTTAGCGTCGGTGCAAGATAAGTGCACGGTTGCACTGAATGTACCATAGGCATAGAAATTGTTTTGGACACACTCGATGGGACTCCTAGGTGACGAGGCTCTAGTGGAAGCACGGTATGGTCCATTTGGAGATAGTGCTACTCTTGATGCATGATTGGTGCACGGTTTGCGTCGAACGTACCGTAGGCTTAGAAATAGTATTGGAGGCACTCGATGGAACTCCTAGGTTACGTGGGTCATGTGGAATCTTGTTTCGATCTATTTTGAAACAGTGTTAGCGTCGGTGCAAGATAGGTGCATGGTTTGCTTGAAACGTACCATAGGTTAATAAATCATTTTAGAAGCACCCACGGTACTCCTAGGTTATGAGGGTCTGGTGGAGATCTGTTCGGTCCGTTTGGAGACAATGCTACAGAATATAGGTGCACGGTTTGCATTGAACGTACCATAGGTCATAAATAGTTTTGGACGCACCCGATGGAACTCGTAAGTGACGTGGGTCATGTGGAATATCATTTTAGTCCATTTGGAGATAGTGTTAGTGTCAGCGCAAGGTTGGAGCATGGTTTGCACCGAACATACCATAGGCATAGTAATCATTTTGGACGAACTCGAGGGGACTCCTAGGTGACGAGGCTCAAGTGGAAGCTCGGTTCGGTCCATTTGGGGATAGTGCTTCTCTTGATGCAAGATCGGTGCTTGGTTTGCACCAAATGTAGCATAGGCATATAAATCGTTTTGTACGCACTCGAGGGGACTCCTAGGTGACGAGGCTCAAGTGGAAGCTCGATTCGGTACGTTTGGAGATAGTGCTACTCTTGATGCAAGATTGGTGCTCGGTTTGCGTCGAATGTGCCGTAGGCTCGGAAATAGTATTGGAGGCGCCGATGGAACTCCTAGGTGACGTGGGTCGTGTGGAATCTCGCTTTGATCTATTTTGAGACAGTGTTAGCGTCTGTGCAAGATAGGTGCACGGTTTGCATTGAACGTACAATAGGCATAGAAATCGTTTTGGACACACTCGATGGGACTCCTAGGTGAGGAGGCTCAAGTGGAAGCTCGGTACGGTCCATTTGGACATAGTGCTACTCTTGATGCATGATTGGTGTATGGTTTGCGTCGAACGTACCATAGGCTCGGAAATTGTATTGGAGGCACCCGATGGAACTCCTAGGTTACATGGGTCATGTGGATTCTTGTTTCGATCTGTTTTGAAACAGTGTTAGCATCGGTGCAAGATAGGTGCTCGGTTTGCGTCAAACGTACCACAGGTTGATAAATCATTTTAGCTGCACCCGTGGTACTCCTAGGTTATGAGGGTCTGGTGGAGATCTGTTTGGTCTATTTGGAGATAGTGCTACAGAAGACAGGTGCACGGTTTGCATTGAAGTTACCATAGATCATAAATAGTTTTGGACGCACCCGATGGAACTCGTAAGTGACGTGGGTCATGTGGAATCTCATTTTAGTCCATTTGAAGATAGTGTTAGTGTTAGTGCAAGGTTGGAGCACGATTGCACCGAACATACCATAGGCATAGAAATCATTTTGGACGAACTCGATCAGACTCCTAGGTGACGAGGCTCAAGAGGAAGCTCGGTTCGGTCCGTTTGGGGATAGTGCTTCTCTTGATGCAAGATTGGAGCTTGGTTTGCACCAAATTTAGCATAGGCATAGAAATCGTTTTGGATGCACTCGAGGGGACTCCTAGGTGACGAGGCTCAAGTGGAAGCTCGATTCGGTACGTTTGGAGATAGTGCTACTCTTGATGTAAGATTGGTGCTCGGTTTGCGTCGAATGTGCCGTAGGCTCGGAATTAGTATTGGAGGCACCCGATGGAACTACTAGGTGACGTGGGTCATGTGGAATCTCGTTTTGATCTATTTGGAGGCAGTGTTAGCGTCGGTGCAAGATAAGTGCACGGTTTGCACTGAATGTACCATAGGCATAGAAATTGTTTTGGACACACTCGATGGGACTCCTAGGTGACGAGGCTCAAGTGGAAGCTCAGTATGGTCCATTTGGAGATAGTGCTACTCTTGAGGCATGATTGGTGCACGGTTTGCGTCGAACGTACCGTAGGCTTAGAAATAGTATTGGAGGCACTCGATGGAACTCCTAGGTTACGTGGGTCATGTGGAATCTTGTTTCGATCTGTTTTGAAACAGTGTTAGCGTTGGTGCAAGATAGGTGCATGGTTTGCTTGAAATGTACCATAGGTTAATAAATCGTTTTAGAAGCACCCACGGTACTCCTAGGTTATGAGGGTCTGGTGGAGATCTGTTCGGTCCATTTGGAGATAATGCTACAGAAGATAGGTGCACGGTTTGCATTGAACGTACCATAGGTCATAAATAGTTTTGGACGCACCCGATGGAACTCGTAAGTGACGTGGGTCATGTGGAATATCATTTTAGTCCATTTGGAGAGAGTGTTAGTGTCAGCGCAAGGTTGGAGCCTGGTTTGCACCGAACATACCATAGGCATAGTAATCATTTTGGACGAACTCGAGGGGACTCCTAGGTGACGAGGCTCAAGTGGAAGCTCGGTTCGGTCCATTTGGGGATAGTGCTTCTCTTGATGCAAGATCGGTGCTTGGTTTGCACCAAATGTAGCATAGGCATATAAATCGTTTTGTACGCACTCGAGGGGACTCCTAGGTGACGAGGCTCAAGTGGAAGCTCGATTCGGTACGTTTGGAGATAGTGCTACTCTTGATGCAAGATTGGTGCTCGGTTTGCGTCGAATGTGCCGTAGGCTCGGAAATAGTATTGGAGGCGCCGATGGAACTCCTAGGTGACGTGGGTCGTGTGGAATCTCGCTTTGATCTATTTTGAGACAGTGTTAGCGTCGGTGCAAGATAGGTGCACGGTTTGCATTGAACGTACCATAGGCATAGAAATCGTTTTGGACACACTCGATGGGACTCCTAGGTGAGGAGGCTCAAGTGGAAGCTCGGTACGGTCCATTTGGACATAGTGCTACTCTTGATGCATGATTGGTGTACGGTTTGCGTCGAACGTACCATAGGCTCGGAAATTGTATTGGAGGCACCCGATGGAACTCCTAGGTTACGTGGGTCATGTGGATTCTTGTTTCGATCTATTTTGAAACAGTGTTAGCATCGGTGCAAGATAGGTGCTCGGTTTGCGTCAAACGTACCACAGGTTGATAAATCATTTTAGCTGCACCCGTGGTACTCCTAGGTTATGAGGGTCTGGTGGAGATCTGTTTGGTCTATTTGGAGATAGTGCTACAGAAGACAGGTGCACGGTTTGCATTGAAGTTACCATAGATCATAAATAGTTTTGGACGCACCCGATGGAACTCGTAAGTGACGTGGGTCATGTGGAATCTCATTTTAGTCCATTTGAAGATAGTGTTAGTGTTAGTGCAAGGTTGGAGCACGATTGCACCGAACATACCATAGGCATAGAAATCATTTTGGACGAACTCGATCAGACTCCTAGGTGACGAGGCTCAAGAGGAAGCTCGGTTCGGTCCGTTTGGGGATAGTGCTTCTCTTGATGCAAGATTGGAGCTTGGTTTGCACCAAATTTAGCATAGGCATAGAAATCGTTTTGGATGCACTCGAGGGGACTCCTAGGTGACGAGGCTCAAGTGGAAGCTCGATTCGGTACGTTTGGAGATAGTGCTACTCTTGATGCAAGACTGGTGCTCGGTTTGCGTCGAATGTGCCGTAGGCTCGGAATTAGTATTGGAGGCACCCGATGGAACTCCTAGGTGACGTGGGTCATGTGGAATCTCGTTTTGATCTATTTGGAGGCAGTGTTAGCGTCGGTGCAAGATAAGTGCACGGTTTGCACTGAATGTACCATAGGCATAGAAATTGTTTTGGACACACTCGATGGGACTCCTAGGTGACGAGGCTCTAGTGGAAGCTCGGTATGGTCCATTTGGAGATAGTGCTACTCTTGATGCATGATTGGTGCACGGTTTGCGTCGAACGTACCGTAGGCTTAGAAATAGTATTGGAGGCACTCGATGGAACACCTAGGTTACGTGGGTCATGTGGAATCTTGTTTCGATCTATTTTGAAACAGTGTTAGCGTCGGTGCAAGATAGGTGCATGGTTTGCTTGAAACGTACCATAGGTTAATAAATCGTTTTAGAAGCACCCACGGTACTCCTAGGTTATGAGGGTCTGGTGGAGATCTGTTCGGTCCGTTTGGAGACAATGCTACAGAATATAGGTGCACGGTTTGCATTGAACGTACCAGGTCATAAATAGTTTTGGACGCACCCGATGGAACTCGTAAGTGACGTGGGTCATGTGGAATATCGTTTTAGTCCATTTGGAGATAGTGTTAGTGTCAGCGCAAGGTTGGAGCATGGTTTGCACCGAACATACCAAAGGCATAGTAATCATTTTGGACAAACTCGAGGGGACTCCTAGGTGACGAGGCTCAAGTGGAAGCTCGGTTCGGTCCATTTGGGGATAGTGCTTCTCTTGATGCAAGATCGGTGCTTGGTTTGCACCAAATGTAGCATAGGCATATAAATCGTTTTGTACGCACTCGAGGGGACTCCTAGGTGACGAGGCTCAAGTGGAAGCTCGATTCGGTACGTTTGGAGATAGTGCTACTCTTGATGCAAGATTGGTGCTCGGTTTGCGTCGAATGTGCCGTAGGCTCGGAAATAGTAGTGGAGGCGCCGATGGAACTCCTAGGTGACGTGGGTCGTGTGGAATCTCGCTTTGATCTATTTTGAGACAGTGTTAGCGTCGGTGCAAGATAGGTGCACGGTTTGCATTGAACGTACCATAGGCACAGAAATCGTTTTGGACACACTCGATGGGACTCCTAGGTGAGGAGGCTCAAGTGGAAGCTCGGTACGGTCCATTTGGACATAGTGCTACTCTTGATGCATGATTGGTGTACGGTTTGCGTCGAACGTACCATAGGCTCGGAAATTGTATTGGAGGCACCCGATGGAACTCCTAGGTTACGTGGGTCATGTGGATTCTTGTTTCGATCTATTTTGAAACAGTGTTAGCATCGGTGCAAGATAGGTGCTCGGTTTGCGTCAAACGTACCACAGGTTGATAAATCATTTTAGCTGCACCCGTGGTACTCCTAGGTTATGAGGGTCTGGTGGAGATCTGTTTGGTCTATTTGGAGATAGTGCTACAGAAGACAGGTGCACGGTTTGCATTGAAGTTACCATAGATCATAAATAGTTTTGGACGCACCCGATGGAACTCGTAAGTGACGTGGGTCATGTGGAATCTCATTTTAGTCCATTTGAAGATAGTGTTAGTGTTAGTGCAAGGTTGGAGCACGATTGCACCGAACATACCATAGGCATAGAAATCATTTTGGACGAACTCGATCAGACTCCTAGGTGACGAGGCTCAAGAGGAAGCTCGGTTCGGTCCGTTTGGGGATAGTGCTTCTCTTGATGCAAGATTGGAGCTTGGTTTGCACCAAATTTAGCATAGGCATAGAAATCGTTTTGGATGCACTCGAGGGGACTCCTAGGTGACGAGGCTCAAGTGGAAGCTCGATTCGGTACGTTTGGAGATAGTGCTACTCTTGATGCAAGATTGGTGCTCGATTTGCGTCGAATGTGCCGTAGGCTCGGAATTAGTATTGGAGGCACCCGATGGAACTCCTAGGTGACGTGGGTCATGTGGAATCTCGTTTTGATCTATTTGGAGGCAGTGTTAGCGTCGGTGCAAGATAAGTGCACGGTTTGCACTGAATGTACCATAGGCATAGAAATTGTTTTGGACACACTCGATGGGACTCCTAGGTGACGAGGCTCTAGTGGAAGCTCGGTATGGTCCATTTGGAGATAGTGCTACTCTTGATGCATGATTGGTGCACGGTTTGCGTCGAACGTACCGTAGGCTTAGAAATAGTATTGGAGGCACTCGATGGAACACCTAGGTTACGTGGGTCATGTGGAATCTTGTTTCGATCTATTTTGAAACAGTGTTAGCGTCGGTGCAAGATAGGTGCATGGTTTGCTTGAAACGTACCATAGGTTAATAAATCGTTTTAGAAGCACCCACGGTACTCCTAGGTTATGAGGGTCTGGTGGAGATCTGTTCGGTCCGTTTGGAGACAATGCTACAGAATATAGGTGCACGGTTTGCATTGAACGTACCAGGTCATAAATAGTTTTGGACGCACCCGATGGAACTCGTAAGTGACGTGGGTCATGTGGAATATCGTTTTAGTCCATTTGGAGATAGTGTTAGTGTCAGCGCAAGGTTGGAGCATGGTTTGCACCGAACATACCAAAGGCATAGTAATCATTTTGGACAAACTCGAGGGGACTCCTAGGTGACGAGGCTCAAGTGGAAGCTCGGTTCGGTCCATTTGGGGATAGTGCTTCTCTTGATGCAAGATCGGTGCTTGGTTTGCACCAAATGTAGCATAGGCATATAAATCGTTTTGTACGCACTCGAGGGGACTCCTAGGTGACGAGGCTCAAGTGGAAGCTCGATTCGGTACGTTTGGAGATAGTGCTACTCTTGATGCAAGATTGGTGCTCGGTTTGCGTCGAATGTGCCGTAGGCTCGGAAATAGTAGTGGAGGCGCCGATGGAACTCCTAGGTGACGTGGGTCGTGTGGAATCTCGCTTTGATCTATTTTGAGACAGTGTTAGCGTCGGTGCAAGATAGGTGCACGGTTTGCATTGAACGTACCATAGGCACAGAAATCGTTTTGGACACACTCGATGGGACTCCTAGGTGAGGAGGCTCAAGTGGAAGCTCGGTACGGTCCATTTGGACATAGTGCTACTCTTGATGCATGATTGGTGTACGGTTTGCGTCGAACGTACCATAGGCTCGGAAATTGTATTGGAGGCACCCGATGGAACTCCTAGGTTACGTGGGTCATGTGGATTCTTGTTTCGATCTATTTTGAAACAGTGTTAGCATCGGTGCAAGATAGGTGCTCGGTTTGCGTCAAACGTACCACAGGTTGATAAATCATTTTAGCTGCACCCGTGGTACTCCTAGGTTATGAGGGTCTGGTGGAGATCTGTTTGGTCTATTTGGAGATAGTGCTACAGAAGACAGGTGCACGGTTTGGATTGAAGTTACCATAGATCATAAATAGTTTTGGACGCACCCGATGGAACTCGTAAGTGACGTGGGTCATGTGGAATCTCATTTTAGTCCATTTGAAGATAGTGTTAGTGTTAGTGCAAGGTTGGAGCACGATTGCACCGAACATACCATAGGCATAGAAATCATTTTGGACGAACTCGATCAGACTCCTAGGTGACGAGGCTCAAGAGGAAGCTCGGTTCGGTCCGTTTGGGGATAGTGCTTCTCTTGATGCAAGATTGGAGCTTGGTTTGCACCAAATTTAGCATAGGCATAGAAATCGTTTTGGATGCACTCGAGGGGACTCCTAGGTGACGAGGCTCAAGTGGAAGCTCGATTCGGTACGTTTGGAGATAGTGCTACTCTTGATGCAAGATTGGTGCTCGGTTTGCGTCGAATGTGCCGTAGGCTCGGAATTAGTATTGGAGGCACCCGATGGAACTCCTAGGTGACGTGGGTCATGTGGAATCTCGTTTTGATCTATTTGGAGGCAGTGTTAGCGTCGGTGCAAGATAAGTGCACGGTTTGCACTGAATGTACCATAGGCATAGAAATTGTTTTGGACACACTCGATGGGACTCCTAGGTGACGAGGCTCTAGTGGAAGCTCGGTATGGTCCATTTGGAGATAGTGCTACTCTTGATGCATGATTGGTGCACGGTTTGCGTCGAACGTACCGTAGGCTTAGAAATAGTATTGGAGGCACTCGATGGAACACCTAGGTTACGTGGGTCATGTGGAATCTTGTTTCGATCTATTTTGAAACAGTGTTAGCGTCGGTGCAAGATAGGTGCATGGTTTGCTTGAAACGTACCATAGGTTAATAAATCGTTTTAGAAGCACCCACGGTACTCCTAGGTTATGAGGGTCTGGTGGAGATCTGTTCGGTCCGTTTGGAGACAATGCTACAGAATGTAGGTGCACGGTTTGCATTGAACGTACCAGGTCATAAATAGTTTTGGACGCACCCGATGGAACTCGTAAGTGACGTGGGTCATGTGGAATATCGTTTTAGTCCATTTGGAGATAGTGTTAGTGTCAGCGCAAGGTTGGAGCATGGTTTGCACCGAACATACCAAAGGCATAGTAATCATTTTGGACAAACTCGAGGGGACTCCTAGGTGACGAGGCTCAAGTGGAAGCTCGGTTCGGTCCATTTGGGGATAGTGCTTCTCTTGATGCAAGATCGGTGCTTGGTTTGCACCAAATGTAGCATAGGCATATAAATCGTTTTGTACGCACTCGAGGGGACTCCTAGGTGACGAGGCTCAAGTGGAAGCTCGATTCGGTACGTTTGGAGATAGTGCTACTCTTGATGCAAGATTGGTGCTCGGTTTGCGTCGAATGTGCCGTAGGCTCGGAAATAGTAGTGGAGGCGCCGATGGAACTCCTAGGTGACGTGGGTCGTGTGGAATCTCGCTTTGATCTATTTTGAGACAGTGTTAGCGTCGCTGCAAGATAGGTGCACGGTTTGCATTGAACGTACCATAGGCACAGAAATCGTTTTGGACACACTCGATGGGACTCCTAGGTGAGGAGGCTCAAGTGGAAGCTCGGTACGGTCCATTTGGACATAGTGCTACTCTTGATGCATGATTGGTGTACGGTTTGCGTCGAACGTACCATAGGCTCGGAAATTGTATTGGAGGCACCCGATGGAACTCCTAGGTTACGTGGGTCATGTGGATTCTTGTTTCAATCTGTTTTGAAACAGTGTTAGCATCGGTGCAAGATAGGTGCTCGGTTTGCGTCAAACGTACCACAGGTTGATAAATCATTTTAGCTGCACCCGTGGTACTCCTAGGTTATGAGGGTCTGGTGGAGATCTGTTTGGTATATTTGGAGATAGTGCTACAGAAGACAGGTGCACGGTTTGCATTGAAGTTACCATAGATCATAAATAGTTTTGGACGCACCCGATGGAACTCGTAAGTGACGTGGGTCATGTGGAATCTCATTTTAGTCCATTTGAAGATAGTGTTAGTGTTAGTGCAAGGTTGGAGCACGATTGCACCGAACATACCATAGGCATAGAAATCATTTTGGACGAACTCGATCAGACTCCTAGGTGACGAGGCTCAAGAGGAAGCTCGGTTCGGTCCGTTTGGGGATAGTGCTTCTCTTGATGCAAGATTGGAGCTTGGTTTGCACCAAATTTAGCATAGGCATAGAAATCGTTTTGGATGCACTCGAGGGGACTCCTAGGTGACGAGGCTCAAGTGGAAGCTCGATTCGGTACGTTTGGAGATAGTGCTACTCTTGATGCAAGATTGGTGCTCAGTTTGCGTCGAATGTGTCGTAGGCTCGGAATTAGTATTGGAGGCACCCGATGGAACTCCTAGGTGACGTGGGTCATGTGGAATCTCGTTTTGATCTATTTGGAGGCAGTGTTAGCGTCGGTGCAAGATAAGTGCACGGTTTGCACTGAATGTACCATAGGCATAGAAATTGTTTTGGACACACTCGATGGGACTCCTAGGTGACGAGGCTCTAGTGGAAGCTCCGTATGGTCCATTTGGAGATAGTGCTACTCTTGATGCATGATTGGTGCACGGTTTGCGTCGAACGTACCGTAGGCTTAGAAATAGTATTGGAGGCACTCGATGGAACTCCTAGGTTACGTGGGTCATGTGGAATCTTGTTTCGATCTGTTTTGAAACAGTGTTAGCGTTGGTGCAAGATAGGTGCATGGTTTGCTTGAAATGTACCATAGGTTAATAAATCGTTTTAGAAGCACCCACGGTACTCCTAGGTTATGAGGGTCTGGTGGAGATCTGTTCGGTCCATTTGGAGATAATGCTACAGAAGATAGGTGCATGGTTTGCATTGAACGTACCATAGGTCATAAATAGTTTTGGACGCACCCGATGGAACTCGTAAGTGACGTGGGTCATGTGGAATATCATTTTAGTCCATTTGGAGATAGTGTTAGTGTCAGCGCAAGGTTGGAGCATGGTTTGCACCGAACATACCATAGGCATAGTAATCATTTTGGACGAACTCGAGGGGACTCCTAGGTGACGAGGCTCAAGTGGAAGCTCGGTTCGGTCCATTTGGGGATAGTGCTTCTCTTGATGCAAGATCGGTGCTTGGTTTGCACCAAATGTAGCATAGGCATATAAATCGTTTTGTACGCACTCGAGGGGACTCCTAGGTGACGAGGCTCAAGTGGAAGCTCGATTCGGTACGTTTGGAGATAGTGCTACTCTTGATGCAAGATTGGTGCTCGGTTTGCGTCGAATGTGCCGTAGGCTCGGAAATAGTATTGGAGGCGCCGATGGAACTCCTAGGTGACGTGGGTCGTGTGGAATCTCGCTTTGATCTATTTTGAGACAGTGTTAGCGTCGGTGCAAGATAGGTGCACGGTTTGCATTGAACGTACCATAGGCATAGAAATCGTTTTGGACACACTCGATGGGACTCCTAGGTGAGGAGGCTCAAGTGGAAGCTCGGTACGGTCCATTTGGACATAGTGCTACTCTTGATGCATGATTGGTGTACGGTTTGCGTCGAACGTACCATAGGCTCAGAAATTGTATTGGAGGCACCCGATGGAACTCCTAGGTTACGTGGGTCATGTGGATTCTTGTTTCGATCTGTTTTGAAACAGTGTTAGCATCGGTGCAAGATAGGTGCTCGGTTTGCGTCAAACGTACCACAGGTTGATAAATCATTTTAGCTGCACCCGTGGTACTCCTAGGTTATGAGGGTCTGGTGGAGATCTGTTTGGTCTATTTGGAGATAGTGCTACAGAAGATAGGTGCACGGTTTGCATTGAAGTTACCATAGATCATAAATAGTTTTGGACGCACCCGATGGAACTCGTAAGTGACGTGGATCATGTGGAATCTCATTTTAGTCCATTTGAAGATAGTGTTAGTGTTAGTGCAAGGTTGGAGCACGATTGCACTGAACATACCATAGGCATAGAAATAATTTTGGACGAACTCGATCAGACTCCTAGGTGACGAGGCTCAAGAGGAAGCTCGGTTCGGTCCGTTTGGGGATAGTGCTTCTCTTGATGCAAGATTGGAGCTTGATTTGCACCAAATTTAGCATAGGCATAGAAATCGTTTTGGATGCACTCGAGGGGACTCCTAGGTGACGAGGCTCAAGTGGAAGCTCGATTCGGTACGTTTGGAGATAGTGCTACTCTTGATGCAAGATTGGTGCTCGGTTTGCGTCGAATGTGCCGTAGGCTCGGAATTAGTATTGGAGGCACCCGATGGAACTCCTAGGTGACGTGGGTCATGTGGAATCTCGTTTTGATCTATTTGGAGGCAGTGTTAGCGTCGGTGCAAGATAAGTGCACGGTTTGCACTGAATGTACCATAGGCATAGAAATTGTTTTGGACACACTCGATGGGACTCCTAGGTGACGAGGCTCTAGTGGAAGCTCGGTATGGTCCATTTGGAGATAGTGCTACTCTTGATGCATGATTGGTGCACGGTTTGCGTCGAACGTACCGTAGGCTTAGAAATAGTATTGGAGGCACTCGATGGAACTCCTAGGTTACGTGGGTCATGTGGAATCTTGTTTCGATCTATTTTGAAACAGTGTTAGCGTCGGTGCAAGATAGGTGCATGGTTTGCTTGAAACGTACCATAGGTTAATAAATCGTTTTAGAAGCACCCACGGTACTCCTAGGTTATGAGGGTCTGGTGGAGATCTGTTCGGTCCGTTTGGAGACAATGCTACAGAATATAGGTGCACGGTTTGCATTGAACGTACCAGGTCATAAATAGTTTTGGACGCACCCGATGGAACTCGTAAGTGACGTGGGTCATGTGGAATATCGTTTTAGTCCATTTGGAGATAGTGTTAGTGTCAGCGCAAGGTTGGAGCATGGTTTGCACCGAACATACCAAAGGCATAGTAATCATTTTGGACAAACTCGAGGGGACTCCTAGGTGACGAGGCTCAAGTGGAAGCTCGGTTCGGTCCATTTGGGGATAGTGCTTCTCTTGATGCAAGATCGGTGCTTGGTTTGCACCAAATGTAGCATAGGCATATAAATCGTTTTGTACGCACTCGAGGGGACTCCTAGGTGACGAGGCTCAAGTGGAAGCTCGATTCGGTACGTTTGGAGATAGTGCTACTCTTGATGCAAGATTGGTGCTCGGTTTGCGTCGAATGTGCCGTAGGCTCGGAAATAGTATTGGAGGCGCCGATGGAACTCCTAGGTGACGTGGGTCGTGTGGAATCTCGCTTTGATCTATTTTGAGACAGTGTTAGCGTCGGTGCAAGATAGGTGCACGGTTTGCATTGAACGTACCATAGGCATAGAAATCGTTTTGGACACACTCGATGGGACTCCTAGGTGAGGACGCTCAAGTGGAAGCTCGGTACGGTCCATTTGGACATAGTGCTACTCTTGATGCATGATTGGTGTACGGTTTGCGTCGAACGTACCATAGGCTCGGAAATTGTATTGGAGGCACCCGATGGAACTCCTAGGTTACGTGGGTCATGTGGATTCTTGTTTCGATCTGTTTTGAAACAGTGTTAGCATCGGTGCAAGATAGGTGCTCGGTTTGCGTCAAACGTACCACAGGTTGATAAATCATTTTAGCTGCACCCGTGGTACTCCTAGGTTATGAGGGTCTGGTGGAGATCTGATATGAACCCGCTAGGGTTTATGGATGATCTTTCGATGAGAGGCGTGAGATCACTCGATTTGGTGGATGGAGATGACGTTCACGGCCCGACTACAGCCTTCCAAGACCACGCCTTAGCAACCGATACACCACCTCCAAAGGCTGTCACGATCTTGTGGAGCGCGACAACCAGCCACTAGGGCTCCCGTCCTGCAAGCAATCGAAGAACTAGCAAGAACAAGGAAACAAGCACTGAATTTGCAAGATGAAATTGAAATCCTCAAACTGAATCTTATTATGAGTGGAGTTCTGAAGACAAGGAGACGGGTGGCTGGATCAGCACACGCGCCTACAAGCAAGTAGCAAAGGCTAAACTTGATCTAAACAAAACCCAAGTGTTCCTGGTGGCGGCTAAGGGTATATAATGTGTGGAGGACGACCACAAGAGAGTTTGGGTCGTGCTCCAACCCTAGGACGCGTCCCTACTGGACTCTAAAAGATACAAGCCCATTGGGCTAACTTAAGGTGGCGCAGCACCCTGGACAGAATAGACCTCTCGGTGATTTTTGGACTGTTGACGCCGTTTCTGAGCAGGTATGAGTATGAGGTCAGATCCGTATGAAAGTAGACTTTATTAGCTTTCCAACAAGTCCAGAATCACCCCAATCCGACTCCGTATGTAATCGTGGCGACCGTCACAAGTTGGAGGTGTGCTGCAGTCCGAATCCAGCCTACGCGAGTCCTTTTCCCTTTTGGTCTTCTCCTTGATTCCTAATCAAAACAAGAGTGCACGTGTCTCCAAGATCTAAACAGGATGGACAAGAGCTCAAGAAGGAACTCACTTGATGATTAAGTGTTCGAGCACGAGCACGGGTAATAGGACCAGCAGGTGTCGGCGTGGACGGCGTGGATGTATGATCGGTGTTGATGTCCTCATCATCCTCCCTTTCTTGAATTTGAGTCGTCCTCGACTCAAGCTCATCTTCCTCACCCAAATAAGGCTTCAAATCTGCAATGTTAAATGTGGGACTAACCCCAAAATCTGCAGGAAGATCAAGCTTATATGCATTCTCATTTATTCGTTGCATCACTTTAAAAGGACCATCCGCTCTAGGCATCAATTTAGATTTTCTTAATTCAGGAAACCTATCCTTTCGCAAATGCAACCAAACCCAATCTCCAGGTTCAAGAATCAATTCCCTTCTACCTTTATCTACAGCAAATTTGTACTTAGCATTCATGCGCTCTATGTTTTCTTTAGTGGTTTCATGTAGTTTTAGCATCAATTCAGCACGTTGCTTAGCATCAAAATTCAACTTTTCAGAACTTGGCAATGGCATTAAATCAATAGGAGCACGTGGTAACAAGCCATAAACAATCTCAAAGGGACACATCTTCGTAGTAGAATGCAGCGAACGATTATAAGCAAACTCAATATGAGGCAAACAATCTTCCCACATCTTAATATTCTTCTTTAAAACAGTCCTTAACATAGTAGACAAAGTTCTATTCACAACTTCAGTTTGACCATCAGTTTGGGGGTGACAAGTGGTGGAAAATAAAAGCTTAGTCCCCAATTTGGCCCATAAAGTTCTCCAAAAATGGCTAAGAAATTTAGCATCACGATCAGAAACAATTGTATTTGGCACACCATGCAAGCGAACAACTTCTCGAAAGAACAAATCAGCAATATTTGTAGCATCATCAGTTTTATGACATGGTATGAAATGTGCCATTTTAGAGAATCGATCCACAACCACAAAAACACTATCTCGCCCTTTCCTAGTCCGTGGCAATCCCAACACAAAATCCATAGAAATATCCTCCCAAGGAGCACTAGGAACAGGAAGAGGCATATACAAACCGTGTGGATTCAACCGGGACTTAGCCTTTTGACATGTTGTGCAGCGAGCAACAAATCTCTCCACATCTCGTCGCATCTTGGGCCAAAAGAAATGACCAGCAAGAATGTCCTCCGTCTTCTTCGCTCCAAAATGCCCCATCAAGCCACCTCCATGCGCTTCCTGCAGCAACAATAAGCGAACGGAGCTAGCTGGAATGCATAGCTTGTTAGCTCTAAACACAAACCCATCATTGAGGATGAATTTGTTCCATGTTTTCCCATCTTTACAATGCAGCAGCACTTCTTTAAAATCAGCATCATGAGCATATCGTTCTTTAATTGTTTCTAACCCAAAGATCTTGTAATCAAGTTGATTCAGCAAAGTATATCTCCTAGACAAAGCATCTGCAATGATATTATCCTTCCCTTTCTTGTGTTTGATAACATAAGGAAAAGATTCAATAAATTCAACCCATTTTGCATGTCTACGATTCAGTTTTCCTTGACTACGAATATGCTTCAAAGATTCATGATCAGAATGTATAACAAATTCTTTGGGCCACAAATAATGCTGCCATGTTTCTAATGTCCGCACTAGAGCATATAATTCCTTATCATATGTAGAATAATTAAGAATAGGCCCGCTCAATTTCTCACTAAAGTATGCAACAGGTTTTCCTTCTTGTAACAAAACACCACCCAATCCAATTCCACTCGCATCACATTCAAGCTCGAAAGTCTTATTAAAATCAGGGAGTTGGAGTAGAGGTGCATGTGTTAACTTATCTTTCAGCACATGGAAGGCGTGCTCTTGTGCTTTGCCCCAAGAAAAAGACACTCCCTTCTTTGTAAGCTCATTCAATGGTGCAGCAATGGTGCTGAAGTCCTTCACAAAACGGCGATAGAAACCAGCAAGTCCTAGGAAACTCCGCACTTGTGTGACCGTCGTGGGTACAGGCCATCCTTGTATAGCTTCCACCTTGGCTTTATCAACCTCAATTCCCTGTGGAGTGACAACATAGCCAAGAAACGATACTCGATCGGTGCAGAAAGTGCACTTCTCAAGGTT